>JAVKLA010000021.1:29797955-29810670 GCA_034782735.1 Sagittarius serpentarius
CTGGCTGGTGGCGGCAGCGGCGGCGGCGGCGGTAGCGGCGGGCGCCGGGGCGGGCTGCCCGGTGCTGTGCACGTGCCGCGGGCAGGCGGTGGACTGCAGCGGGCAGCGGCTCTTCTCGGTGCCCCCCGAGCTGCCGCTGGACACCGGCAACCTCAGCCTGGCCCACAACCGCATCGCCAGCATCCCGCCGGGATACCTGGCCTGCTACGGCCAGCTGCGGGCCCTCGACCTGCGCAACAACTCGCTGGCGGCGCTGCCGGCCGGGCTCTTCCTGGGGGCTCGCCGGCTGGCCCACCTCGACCTCAGCTACAACAACTTCAGCCTGGTGGCGGCCGACATGTTCCTGGAGGCCAGCGGGCTGCTGCGCCTCGACCTCAGCCACAACCCCGGCCTGCGGCGGGTGCACCCCCAGGCCTTTCGGGGCCTGGCCCAGCTGCGGGAGCTGGACCTCAGCTACGGGGGGCTGTCGGCCATCAGCCTCGACGCACTGGAGGGGCTGCCGGGGCTGGTGGGCCTCCGCCTGGGGGGCAACCCCTGGGTGTGCGGCTGCGCCATGGAGCCCTTCCTCAAGTGGCTGCGGGGACGCATCCAGCGCTGCGCGTCGGGTAGGTGACGCCCGTCGTTTCCCCCCCGCCGCCGCCCCCGAACCACCCCACCACCCCCCCCGCCCCCCACTCCCCACCCCGCGTCCGGGGGGGCCGGCGGCCAGCCCTGACACCGCTCCCCCGGCAGATTCGCAGCTGGCCGAGTGCCGGGCCCCCCCCGAGGTGGCGGGAGCCCCCCTGCTCTCCCTGACGGAGGAGAGCTTCCAGGCCTGCCACCTCACCCTGACGCTGGACGACTATCTCTTCATCGCCTTCGTCGGCTTCGTCGTCTCCATCGCCTCGGTGGCCACCAACTTCCTGCTGGGCATCACCGCCAACTGCTGCCACCGCTGGAGCAAGGCCAGCGAGGACGAGGACGTTTAGGTACCGCTGCCATTGCCGACGCCCCCCCCAGCCCGGCCACCCCGGCGGGGACGCCTGACTGTGCCTTGCCCTCGTCCCCTCCCGCCACCCCCCGTGCCAGGGTGGCCCTCGAGACGCCGGCCCGGCGGCTGTGGCGCGGGAGACCGGGGGACGGATCCTCTTCTTTGCCCCAAAACAGGGAGTTTTTGCCCCAGCGGGCACCCTCTAGGACTGCCCCTCCCCAGCACCACGAGCTTGGACACCCCCCGTTCCCGCCACCCGGGGCCGGTGGAGGCAGCGGCAGGGGGTCCCATGGGGGTCCCATGGGAGCCTCCACACGGTGCCGGTCGGTGGGGGCCAGGGGCCGCAGCCAGGGAGCAAACCCCCCCTTGCTTGGGGGAGAGAGAGGGACCCCCAAAAGCGGCGTGCATGTGCCTTGAGGGATGCCAGCCGCCCGCCCCGGGGGAAAACCAAGGAAATCCCCACTTTCAGCCCAGAAGCAGCGCCGGCAGAGCCCCTCCCCGAATCCTGCCCACACCCTCCAGCCTCCCCGAAAAGCCGGGTGGGGGCCAAGCCCAGGACGCGGTGCCGGCACCCAGCTCGGCACCACCGCTCCCGTGGGAGGGACCCGGGGGACGCCTGCGCCTTGCTGGTGACACCGGGCCATGCCGGGACAGCACCGGGGCCATTGTGCCTGGCGGCGGGCCAAGCCGTGAGCATCGCCCGGGGACACTTTTCCTGGCCACGTTTCGGTCCTTGCCTGTCTCTTCCAAAGTCTCGCGCAGGTGCGGGGCCCAACCGGGCACCGAGCGTCGCCCGGCGGCTGGGGGACCCCGTCGCCTCGTCCCCGCTTGCCGATGGGGGAAGGGTGGGAGGCGAAAGGAACGCCAAAACAAAAGACAAAAAAAATCGAAAAAAGAAAAAAAAAAAGAAAACCAACGACCCCTCTGTCCGGCCGGGGCGGCTGCCATCCCCGTGTGCGTGTTTTACACCATCTCTGTGGCCAGTCCTGCGGCCAGCGCGCGTCAGGCATGGGAGTGGGGCTGAGGGGGGCTCAGCACCTCCCAAGAAGGGTCTGCCCGTGAGTTGGTTTATTTTCTTACCGCCCCCCACCCCCCACCCCCCCGCCTGGAGGTACAGTGTAGCTGTGGGTGCAGTTTAAAACCAAACCAACCGACAAACGAGGAGAAAACGGGGAAAAATGAGGCAACGTGCTGGCTCGGTGACGCCACCCCCACCACGGAGCATCGCCCGGGGCTGGGACCCCCGGTAGCAGCGCGGAGGCAGAAGGCTGGCTGCCCGGCTCGGCATCACCCCGGTGCCGCGCCGGTGGCAAGGCCCCACGGGTCCGTGGCCTTGCTCGGGCTCCCGGGCCCCTCGCCAGGTCCTGTGCCGACGCGGGGGGGAGGCGGGTGTCCCGTGATGGGCCACCCTGGGCTGCGGTGAGGCGGGGCTGCACCCACGGGGCGCCGGATCCCGCAGCAAGCTTGCACCCAGGGCGAGCCTGCACCCGTGGCAAGGTTGCTCGCCCATGGTGGCCGCAGCCCCCCAGGCCCCGCGCCCACGGGAGCGCAGCAGCCCCCAGCACTGTGTCCGGGAAGGGGCACTCGCGCTCTTTTGCCTTTATTTTCTTTTTTTTTTTTTCTTTTTTCCTTTTTGGTAAGTCTGAGACCCCCCCCCAAACACCCGCCGGACGCCGAGGACAAGACGGTCGCTCCACCGGCAGTTCCTGGCCTCCTTGCGGGGGGACAGCGGAGGAAGAGCGGACGCGCCTCCCCAGCGCCCCGCGCTCCAGCCAGACCCTTTCTCTCTCCTTCCGAAGCAGAAGGGGCCTGCCCCTCGCGCCTCTCTGTCCCGCTGCGGGGCGGGCAGGGACCCACCTTTGGGTGCCGGGTCCTGCCTGCGCCTGCCAGGCCCCGCCATGGGCGTCCCTGCGGCACGGCCACCTCCCGTCCTGAGCCGGCGGGGCAGCACCCGGGCATGGAGGCAGCCGCCCTGCCCTCCTGGCTTCGCCTTCCCTTTGCCTCACCCTCACCCTCTTTTTCCTTTTCTTTTTCCATTTTGCTTTTTCCTTTTCCTTTTTCTATTTTTGTTTTTCTATTTTCCTTTTTCTTCTTTTTTTCTCTTTGTGTTTTTATTTTATTGTTGCTCTCTTTATCCCTTTCCTTTCCTTCTTTCCATCTTACTGATTTTTTCTTTTCTTTTTCTTTTCTTTCTTTTCTTTTCTTTTCTTTTCTTTTCTTTTCTTTTCTTTTCTTTTCTTTTCTTTTCTTTTCTTTTCTTTTCTTTTCCTTCTTCTCTTTTCTCTTCTCTTTTTTCTCTTTTCTCTTCTTTTTCTCTTTTCTCTTCTCTTCTCTCTTCCCTTCCCTCCTTCCCCCTCTCCCCCCCTCCACACTACACCCACCGTGGGTGGGTGGGGAAGGTGAAGGGGGAAAAGACAAATCTTCCCCCCCCCGCCCCGGTCTTTGTACGGAGCACATTTTATAACCGCGGACTTTTGTAAAACGGCGAGCACTTTTTCAGAGCCGAACCTCAACAATAAAGAGCATCAGCGCAGCCGGGCTCAGGGCCGGGGACACGCGTGTGCGGCAGGGCCACGCGTGTGCGGCGGTGACACGCGTGCGGGGCCGGGAAGGCGGTGGCCCACAACCTGCAGAAGGCATCAGCCGTGTTTTTCCTCTCCTGGCGCTTCCTGTTATTCCTCCGGCAGCATCTCCTGGCCCCGGCGGGGCCCAGCTGCCGGCAGCCGGGTCACCTCCGTGTCACCTCGCTCCCCAGGACCCCCCCTCCCGCCCCAGGGCCGTGCGGGCGGGGCGGGGGACGTGGGGGCTATTTCGACTCGCCGGAGCCAAGAGGTCGGGCAGCAGCTGTGCCGCGTCCGGGCGGCCCCGGGGGAGCGGGCGGGGGGCAGCTGCCGGTGGGTGGCAGCCCCCGTTGCCCACGCGTCAGAGGGTGAGCCTGCTCAGCGCCATCCTGCTCACCAGCTGCGGGGTGCCGGTGCCCCCCTGCACCCCCGGCACTCCCCCGCGTGTCCTGCCGTACCGCGCAGCCAGCCGGCCCGCCGCAAATGTCACCCCGTTGTCCGATGTCCACCCACCTGTCCCTCCATCCGTCCATCCGTCCTTCCCTCCCTCCCTCCCTCCCTCCACCATCCACGCACCCATCCCTCCGGCCTTCCATCTGTCTGTCCATCGTTCCGGGCAGCCCTCCATCCCTCTGTACCTGCACCCATCTGCCCCTTCCCCCCAACACCTACCTATCATCTACCCACACATCCCTCCGTCCCTCCATCCCTCCGTCCGTCCCTCCATCCAGTCTCTCGTCCATCCCTCGACCCCTCCCGTCCCTCTGTCCATGCACCCATCTTTCCCTCCCTCCCAGCACCTCTGTCCGTCCATCTGTCCATCCACCCGTCCTTCCGCATACTCCATCCCCACCTCCCTTCCCAAACCTCACCCACCCGCCCAAATTTTCCCTCCACCCATCTTCTCCACCCACCCCTCTTTCTCTGTCCTTCCTCCTCTCTCCAGCCCCCCCAGCCTGGGGGGGGTCACACAGGGGTGCGGGGACAGCCGGACCCTCGGGGGTCCCACGCTGCAGCTCTTCCCAAGCCTTTCGCCCCTTGGCCGGCGGAAGGCGCTTGAACCTCTGGAAACACAGGAGAGAAAAAAACCCCAAACTCTCTTCTTCCATGTCACCTGACTGTCTCTATTTTAACCCCCCCTTGTCATTTACAGCCTAAGCTCTGCCTCCCCAGAGCCCCCACCGCTTGCCACCACCACCTGAAGCTTTTTCTTCTCCTAACACGGGGAGAATCGTCCCCCCAAGAGGTGTCGGGGACCAAATTTTGGGTGGGTCGCCCGGGGCTTGGTGTGGTGGGGACACAATGGGGCAGGGACCGCTCAAAATGACACCCCCACCCCCACCCCCCACCTTCTCCAGAAGCTGACAGCTCTCACCCCATAGTTATTGTCTCGGCTGTTTCTGAGCCGTGAGGTCTGTCAGAAGCACCTCTGTGCGGCAAGGAAGCACGGTTTCGGCAAATCCGTGTTTTCCCAGCACAAATCGGAGCTGCCCCCACCCCCCAGCACTACGGCACGGGGGTGCGGGGGCCCCCCTCCTTTTGCTTTGGGGTGAGATGTGTGAAGGCAGCCCAGAGCTCAGCTGTAAACAAGGTCACTTCAAAGGGGACGCCCGGGGACATCGGCCCGGCTTAGCACACCACCAAATAATTTCGGCGCCCCCCGGGCGGGATGCGGGGGGGGTGTTGAACCTCCTGCTTGGCCGTTTGGTAGCTTGAAAAAGCAGCTCGGGGCTGGGAGGCTCCCTGGGGTGTGGGGGCAGCTGGGTCCTGTCCCCGTCCCCGTCCCCGTCCCCGTCCCCGTCCCCACCAGCCGTGCTGGTTCATCCATCGCCCCGTGTCTCCCTGCCGCAGCCCGCGCACACTTTCAGCTCCAACCAAAGGTCCCTGCGCGGAATAACCTCCTGTTTTCCCAGCGCCGCGTCCCCGCGGCAGATGGTTCGGGGACATCTGGCCGTGCCCCGCAGACCCCACCTGAGCTTGAACCCACCGCGGGCTGCAGCCAGCCCAAGCATCGCTTTTTCAGGATTGAGGGTCCCCGGATTCACCCCTGGGGAGCACACCCCCAGCTCCCCGGGCTTCCCAGGGTTTTCCGAGGATGCTCCCGGTTTCAGCAGGGTCCCACTCCCCATCCCCCCGTCCTGCAGTCCTCGGCTGTCCCCAGCTCTATCTTCCCTCCTCATCTTCCCTCCGCCGCGCTGCCGCAGGAAGGCAACACCTTCCTTATCTCCTTCCGACGGGTGGTCCGGGCCCCCGCTGCCCCTTCCCCCTCCCGGCTCCGGCCTTGGTTTTTTTCTGAAGTGTCCCTGCATTTCCCCCCAGAGACTCCTCAGCTAAACATTTCCCTCCTGGAAGGGAAAGGGAAATCTCCAAGCGGCGGATAGAAAGTCGGCGGCTCCCGTCTCCGCTGGCAGGGTGCCCTGCAGCCATTTCCGTGCCCAGCCGCCGTGCCGGGGGGGAAACTGCCTTCACCGGCTCCTTGCCAAAAAAGAAGGACCCCGTCACCCCCTTCAGTGCTGGGTTATTTGGGGCTGGTGGTGGGAGGGAGGGAGGGCCGGGGGGTGGAGGGAGGGATCGAGAGATGAAGGGATGGAAGGGTAGAGGGAGGGAGGGAAGGGAGGATGGAGGGATAGAGAAAGGGAGGGACAGCAGGAGGGAGGGGGTTATTGAGGGAGGGAAGGACGGATGGATAGAGGGAGGGATTGATGGATGGACAGATGGACTGGCGGGTGGACTGATGGATGAGCTGTATCAAGGCGTCTCTCCAGGCCAGGCGAGCCTGGAAGGCACCTGGAATGTAAACGCACTTCTCCCCCAAATTTCCCTTCGGGCCGTGACCCCAGATGCAGCATTTCCACCCCCCGCCCCCCTGGCTCTTAGACCAAACCAGAACCATGGGGAAAACCCCCAAAAATCGCCAGCCGGGGTGAAAAGAACCACCGTAGGCTCCCAACCCTCTGCGCTGGGCGGTTTATCCCAACCACAGCCCCACCGGCCACCTCCTCCATTTACTTCGTTGAGACAAAGGCCCGTCCCGGAGGAGGGATGGCTCTGGCTGGGCTGGCTCCCAAAATCAGGTGGTGGCAAGCAAGAAGGTTAATGCAGCCCCCGCGACGGGAAGCTTCCCAAGGAACCCAGTAATGATCCCGCATCCTTTCCAAGCGGGAACAAAGGCCAAGGAGACAGGATAGTTCATCACGAGTAAATGAAGGATGTAAATAGCAAATAGGGCGAAGACTTATTTAGAGCGAAGCCTCAGGAAGCAGCGGGGCCGGGGAGGGAAATGGGAGAGGAGCCATTTGGTGCCTCATCAAAGTCCCGGGTTAGCATGGGCTGCTGTCCTGCCCGGCACCCGAAAACCCCCATCCAAACCCAAACGATCCCCTCTCCCCAGCCCTCGGGGTTTGGGTATTGCATAGCATCAGTGGCCCATTTTCACGCCGCGGGGGTGAGTCACCCAGGGCTTGTTCTGGCCTCAGATAAGGAGGAGAAAAGCCCGAAAATGGGATTTGGTGGGACAGGGCAGCTGCCTGATGCAATCAGAGCTGCGGGGGGTGGGGGGGGGGGGGTGGGGCGGGCAGGCACCCACCCCATGGCAGGACACTTGGGGGGTGGGGGGTGGGTGTGTGTGTGTGTGGTTTTTTTGGTGTTAAAACACCCACATTCCAGCGCACTGCGATGCCCAGATGCGTTGGGAGAGGAATTTTAGCATTTCCCAAAGAGCGTGCTGGGGAAGAGACCAGGGAGCGTTTGCCCCAGGCTTGAGCCCCTCTGGGAGCCGGGGGGCGCTGGGGGGTACCCAGGAGGGGATGCGGGTAGCTGCAGGGTGCAGGGACACCCTGCAGTGCGCACATACCCAGCCCACACCCCTCATTTACGCACACCCTAAAACCCAGCCATATCCCCCCCACCCCTCCCTGCCACCCCACCCCCCGACCCCACTCCCTCCCCATCCCCCCAGAGGGAACTGCACAAATCCTGCNNNCTTTTTTAACCAAAATTCATTTATTTGTCACAAAATACAAATCCCTGTGGGTGCTGGGGGGAGCCACCCCTGCCCGAGCCCCCCAGGGGCTCCTCCCAGGGTCTGCCCAGCCCCTGTCTCAGTTTCCCCTTCCCGCAAGCAGGGCTTTCCAGCAAGGGGGGGGGGGCGGGGTGTGTGTCCCCAAAGCAAGCCAGGCTCTGGGGCGAGGAGGAGGTGGTGGGGTCCCCCCCAAGGAGACCAGCTCGGGGGGCACCGGGGGTGGATCGGGGAGGGGTTAGGCACGGAAGAGCGTCTCCTGGGTGGCAGGGTCCAGCTTGCCCCCCGGGACTGGCCCCCCCTTGCCGCCGGGGGGGTGGCTGTGCCCTGAGGAGTAGCTGGCGGAGCGCTCGGTCCCGGGGCCGGGGGTCCGGCAGCAGAGGAGGGCGGCGCAGGCATGGCGGAAGCGGGGGTCGAAGAAGGCGTAGAGGAAGGGGTTGAGGCAGCTGTTGATGTAGGCGATGCTGGTGCAGTAGGGGTGGAGGTTGTTGAGGAAGGCGTGGAGGCCGCAGGACCACGGCAGCACCTCCAGGTCCATCAGGACGTAGAGGGTCTTGACCAGGTGGAAGGGCAACCAGCAGCCCCCAAAGGCGGCCACCAGCACCGTGATGATGGTGAGGAGGCGCTTGCGCTTGCGGGGCCCCTCGGCCCGCTCCCGGCGGAAGTGGCTGGCTACGGTGCGGGCGATGAAGAAGTAGCAGGTCAGCATGACGGCGAAGGGGGCCACGAAGCCCAGGGCGGTGGAGGAGAGCCCCAGCCCCACCTCCCAGGCGCCCTCCGTCCCCGGGGCGGCCAGGCCCCCGTAGTCCATGTAGCAGGTGATCTTGCTGTCCCCCCCCAGGGCGGCTGCCCGCCGCAGCACCAGGGCTGGCAGGGCCAGCAGAGCCGCCAGCGCCCACAGGGCCACCGTGGCCACCAGCCCGCTGACCCGCGAGCGCAGCTTGGCGGTGGCCAGGGGCCGGACGATGGCCAGGTAGCGGTCGAAGCTCAGCCCCGTCAGGCAGAAGACGCTGGCGTACATGTTGACGAAGACCAGGTAGCTGCTGACCTTGCAGGCGGCCGTGCCGAAGGGCCAGTGGTAGCCCAGCCAGGCGTAGGCGGCCCACAGCGGCAGAGTGGCCACGAAGGTGAGGTCGGCGGCGGCCAGGTTGGCGATGAAGGTGTCGGCCGAGCGCCGGCGGTCCTGGCCGCCCTTGAAGACGGTCCAGAGGACCAGCCCGTTGCCCGCCGTGCCCAGCAGGAAGACCAGCAGGTAGATGGTGGGCAGCAGGGCCAGCGAGGGGCCCCACTCGGCGTACTCGCACTCCGTCTCGTTCTCCCCGTAGGCGTAGGCGTCCGTCGCCTCCTCCATGCCGCCGGCTGCCGGGCTCAGCTCAGCTCAGCTCAGCTCAGCTCAGCTCAGCTCATCCCGGGCTCACCGAGCTCCTCCGGCCCTCTGAGCCCAGCCCAACGAATCCCACCGTGTTACCTCCCCTTCCTCCTCCTCCTCCTCCGCCCTCCTCCTTGATGGGACGGACAGGATGGACGGATGGCGGGGAGCCCCCGTGGGAAATTTCACAGCTCCCCCTCCGCCCTCCAGCTGGCTCCTTCCTGGGGGTGTTACCAAGCTCTCACCCAAGTGTCAAAGCGTCAGCCCCCGAGATAACCCCCGAACCCCCGCCGCAGGGCGGCCGCCTCCCGGGGGATTGCGGGCACCCCGCCGGCGCCCGGGTTCGGTGCCGCGGCTTGGGGAAGCAGCCCCGGCGGGGCAGGGGGGCTGAAGGGCCCGGCACGGGTCCGCCACCCTGCCGGTCCGAATTTGCGCTTGGGATTTCACCTTTGGGGTGCTGCGTTCGGCATTTTGCATCGGGGTGCTGCCGTTCGGGTTTTGCTTTTCACATTTGGCGTGTTGCATTGGGCATTTTGCAGCAGGGTGTCGCGCTGGCGGGGGGCGGGCGTGGCGTTTGGCGTTTGGCATTCAGGACTTTGCATTTGGCGTTTTGCATTTGGCATGTTGCACTTGGGATTTTACATTTTGCTTCCAGGGTTTTGCATTTGCAAACAGTTGTGGCAGCGGGAGGGTCCCAAATTGCCGGTGCCCTATCGCGAGCGCGACATGCTGGGGAGACCTTTAGGCATTTACCAGAAACGTGGGGAGGGGGAGCTCTGCTATCCCCCCCCCAGCCCACAAAAAAGACCATTTTAAGGCATTTTCTGCTGAAGGACCAGACGGCGATGGGGAGCCCTCGCTGCGCCCCGGTTCTGTGCAGACTTTGCTGCCCGGTAAAGGAGCCGAACGCAGCAACGCCTTCAGTTGAGCCAAGAAAGACAAAAAATCACCCCCAGCCCAAAAATAAAATATTCAGAGGGAGGAGGAGGAGGAGGGGGAGGAGGAGGAGGAGGAGGGGGAGGAGGGAAGCTCCCTGCCGTGGTGGGGCACAGCCGAGCCGTGGGACGGGGTCATCCCGTCAGGGCTGAACTCTCGCACTTACAACTTTGGGGAGAAGCGCTGGCGAAGCCGAGCGGGACTTTGCAAACAGTAAAGTCTGAAAAGCCACAAGCCCCCCAGGGAGGCCGGGGAAAGCGCGGCGGGGCTTGGGGTGGGCCAAGGAGCCAGAGGAGCGGAGGTGCCTTTCCCTGTCAGAATAGGTAAATTAAGAGAGGAACGGGCGGTGGACATGGGAAGGTTAAAACCCGAGTGCCAGGGCGGTGGAGGAATTGCAGGGACGGAGGCTGGAGGGGGGGGGCGCGCAAAGCCCCCTGCAACCCCCCGCCGGCGCAGCAGGTCCCTTTTCCCAGCAGAGTGGTGTAAAGAAAGGGGGTGGTGGGGTAATTCGGTGGCTGGAATGGGGGGGAGCTCAAAGGGGTCTCCAAAATCATAAGAAACGAGCAGTAGAGGAGGGAGCGGGGCCGGGAAATGGGGGTGCGGGTGGGGGAGCAGCGGGAGCCCCGGAGGGGTGGGCACGGCAGCCACCAAACCAGCCGCCCAAAGAGGACCCAACGCCATCAGCCTGGGCTTAACCGGGCCGGAGGTAACGAACAACGGACTATTCCAGTGACCTGGGACAGTCCCTGGGGAAGGCGCACGCTAACGCCGCAGGGAGAGGTGCCGTGGCCGGCAGGTCTCTGCAAAATTAAAATAAAAAGCTGCTAAAAATTGATGCATAAATGTAACGGCTGCTGCTGTAAGTTAAAACCTGAAGTTTGTTTGAAGACGGGATGGAGCCCCACACAAACCGAGCCTGATGAAGACGTTCCTTAAGCCTATTAGCTAATAAATGGAATGAAACAGGGAAATAAAAGAAACGCTAATTAGACCCTTGCTATTGCCAGGAACTGCTACAAAGGGAGATGTTCCAGCCCCGGTAAGGAAGATCACTATTAATAATGATCTCGGCTATTTTTGTCTTCTGTGGGTAGCGCAGGAGAACAGGTAACCCTTTCCAGCCCCTCCAAGGCGGTGCCTTGCCGGAAAGCTGCCGGCAATGCTGGGCGGGGGGGCTGAAGGGTCCCCGGTCACCCCCTTGCCGCCCCAGCAGTGGGGACGGCGCCACTCACGCCTGGTCCCCTGCGCCGCCCTGGGGTCCCGGCGCGGTCCCTGGCTCCGGGCTAACCCCCGCGCGGCCTCCTCCGGTGGGAAGGAGGGCACCGGCTGGCCGGAGACCCCCCGGGGCGGGTTTGCCGTTAGGCCGTGGGCGGTGGGTCGGTGGTCAGGGCTGGGCAAAGGGCCGCGAGGAGCAGCGGCAGGGCATTATCGCCAGTGGGGGTGGCGGGGCCGGTAACGAGCACCGTTATCTGTAAGGCCGCGGGGCAGCGGGAAGGTGGCCGGGGGGGGGGGGAGCGGGTTACTGGGGGGTCGGGGCGCTCAGCCGGGCAGCCAGGGTCTCTGCAAGGAGCCGTCCTCCGCTGCGGGGCGACGGGCCGCCCTCGGGCCCCCACAGCCCCATCCCCGACCGGAGCAAGAGGCTGCGGGGACCTTCACTCCTAACTCCCAGGGAAGGAACCCCAGGGCCCGGTAGCCAGCGGCTCCATCTGGATGGTGGCGCAGAGCCAAGCCCACGTCCGTCTGTCCCCGCCGGCTCCGCACCGGGCAGCCCGGAGGGAGCGGCGTCTCTTGGACGCCCTCGGCGGGAAGAGGCTACGGTTTTGCCGCAGCGCCAGGATGAAGGCAAGGGCTCGGGGGCGAGCAGGAGCCCCCCGACCAGCTCACGGCGCGAAGCTTTGCTGGGGAAAACGGGAGCCCATCAAGCGTCTGCTGGGCTCCTCGTCTCGGATCGGCGCCCCGCGCGCCAGGCCCAACACAAAAGCCATCCGCCGGACAGGCGGCCGCCCCACCGGGGACCCGGGACAGCGGCCGACTCCCGGGAGCGTCGACTGTCCCCGCGGCCTCCCCTGGTCCCAGCAGCCTCCCGGGCGCGGGTGGGGTGGGAGCCCCCGCAGGGGGTCAGGACGTGGGGCTGAGCTCCCGGCACCGCCCGGGCACCCCTTGCCAGGAAGGGCAGCGGTCGGCTGCGCCGCAAGGTGCGATTTGGCAACTTCCTCTGAAGCCGGTTGGAGTTACTCACATCCTACCAGGGAAGCGACGGCTCCCCAGCCGCATCTCTCCCTCTGGCTCTCCCTCTTTCCGTCAGGCTCTGCCGGGAAAAAACAGCCTGGGGGTTCCCACCCCGGGGGGGCACAGCCAGGTCTCGGGAGCGGCACGTGCCCAAGCAGTGGCCGCGGTGGCAGCTCGGCTCAGTGACCCAGCCAAAAACCAAGGGCGGGAAGGAGGCGGGGGGCACCCGCCGGCAGCGCTTCTCCTTCGGAGGTTTGAGCCCCAGCCCAGCCGCGGGGACGGGGGATCCCCCCTTCCTCCTCGGCCCAGCCTCGCGGTGGTGCCGCAGCCGTCCCCGGGCAGCCCGCGGCAATCCTGCCTGCGCTGGCTTCGCTTCGGCTGGAGGGAGGTCGGGCTGCTCGGCGTGCCGGAAGGTCTGGGGCTGGGGTGGCACCTGTCCCCGCTCTTCCTCGGGGTGACCCCGGCACCCGCCACCCCAGCAAGCGGGGGCAGGGAATAGGCAGGACGGTGCCGTCTGGCGCCCGCGTGGGCAGAGGCGTGCAGCCACGCGTGCGCGCAGCCACGCGCCCGGGAGTCGGCACGCGTGCAAGACAAGTGTGCAAGCGGCTGCTTCTGCAGAGGGATGCTGTGTG
>JAVKLA010000021.1:29889011-29905156 GCA_034782735.1 Sagittarius serpentarius
GCGCTCGAGCAGCTGCAGCCGGGCGGGCGCTGGGGCACGCGTGTGCAGGAATGCTGGAGCATGGCAACCGCAACTGGCTACCAAATCCTGCCGTGGTTCCTGGGGTCGGGGTCTGAGAGGGGATGTGTGTTGGGGGGACAGCAGAGAGATCTGTAGAGAAGACGGGTGTTTCTCTGTGCTCACGCCTTGGAGAGCTTGATGGTGTCTCCGTGCAAAGGGTTTGGGATTGCTACGGCAGTCCGGAGATGTGCTGGCTGCTGGTCTGGGGGTGCAGGCAGCCGCGGTCCCAGGCAGGGCAGAGGAAGGCAGTGGGTGCCTGCTGCCTGCATCCCCTCAAGCAGGGTGCCTGTTGAGCGGCTCCCTCCAGCCAGCCGGCTGCCCCCAGCTCTGCTTTGCCTCTCGAGCCTCCCTCCTTTCCTCCTCCTGTCCGTCCGTTCCTCCTCCTCCTGGCCCAGCGCTGCAGAGGGGCAGAGCACACGCTGGTCTGAAGGCGGGCGGCCCGCAGCCTCAGCAGTGCGCTCTGTCCTTCCAGCTCTCTCCGGGGAGCCCAGCTCCCGTTCTCCCCCCCTGCTTAGTTGACTGTTCCTCTTCGCTGCCAGCTGCCCCGGCAGGGTCCTGGCCGGGCAGAGGGAGAGGTGCACCCGCTGCTCCCAGGGGTGGCCTGCTCTCGCAGGGCACCTTGTGTTGCGGCCCGGCGAGGGCTCTCCCTGATGGGGGGTTTTACTGCTGGGACTGGGCTGGAGGGGCCGCGGGGATTAGCCGGAGCCACGGGAGGCAGCTCCAGAGGGGCCGGACGTGAAGGCTGCTGCCGCTCCCTGGGATGGAGCCATCGGTGGCTGGAAGGTCACCGTGGCTTTAAAGCCTGGCAACAACCAGGCAATAAGAGAGTAATTTGACGACGAAAGGACAGAGCCGGTTTGATTTACTCCTTCCAGCGACGGGAGGCAGCTGGTGGTGTCACTCAGCAGCGTGCAGCGGTCCCCCCCGCTGAGACACCGAACGTTTGTCAGGCCGGCGTTGCTGGCAGCTCTGAGGCTGGAGGTTTTGCTGCTTCAGGCTGTCAAACGCTCGCAGGAAGTTGCTGACCCTGTGCTACCCCTTCAGGGGGATGAAGGAGAAGAGGAGGGAGCAGTCGATGTCCTCTGAGCGGCTGGGCATGACACGCTGTGACCTGGCGGGGACAGGCGTGCCTCTGCTTTGTCACAGCGGGCTGCACGCTGCACTTCGTGGGGGAATAGCAGGGCAGCCCTACCCCCCCAAACCCAGTCCGTGCTGCTGCGGCCAAGCCCGCGGTACCTGGCTGTGAGCTATCGCAGAAGCCGGTTGCAGCCGCTTACCAGCGAGCGGCGTGGTGCGAGGCATCGCCGGGAGCAGGCGCCGGTGCCGCGGAGCAGGTTTGTTCAGAACCTGGGCAGGGTTGCTTTAATTGTAGGTCAGTGGATGTTATTTAACCTACTTTAAAACATCAAATTAAATCTCAAGCAGAGCGGCAAAGCGCAGCCCACTTTCACACGGGTTATTCGGCGGGGAGGGAATTGCATTACTCCCCGGCGTTACGGTTCTCTTGGGACAGTTTCCGCCCGGCTGCTGGGGCGGGGTGGAAGGGACGTGCGGAACCACAGCGAGGTTTGCCTCCTGTGTGATTACCGCCGTAGGACTGGTTTCCTGTGGATCGCTTTGCCCCCCTTCCCCACCTGGCGAAAGACAGGCGGCGTGGCTGCAAGCCGCCTGCTTGGCCCCGCTGGATGCCGGCCGCTGCCTGACGCGGCAGCAGGGCCTCCCTCCGCAGCACTTGCCGTCTCTGGTGTGTTTGCTGCAAACCTGCTCGGGAGAGTTACGCTGTCAGCATCGGACCCAAAGCTCACGCTCTGGGAGGTGAAATGGAAGTTGTGAGGTGGGGGGGCTCTGGGACACCTCCCGCGAGGCCTCCTCCCGGGCAGAGAGCAGCTGGGGCTTGGCACAGCTCTCTTGCAAGGCTCCGATTGTGTTATTTCTAGCGTATCCACCAGACGCCTTTTGGTCCATCCACACCGGCCCAGGATTTGTATCTCTGGGCCAAGAACTCTATTTAATTGATTAATTCAATGAGGAGATGCTGCGGAACATGTGGCGGTTGAAATGAGCTGAGGCCGATGGTGCCGGGGGGAGCAGGCAGCAGGAAGAGGGGATGTTCCCGTCCTCCCTCTGGGGAGGGGGTGGGGGTCTCTGACTTGCTGGGCTCTCAAACAGGTGCTCCTTTAGGACCGAAATTCCCCCTTGGGGTCAGTTTGTGCATTCCTGCATCTCCGCCCTGGCCCGTACTGGTCCCCGCTCCTCGTGCAGTCGGTGCTCAGCCTCTCCTTCCCCTCGGGAGGCAGGGAGCACCTCCGAGCTGCCCTTGGCAGGGGCTCTCTGGATAGTGTGCCATCAGTTGGCCTCTTCCTTCCGTTTGCCTCAGCTCTCGCTCGTGGCCACGGCTCAGCGTGGCTTTGGGGGCTGTATAAAAGCCTGCAAAGTGTAAACTGTTTCTTGCAGTTAGGTGAATCTGTCTGCGAAACCTCTGACCCCGACTTTTCCTCCCATCCTCGCAGCTGGGAGGGAACCGCACCTGTTCGGGAAAGGAGCTCTCGCCTCTTCCAGCATCCGTGGAGGAGAGAGGAAGGAGAGGCGTGAGGGTGGGGACGCCGGGGGTAGGATGCGGCAGGCCCTGGAGTCGGCGGTGCCTCTGGAACATGGCGGCACGCTCCTAGTTGGACCCAACCTTGTGTGACAGTCGGGGTGAGCGGGGGTTGTGTTTGCCGCAAGGCCTTCGAGAGAGCTGGAGAGAGAGGCCGTGAGTCCAGCCCTTCTGCGGCGGGTCAGCGGGGTGAGCCCGGGCACGGCGCCGGCCCCTCCTCGCTCGCTCAGCGGCGGGTCAGAGTCCAGGGGTGCAGGCAGGGTGGGGAAGGCGACCTCGGGGATGGCTTTCTTCTGGGGGAGGGCAGGGGAGGAGGGGCTGCAGGGTGGCTCTGAGCCTGCGGAGGGGAGGAGAAGCCAGGCTGGGGAGTGACAGGCTTCTCCTGGTATGACTAGTGGCAAAAAGCCCATCTCGGATCCAGATGTGACTCAGTTTGCCCGAGGTTCCCCAGTTTCTCTTATGTGCTGCCAGAGACAAGTCTCGGCAGCTCCTCTAGCGATGGGCGTGCTTTGCATCTCAGTCTGGAGAGGGAACCTGCTGAGTTCTCCGGGGCCTGTGTGGCCACGATGGCGGGCGGCCTCCCTCCTCCTACCCTGCGGAGCCGGAGCCCGCGCTCCCTGGCTGCTCCCGGTGTCAAGGCAGGGTCTACAGCCCCAGGCTCTCCGTCTGGGAGAGCAAAAGGCAGGAACGCGTCAGTGCTGCTGATAACGAGGGTTCCCCTCGGGGATCGGCAGCCGCCTTTGCTCCCTGTGCTGCAGAGGACAGTGTTCCCTCCCGTGGGGTGGGGTTGATCTCGGGGAGGTGACTCCCCTGTGTTTGGGGCCACGAGCACGGATGCCCGCGGGTGGTTTGGCTCGAGTAACGTATGGTCTGCGTATCGTGAGGATTCCTGCTTCCTTCCCGTGGCGTGGTGGGGTCCTTGGCTGTGGAGGAAGCTAGGAGGGCGGCAGGCAGTGGGCTGCTGTGCTTGGGAGCGCCGGGGAGGAGACCCCGGCGTTGTGCTCGCGACCTGGGAGTGCTCGACCTGAGGCTTGCCCTCATGAGCTGCGGGTCCTCGTGGTCCCTGGGGAGGGTGTTGTGCTTGCTCCTGGCCTGTGAAGTCCCACTCCGGGGTGGCTTTGCATCCCCGGCTGGTTGTTCAAGGTGTAAAGTTCGGTCTGCGCAGAGCAGCCCCTGGCAGCTTGCCTGCCCAGTTGCGTGCAGCTGGCAGGACCTGATACGGACAGGGGCTGTAAGCTGGCCCGGAGGCACCACACCAGCTTCTCCGATCGGTTCTCCTTTCCAAAGGCTGGAGTTCAATCTTTCGTCCACCTGTGGCGTCTGGCTGGCAGGTTGGTTCTCGGAGTAATCGGGGTCCTGCCTTAGGGCTCGCGGCCACCCAGGATGGAGACCGGAGGCTGAGTTTGGAGGACGCGCTGCGGCGAGCCCTCTGCTCTGTCTGCAGCTGAACACGCAGCCCCCAGAGCAGAGCTGGACTGACGGGGGGGATCGATGTCCCCAGGCAGGTCTCCTCCATCTGATCCGTTGGCACTGATGCTCCCCCTTTTAAAGCTGTGGCTCTGCCCTCCTCAGTGCCACGGTGTCTGGGGTCTGGTGGTGCTCCCGTAGCTAAAGGGTCGGTCTTTCTCACACCTGGGGACCCGCTGGCTGCTGTCCTGCCCCCCAGGAGCTGCCCTTCTCCCTCCTGGGAAGGGCTCAGTGCCCAGACAGTGCTGGAGGTGACGGGAGAGGTATTCCCTTCCCCCCCAGAAGGCCAGTCCTTCCCTCTCTGCCTGCCCCAGAGCTTTTCCTCTGTGCCAGCCTTCGCTGAGGCAGCTCAGTCTTTCCCCTGCCTTGCCAGGGTCTGTCTTTCGAGGATCTGGGCTGCATGTTTGGCTCAGCCTTGCTGTTGGCATTTCCCTTGTGCAGGGATGGCTGGCGTGCAGTGGGTCTCCCTGGCTCCCCTCCATCCCTTTCAAGCAAAGATTTGAGCTGGGATTTCCCTTCCTAGAGAGAAGAGCTCCTTGCTCGGGGTTTCTGGAAGGGCTTTTCCTACCTTAGGGCTCATCTGAGCCCCCCTGCCTCTCTTCCTCCAGCAGTCTCTCCTCTGCCGCTCTTAGCTCTGCAGCTCAGCAGAGAACAGAGCTGGGGAGGCTCCTCTCGAGTTGGGGTGCTTGGCTCAGTGATGTGGGGTGCTTGGCTCTGCCCTTCCTTGGGGCGAAGTGACATCACGAATGGCCAGCTTCCCCTTGGCACTGTCTGTGTCCGGTGCCCAGGGCAGGAGAGGAGAGAAACGTTCCTCCGACGGGGCTGCCGCGCCACGAGGGCGGAGGGCAGCCTTCTCGGGTCCCTCGAAGACCAGGACAGCAGCGGTGATGAAGAGAGTTGGGGGCTAACGAAGCCACCCGTCTCCTTGAAACCACACCGCCAGCAAGGCCCCCGGCCCTGGAAGCTGCGGGGAATGGGCGGTTTGCCCCTTGCCCAGCTCTCCTTCGGCTGCTGGGCGAGTACCTGGGGGCTGCCAGCTCCCTGCTGGCTCCCTGCCTTGCCAGCCTGCCCCGCCGCAGATACCAGTTTCCCCTCTGTGAGACTGGGAGGCTTTCTCGTCTTTGTTTTCTGCAAACTGCTTAAACCACTTGAACATTTTTTGCCGGTGCTGTTCGGTGGGTGGCCGGGGACAGCCCTGGCCGCAGCTCGGTGCTGGGGGTGGGTGGGATGAGCCCTCTCCCCAGGCACAGCCCGCCCGTCAGAGGGGAAGGGGAAGGGGAAGCTGGGCTAGGTGTGAGCTCCTTGCTCCTGGCGTGGCTTCCAGTCCCGTGGCAGCTCCCAGCAGTGCCGGTCATACTGGGCTAGCTGGGGTCGATGTGGCTAGCGTGTTCTTCCCTTGCTCAGGTCTTGGCTTCGTGATGTCACGTATGTCCTGTACCTCTGCAGAGCTGCTCTCCGAGGGTTTCGGGGCACAGACTGGCGAGGGCTTCAGCTACGCAGGCACCGCCCGCTCTGCGGAGAATCCTGGCCGGCTTCCAAAGGAGACAGCAGGGCCGGCTGTCTTGGGAGGCAGAGCCGGCATGGCCGGTGCCGTGCAGGTTGTAGAGGAGCCGCTCCCCACCCTGGAGGAGAGCTCTTGGTGAAATGCCGGGAGATGCTGTCCCAGATACGTGGAGGTGGGGAGGCATCGCCCAAGGTGCCCAGGAAGGTGAGGCTCCCACCCCAGCGAGGCGCTCGGGGGCTCCTGAGCAGCACGGAAGAATGGGGCGGGGGTGCGGAAGAGCCTCTGGAGAAGACAGTTGGCAGGTGCAGCCCTGGTCCTGCTGGGGCTCCCAGGGCTGCCGTGACAAGGACAGGGGTTGCCTCACTGGTGGTGGGACCCGTCCCCCAGCTGAGTCACAGCGGGTGGTGGCGGAGGAGGGGACGGACCAGCGCCTGCCCCTTCACCTCTACCTGCTCGGGGGCTGCAGGGGATTACGGCGCGGGCACCATATGTCACCCTGCCTGCCGAGCCCTGCGCTCTGCCCCTTTCTGCTCCTGCTGCCTAAATCCATCTGCACTTATCGCTGCAGGGGGAAGAGAGGCACAGATGCTGCCCTAGATCTGCGGGATTAAACTCCCAGCAGCAAAGCAGATTAGGGTATTACGCTGGCGCCTCTTGAGGGGGAAGCCCGCTGTCCTGAGCCCGGCCTGCCCAGGGCAGGGGGGAATGGTGGCGATTCTCTTGCTGTGCTCCCACGGGGCCCCTCGGCCGGGCCTACGGAGGAGCTGGGCGCTGGCCAGGGCAGGCTGGCACAGTGATGGGGTCCCCACGTGCCACCGGAGCTGTCTCCAGGCTGGGCTCCAGCTCTGGGATATGAGGAGCAGGAGCAGCTCTGGAGGCACTGGAGCTGCTGCTGGTTTTGCATCCCCTTTTGGGGTGCCCTCTGCCCCCCGTGCTCACTGGTGTAACGCGTGGATGGCGACGCTCAGGTGCCTCATGGCTGGATCCCTCCCGGGTGTCCCTCGTGCCATCACCCTGGTTCGCCCCGTTGTCACCACCGCCTGCAGTCGCTCCCTGTGGCAGCGGGTCCTGCGCTGGCAGTGCCCGTGGGGCTGTGGGTGCAAAGGGGAGTGGTGGTTTTGCTCTTTGGTGATTTACCGGAGCGCTTCCCACAGCGGCCCGCTGCGGGTGCTCCCCTAGGGCTGGGGGTTAGGCTCGTCTGTGGAGGGTGGCTGAACACACCCTCGGTCAAGCTGGCCTGGATGCAGCTCTGGTTTAGGTGCGGAGGGCCCTGGGTGAGAGCAAAAGGAAGAGTTGACGGCGGGGAACCTCCACAGCTGCCTGCCTGGGCGGGAGCCTGGAAATACGGCCCAAGAGCGGGGAACATGGGCTTCCCAGCCAGGCCGCCACCGGGCGTAGCAGGAGTGGCTTACAGGGATGGCTGTGGGGCTCGGAGGGGGCGGTTAGCGCCCGCTCGGCCCTCGCTCCTCCGAGGGCACCGTCGGAGCTCGTCGACGCCTGTCTGGGGCCGCGCGGGTTGCAGGGCCAGGGGGGAGCCGATGCGAGGGGCAGCGGGAAGCACCGGAGGAGTGACCCGTGGGACAGGGCCTGGGTGTCTCACTGCTTTTGTGCCTGCAGGTGCCCGGGGCTCAGTCTGTACGTCTCCCCGGTCATTCCTGCCTACAATGCTGTCGTCTTCCTCTTCGTGCTGGCCAACTTCAGTATGGCCACCTTCATGGACCCAGGCATATTCCCGCGAGGTGAGTCTGGCTCCGCTTGGGAAGTGTCTCAGATAGAGCTACCTCCTTCCACCCTTCCTCTGAGGTAAAGAGGATTACCTGATCCCAAAAGGCTTGAGGAAAGCCCTCCTTGCCCTGCCCGGGTGGGACTGGGTGGTGACACGCCACGGGGACGGTAGCTCTGCGTTCAACACCCAGCCTGTAGGACCAGGTGGTGGAAGCCGCGTAAATCCTGGCACCCCGTATCGGGCACCTGGGGCTCGGGCGGGTGTTGTGGTTTCGGGGCAGGGCCTGGGAAACCCCCTTCCTCCTCTACCTGTATGTGGGGGTCCCTGGCCGGGTGAGATGGGCCTGGTGACGGAGGAGGGCGATGCTGGGCATCTCCAGCGCAGGAGGGCAGGAGGCTGGCTGGGCCCTGGCGTCGCCTTCCCCCACGCCCTGACACGTGGCTGTGCTGGGGTTCCCCCGTCAGCTGAGGAGGACGAGGACAAGGAGGACGACTTCCGAGCTCCGCTCTACAAGACGGTGGAGATCAAGGGCATTCAGGTGCGCATGAAATGGTGTGCGACCTGCCGCTTCTACCGGCCGCCACGCTGCTCCCACTGCAGCGTCTGCGACAACTGCGTGGAGGTGAGGAACTGCTGGGTCTCGATGCCGCTTTACTTCCACCGTGTAGAGTTTAACACACAGTGCGGGCAGGGAGCCCTGGCAGCCAAGCCCCTCACCGTGTCTTCTCCCCTCTGACAGGAGTTTGACCATCACTGCCCCTGGGTCAACAACTGCATCGGGCGGCGCAATTACCGTTACTTCTTCCTCTTCCTGCTGTCGCTCACCACGCACATCATGGGAGTGTTTGGCTTCGGCCTGCTCTACGTCCTCTACCAGGTGGAGGAGCTCTCCGGCGTCCGCATGGCGGTCACGTATCCTCTGTGAGGCTGCAGGAGCGGGCCCGAGGTGGGGAGGGTGTTGGCGGGGCTGGGGAGACCGTGCTGTGGAGCAGGGCTGCGGCTTTTCCTTAGCTGGCTGCTGACAGCATGGTGGTGATGTGCGTGGCCGGCTTATTCTTCATTCCCGTTGCTGGCCTTACGGGGTTCCACGTGGTGCTCGTGGCGAGGGGCCGTACTACCAACGAACAGGTATGCCTGTGGGGCTGCTGGCCCCTGCCAGGCCACATCTGGATATGTTTTGGGGCTCCCTGGGACATGTCAGACGTGGACAGGCTGGGTTGAGGCGAGGGAAGGCCACCGAGCTGGTTGGGGGCTAGAGCACAAGACGTCTGTGAGAGGAGGCTGAGGGCACCTCGTCTGCGCAGCCTGGAGATGGGATCTTCACTGCTGCTGGAAGGAGTGGCTGGAGGGAGGACGGAGCTGGGCGGGCTCTTCTCGGGAGGGCAGGAGGCGACGGGCACGACTTGAAATAAGGTGGCTTCCGGCTAGGCGCCGGAGAAAGGCTTTTCCCCCTCGAGGGCAGTTGAACACTGAAACAGGGACCCGGAAAAGGGGGAGCGTCTCCAAGTATCTCTGTCCTTGGAGATTGTCGTGAGCGAGCTGGACAAACCCGGAGCAGCCTGACCTGGCTGGCTGGACCAGAGACCCCCGAGGTCCCTGCCCACCCCGGTACGCTGTGATGCTCCTCATCCCGCAGGTGACAGGCAAGTTCCGCGGTGGTGTCAACCCCTTCACCAACGGTTGCTGTAGGAACGTCAGCCGGGTCCTCTGCAGCTCCCCAGCCCCCAGGTGAGCCTGGCACAGCACGGCGGTGCCCCCCCAGCCCTGCAAGGCCCGGGCAAACCGCCCCATCCCGAGCTCCAGGCCTTGACCTTCCTCCCGCCCCTCTCCCTAGGTACCTCGGGCGCCCAAAGGCCGAGCAGACGGTGCTGGTGAGACCCCCCTTCCTGCGGCCCGAGGTGTCAGACGGTCAGATCACTGTCAAGATCATGGACAACGGTATCCAGACAGAGCTGAAGAGGACGAAGGTGAGGAAGGTGGGGATTAGCGCTCCCTGCGTTGGGGCCCTCCATGGAGCCCAGGGGTGCAAGCCTGCATCCGTGAGTAAAGAACCGAGTGAGCCTTGTCACGTTCCCCGTCCCCCTCCGTGTCGTCTTGTTCCACGTCCCCACGGGACGGAAACCATGTCCCTCCCATGCGGCAGCGACCACATGAGGCTTTGTACCCTCTGTTGCCCTTCCCCGTCCTCTCCTTCCCCCTCGCAGCATCCTTTGGAGGTCCCCCCTCCTCAGCACTTCCCAGCACCTGAGGCACGCGCTGCCTTCAAGCGCTCAGTATGTTGGACGGCCCGGGAGGCAGCGAGAGCCCCGTTAATGCCGCTGCTCGTTCCCTGCCTGCCGAGGGGAGGGCTGAGGCCTTGGCACCCCTCTGATCCTCCCTCTGCGCTTTGTCTCTGCAGTCCAAAGGAAGCCTGGAGGTGACGGAGAGCCAGTCTGCTGACGCCGAACCGCCACCCCCACCTAAGCCAGACCTCAGCCGCTACACGGGCCTGAGGACACACTTAACCCTGGCCACTAACGAGGGTAAGGAAGGCACGCAGGGTCCCAGGCAGCCGCTGGGAGGGGAGCCCAGGGCTGCACCAGGCAGACCAGGAGCCAGGGCCGTAGGCGGAACAGGCTGCAGGGCAGACCCGAAGCACGTCAGCACCGCCGTGATGTGGGGCAGAACGTGCCCGCGTTTCTGGGCTGGTATATGTAGCCCCTTGCACTTGGAGAAGCCTGCGGGATGCTTACAGCCAGCTGTGCTCAGTCGGAGAGGAGCAGGAGGCCGAGCCGAGACAGCGTGGTGCTTGTCCAGAGCCCCTGTGAGCTGTGGCGGCCTGCGACGGGCGGGCTTGCAGGCTGCCGTGCTGCAGGCAGGCGCAGGAGCATCGCTGGGATGAAGGAGGCGAAGGAGTGGCAGGCCTGGCTTGGCGGCAGAGAGCATGTTTGCGGCAGCCTGCGTGACTCGCTTTCCCTGCTTCCCTGGGCGCCGGCGAAGCAGTGCTCGGAGCTGCCTGCGTGGGCTTGGCGAGAGAGGTGGGATGTGAAGGGCAGAGCTTGGAAGCAGCCGCTTCCCGCAGCGGGCTGGAGGCCTCCGCAGCTCTCCCCGCCCCCCCTGGCCAGGGCACAGCACTGCCCGGCCCTGCTGCCTGCAGAAGGGCTGCGGCATGTGTGTCGGCGGGGTGACCAGCCCGCGGGTGCGTGGAGCGCCCGGGCACCCACCGACGCCTCCGTGCACTGCGCACCCTGCCGACCCCGGGGCTGCAAAAGAAGTCTCCCAGCTGGGGCCACTGCAGGGGCATGGAAGTGCCAGCCCCAGACGCATTGCCGTGGGGTCCCGTTTTCCATCCCGCTCCGTTTCATCCGCCCCTGGTGCGCCTCTCCTCGAGCCCGTCCCTCTCTCCGCCTCCGCCTCCCTGGTCTGTCTGCCCCAGGCTCAGAGCCGGTTCTCGGGAAGGGAGGGCAGGGCTCCGCACGGCGTTCCTTCCCCTCCGCAGCCCTGGGGAGCTGCCGCGTGTCTCAGCGTCTTTCTCTCTTCCCCCGCCTGCAGACAGCAGCTTGCTAGGCAAGGACAGCCCCCCGACTCCCACCATGTACAAGTACCGGCCCGGCTACAGCAGCAGCAGCAGCTCGGCAGCCTTGCCCCACTCCACCAGCGCCAAGGTGAGGAGGGAACCCAGCCTTGAGGGGACGCCACCACATTCCTGGCTGGGGGGAGAGTTTGGGGTGGGCGTTGGGAGCTTTGCGGGGGCCCCATCTTTCTGTGGGTGACTGCTGTCTCTGCCCCTCAGCTGAGCCGAGTGAACAGCCTGAAGGAGCCCAACTCCATCTGCGAGAGCAGCCGCAAGCCCAGCTACCGCTCGGAGCCGAGCCTGGAGCCCGAGAGCTTCCGCTCGCCCACCTTCGGCAAGAGCTTTCACTTCGACCCGCTCTCCAGCGGCTCCCGCTCCTCCAGCCTCAAGTCGGCCCAGGGCACGGGCTTTGAGATGGGCCACCTCCAGTCCATCCGCTCGGAGGGCACCACCTCCACCTCCTACAAGAGCCTGGTGAACCAGACGCGCAACGGCAGCCTGTCGTACGACAGCCTGCTCACGCCCTCCGACAGCCCCGACTTCGAGTCGGTGCAGGCGGGCCCCGAGCCCGACCCGCCGGTGGGTTACACCTCGCCCTTCCTCTCGGCCCGCATCGCCCAGCAGAGAGAGACCGACCTGCACGGCCGCTTCGCCGGCGCCGTCTCCCCCAAGCACGCGCCGCCCCGCGAGCCCTCGCCCGTGCGCTATGACAATCTCTCCCGCCACATCGTGGCCTCCATTCAGGAGCGGGAGAAGCTGCTGCAGCAGCCGCCGGCCCTGGGCAGGGAGGAGGACGCGGGGCTGGCAGACTCGGGCATCCAGTCGACGCCGGGCTCCAGTAACGCCCCCCGCACCAGCTCTTCCTCGGACGATTCGAAGCGCTCGCCCCTGGGCAAGAACCCGCTCACCCGCCCGGCCCCGCCCCGCTTCGGCAAGCCCGAGCCCCCCCACGCCCTCCGGGTGCGCTCCCTGGGCTCCCCCGAGCAACCCGCCGCCCCCCACCTGGGCAAATCCGTGTCTTACAGCAGCCAAAAACCAGTGTCTCAGGCCGGCGTCCCCGAGACGGAGGAGGTGGCCTTGCAGCCCTTACTGGCACCAAAGTAAGTACCGGCGCCGGCCGCCTTGCGCACAGAGGGGTCTGTGGCCCCGCGGAGGGGGGGCCCTCGCCCTGGAGGGAGCCAGCTGCCCATCGCGCTTCCCCTCCCTGCCCGCTGCCCCCTCCAGCACTCCTTCCTCTGCACCAGCACCCCTCACTGGGGAGCCGTGCTGCACGTAGCCTGGAGAAGGGTGAGAGAAATCTTCCCCCTCCTCCTCCTCCTCCTCCTCCTTCCCCCAAGAACAGAGCTGGTGCTCCCCCCACGCCTCCCCGGGACACCCCACAGGCCTCTCGGGGAGCTGGAGGGGCGTGTGGGTGCTGGAGGTCCCCAGGAAGGGCAGGGCTGTGGCTGTGCTGGATGCTGGGATCCCTCCTGGGGTGACAGCAGCCCCGTCCTTCCCCCCCCCCACCCCGACCCCAAGCCCTCCCCCGGTGCCCCGCTCCCTCCCCCTCCTCACACCCGGTGTCCGTCCGTCCTTCCCTCCCCAGGGACGAGGTGCAGATGAGAACAGCCTACAGCAAGTCCAATGGGCAGCCCAAGAGCCTGGGCTCGGCCCCCCCGGGCCCGGGGCAGGTGCCCCTCAGCAGCCCCACCCGTGGAGGAGTCAAGAAGGTCTCCGGCGTGGGGGGGACCACCTACGAGATCTCGGTATGAGGGGCAGAGCCGCTCGCCCCCTCACCTCCGCCCCGCCTGGCACCCGCCGGCCCCAGAGGGACGTCCTGTGGGCGGGCGCTCTGCGGACTCCAGG
The DNA here is from genome assembly GCA_034782735.1 of Sagittarius serpentarius. Lineage (NCBI taxonomy): Eukaryota > Metazoa > Chordata > Aves > Accipitriformes > Sagittariidae > Sagittarius > Sagittarius serpentarius. The sequence continues at coordinate 29,901,763 of JAVKLA010000021.1, forward strand.
GAGAGCTGGACCGGGGGGAGACGGGCCAGCGGCCCCCACTGCTTTTCTCTTTCTCCACCCCTCCCCGGGACTTGGGGGGCTGACACACACCCGAGCGGGGCTGCTCTTCCTCCGCCCGCCGAGGACTGCCACCGGCAGCCGCCCCGGCCAGGCACGGGGGCTCGGGGGGGGCCGCATCCTGCAGCCTCGTGCCCCAGCCACTTGTGGGCCTTGTGCAATCAATCGCTCGCCTAGCGTGGTAGGAATGGATTGTTTTTAAACCAGAATACTTTTTTTTATTATTATTGTTACGGATTCTATTTTTTTTCTCTTTCTGAGTTACCAGGTGTGTGTATATATAAATATCTATATATATAAATATAAATATTAAAAAAAAAAAAAAGGAGAAATTATATATCTTACCCAGAGAGAGGAAGAAACTACCCGTTCCCTGCACAGGCTCTGGGCCCCCACCTTGTCCCCAGCCCCGAAGGAGGGATGTGGGGCTGGGGCTGCCTTGTGCGTTCCTGGAAGGAGCCGGGGCAGGCGCCTGGTGTTGCCCTCCCAGCCGAAGCGGGGCCGGCAGCGCCGTGGGATGGCAGGCGCCCCGCTGTCCCCCCGGCTGAGCCCCGTCGAAGGCCGAGGTGCTTCTGGCCGAGGACGCTCTGCTCGCCGGTTCTTCCCTTGTGAAGGTGCCAGCCCTCCCTTCCGGGGTTGCCGTCGCCCAGGGAGCAGGAAGGGCCGAGGGGCAGCCCCGTCCCTGCACACCTCCCCCAACCCAACCGTGAGCTGGCACATGCTGGCACGGAGAAACACTCGTGGGCTCCAGCCTTTCCCCACTGGCAGTTTTTGCTCTTTTTATGTTTCCCCAGGGTTTGTGTTGGTTGGTTGGGGGCGGGGGGGGTGTTTTTGTTGTGGGTTTTTGGGGGGTTTTTGGGGTTGTTTTGTTTTTGGTTTTGTTTTTTTTTTTTTTAAATGGGTCTGATAGGGTTTTCTTGCTGTCACGTGATTGTTTTCATTTCCGTTCCGGGGAAGAGGAAGGCCAGCGGGGCACATCCCCGTAAACCAGTATTTCCTCATCACATGCCAAAAACAAATGCAGCCAAGGAGCCCAGTGCTCCCTGTCCCCCCGACCCCTGCCCGGGCAAACCACCCCAAGCGGGGGCCCACAAAACTTCAGGCACTACTTGACTCTTTCTCTACGGCAATATCTCTCCTGTGGCCTCTGCAGAGCCATGCCATTGTGTTTTTTTATTATTAGCCATTTTAAAAATGAGGAATAAAAAGGATATTTAATGAGCCACCCCGGCAGGCATCTGTGTGCTTTGTTTAGCGCCCAGGGACGGAGGAGCCCCGAAGGGCTCCGGTCCTTCAGGGTCTCGGCCTTCCCTCCCTCCTCTTGAGAGGGAGAGCAAAGGGGGCCTGAGGAGAGCCAGGCCTGGCCCTGTTTCAGGGAGGCACCTCCTCAGGGTGCTTTTGGGCAAACGCTGCTCCCGCAGAAGGTACAGGGTTCTTCTCAGGGCACGAGGAAAGCAGCTCTGGGGAAGGTGTCGTGGGGGCTGGTGAGGCTCAGGCTCCTGCGCAAGGCGCTGGGACCAAAGGGGGACCTCAGCCTTCTGCCGTGACTGCTGCTGGAGCTCCCGGGGCCCGCGACAGCAGCCCTGGGCGCTCGGCCAGCAGCCACACCTGTGCTGGGACGCAGTGCCTCTCCAGGGCCACTCCTGTCCTCGCCAGCCCTGGGAGGTGCGGGACAGAGAAGCACAGAGCCCCTCAACCCAGGCCAGCAGCCAAACCAAGGTAGAAGCCCACCTCACCCCTGCTTGGGGCGGGAGCTCGGCCACGATCCTCCGTGCCAGGCTGCAGCGATCCCACACACCCCACAGACTGTCCCGGTCCTGGCGCCTCACCTCGCCGTGAGGGCTGAGGGTTGCAGCAGCCACTGCCACCAGCCCCTCCTCAGAGCAGAGACTTTAATTAAAAGGTGACTAAAAAAGAGAGACCCCGATGCACCAGGTTGTTTTGGTATAAAAGGCCAAGATCGGCAACCCCAGTGCCAGCAGAGTCTGTGTTCCCTGGTCCCAGCTGGCTGCATGACACAAGTGGGGGGCTGCAGGGGTGTCCTCTCTGCTGGGGGGGGTGGGAACAGGCCAGCCCGAGCCCCCCTGCCGAGCGCTGCAGGAGGGCTGAGTCCCTCCCAGGTCACTCAGGACCATTCCTGTCGGCTGGGGGATCCCTGGGGCGGCGCCGGCGCGGCCTCACCGCAAGCTGCTGCTGCTGCTGGCCTGGGAGCTGCCCACCCCTGGGTGCTCCGGGCTGTGCCGGTTCTGCGGAGGAAGGACAGAGGCCGATACTGTGAGACCTCCTGCTCGACAGCAGCGCCCCCGGGGACGGCTGCTCACTGGCTCCGGGCACTGCACCCGCCTGGGCCAAGCTCGGGGCCCAACGGCCCCTGGGGAGGGCACAGGCTGGGAATCAGACCCCGGCTCTCCCCACCCACCTTCTTTTTCTTCTTCTCTTTCTTTTTCCTCTTCCGTTCCGGATCCTCCTCTTTTTTCTTCTTTTTCTTCTTGTGGTCAGAGTCCGAGGGGGTTTCTGGAGAAATGAGAGTGCCAGATGAGCTGGGCATCCCCCGGGGCTGGATGGAAGAGGGGGCGGCTGCAACAGTGCGGCGCAGCCCCTCACCTGGGGGGACAGGATCCTGGGTGCGGCTCTGCTTGTGCTTGTGCTTGTTCTTCTTCTTGGGCGGCTGGATGTGCATCAGCCGGCACTGCTCGGGCAGCTGGGGAAGAGAGACGGGGCTGGTCAGGCCGGGCCGGGCCCCTCCCGCCCCACTGCCTCCGGCCCCAGCGGCTGCCCCCCAGCTCTCAGCCCCGGGCTCACCGGGCCAGCGTGGAGGCGGAAGCCTGTCAGCATGGTGCCGGTGAGGGGGGTGAAGGAGCTGCCGCAGATGGGGGGCTTCTCGATGAGGGAGCGCAGGCTGCTGTTGTCATGGGAGCCGGGCAGGTCGATCATGCCAGGCAGGTCGGGGAGGAAGTTGCTGAGCTTCTCCTTCACCTTCTTGCCGCAGAACTTGTTGTAGGCGTGCTCCAGGTTGTAGTGCGTGATCAGGTTGGTGCTGCCCGTCAGCTCCGTGGTGCCTGTGCCAGCCGCCCGCCGCGGGGAGGGGATGGGCTGGTGCTGCCGCCCGGCCGGGCCCCCCGCCCCGCTCGCCTTCCCCGCCCCACCATCAGGGACCCCCCGGCCCCGCTCCACTCCCCTGCCCAGGCCCCGGGACTCCCCGGCCCTGTTCCCCACCCCGGCGAACCCCCCAGACTCGATCCCCCTCCCCAACCCACCCCCGGGACACCCCAGTCTCGATTCCCCCCCTCCCGCCCCGGAGACCCCTCCGCTCCCCGCCCTCGCCCCCCTAAGGCCC
>JAVKLA010000021.1:29928921-29956381 GCA_034782735.1 Sagittarius serpentarius
GGGATGGGGCGGGGGGGACGGGTGAAGGGCGGGGAGGCTGGCGTGGCTGGAGCCTGGGGGGCAGCGCTGACCTTCAGCACAGCGCCGGGGTGCCAGCCGGGCCCTGCGGGCGTGGGGACATCTCATGTCCCCCATCAGGGTGGCCGCCGTTCCTTGGGTGCAGCGAGGAGCCGGGGAGCTGCCCTGCGATCCCGCCGGCTCACCTGCCGCTCCTCGGGCTGGGGCGGCGGAGGCAGGGGGCCGCTCCCTTCCCCCCGGCGGGGTCCGGCAGCCGCCCCGGGTGAAGCAGGAGCCTGCTGGCCGCCGGAGCGCGGCCTGCCCCGGGAATGCTCTGGCCCGGTTCCCAGAATCCGGCGCTGGGTGTTTGTTTGCTGCTGCGCCCCTGAGGTCTGGTGCTACTGTGACAGGAAGCGGGAACGCCGGGGGGAGGGAGGCCGGCCGGCTGGGGATGTGCCTGTGAAATCCCTTTGTCCCCGCCGAGCGCTCAGCTGCAAATTCCCACAGAGAAGAGAGAGCCGCCTTTGTGCTGCTGAAGAGCTCTCAACATGCGAATCTCCCGGGCCCGGGGCTGGGGCTTGCTTGCTGCGGAGGAGTGGCAGGGACCCTTGCCTTGCTGTCGTCCCCGGGGCGGGGGGACCCATGCAGCGGTACCCAGCGGGAGTGGGGCTGTTCGGGCGTCCTAGGGCAACTGGATGCAGCGGGATGGTGCTGGCAAGAAGGCTCTGGCCCTGCGGCTGTCTCACTTGGGGATTGTGGGTGGACTGTCTCTCTGCCTGGAGCCCAGCGGCTTGGCTGCCTTCCTGCTGGGAGGGATGCTTGTCCTCTCCTCCCGGAAAGCGCTGGGGGAAGCTCGGTCTCCCTTCCACTTGCCATGGTGCTGGCTGCTCCCTGCAGCCGGTGCCTCCCCAGCCGGTGCAGAGGGTCGGCAGCTCTCCCGGCCTGCCTGGAGGGAAGGAGTTCCTCCCCTGCTGTGGCCCGGCTGTGCTCAGGAGAGGGACGAGTGGCCCCCCTTGCGTGCCCGGGAGGACAGCTGCCCCGCAGCCGGATTGCTGGCATACCAGCAGAACAAGCCTTGCTCTCTGTGGCCGACCTCATGCTGCTCCTTTCTCCCGCTGGCCCTGCTCGGCTGCCTCTCTCTCTTCGTCCCGATGGGGTGGCAAACAGCACCGATCTGGTGACCTCAGCCGGGCCAGGGACAGACCCCTTCCCCAGGGGATTGCCCACTGTGTTTTGCAGCCCCCAGCTGTGTCCAGGCCCGTCTGCTATTGTGTGTTCTTGGGCCCCCTGCCCTTGCTGGGGGGAGCGACCCACATGCTGGCTTCCTCCCCTCCCGCCAGCAGCGTGGCCCCACCCTGCCCCTTATCTCTCCCTCCTTATCCTCCTCGGCTGGCTGCTGGCCTGCTCCCTTATAAGGTGTGGTGCCGCGTCCCTGCTGGCATCTCCACAGGTAGTTACCTGTGGAGTTACCCCGCTCTAGAGGGAGGCTTTCCCAATGGAGCTACGTGGCCTTCGTCCCTGGTGCTGGGGGCGGCAGGCGAGGTAGACCAGGTGGCGATCCTGCTGCCGGTCCAACCAGTTGGGCATGACGGGTGGAGGCGAGCGGCTCCCTTCCTGCTCCCTTCCCGCTGCCGCCCAAGGCGGCTGCTCCTGGTGGTTCACCCGCCTGGCTCTTGCCGGGGCCAGGCGCCTTGGGCACGTCTCCCCCTGGGAAAGGTGGGGCTGGGCCGGGGCAGGTCGGTGCCCAAGGCGGTGTCTGACCCGCCTGCAAGAGCAGCCTTTCCCTGCCCGGGGAGGGCCAGCTGGCCACCCACCAGCCGGTCCAAAGTCCGTTGTGCCTGCGGTCTGTAACCTGCCTCAGAGGAGGGCCCTTTGCAGCGGGGCTGGGGGCTGAGCGGGCCGCTAAAGCCCTCGGCAGGAGATGGGAGAGCCTTTCCCCCAGAGTGGGGTCTGGCAGGGCTTGGGCAGAGGAGGCTGGGGAGCGTGAGCAAGGTCGCTTGCACAACCTGGAAGCGAGGACGTGTCTGCCTGGGCAGGTGGGTCCCTCCCTGGTGCCGTGGGAGCTGGCAGTGCAGGATGGGAGCACATTCCTGCCTCTAGGGTGGTGGGAGAGAAGCAGCCATGGCCAAAACTCTCCATTGCCCACGCAGGGACGTGGGAGCTACTGCCCACCATCAGCTGTCCTGCTTCCCCTGTGGCCTGAGGGCTGTTGTTTTCCCCTGAACTGAGCACAGAAGCAGACAAGATGGGGATGAGCTTGGGCCTGTGGGCTCTCTGCCCAGTACCCTGCCGGCTTGCTGCACGGTGGCTAGTGTAAGTGCTTGCCGCCTTGGGCAGGCTGAGGTCTAAGGACTGATGTGTGAGCCTGGATCCTGCCCTCGGGGGTGGAAAGGTGCCAAAGATGCTGGCTCATTTATTTTTTAGCTAATTGAGACTGACCAGAAGACTGTGGTGAATTAGCAGGGCTGTGAACCTGTGCAGAGCAAGCAAATGTAATGCACTGCAAGCGCTCGGACAGTTGCAGGCTTGAATTATTGATGGGCTCTGTTTTTCCTGAGTGCATCATGATAGGCAGCTGGAACCGGGGGAATTTGTTGCTTCCTCTCTCCAGGATAGGGGGGGTCTGGTGCTGAGAGCTGTTGATGTTTGCTTTTGAAGGGTGGGCAGCCAGCTGGCTCCCCTCAGGGTCCCTCAGATTGATAGGGCAAGGTGAATTATTTGAGATATTGCTCTTTTTCTTGTCTAGTCGGTGCTGGGGACTGTGTTGGAGCAGGAGCAAGTTCCTCAGGCAGTGCATCCCTTCTTGTCAGCCTGGCGGGGGGTCTGGCCTGGGAGCCCGGAGCGGCTGGTGTCCCCACAGGCGCTCAGCCGGCCTGGGTGAGGGGCTGGGTCCTTCCTGGCTCTGATCACGGCTGGTGGTGACGAGCTGGAGGAGAAGGGCTGCTTTGCTCATGCCTCACAGCCGTGGCGGGGCTGCGAGGGGTGTCCAGCTGTGGTGACAAACCTTGCCACTTGCTTAACAGGCGCCTGGGGGACACAAACCAGCAGTAGAGCTGTGGGGAGGGCTGGGACTTGGCAGTCAGAGCCGATGTGACTGTGTCCCCCTCCTCTCCAGTGGCAGAGAGCTGTTGGGAGTGAGCGCCTGGTGCGACACTTAGCAGGGAGCTGGGGCAGGGCTGATGTGGTGGAGGTGGTTTCTGGCTTTGTAGGTGCTTGAGTTGAACTTTGCCCAAAATCTTCCATGCTGAGGGAGTGGCCTTAGCTCCAGGGATCCCAGGACCATTGGCGATAGCTCTCTGGGGACTCGGGGTGCGGAGCAGGGCTGGAGCAGGTCCTTGGAAAGACCCAAGCAGAGGACTGTGTGCTGGAGATCCCCTGCGCTGCTGCGAGTGCTGCCTGTCAGGCCTCCTGCCTGTGTCTTATCTGCCAGATCTTGTCCGTTCTCCCCGGCCTGTGGTGCACAGTTCCCCATCTGCCGGCTTGGTCGGGGCCCCGGGGTTTAATCTTTCTGTGGCTGACAGGGAAGCACTCCTTGTGGGGAGCCTTCAAGGCTTGATCTCCATCCTCTGGCAGAGGAGGGTGCAGATGAGCTCCAGGTAGGGATGGCTGTGGTTTGGCCCTGGAAATTGTCTTTCCAGGCAAAGTATTTGTTCTGGGGGAAGGCAGTCCCGATGAGAAGCAGGGGCCAAGGGGTTTTGGAAAAATGTGCCGTGTCAGAGCTGCTCCCAGTGGAAGAGCTCTGGAGGGCTTGGTCAGGGTTTAGGGTGTCTTTCTGGCTACCGCCAAGCCTTTAGTCCAACTAGGAAGGTTACGGTGGGTACCTGCCGAGGGAAGCTCTGTGCATGGAAACTGGCTTGTGGCTGCATCCCTGCCAGCAAGGGGGCTCTTCCCCAAAGGCACCGTGCTTTGGCCGTCTCTCTGGTGGACCTGCTCTGGCTTCAGGGCCTCTGGGTGCAGTGGCGCAGGGCTGTGCTGGTGCCAGGAAGTCGAGAGAGAAGGCCAGAGGGATTGGGATGTAAAGGTTTCTGCGTAGCTGCGTTGGTCCCTGGGGGTCCTGTCTTACTGATAGCCTCAGGGGAAGTGCTCCGGTGCTGCTTTTGCCCTGGGGCAGAAGCTGCTCTGGGATGTATTTTGTCTTTAGGCTTTTTGTTTTGCCCTGAACTGAGCCAGCTGAAATATTTTTGGCTTGCTGGGGTTTTTAAGTAACGGGTGTGTCAGCAAGTGCCTCTCTCATGATGAAAAGGCTTTCATGCAGCCGTCCTCAAAGATGGTCCGGGTCTGGCTTTGGAAAAATGCTCTGTAGTTGTATCTTCAGAGGCTGAGGAGGAGGAGGGGGGAATGGGCACAAAGCGATCCCTGGAATTTCACCCTTGTGGGATCCTGCGTACTTGGCTTCGAGCTGTCACAAGCAGCTTGCTGGCTGGTGCGGTCAGGCTGCGTAGCTGAGGCTCTCCTCTTCCCTCCCCTCCCTGTCTTGCTTTGAAGATGACCGGTGCCCTCAGCTGGCATCAGGAGGTGGTGAGGTGCTGTGCAGTGCCCAGGACGCCCCTGTCCCTGAAATGCTGGTGTGTGAGCCACTGTGGGAGGGATTTGGGGCAGATTTTCCGCATCTGGGAGGGCGTAAGGCTGAGTGGCCATCTGGGGTTTGTGTGTTAGCTAGCTGTAAGGGAAGGGCTGTGCTCCAACCTGGGATGGCGCTGGCATGGGTCTGCGGAGAGAGCTGGGGACAGTGCTTGCTAACCTCTCTGGACCTGGCACTGCCTCTCGGTAATTATGCCTTTAATCCCGGATCGATGAAGACTAGATGGCTGGAAGGAGAGCGGAGGGAGGTGGTGTGTCCTGATGATGAAGGCCCCAGCACGAGAGCTGGGAGAGCCCCCTTGGGTAGCAGGTACCCTGTTCTGCTGGCACCTCTTGCCCATGATGGAGCTGTGCCTGCTGTTTGGGGCAGGAGCGACAACTGTGCGTGCGGGGCAGGCTCTAGACACGCGGTCGCTACCCCACTGCTTAACGTGGCCTGATCCTGTGGAGGGACCCTCAGGTGGCCACTCCTGAGCATCAGCCAGGTCAGTGTCAGCGGGTCTGCAGAGCCATGGGCTCCACCCGGGCTGGGACCGCAGCCCAGCCCCTCCTCTGGCTGCCCCGATGTGACAGGCTCCCTGAAAGCCCCTCGGCTGCCTCCTCTCCCTGAGGCTTTCTGCTCTGACCTGGTGGCCCAAAAGGGAAGCGGGGGGCCTGTGTATGTCCCTGTACCTCCTCCTGCCTGGGCTGGAGGGGCGCTTGTGAGTGCAAGGGGACAAGGAGAGCTGGCGGGCGAGGGAACCTGTCCTGTTCCTTCCCCCTGCTGTTGTGTTAACTCCCTGTGGAAGGGACGGGAAGGAAACAGCCTCGCGGCTGCTCTGGCCCCTTATCTGAGGCCCTTAACGGCCCTGCAAGTTTCATTGTTAGCTTCCATGTTCTGTGGGCCATGGTCCCAGGGGACGTGCAGAGATGGGGACCTGGGGCTGGGGAGGTGTTGCTGGCTGTGCAGGGCCTGCCTGGCAGCCGCGTAGGGCTGGAGGAATCTGCTGGGGTTGCTCTCTCCCCTCTGTGTGCCTTCCTGCAGAGGCAAACCCTGCTGGTCTGCGTTAGCTGCTCAGTCCTGAGGCTGCTTGCAAGCAAGTGAGCCCGTTCACAAGAGCAGGGGCTCAGCTAAATCTCTCTTTGAAGCCAGCATGCTAGCTCCATCCTCATGCACCCCAAAAATCTGCCTCTTCTGTGTAGAGATGGTCGAGGGCAGGCTGGGGAGCCGTTACACAGCAGCACAGCTACTTGGGTGAGGTCATGTTGTGGAGGATCCCTTTTCTGTAGGGGGCTGTTCCTCTCTTTAAAAGGGCTTGGTGAAATACTGCTCTGGAAACGAACCGCAACAAGCCAACGGGCCTTCTGGCTGGGGTTTTGGATGCTCCAGTTGTGTAGGGCATCTGGGTGGCAGGACCATCCTCTGACCTGCTGGAGAAGTCTGGGATGTGGCAAGGAGATGCACCTCCTTTCTTGGGGGAGAGGGACCAGGTCAGTGGTCCAGGCTGCTTTTTCCTCAGCACCTGGCTGGCTGGAGCAGCCTCCCTGCAGTAGGGCTCTGTGGAGCTGGGCTCTGCAGACCTGCTCCATGTCTGTGTGGACTGACAGCGACCTTCAGTGAGCGACAGAAGGCGGAGGATCTGTGTCCCTGCTTGAAGTGGGTGGATGCCCAGCAAAGATGGGGAGTGTTTGACTCAAGGGTGAGAGCTGGGATGTGTCAGCACTGTTCTGGGAGGCACCAAGCCTCTCCTTCAGAGGATCTCTGTTGCAAATCTGCGGGGCAGGTGAGACCTCGCAGCAGCGAGGGTCAGAGCTGTCCCTGCGTTTCCATACAAGGCTTGAGGAGTCAATCTGTTGAAAAAAGCCTTAGGGCATACCTGTTGCAAGGTGGGAGGAGTGGAAAGCTGCATGCATGAGCCAGGAGTCATGTCTGGGAGCCTCTGAAAGCCTGCTTGGGCTCCTGAGCCAAGAGTGGTGGCCTGTGTTCCTCCCGGGGTGCGGAGTGACCGGCGAGCGTCCCAGCCCACGTTGGGCTGGGGCAGGGTGCTGGGAGCTGGAGCAAGTGTGCGTGTGCTGTGGCTTCGTCTCTTGCTGGGCTCTACATAGGCACGAGTAGAAGAACTGGATTTTTTATCGATGAAGGCAGATTACAGGGTGGTGGTGACTAGATGTGCAAACGTGCTGCAGGCAGCCTCCAAAGCAATTGGAAAAAATCCACCCTGCTTCGCTGGGCTCAGTCATGGTGGTGCCACGGTGTCTGATAAGCGCCAGGGCTGCCTGTGTCCGAGGGAGGCTTGGGGCGGGGGGCAGAGTCACACGGAGGAGCGGACTAGTTGGGAGTGGGGGAGGCATTTCAGGAAGTGTTTGATCTGGATATGCTTGAGATAATGTGGGAAATTAATAAAAAAACTGAAAAGCCCTGCCCTGAGCTCCTCTGAACCAGCATCTGCTGCAGGCTGGGACTGGAGGGGCAGGGCTGTTGGGGAACGTGGGCCTGTGGGAGGTGGACGGGAGAAGGCTCTGCGGAGGGGCGATACTGCCCATGCTCTCGGTCCCAGGTCCCTCTTACAGCCACACCGGGGCGGTGGCACTGGGGGAGTGGGCAGAGCTGATGCTGGAGACCGTGGGAAAGCAGTTTCTGTGCTGGCTGCCTAGCTCAAACGAGTCCCCACATGCCTGCCATGACTGCATGGGTTTGGGAAAACCTCTGATGGGCTTGCTGGGACTTGGCTGGGCTGCGCGGGGGGCGGAGGGCTGAGCCCTTGCCACTCCTCTCCGCCTGTGCCATTCCCTGTCGGCGGGGAAGTCGGAGACGCTGGGGTCTCCGTGGAGCTGGGGGGCTGCTGTGGGAGCAGCGGCACGTTTGCCGCCCCACCGGCCCTCTCCAGATACTGCTCCGTCCCTCAGAGAAGAGGGAGTGGGAGAGAGGAGCCCATTTCCCCAGTCTGTGGCCTGCCCTACCTTCTGTTTTGAGTTCACTCGTGTGATTTTTGACCTCCTGTCCTGCTGTCCCTGCAGCTCTCTTCCCTCCTGCTTCCTCACTGTGGTGGCTGGGCTATTTCTCCCATGACTCTCTGCGTCTAGACCTGGCTGTCCCGTGCCTTTGCCAATCAAACCTGAACTTCCTCCTTTAACAGGTCTGTATGGAATATTGCCTTTCTCTGTTAAAATATGTTGATTGGGAGGGGGTGTTGAAAGGGTCTGAGCCAGTGCCTGTCCCTAGATCTGCAGACTGAGGACCTCCTGGGGTTGCTGCAGCCTCGAGAGCCCTGGTGAGAACCTGGAGGGCAGTGAGTTTTGGCAGCAAAGGGGGTCACGGGGTCCCCTTTAGGGGGATCCTGTCCCACTTCATCCCCTTTCCTGAGTAGGAAGGAGCTGTGGAGCTGGGGCTGTCTCCCCACCTCTTATCACCCTGGGGTGGAGGAAGCAAAGTGACATGACCCTCTCCCTCAGCCCTTCCCTGGAGGAAGTAATGGGATGTAGGTCACTTCTCATTCTGTGGGAGAGTGTCCCCTCTTCTGCCCCAGGGACATGGCCCCTGCCTCCCGCTACTGACTGCGGGCAGCTTTTCCTTGTAGGGGAGGTTTTCCTGCAGCCTGAGGAGGGCCCTTGTGGGAAGAGGGAGCCTCAGCACACAGCAGCTCTTCTGAACCTGGCTGAGCCCCAGCTGTTTGGTGTGATGAGGGAGGACCTTCTGCCCCCAGAGTGCCACTTGTCCAAGCTTAAATGCTGGGGCAAGGAGCATCTGAGTCACGCCTGGGGCTGTGCTGCTTTGAGACCCTCTTGCCAGCTCTCTGGTGGTGGGTGGGAATGGGTGTTAATGCCATAAAATAACTTTTTTTCATGTTCTGAGAATCTTATCTTAACGAAATCAGTCTCTTCTGACCACTCTTCTCTCCTCCTTTCCTCCTCCAAATCATGTGCAGTGAAGAGAGGGGCTCCTGCCCTTCTGGGTCACTTTTCTTCCCCTCACCTTGACACCAAGCCGCCTCCGCTTGTGCCTCCCTGTGCCTTCCGTCCCTGGCCCTGCCCGTCCTGGGCACCCGTCACCCATGGACGACTCAGAAGTGGAGTCGACCGCCAGCATCCTTGCCTCTGTCAAGGAGCAGGAGGCACAATTTGAGAAGCTGACCCGGGCGCTTGAGGAGGAACGGCGCCATGTCTCAGCCCAACTGGAACGAGTCCGGGTCTCCCCACAGGACGCCAGCCCGGGCTTGGCCAACGGCACGCTCACCCGGCGGCACCAGGTAAAAAACCCCCTTGGCAGAGGTGGGTGCGGAGGCTCCCGGAGCCCCCGTCTGTGTCAGTCCTGCCTCAGTGGGGGCAGCCCCAGGCCCGGCTCCCTTCCTTGGGCCCTCCTTGGGTATGTGAGGTGGAGGAGGGCTAGGCCGGTCTTGTAACACTGATGGTGCCGAAGGTGATCTGGGGATGTGCAAACCTACCTCGGCAGCCAGAGTCTCCTTCTGGGCAGAAGGAGCCAGCCTGGAAGGCCTTGCTGCCAGGTCAGCTCTGGCTTGGATTTGTGAAGGTTGGAGGCTCTCTGTATTCAGTACCTGGGCGTCTTTACTCCCCGTCCCACTCAGCTTCTTGGAAGGTGGCTAAAATGCAGGGGTTGGTGTATAGCCGGGGGGAGTGTGTGTGTCTCCCCCTCGTGTGACAATGGGCAAGCCCCTGGAGTCTCGGTCTCTCCCCCAAACAGCCAAACCAGGGCTGGGAGAAATCCCTTTTCTCTGTAGGGCTGGAAATGTGGTTTCATCTGCCTTGGCTTGAGGTCTCTCTCCTGTTCTCACTTCCCGGGCTCTGTTTTGGAGAGGGGTGCTCGGAGGGCTGGTGTGTGGTGTTGTGCAGGAGGCAGGTGCCTTTCTGGCTGTGGAAGGTGGTGGTGCTAGGAGAGGCGTGTGGGTCATGGGGAAGGAAGGGGTGGGCAGAAGGGGAGCACAAGAGTCAAATGGTAGCACTCTGCAGTCGGCCGCCGAGCATTCCTGCTGTTCCCATACAATTCTGGGGGGCCTCTGGGATGTAGCTTGCAGCTCCTGTGTCAGAAGGTGTGGAAGGTCTCCCGGGCTGTGCTGGGGAGCAGGGAAGGGTCTTGGCCGTTCTGTCAGGAGTGTGTGGGCAGTGTGGGAGAGCTGGGATGTCTGGAGGGGGGCCGAATGGTGTGTCCTCCAGCTCTTCCCCAGGCTGGAATGGGGGGTGGTTTGCTGCATGTCACACAGACCCCTGGGGAGCATGCTGCTCTCCTGGGAGTGACACATGGGGTGTGCATTGGGTGTCTCTGTCAGATGCAGGAGATGGCCTGCTCAGCGCCTGGCAGGGAAGCAGGGGGATGGAGATAGGGGATCCCAGCAGTGGGAGATCAGGCTGGTAACAGGCCTGCTGTGGTGCTCTGTGTTTCAGAACGGCCGTTTCTTGGGCGATGCTGACCTGGAAAGGCAGAAGTATCCAGATCTGAAGCTCAACGGGCCGCAGGTAAGGGGAGCGGAGCCCTCTGGCTGTGGGCGGCCTGCTTACCAGGTAGGGGGTGCCGGGGTAAGGCTCCAGTGTCCCCACCCTAGCTGGGAGAGGGGGACTTGTGTTTCTAATGTGACCACCCTGGCACGAAGGAGCTTTGGGTGTGGGGTTGTTGATACCCCCTCCCATGCAAGAGGATATCAGGGCTCCCTGAGAGGCGAGATCTCTGGGCCGGCTGACTCCAGGGAGGCCCGTGTTGGCAGTGGGGAGCCGACTGCCTGTCCCTTGCTTCCCTCAGGACCACAGCCACCTTTTGTACAGCACCATCCCCAGGATGCAGGACCCAGGCCAGATCGTGGAGGAGACGTACACTATGGAGGAGGACCCAGAAGGGGCCATGTCAGTCGTGTCTGTGGAGACATCAGATGATGGGACAACCCGGCGTACAGAGACCACGGTACAGGCCTGGGGAGAGCATGGAGGGACAGAGCTCTGGCCAGGGACCATGTTGGCTGGGGTGCTGCAGCAGTGATGTCTGCCAGCTTGCGGTGCTGTGAGCTGAAATGGGGTGTGAAGTCTGCTTGGAGTAAGGACCTAGGCTGGAAGGGTAATCTGGGGATGCAGAGGTGCAGTGGATTTCCTGATGGGAGTGTGTCCTGCATCCGTCCCTCTAGGTGAAGAAAGTGGTGAAGACTGTGACGACCCGAACGGTGCAGCAGGTGCCGGTGGGGCCTGATGGGTTACCTTTGGAAACCTCCCCCGTCACCAGCAACTACGTCCAGACCATGGACAGGAACTTCCGCAAGAACGGCAACGGGGGCCCCGGTGGCTACCTGAGCCAGCCGGGCACAGCCACCCTCCCTCGAAACTACCACTACCCCGATGGCTATGGCCGCCCCTATGAGGACGGCTACCCGGTCAGCGATCACAGCTACGGCAGCCTGTCCCGTGTCACCCGCATTGATGAGCGCTACCGCCCCTCTATGGACACCTACCGGGCCCCCAGCCGTCAGGACATCTACGGCCCCCAGCCTCAAGTGCGTGTTGGGGGCAGCAACATGGACCTCAACCATTTCCACCCTGAGCCGTACGGCCTGGAGGATGACCAGCGCAGCGTAGGCTTTGAAGATGTGGACTACGGGCTTATGTCGGACTACGGCACAGCCAGGCGGGCAGGGACCCCGTCTGATCCTCGGCGGCGGCTCAGGTACGTGGGCAGGAGGCACTGGGACGGGGGATGCTGGGGGGTGTGTCCCTTTTTAACTTCACCCTCTTCTGAGGAAGGAGAAGAGCAGAGACAGTACCATGAGCTGAGTCACATGCGGCTCATGCAGGAGAAAACTTGCATCCGCTTCTAATTGTCTGCTTAATTGGTGGTTAAAACTCAGCACTAATTGAGGCAGCCGTCCTGCAGCAAGGAGTTCCACTGGGCGGTTGGATGTAGCTCCAGGCCCTTCCCTCTCTGTGCCACCTGTTCTGCTGGTGAGATGGCAGGCTCATCTGTGCCGCCCCGGCCTGGCTCGTCCTGCTGGGAACTGTGCCTCATGCAGGGTGTGTGGCACAGCCCCGCATCAGAAGTAGCAGCAGCCTCGTGATCGTGCTCTCGCTGAGCTGAGAGCAGCCCTGGGGAGCAGTGCTGAGCCCAGGGCTGGGGTGAGCGGGGCTCAGCCCTGCAGCACCCCGGGGAGCGTTCCTGCGGCCCGGCCCTTGTGCAGGGCACGGCGGGAGAAGCTGCCTGACCTGTTTGGCAGTAGCAGCTTCTCCCCCTTGTTTGTCTGCGGGTGATCTGCGGCTCCTCCAGCCTGACTGAGCGACTGCCCCAGCGGGCTGCGGCTGCCCTTGGGCAGCCAGAGCAGGGTCTTGGTGGTCCTTTAGCTGCCCTGCCAGGCATGCGGCTGGGCATCCTGGGGTGTTACGTGCCTGGGGCCATGACTCCTTGAGACTGGTGTCTTGCACCAGCTGTGTCTCTTGCACAAATACTGCTGCTGCCTGCTTAAGCCTCTCGGCCTGCTCTGCTTGCTGCCTGGGCTGTCAAGTGGGGTTTGGGGAGGTGCTGCAGGACGGCTCAGAGGGTGGTGAGGTAGGAATAGAGCGAGGGGCTGAGCCTGGGTCCCAGAAATGGGGAGGGGGCTGTGTCAGCAGGCTAGGATGGATGTACATCTCGTGAGTGCCCTGGGGGGAGACGGGTAAGGCTGAGCACAGGCTGCTTAAGCTCCTAGGGCATAAAACAGAGGCAAGAGGGAGAGACCCGAGGGAAAGGAGGCTCTTGCCAGCCCCTGCCAGAGATCTGCCCGTCTCGAGGCATGTACTGTAAATCCATGGTAGCCCCTGGCTGCTGAAGGGACTAAAGGAGGAGCTTTGTCTGTCCTTTTGGCTTGTGCCAGCGCAAGTGTTTCTGTTCCTGTGCTGAACCAGTCGGGGCGGTTGTTCACCCAGATTGATTTCCCTGGCCTGCCTCGCCTTGTGAAGCTTGTGCCAGCTAGAGGAGGGCAGGCAAGGCTGCTGCCCCCGCTGCCTGCACAGACTCAAGCAGCCTGTGAGAAGCCAGCGTTAGCAGTTTTGAGCACGTGGCTGTCATGACTAGCCCCTTGGTGAGCAGCTTGGGCAGAAAGGGTTAAGCAGGCATGTCTGACCTGTGGTTGCCTTGCTCCAGCCTGGGGCTGCAGAGGGAGCGAATGCCAGCCAAGGCAGAAAGCTCTGGCTTGGAAACCTCCTGTGGGTTTGTGTCCTGCCCCGCACGTGGGGGCAGGAGCCCTCCCTGGGTGGCCCGGTCTGAACTGCTTGGGCTTTGAGACCATGAGTCCTCTCTGCTGGGCTGGATGGTGTCCATGCTCCCTCTGCCCCTCCAGATCCTGGAGGGCAGGAGTTAGAGGAGCCAGGTGCAGGAGTTGCCGCCAGGTGGGAGACCCGGCGACTTGGGTCACAACAGAGGGAGAAGGTCCTACTTCCAAGCGCGGCCAAGGAGTAGCCCTGGTGGAGATGTTGCCTTGTCCTGCAGGGATGGTGCAGGGTATGGAAGATGGGTTGGTGTGGCCCATGAGCAGGCTCTCCCTCCCCAGGCAGACCGATAAAGATCACAGCAATCTGTGGAATCCAGGCGCTGTTGAGCTTGGCTTGTCCCGTGCCTTCTCAGTTACCATCCGCACTCAGCCACCTGGCTTGCAGGAATGGGAACAGGCGAGATCAACATCCCCCCCTGCCTCAGAGATGTTTGTCTTGAGCAGGGGCCTGGCTGTTAATGACTTCCTTCAGGTAGGCAGTTTGCCAGGCACGCGGGAGACGAAGGAGCACACCGAGCTGAGAGTCGCAGTGAGTGCTGGCTGCCATCGGCCACAAAGCGTGAGTCCCCTCTCCTGTGGCTCTTCTCAGAGCTCCCTCTCTGCAGGGGAAGAGGGAAGGGGGGTTCAGCAGCAGCGCAGGGTGTGCTTCCCCCCTGCCTGCCAGCCCCATCTCACCTGGAGGGGCAGGGTGGGATCCAGCACTGAATGACCCTCACAGCTGGGCAGGAGCTCCCTTTTGAGGCGTGTGAGTCTTGGCATGGGAGCAAGGTCAGCTGCCGGCTGTGTTGACAAGCTTTGGGCGGCTTGTTTGCAGAGCTGGCACTCGGCTGCATCTTGCTCCTGCCTTGTCCTGCTGTGAGGGTGGCGGTGGTCGTTGGCATGGTGCACTGAGCGCCGTGCCCTGCAGCAGCGGGGAGCGACTCCCCAGAGTGGCCGGACTCCTTGGCATCTCTTAGCAGCCAGGCCATGTGGCAAGCAGCGCATTTCCCTGTCGGGACGTGCTGAAAGCCAGCCTTGCAGCCCCCTGCCACCATCCATGGTGGTGCCATGCGGGCAGCTCTGCAGCAGCACCTGAGGGGGATGTGGCTGTGGAAGTGGCCGTCGCCTGGAGCTGGTGGTTTTGGCGAGTCCCGTACCAGAGGCTGTAGGGGAAGCAGCGGCATAGGGAGTAGAACCTGCTGCCATCCTTTGCTGCAACTTTCCCTGCCTGCTGAGGGGCAGGGGGCTGCCTGCACCTGATTTGGGAGCTCAGAAGGCGGCTGGGCAGTCCCTGTGGCAGATTTGAGCCAGAGGATGCTGCCTCGTCTTGGACCTCGGTTGTGCATCCTTGGTTGTGTGTCCTGCGGTGCCCGGGCACAGCAGGGATGACGGCAGTGGTCTGGCTCCTCCATTTAAGTGCCAAGTCCCCTCCCATCCCCTTCTGTTGAAAATCGCTGGATTCCTCTGCCTGGGTGGGGGAAGGATCATATTGCCAGAGACTACAAAAATAGGGTGAGATTGTGGGATTTTGTGTGGTGTATGCTCTGCGGGTGTTAAATGTCACCTTGGCACATGGGGGACCTAGTTGCCCTTTCTTCCAGCTTTCATGTGCTTGGTGGGGCTCGTTCCCAGTGCTGCTAGGTCTGTGGGTGAGCCCCTCTTCACCAGGAGAGGGGGTGCAGGACCACAGCTCTTCCCTGTGCCTTATCTGGGAGCAGTAAGGTTGATCCCTGGAGCCTGGGTGTCTCTTGATGCCTAAGCCTGTCCCCTGGGCAGCAGTGCAACTTGCGTATATTGCCAGGCATCTGCAGGCAAAAGAGTTTGAGCCCCATCTTGGGTAAAAATCTTTACTCTAGCCATGATGCTCTGAAATAATGGCAGTGGCTTGGCCTGGCAGCAGCTCGTGTGTCCTGGGCTGCCGCGGGGGAGCTGGGGTGATGGGGCGCAGTCCTGGGTACAGCCAGACAGTGCAGCAGAGAACTGGGTGGCCTGAAACTGGACTCTGGGCGCTTGCTCTGCCCACGCAGTGCTCCTGGGTGATGTGCTCTCCCAGCAATCCGTTGTGGTATTAACTTGCCCTCTAGTGGCTGCAGGCCCAAATGTTCTTCTGTGCTTCTGGGGCTGGCTCCTGCCTATGCAGAGGTTATCCAGCCTCTGACCCAAAGCTAAACCCAGTGGCTGGGTGGGAAGGGACTGGAAGAGCTGTTGAGGCTGACTTCTCCCGGGGAACAGCCACCTGCTTCCGGAGCAGGCCTGGGGACGCACGGGGGGTGGCCTCCTGCAGCTACAGAATCCAGCTGGACCCTGCGAGGGGAGCAGGAAGGTGCCCCCACGCTGTTCTGCCGCCTGGCTCCCAGCCCTTGATGGGAGTCTGCCCGGTGCACTCCAGCAGGGCAGTGGTGGCTAGACACTGTGTGCACTTCAGTCCGTCTTCAGGTGGGTTGGAGGGCACACAGCATTTCCCCCCCGCCCCAGGTTTAGGGCTCGTGCTGATGTCTGCTGTCTTCTCTCCTAGGAGTTACGAAGACATGCTGGTGGATGAAGTGGCCCCCGATCGGTACTACTGGGCCCCTCTGGCTCAGCACGAGCGGGGTAGCTTGGCTAGTCTGGACAGCCTGCGGAAGGGAGGTCCGGCCCCAGGTAACTGGCGCCAGCCAGAGCTGCCAGAGGTAATAGCCATGCTGAGCTTCCGTCTGGATGCCGTCAAGTCCAACGCAGCTGCCTACCTGCAGCACCTCTGCTACCGTAACGACAAGGTGAAGACAGAGGTGCGCAAGCTGAAGGGCATTCCTGTGCTGGTGGGACTGCTAGACCACCCCAAGAAAGAGGTTCACTATGGTGCCTGTGGAGCGCTCAAGAACATCTCTTTCGGCAAGGACCAAGACAATAAGATTGCCATCAAGAACTGCGATGGGGTACCTGCTCTGGTGCGCCTGTTGCGGAAGGCCCATGACATGGACCTCACGGAGGTCATCACAGGTAATGGCTCCAGGGAGGAGAGGAGAGGAGGGGCTAATCTGTTGGGTGAGGGATGCACAGTGGGCTTTTAAGCCCACATGGTCTGACTGATCACCTCCTGCTTGTGGCATTGCAGGAACACTGTGGAACCTGTCCTCGCACGACTCCATCAAGATGGCCATTGTGGATCATGCACTACATGCTCTGACTGATGAGGTTGTCATTCCCCGCTCAGGCTGGGAGCGGGAACCCAATGAGGACTCAAAACCCCGTCATATCGAGTGGGAGTCGGTGCTCACCAACACCGCTGGCTGCCTTAGGTATGGGAAGGGGGTCTGGCAGAGAGCCGGTGTGGGTTGGGGCTGCCGTAACGCTCCTTCCTGGCTGTTCCTGGTAGCTTTCTGGGACTGCCAAAAGGAGGGTCTGCGGAGGAGCGACTCTCCTAGGACAGCTGCTGGTGATGCAGTCCTTGATTTTTGGAAGAGTTTCTCTCAGTGGAGGGGAGCTACAGGAGCTTTTCTCTGGTTTGAGCTCCGCTGGGTGTGGGCTGCTCCTCGCCTGCCCTCAGCTGTCTCTCCCATGATGGTTGTCTCCTCCTTGCCAGGAACGTGAGCTCAGAGCGGAGTGAGGCCCGTCGGAAGCTGCGGGAATGTGACGGGCTGGTGGATGCCCTGATCTACATCGTCCAGTCTGAGATTGGCCAGAAGGACTCGGACAGCAAGGTACCACAGCGGGAGTGTTGTCTGGGCACGTGTAGAGCTCTGCCCTTGTCAGCCAGCTCTAGCAGTGCTCTGCTGTTCATGGGGGCTGAAGCTGGGTTCATCCCACGATGGGTGAAGAATGGATGGGGGGGGAGTCTTCACCAGGGAGGAATTTGGTCTGACAGGACTAGCTTGGGAAAACCCAGTCCAGGCTCAGGCCTTTCCACAACCTCTGCTTGGGAAGAGAGAGCCTGCGTGGGGTGTGACGTGGGTACTGCTTGACCAGGAGGTGTCTGGCACTCAGCCTGCAGTTTGCAGTAGGAATGTTGGCCCCCCAACAGTGGTCTAGCGGTATCGCTCATCCCCATGCTGGTATCCCCTGGCTCAGGGCTCCCTGATCTACCTCGACACGAGGCCTTGGCTTGAATTTTCCTTGAGCCTTTCCTTGGATCTTTCATGCTTATGGCGGAGAGATTTTTGGCCCAGCACAGTATGAACTCATGCACGCAGAACTGGCCACGCCTGCTTCAGCGTGGGGGTATGCTCCATCTCCATCTGAGATGAAACTGCATATCCCCTGGTCCCAGTTCAGACCCCCTTGGCCTGGGTCTGCGTTGCAAGCTGTGATGGGGCTCTCGCTCGGAGACATGGGCTGGGCGTGTGCTGCTCCAAGTCAAACTATCTGTCTTTCTCTCTAGCTGGTGGAGAACTGTGTGTGCCTGCTGAGAAACTTGTCCTACCAAGTCCACCGTGAGATCCCCCATGCCGAGCGCTACCAGGAGACACCTCTGGCCCCTGCCAACAATGCTGGGCCCCATGCTGCGAGCTGCTTTGGTGCCAAGAAGGGCAAAGGTTTGTTGGGTGGCAGCAGCATGGAGGGAGGTGGGATAAAGACAGATCTGCTATAGTGGAGCTTGAGGGTGGTCTGAGGTCTCTGTGCTCCTACTCTGGCATCTCTTGTGTGAAGGCTAAACTGCAGCTTTCTCTGGAGACGCAGTGGTCCGTGCCTCCCCTGGCTTCGGGAGCTACTGCTTGGCTTACCCAAAGCATTTGACACAAGCTAATGGTGGGTTTCTGTGGTGGTGGGATGGTGATGGATAGATGTCCGCTAACTCCACACCTTCCCTTTTCTCCTGTGTCACCCCTTCCCCTTCCCTTTGCTTTCTTGCCAAATGATCTGCCCCATGATGCTGTCGGCACTTCTCTCCTCCTGCCTCCCCTCTCTCCTGTCCTTCTCTCCGCTTCGCCAATAGACGAATGGTTCTCCAGAGGTGAGTGTGCTCTTGGTTTTAATTTTTCCATGGTTTGACTGGGTGCTTTCTCTAGCTCTCTTTGTCCCACTCCCAGCTGGGCATGTATTGCCTGCAGTGTGGCTGATGCCCTTGACGTCCCCTCCTGGGGCGTGCTGGTAGCTTAGCTTCAGCTCACCTCTGGGCTTGTTCTTATAGCAAGCAGCAAAGAGCTGTTGGGCTGAGATGGGTGGGGAGAGGAGGTGTCTTATGCCTCTCTGCTTGCCCTTTGAAAGGTAAAAAGCTTCCAGAAGACCCTGGTGCTGATACAGTGGATTTTCCCAAAAGAACAACTCCAGCCAAAGGTATGTTCCTCTGTGTGTGTGTGCAGGGCTGCTTTTCCACAAGCAGTCCAGTAGAGGAGTGAGTACAGTTGATTTCCCATTGGAGTGAGCCTCTCAAATGGGCAGAGGTTTGGTCTGGAGGAGGTATGTTTCTGGTTGCCCAAGTGCCTGTTAAAACACTAGCTCTGCCACAGACAGTTGTGAGGATGCTTGTTGCGCTTGGAGGAGGTCAGCGCTGCCTCAGGACTGGCTTCTTGGGGCTGCAGAGGGAACTATTGCCCTGGGGACTGAGGGACAGCATGGTGACACAGCCCTAGGAAGGGCAGCCCTCTATGGTGGTCTCGGACTTCTTAGCACAAGTGCCCTCTTGCTGGCTCGTCCCTCCTGGGCATGAAGAACAGGCAGGATTTAAAGCCACAAAAACCTGCCTTAAAGTGTTCTCCAGCATGAGCATGAGGAAGGGTCATTCCAAGAAGCCTCTGGGGACAAGCATCTCGCTGCCTAGAGGGCTGTGAATCACAGCCCCTCTCTGGCTGGCCAGGCAGTGGATGTTAGCCCCGGGCTTGAGTTCACCTCCTGCCCCAAAACACCCTGTGATTCCTGGGAGGACCCTGGTGCTCCCAGGGGTACGAGGAGTTGAGCTAGAAGAATCGCAAAGAAACTTAAGGCAGACCTGGCCGTGTGAGCAGCTCAAATATGTGGTGGTGGCTTCTCAGACTGACCTGGTGTTGTGGTTTAACCCCAGCCAGCATCTCAGCACCACGCAGCTGCTCACTCACTTCCCCCCCCCCACCCAGTGGGATGGGGGAGAGAATTGGAAAATAAAGTAAAACTCATGGGTTGAGGTAAAGAACAGTTTAATAGAACAGAAAGGAAGAAACTAACAATGACACTAATAACAAGAAAGTGACAATAATAATAAAAGGATTGGAATATACAAAACAAGCTATGCACAATCCAATTGCTACCACTCACCGACTGATGCCCCGTTGATTCCTAAGCAGTGATCCACCCGCCCTGGTCAGCTCCCCCAGTTTATATACTGGGCATGATGTCCCATGGTATGGAATACTCGTTTGGGTCAGCTGTCCCGGCTGTCTCCCCTCCCAGCTTCCCTGTGCCCCTCCAGCCTTCCTGCTGGCTGGGCAGGAGAAGCTGAAAAGTCCTTGACTCAGTCTAAACACGACTGAGCAACAACTGAAACCATCGGGGTGTTATCAACATTCTTCTCATACTAACCCAAAACACAGCGCTGTACCAGCTACTGGGAAGACAATTTACTCTCTCCCAGCCGAAGCCAGGACAGGTGGGCTGTGGGAAGAGTCAACACCCATCTCTGGTGGAAGCCAGAGAAGCCACCTGCTCGGTCTTTAGGGACTGGGGACATCCCTTACCACAGATGAGGACAGAGAACAAGATGGAAAACCCAGCCTTGCGATTGTAAACTGCAGTCTCACCACTGCTTTACAAGTCGCTTCTGGGCATATGTTTCCATGGAAAAGAGTTAATGCTTGAAGGCCTGATCCCTGCCTGCTTGCCAGGGTCGTGGAGAGCTGGAGACCCGGTGCCTACAGTCTTTGAGGATGAGTTGAACCCAAGCTTCTTCAATGTGGTGTTGGTGGCCACTTGCCTGGGGTGTTTCCCCTTCCTCCTGCTGAGAGTGTGGGCTGAGCCTTTTGCTACCACAGTGCCTGGCTGCGAAGTTTGCTGCCCCACCATGTGCCCTTGCCTGGGTTGGGTGCTTCTCAGCCATGTGTTGTACTGAAATTGAGGTCTACTTGCTGATGGCAGCAGTGCTGTGGCTCAGCCCAAACCTCTCCTGAGCTGCAGTGGTACAGTGGGGACTTTGGGCAGCAGCCATGGCGTCCCTGATCAGGGCTGGTGCTGGGAGCTGCGGTTTCTGGTAGTGTGGGGCCACCTGGCCCCCTCTGTACCAAGGATACAGCCTCCAGGGAGCAGTGAGCCGGGGTAAAAGCTTCCAGCCTCATCTGCCCAGCAGTGCTTCTTTAAATTAGTCAAATGCTAGCAGAGCCCTTGAGTAAATCCTTTGTACCCGTGTTCTTCTGGCAGGCTATGAGCTCCTCTTCCAGCCAGAAGTGGTCCGGATATACATCTCACTTCTAAAGGAAAGCAAGACTCCAGCCATCCTAGAGGCTTCGGCAGGAGCCATTCAGAACCTGTGTGCTGGCAGTTGGACGGTGAGTGCCTTGTGGAGCTGGCCATGTCCACGTTCATCTGTGTTGCAGGGAAGGGGGCCTTGGGGAGCAGGGAGCGTCACCCTGGGGGTACCAGCAGAGCTGTGGATGGCCAAGGCTCTGCCATTTCAGGCTGTTCACTTTGTGTATGGCTCACTACCCGAGAAGACAGCGTTCAGCAGCACGGTTCAGGTGTGGAACAGGTCTCTCCTGTGCTGTCAAGGGCTCTGTGCTCCCTGCCAGCTGTGTCTTCCCAAGAGCTGCCTGGTCTGTGTCCCTGCCTGCAGCTGGCTCCCTGCCATTCCTTCCCTTCTGTAGGCTGGGGACGGGATGAAGATTAGGGGCTACTCTACAGCCCTTTACCTGCATTCTCTTGGTGTGTATGGAAAGACTATCTGGGAAATCTTGCTTGCCTGGCCTGCAGGGGGGCTTCAGGACAGGAATGGGACCTTTGCAGTCTTGTCTCACCACGGGTGAAGCCTGGACGTCCTGTTCCCAAGATGAGGGTGGGTGGCAAGGTTCCCAGTGGCATCCCCAGCCCCAGGAGCAGGGAGAGACTGTGGTGCTCTGCCTCTCGCCTGCAGTATGGCCGGTACATCCGCTCGGCGCTGCGCCAGGAGAAGGGACTCTCTGCCATTGCTGACCTCCTGACCCACGACAGCGAGCGAGTGGTGAAAGCAGCATCCGGAGCCCTGCGCAACCTGGCTGTCGACTTGCGTAACAAAGAGCTGATAGGTGAGGGCTGCAGAGGAGAGGGTGTCATGCTTTCTGTAGCCATCTGGATTAGGCAGGAACTTCCTCCTGATCTTCATGGCTGAGGAAGTGTGGGGTATGGCATCAGCCCAGCATCTGTCTACTGCTCTTCTCCCAGAGCAGCATGTCCTGAGCCCCATTAAGAGGGACATCAAAATTGGTTACCTGTCCCTGATGCTTCTGCAGGGATTTTTCCCTTGCAGTCCTCTTCCTTGCTTGCTTATGCCCAGCTCTTTCCCCTTCCCAGGTAAACATGCCATCCCCAACCTAGTGAAAAACCTGCCTGGAGGCCAGCAGACCCCGGCCAAGAATCTCTCTGAGGACACAGTGGTGTCAATCCTCAACACCATCAATGAAGTAATTGTAGACAACCTTGAGGCTGCCAAGAAGCTGCGGGAAACACAGGGGATTGAAAAGTTGGTGCTGATCAACAAATCTGGGTAGGTTCTGCTCGAAGGATAATGCAAGGGGCAGAGAGGGGCTTCTCTAGGAGCTTTCTTGAGGCTATGGGTATTTCCAAACATCTGTCCCTTCACCTCTTTCTAGGAACCGTTCGGAGAGAGAAGTCCGAGCAGCTGCCCTCGTCTTGCAGACAGTCTGGGGATATAAAGAGCTGCGGAAGCCCCTTGAGAAGGAAGGCTGGAAGAAGTCAGATTTCCAGGTATGGGGATGGGGGAATGGGGATGCACTGTTGTGGCTGGGGTAGTAGGTAGGGTCCTGCAGCCGGGAGAAAGGTGTTCCCGGAGCTCAGCAGTACTGAATTCAGCTCTAATCTTGCTGGTGGGATTGGAGACACTTGAAGGTGTCCCCTCAGCCATTTCTTAGTGGATGGCCAGCAGGAACTCTCGACTAAGGAAGAAACACTTCAAAGTGTTAAGCCCTGTGTCCCACACATAAGCTTGCAGGGCTGCAGGCAGGAAAGTTTGCAGCACTAAAAGCCACTGTGGCAGTGCTCAAGAACAAGGTTCTCCAGGGCTCAGTTTCTTTCCCAAAAGCTGGGACTGTCCTTGCTTCTTAAGGGGCCTGGGTGCTGCCGCAACCCCGTCCAGGCTAGCCACCTCCACTCTCTAACACGGGTGCAGCCATGGGCTGTGGAGCACCCTCTGGTTGCTTCAGTCCCCTTGCTCAAGGGCTGTGGGAGGGTTCCTGGCGCTGGGGGCTGGAGGGGTGGGATGTGCTGATGGGGAAGGCACGTCTAGGCCAGGGGGTGAGTGGTCACTGTCTGATGCTCCAGGTGAACCTGAGCAATACCTCTCGGACCCCAGGAGGCAACTCCTTTGATGATAGTACCTTGCCTCTCATCGACAGGAACCAAAAAACAGGTAGGTGTCTTCGCTTCAGCACCTGTCCCTGCGGTCACACTGTCATCCTTCCACCCTGTGGGTACCCAGAACAGCTGGCCTTTGTCTTCTCCCTGCTCTTTAGCCCTGGCTTTCTTGGCAGCCACAGCTGCTCACACAAGGCCATCAATTTGGGCTTTAGATAGCTTCTCAGGGCTAGAAATGATGCACGCAGTTAACATAGGTCCCGTAGCATCCTTGGGTCAACAGTGCTGTGGCTGCAGCTGTATCTGGGCTCCTCTGGCTGGGGTAGGCAGTGGTTCCTCAGCTGCTCGTGGCTGCAGGGGCTGTGTCTGATCTGCTCTCCCATGCTTGTAGAGAAGAAATCCTCCCGGGAGGAGATCCAGATGAGCAACATGGGACCAGGTAGGAGAGGGACTGGAATGGGGGCATCTTGCTTCGTTGTTATGCTGAGAGGGGGCAGAACTCGCATCTCCTGTGGGGATGGTGCTGCCTCCTCTGGAGATGACATGACTGACTGTCCCCTCTCCTGCTCCAGACAATTATTCCACACTCAATGAGAGGGACCACAGCAGGACACTGGACCGATCTGGTGACCTCGGAGATACGGAGACGGTGAAGGTAGCGCCATTGATGGTGAGCAGCTCTTCCTAATGAGGGAGGAGTGAGTGGGACTGGGGTGCAGGAGATGACACATCACTGTCCTGGCTGGCAGGAGGAGGGGAGAACTGGGCTCCCACAACTAACACCCATCCCCCCCCCCACCATCGCCCCTACTAACCCCCGTGTATCTGCAGCAGGAGGAGGGGCAGGAATCGCAGCCTGAGGTAGAGGAAGTGGAGGACGCTGCTGCTGCTGTGTTTTCCCCTGTGTCGGTATGTCCCGCAGTGTCCTGCCCAGTCTGAACAGCCATGACAGATCCTGCTACGCTGTTAGGGGTGCTTTAGCCAGCCAAATTCTGCTCTGATTGCTGCTGCCTGCGATCGCTGCCTGATCCATTGGGGCCGTGATCATGCTTCCACTGCTCGCTTGCTCTCTGGGCATGCTAACATCTCTCCCTCTCTCTCCACAGCAGAAGATCTAACTGATGTCCCTGCCTCCGCTCAGTTTGGGTTGATAATATATTATATATATAAATATATATATAACTCTTCGTGGTGGAATGGACCGACTTTTACCTTGTCTTATTTTTGGATTTTTTGCTGGACTGTTTGTGCCAACTAGCCAGCCAAATGACTGGGCCTGGTCCCCCAGGGGCAGCCCGGGCTACTCTGCCTCCTCTAGACTGCTGCACCTCCCTGTTCTGGGACATCTTGACCGATATTTCTTCCTCCCTGTCCTCCACCACCTCCTTCCTCCAGAGAGTAAAACCCTCCTGCCTGACTCTGCCGGGTCAACCGGTGTGGATGCTGCAAAAGGACTCTGGATCTCTGCCTTGACCAGGAACTGCCTTCTCTCCCACACCTTCCCTCTGCTTGGAGACGTCTGCAGGGACAGAGACTGGGACCTCACTCGCCACCTGTTTTGTTTTGGGGTTTTTTTTTGTTGCCTATAGGATATACTTTTGTGGGGGATCACTCTTCAACCAGGGCCATGGGGACACTGGGAGCGTCCCTCCCTGGTGGTGGCAGGACCAGGGTGAGGGGTGTTGGAGTCTTGGGGCGGGGGGGGGCGGTGAGGGGAAGGAAAAACAGCAATAACTTCTCTTGCTTTACTCTAGATGAGGCTTTGGGGGCATGGGAAGGGGGATCTGGCTCTGAATCCCGCAGAGGGGTCTGGATGGGGCTGCTGGTCCCCAGCTGGTGAATGTGTGAGGAGGGATCCTTATGTGGGGAAGAGGGTCAGTGGTGGGGGTTTGGGCTGGGTCCCCCTGCATGGGAGGTGGAGGGTCCCTGTGGAAGGAGGAGATGCGGCAGAGCTTTTGGGGAGAGGCCGGCTTCCTGGGGCACACTGTGTGCCAGGTGTGAGGAGCAGGTGCTGGCAGGGCTGCAAGTGGGTAGAGCCAAGATCCCTCCCTCACCCCTGTGCACCAGCTGCCTGCAGTGGTGCCCCTCTGACTTTCTCTTGACACGTGCCTTTCTTTTGCCACTGTGAAATAGCTCTTTGAATTGTACTGTCTGGCTTCTTTGTTGGGGAAGGGGTATTTCCTGGGCTTCCGGCAGGGCTGAGCTCTTCCCTTCCCCTCCAGGAGCCTTAACTGTCGGCAGGGGGGCTGGAAGCCTGTTTTTGGGGGGGATCCCAGCCCCCCTGCTCTCACTGATGGGGTGCAGGGCTCTCATCTGCATCCTGTCCTGGGGAGACTGGGCTGCCACAGGAGCTGGGACATACACAATCCTCCTCCTCTCTGCTGTGGTGGTGGGGGGCATATCTAAGTGCTGTGATCTTTTGGGGAGTCCTTGGGCTCCCTGTGCAACTGGAAGCCTCTGTAGGAGGCTGCAAACTGGAGCAGGAGCCCTCCCCTGCCTGGGGCTCCCCCCTTGAAGGGTGGGCTCAAGTGGGGAGCAGGGAGGCTGCAGCAGGCAGAGCTGGTGCCTTGCTCCTGCCTGCTCCTCTGCCCAAAAGCACCTCCCAGCTCAGGCTGAGCCCTCCCTGGCTCCAGCCCCACCTCAGCTCGGTTTGGTTTTGTTCTGGGGTCTAACTCTTCTCTTTTCCTTTAAATATGTAAAACACTAATTCCCTTTTTTTAATTTTTAATTCCGAATGAACCAAAAAAAGCAAGCTCTCCTCTTCTCTTCTCCCCTGCCCTGGCTCTCCTGGGCCACCCCTGGCCCTGGCAGGGAGCGGGGCTAGGGAGGAGGGGAGAGTGGGAAGCAACAAAACCGTTCCTTGTCTGATTCCTGTGCACACTCTTGTAACGCTTTTAAAACAAAATGATTTTTTTTTATATAAATAAAGTTTTTAAAGTGTGTCTGCGTGCCCTCCACCTAAGGCTGCCACTTTGTCCGTTTTAGCTTTGCAGTTGGGACCGAGTCTTTTCCAGGGGCAGGGCTGTGCTCTTGAGCGTTGCTTGGCTGTGTGTGGCTCTGAGAGATGCCACTTTGTGACAAATGTTTTCTTGGGCTGGAGTGACATTTCCTCCTCTTTCTAGCAGAAGAATGGAGGAAAAAAAATGCACCAAAACTTTGCTTTGTACTGAACTTCCACTGATTTTTTTTTTTTTTTTTTTTTTTTTTTTTTTTTTTTTTGCAGGGTGCTTGGGGCTGCTCAGGAGGTAGCTGAGAGCCCTCTCTCTCCCTGGAGCCTTTGGGCTTCCCCCTGGGAAGCCTTTCCCTGAATTTTCCCTCTCCTCTGGTGGCTGGTAGACTTCACACAAGTGAAGAAATACCATACTTTAGGGTTGAGTGCATCCTTAAGAAAAACCTGGCCGGGGTAGCCTTCTGGAGCAAGGGCTGCCCCTGCAGAGCAGGGCTAGGCTGCCAACATGCTGATACCTTCCTGGGGAATACTGATGCCAGGCTGAAACACAGTGTTGGCTCACGTTGCTTTCACCTGTGTGCGCGTCTGAAAGCAAATACAGAAAGAAACCCTGTAAATTTGTGCAAAGATCTTTTTGGAAGCAGTTTTCTGGCTTCTGCTTCAAACCAGCTTTTTACTGAAGCTGTGTTGCTGTTGGAAAGACTTCACGGAGGTGCAGAGTAGCTCTTTTTGCCCTGTGGTAGTGGGACGTGGGTCTGCGGTGATGCAGGGCTGGGGTGGTGCTGATTTCCGGCACGGTGCAGCATGGCTGGAGCTTGAACTCCTGCCCCAGGCAGGCAAGGGCTGGTTATGGAGGAAAGGCAGCTGGGGCAGAGTCGTGTGTGCCCCCCCCCCAGCCTTGTAGCACCCTGGGAGATGGGGACCCAATGCACCCATGGGCGGTGGGGAGCACTGATGGATGCAGCTGGCTATGGGGGCTCCAGCCCTCTTGCCTTGCACTCTTGGCCCCAAAGCCACCAGTGAGCAGAGCAAAGGTAGGGCCAGGTGTTTTATTGCTTCAGGTTGAGGGGACAATGCCAGGAATGTCTTGCAAGGGAGGGGAACAAGGAATGATGTCTGGGATGTCTGGCTTGGCAGAGACAAGGCTGGGGCCATTTGGCTCAGCAGGACCAATGCCAGGGATGTCGATGGGTGGGACGATACGCGGCATGTTTGGCTGAGCAGGGACGATGTCGGGGATGCCTGGCCTGGCAGGGAAGATGCCAGAGATGTTGATGGTGGGGACGATACCAGGGACATCCAGTCGGGCAGGAACATTGGCTGTGCGCTGTGGGTCTGGGAGTCAGAGGAAGAGCTTGTCGTGGCAGGCCTGGCAGTACATCTTGTCACCGCGCTCACGGAAGGTACCTTTCTGCAGCTGGCCCAGGCAGTAGGCGCAGATGAAGTGCTCAGGGTGGTACTTGCGCCCTGCGGCCGTGATGCAGCGGCCAGTCACGGGGCGGCCACAGCCATGGCAGATGTTGCCCTGCCGCTGGTGGAAGTGCAGCTCGCAGTAAGGCCGGCCCTCCAGCTCAAAGAAGGAGCCGCTGGCGAAGCCAATCAGGCACTCCTGGGGGAAGGAGACAGGGAAGGCTGGCACGGCCTTGAGGACAGTTCAGCCCTGTGTCCCCGCTGGCCCCCCACCCACTCACCACGCACACGAAGCACTCGGGGTGCCAGGTGCCCTGCAGAGCTGACAGGTAATTGTCCATCACGGGGCGCTCGCAGCCCTGGCATTTTGGGGCAAACATGGCCAGGAAGTCCTGGCGGCAGTAGGGCTTCCCGCTCCGCTCATGGAAACCTGTAGGGAGGGTGTTGGGATTGGCACCCGCCGGGGCGGGGGGGGGGGGAGGCTTGCCGTGGGGGTGCCTGGGACAGGAGGCAAGGCAGGCAAGGGAAAGACCACGAGGGGGTTGTCGGATGGGGCAATGGGGATAGGACTCCCACACCTGTCCCCTGGGACATACCATCATCTCCGAACACCTTCCCACAGTGGGCGCAGAAGAAGTGCTCGGGGTGCCAGGTCTGGTCCAGGGCCGTGAGGACTTTCTGCAGGAAGAGGCAAGGTGAGAGAGCCGGTGGCGGTGGGGGGGGGTGGTGTGGGAGGCTGGGGGGGGGCTTACCTCTCGGATGGGGCCGGCACAGTAGGCGCAGCGGGGCGAGAAGGCCTGGTGGTAGTCCTCCTCACAGTATGCCTGCCCGCCCCGCTCGAAGAAGGGCCGGCTGCGCAGCTGCTGCCCACAGCGGGCGCTGGTGA
>JAVKLA010000021.1:29964441-29975251 GCA_034782735.1 Sagittarius serpentarius
GGCCGCCGCCGCCG
Organism: Sagittarius serpentarius; assembly: GCA_034782735.1. NCBI lineage: Eukaryota > Metazoa > Chordata > Aves > Accipitriformes > Sagittariidae > Sagittarius > Sagittarius serpentarius. The sequence continues at coordinate 29,964,456 of JAVKLA010000021.1, forward strand.
CCTCCCGCCGCCGCAAGGCCGAGTATCCCCGGCGCCGGCGGAGCAGCCCCGGGGCCCGGCCCGCCGCCGAGCAGCCCGCCGCTGAGACGCCGCCCGCGGTTAAGAAGGCCCCCCGGGCCGGGTGAGTGCCTTGAGGCGCCGGGCTTGGCCCCCGCCCTCCGCGGGTTCGGGGCCGGGGGTGGGGGGGCCTGGCGGTCGGCCCCGGCCGGCGGGGAGGGGGGACCCCCTTTCGCCAGTCTCGCTCGAGTGGCGCCGAGGCCCCGAGGCCCACCTCCAGCCGCGGGGTGCCCAGCGCCTCCGCCTCTTTTGTTCCGGGCCGAGCTGGGGCCGGCCGGCCCCACCGGTCCCTTCCCAGGAAAGGCTGTGTCCCGAGTGCTGCCTGCCCTCGGCCGCCCTGCCTATTGCAGCAGGCATGCCTTGGGTCGTAAGCGAAACCCTAAGTGCCTCCTGCTGCGCAGCGTCCGCGGGGATGGCTGCCGCCTTGCTCGGTGCTCCTCGGTCCCCAGCGTGTTTTGGCTCCGTATGCCGAAAGCCTCGGTGAAGGAGGTGGCGGGATTTCTTTTCCCGTGAGGAGATGACTCAATCTCACTGCTGCTTTATTTCTGGAGTAGAAAGCTAGCCACGTGCACACATATGCTTGGAGCATTTGGTAATGTAGCTCATCTGCCTTGTTTTAACGACAAAGTACGGCAAAGATTTAGACATAACTGTTATGGGCAAGACTAGGCTTTTGCTGATGTATTATTCTAGTTCACCTAAGCTTTCTCTGGATGAAATAATATGTATTGGTATGAGGGGTTGAAACCAGCGGTCTAAGAACAAGGCAATGGGTCTGTCCACAGGTGGGAATTAGGGCTCATTCTCCTCATCATTCAGTTTCTTGTTTTTACTGCCATGCCAGAGAAGCTGTCTCTTATGCTTGCCTTTGTATTTTTTTAGGTGCACAGATAAAGCAGCTGGTAAAGGTAAGAGCTGAATTATTCACTGCTACTGTTGTTTTCCATCCAGAAAGCGAGGGCTTTCCCACAGGGGCAGCCAAACATCTGCTGGATCTTCCTTTTAAAGAATGTTTTGTTGCTTGACATGCAGTTTCTTTCCAAGGTGTCTCTCAAGATTGTGGAACTGCAATAAGCTGCTGCTGATGTTTGCACGTGCCCAACGTACAAAAACTTATTCTTCCAAATAACCGCTAGGGTATTACTTCGCTATCAGAAGTTGAGAGTACACTGCACCGCAGTTCGACAGCTCTTGTTACACAGTGGTCCCGAGTAGCTGGCAAAACCCCGGCTTGCATCATGCCAATGGATGGTGCGAGCGTTTGCATGGAAATTGGCACTGAGAACTGATGACTGCTTCTAGTCCAAAGGAAATCTGCCTTGGTGGTTTTGTTTGTTTTTTTCCTTGTTTGGTTTTTTTGTCTTTAAAAACTGTCACAAATACAGGTGTAGGTCCTCAAGAGACATGTGAAAGATATGTGGAAATAAGAGTATTCATGTATTACACTTGTACTTTTGTAGCTTCGGTGGGTGGTGATTTTTTTTTTTGTGCTTATGTCTTCAGGGATAAAAGAGAAGTTTTAAAGGGGAAAGAGTAGCTTAATGGGTCTAATCAAGAAGGCCCCAGCTGTGGGGAGCTGCAACCAGGAGCAGAACTTCTGTTTGTCCAATGCGAACTATGTGAACTCTGTGCATCTAACAGCTTCTCGTACAAAAAAAAAAAAGTTAGAGGGCTTTGCTCCTTACCCAGTGATGACTTCTGAAAATGCTCCAAGTAAAAGCCTTTGTGTAGTGTTGGTTTTGATCTGGCACTGGGGAACTGTCACAGAATGAAATAGTGAAGAAAGAACGTCATACACCTGTGCAAATGAATTCACCTTTCTGCTGGAGCAGAAGGTTCAGTTCTTGTTTGCAGGCATTTTTGTCTTGAAGGCTGCCTTTATTCTTGTAATTCTATAACTCTTTAACTTTATTCCTACAAGTCTATAGTTTTATTCTATGTAGGTATTGAAATCCATCACAGTTCTAGCTGGCAAGGTGTATTTTTGCAGACCAAAGCAGAATTAACTGATGTGTGTTTAGCACAGAACCCACTCGTGTGCATTTACCTCTAACTGCGTAAAGGGTGGGCAGGGTATTTGTTGTGTTTTAACCCCAGCCAGCATCTCAGCACCACGCAGCTGCTCACTCACTTCCTCCCCGCCCAGTGGGATGGGGGAGAGAATTGGAAAATAAAGTCAAGCTCGTGGGTTGAGGTAAAGAACAGTTGAATAGAACAGAAAGGAAGAAACTAACAATGACACTAATAACAACAAGAAAGTGACAATAATAATAAAAGGATTGGAATACACAAAACAAGTGATGCACAATGCAAATGCTCACCACTCGCTGACCGATGCCTGAGCTGCACTCCTCCACCCCCCCATCAAGCTGGGCATGACGTCCCATGGTATGGAGTACCCTGTTGGCCAGTTTGGGTCAGCTGTCCTGGCTGTCTCCCATCCCACCTTTCCTGTGCCCCTCCAGCCTCCTTGCTGGCTGGGTATGAGAAGCTGAAAAGTCCTTGACTTAGTCTGAGCAACACGGCTGAGCAACAACTGAAAACATCAGGGTGTTATCAACATGCTTCTCATACTAAACCCAAAACACAGTGCTGCACCAGGTACTAGGAAGACAATTAACTCTATCCCAGCCGAAACCCAGACAGTATTGTAAGAGCTTCAGCCTTTTAGGTCAAAGCAAAGTTGCTAAAATGTGTGAAAAGGCATAGCATTGTCGCTTAATACGCGTATAGTGTTAACATCACATTTTAATGGTGCTTTGCAGTATTTTGGATACCCTTAAGCAGAAATGTTTACGTGGTAGTGGTGGAAAACAGGCTTGGAAATGGCAAATGTCAGTCTGAAATTTCCCAAGTTTGGTGGCTTTCTGCACTCTAGGCATTTTAGACTAACTTTGGGCTCTGAGAGGTTCAGCTGTCCTTGAATGTGAGAGTAGAAGAAGTATTTATTAAATTTCTTGGGCTCTTTTTTGTGATTAGACTTTCAGTCAGAATGGATGGCATGAACGTTTGCATGGAAACTGACATTGAGAAATGATGACTACTTCTAGTCCAAAGGAAATCTGCCTTGGTGATTTTGTTTGTTTGCTTGTTGTTTGTTTTTTAGTCTTTAAAAATGCAGAAGTGAGAAAGCTGTACTTCTGTCTCCCAGCTGCTGGGTTACTGGGTGAAGTCCTTGCTTCACACTTGTGCTTATTGGGGAAGACATGGAAGCAGACTGAATAAAGTGTCTTCCTCAGACAGACAGATCATGCAGTATGCAGGAGAGAAGCTTCCCTCCCACTCCCCGCTTTTTGCCCTTTAGCATAAAATGTTTGAAGAAGCCTAATCAGGTGTAAGCAAACTGTAGCTTTCCTTGCATGGCAGGGTTTTTGGTACCTAGGAGTCCTCTGTAATTCTGGAAGGTAAAATACCATTTGTCGTTTCACCCCTGGATGGAGCTGGGTTGAGGAAGAAATCCAGTAAAACTGCAGAGTGGTTCTGGTGAACGCTTTGAATTTAGTGCTAGCATTTACTGGTGTGAGTTCTGACATGGAATTTAATTCTGCATGGTGATTTGTATTATACTGCTATCCTTTACTATAAAATACTAAATCTAGTTTAGGATATTAAATTTGCATGGTCTCAGCCATAACTGTTAGCCTCTGCATACAGGGCAAATGGCCTGTGGAGGTGAGGCATACCTGGTGACACATCCTGCGTATCTATCAGACAAATGAAAAAGTTGCTGCACCGAAGTTTGTTTACTAAGTTTTGTTGCAGTATGTTTGGGGTTATATTTTGAAGTAAAACCACCAGTGTTGCTGTTGGTGAAGAAAGCTTAGATGTGATGGGTGTGATCACGGCCAAATTTGTGCTGTCGATTATAAGTGAGATGCTATACCAGTGGAAGTGTCTCGCCAAGTTTTACGTTCTTCTGTAGAGTGCCATGGGATCAGAGGGCTTTTCTGCTCATCGACTTGGGAGCACAGGCACAAAGGTCTGACTCTGCAGGTCTGATGGGAAGATTATGGGAAGGTTAAAGTCGAAGGTGCGTATTGTGTCAGAATTAGTATGCGATTGTTACCATACTAGTCTGCATGAAGGCAGTTGCAAAGTCAGCCGTACCAATTGTATTTCCTGTCTTGTCTGCTTAGTCATGCAATTGCAGTATTTCCCTGATGTGTTTCTGTAGAAATATTAGTTACATAAGTAGAACATTTAGTCTCAGCTTATAAATGAATTAACGTAGCTAGAGTCAGCCTGTGTAGTGTAATTCACATTTGACTTCCCACGATGCTGTATATTCTCATGGAAAATATGCTTGTTTTAGTTAGGCCTGACTAATTTTAATTATTGGAATATAGATCTAATGAATACACTTCATGTCCTTCCATCATGGGATTGAAAATTCAGTGCTTACTGTGACTCTTAAAGTCATGTTAGCAGTCAAACAAAACCTGCTTCTCCAATTTAATTTTATACCCAAACTAGTTTCTGACTCTATCCACCTTTTTATAAGATTTTGCCTCTGCTGTTTAGTAACCACTTTTAAGAGTTTGAGTGAAATCTTTCAATCAATTACAGTGGAAAAAATGGTCTGTGTAGCTATTCTGGAGGGAGTGTTGGGAATAGTGGCCGAATATAAAGATGCCAAGTTTGTGCTTAGTGGTAGAGCCCCTGCCCTACTGTTCCAAAACATACATGCTTTGTCTTCGAGGTTTTTAGAGCTGCAGGTTGCAAGAAGATTACTCCTCCTGCAGTAAGAGGAGAGAGCATGGGGTTGGAAGCATTTCTACAAATGTAATACACCATGAATGAACACTCGGATTACTGAATCTCTGTGTCTAATGTTGCTCTGTTTGCGTCATGCAGCTGAAATGTACTTGATGTGGACCCTTGTTTATGCAAGTTATTTTTCTTGCATGTGTTCGTCTTGCAACTTTACACTGGTATTGATGCTTTTTTGCAATGATAAGAACAAGATCCAGTGTAATTCTTTAAGTGCATGTAGGTACACCGCTGTATAGCAGTGCTATTAAAAGGTGGAAAGAAGAGTTTGTTGGAAAGGTAAAACAGGGCCATGTGAAGCCTTTATCTACTTAAAGCTGTGATCAAAACAGATGTAGTGCCATGTGCATGGAGAATCATCTCCTTGGAAGTCCATTCTCAAATCAAAGTTTTTTTGCACAGTGTGGGCTAGAGGATGATGCCAGCAGTATTTATGTGCTGCTTCGGCGCATGGTTATAGAAACCGTGTGTTAGAAAAGGAGTTGTGTGGAATTCTTTTTTAGATATTCACGCATGTGGAGAACTATCTTGGTGACTTGTTCCGTGATACTTTTTTCCCCCCACCCCTGGGCTTTCCATATGGGACTACTGTAATGCACTTGGGGGGGGGGGGGGGGCTGGTATTGCAGCCGTTCTCCCACCACAGTGGCTTTCAAGATGCAATTTGAAGGCTCAGGGGAGGGGGAAGGTCAGCAAGCCATTTCTTCAAGGACTGAGAAAGGAAATGAGTGGGGAAAAACAGGCTTGCTCTGTAGCAGTCCACTTTTAACTGCTAGAAAAACTGTAAGGTTCCACAGATTAAAAAAAGGTGGAAAACTTTTAAGACTCTAGTTGTACAAAATGGTTTTGTAGCATAGATAATTCACATTATACCTCATTATTTGTATTCTTAAAGCTTCATGATGCTTTGTTAATGACTGCTTTCCCTTAACACTTTGTCAGTGTTCTGAGAGAGAAATGTCATTACTTAAAATCAAACCTTATAAAAATATGCTGAATTTAAATAACTTGGATTGCCCAAACCTTCTTTGACTCCTACGAGGATTTTCTTGTGTCCCATATGTACAATTTCACAGCTCTTTGGTGGGGGGGAGCCATTTGGATAGAGATTAACGCTAAGGTTTTTTTTTCCTGAGGTTCACTTTTGTCTGTGCCATTATAAAATTACACGGTCAGTGCTCTATCTGTTGTGTGGTTACTATGTTAAGTCTTAAGTTGCAGTCTGAGATGTATATATGTTGTGGTGCATTTATTTTCAAAATAGTTGTTTTGTAACTTAATAATTCATAGTTTATTTTACATGTGTATTTTGTGAAAGTGTCTGCTTTGCAGGGTTAGTAAGATGCTTTCAAATGCTTTATAAATCAAAGTTTAGAAAATTTCTTGTTAGTAATCAACAAACTGTTAATTTGTAACAGTTGAAAGTTTCATTTTTCTATACATCAAGGACTGTTAAAGTGGCATGGGTATTTGTTACTGCTGTGATGTCAAAAAAAAAAAAGAGAGGAATCTATCATTGCCGCAAGCTTACCTCTGAGCTGCAGGCTCAAAGAGGGTTAGCAAATAAAAGCTTGAACATATGAACAAGGGTGGCTGGTAGAAGTAGATGTGGAGTACCAAACAACTCCCAGTTTTGAGAGTAATTGAGTGGATTTTCGAGCCGCCAGTATAGCAGGACTGGTACATAGCAATGCACCAGTTATAAAAGGCTAGTTTATGCCAAGTCTGCCAAGTTGTGCTGTAAGCGGCAGAAGCAAGAAGCTCTGCTCCCAGAGCGTTTTCATTCTTCATCCCTGGTGACACCTGAGGACAACACTATCTCCCAGCAGTGCTGCCAACTTTGCAAAATGGCATCTCTACTAGCATTACTTTTGCACAGCCTTCCTGTGGGGAACGGTCATTCAGGTCTCCGTTCCCTGGCTACCTGCTTATCTTTCCCAAAATACAGAGCAACATAGCCACTGCATCCACAAGTTATTAGGGGAACAGGGGTAGAAGAAGAGCAGTGGACAGACACAGCATGATCATGCAAGTCCTGTGATGAAGGAACTACTACGTCTTCTTCAGGAAGTAAATGCCGTTGGTTTGGACTTTCCCTTTCTGCTCTTTGCAATGAGTAATTGATACATGCCTGGAACTTTGTTTTCCTTCAGTGCTTGGGAAGAAGGTCAGGGAGGTGTCAGTTGTGGGATGTGCGTATTTACTGCTCTGGCCCTTGCTAGCTTGCTGTTGGTTACCCAGACATGCTCTTAACACTTGCTGCATCCAGTAATGTAAAAAAGAAGCAGTAAGCATCCTGTTCTTGGAATAGTTTCTTATAAAGAAAACGTTGTGGGGCTGGGGAGCGATGCAGCTGTAGATGAAGCAAAAAACAAAGCACGAGAAGGCATGAGTGCCAGTCTCCGTGGCTTCCTGTGGGTATCCTGCCTACAAAGTGGATTTATGATATAGAGAGGAATTGAGACTCGTAAGGGTGAGCTTATCCCCTGGTCTGAGAGACAGTGGACAAGCTTTGGTATTTATCCGTTTTGTTTCAGTTCATGGCAACACTGGTATACATAGAAAAATACGATAGGGGCTCTTGAGATGGAGATGCTTTCACTGCTTTGGAAACTCTGCGTGCAGTGCTTCAGGGGCAGAATTAGAGTATGAATGAGATTACGTTTCTGCTGCACATCTGAAATGGGAATCTGTGCTGACTAGCATACTGAGTAAAGATGGAGCGTTACTGGGGTAAGCTCTGTTAAGAAGCAGAGCAGTGCCCAGAGTCTTGTCTTGTGGTTGTCTTTGTACAACATCTTTGTAGCTAATTTCCTCCCAGGTTTCCTTTTCTTGTCCCTTCTCCCAGTGACTGGTGTTTTCTTCACAAAATTTTAAGATTAAAGGATGTTTGATGCATCGTGTGTGTACCATCACTTAAATCTGTACGTGTTTTCTGCTCTGGACACCGTTAAGTTTAAAGGCTGTTGGGAAGAATCAGCAGAATGGTGAAAATACCTCAGAATGAAAGCTGTTTATCATGAAGTGACTTACTTAAGGGAGAGTTCAAGGTAGGAAGAACCCCAGGAGCCAAAAGATCAAAAAGATTGGTAGGACTTCAGAAAGTGGATTTTCCCCATCTCTCTTGAATGACTTCCTGTAAGATGCAGGCATCCACACAGTTCCTGAAACTAGCTTCTGCAGAGGCTACGGGATGAGGTGGGTAATCAGTAATGCCAGTATTGGAGAGTTGCAGGGGAGTGCGAGCATGGGGGAGTTTCTTGGGAGACTCATTTTGCCCAGTTGTAGCTTCTCTCCATGAAATGTGGTTCAGGCAGCAGACAGCAGCACTGTGTCTTAATCTGAGGTTGCATGTGCCGACTGGCCGGCAGACTCCGCCAAAAGGCAGGCACGTAATTTGTTTTGTAGCAGCTGATCTGAAAAGCAAATGCTCGGTGCTTCTTGCTTTGTACTGGGGGTACCTTGATACCTATTGTGTCTCATGTATTCTTTTGTCCTCCTCGAGTCCGAGTTCTTACGACCTGGTGTCCATCACCACTGTTGACACTTGCAACAAAGTAAGAGGATGTTGGCCTATAATCCATTTTGTGTGCATGTTATGGGAGGACAGGAACCTTCCAGAGAAATTGCAGCTAGCCAGAGGTAGTGGTGTTGACAAGTTTATACAGTTTTAAATGCAGAATTGACTACAGCCTTTTAATTTAAATCTTTCCTATGTTTCAGTCTCAAGAGGTTCAAGCAGCATCTTTTTTTGTTGGAAGAGCAGAGTCTGATTACCTGTAATAGCACTGTTTATTCCCTCTGTCTTGTTTTTCTTGCTTCATTGTGCCATTAGCCAAGTCCTAACTGAGGAGTGTGGCTTTCTGTGTAGAGACATTTGTAAGAGCAGAGGGGTAATGCTGTGTTCATCCACAGGGCGTGGATTTAACCAGGCTAAGTGTGGTACCCAAGACAGGACTGAAAATAGCCATAAGGTCCCTGCATAGTCAACTGAGAGAGGGAGGCATCTCCTAACTCCTTCCACTGGTGATAAGAGAGACACGGACAGCCATGTTCCTAACCTAAATGCAGAAATGAGTCCTATTGCTTGCTGCATAACATCAGAAGTTTGGGCAGGAATCTCAAACACAATTAAAATTGCAACATCTCCAGTGACAGGCTTGTGATTACCTCTAATGCCAGGTCAGGTGTGATAGCAGTTCCTCCTCCTACTGCTTTGTTGTCTGTTTTTCTCTCTAAGCCAGTTTCTGTCTCTGTATTTGGGGTGGGGTGGGGGGGTGTTGTTGGGTTTGGGGGTTTTTTTTTGGTTGATTGTTGGGGGTTTTTTTTGTTTTGGTTTTTGAGAGGCAGGCTGGATTAATCAGAAAGCTGTTTTTGTGAAGGAAAAAGGAAATTTAGGTGTGGGAAAGAGACATAAAATTTATAAAAAATTTAGGAATTTTGCAACTTTAGATTTCAGGCAAAGCCTTGGTGAGTCCTGATTCCAGCTGCTAGTGCTGCTGAATACTCTGCAGATACAAGTTCCCTCATGCAGCTCTGACCCTTGCATAGGCACCCATGTCTGCTGTTGGGAGGGTCTAGAATTATAAGGATTTTCAACTAATAGCTCTATATTGCTTTATGAGTTCTACTGCAAAGTAAATATTTGATGCTTCCTCTAACTATGGGGTTTTTTGGAGGTACATAGGTATTCACAGCATGTAAAAATGCAAGGAATATGTTAGACAAGCATGCTGAAATAGAGGAAGAAGTAAAAAGGAAAAATCATGGAGAAAGGCTTATTAAACACCTTCACTTCAGAGAAATGAAGCAAAATTGCTAGGTAAGTGGTATGCTTTGTAGAAAGGTATTCTGAGGGAGGTCTGTTTCAACTCTGTAAGTCTAATCTTTAAAATACCAGCTCTTGCTAAGAAATCAGCTGAATGCCTCATCTTCCAAGGGAATAAACTTCTTTCAAAAGCAGCAGTGTGTGCTAACACTGGTAGCCTGGCAGTATTTGAGGGGAAGATTTCTAGAGAATGGTTTCAAGTGTCTTTGGATTCGATTTAGCATTCAAAAAAACTGAGGATGTTCACAATTAGGATTAAAAACATAAAGCAGTCCATTCACCTTAAGATCTGCTAAACCAGGAAGCCAAAAAGAAGGTGTAGTTCATGCTCTGATGATGAAGTGGGCTTTATACATGCAAGACATCAGACGTGGTTGCTGTTTTACAACAAAATTGTGATGCCTCACATCCTGTATTCCAGTCAGATTTTTTCTTCAGTCAAATGTTGATTATTCCCACCCTGTTAATCAAGGCTTGGGGAATGAGTCACTCGAAGCAAACTATGTGCTAGAAGTAAAAGGATCATTTGGTTCAAAAGGCTTGATGCAAAATTAGATATTTCAGGTTGGGAGGGACCTTAGGATATCTCTGGTCTCACCTGCTGCTTAACACTGGTACAATACAGCAGTCACATCATGTTGGTCGGGGCTTTCTCCAGTCAGGTCTGGACAAGCTCAAGAAGTGGGCCTGTGTGAACTTCATGAGGTTCAACAAGGCCAAGTGCAAGGTCGTCCTGCACCTGGGCTGAGGCAACCCCCGGTATCAGTACAGGCTGGGGGATATGAAGGGATTGAGAGTAGCCCTGCTGAGAAGGACTTGGGGATGCTGGTGGATGAAAAACTGCACGTGAGCCAGCAGTGTGCGCTCACAGTCCAGAAAGCCAGCAGTATCCTGGGCTGCACCAAAAGAAGCGTGGCCAGCAGGTCGAGGGAGGCGATTCTGCCCCTCTCCTCCGCTCTGGTGAGACCCCACCTGCAGTACTGCATCCAGCTCTGGCGTCCTCAGCGCAGGAGAGACGTGGACCTGCTGGACCAGGTCCAGAGGAGGGCCACAAAAATGATCAGAGGGCTGGAGCACCTCTCCTGTGAGGAACAGCTGAGAGAGTCGGGGTTGTTCAGCCTGGAGAAGAGAAGGCTCCGGG
>JAVKLA010000021.1:29975481-29993863 GCA_034782735.1 Sagittarius serpentarius
ATGGAGTTGAAGGTGTCCCTGCTCATTGCAGGGCAGTTGGACTAGGTGACCTTGAAAGGTCCCTTCCAGCCCAGACCATTCTATGATTCTATGGAGGCTGCACAGCCTTGCTGGGCCCCTCTTCCAGTGCTTGACTGTCCTCTTAGGGGGGAAAAATGATTTTTCTGTATACAGTGAGGCCTCCTTGTTTCAGCTGATGACCACTGCCCCTCACCTCCCTGCTGTGCACCTCAGCAAGGAGGTTTGGGCTGCTTGATAACCTGCCTGGACATTGTAAGGCTGCTGTTGTGTCCCCCAAGGGTTTTGTGTTCTCCAGGCTGAACAAGCATGTTTCTCTCAGCTGCTTCTTACAGGTTGTGTTTTTCAGCCCCCAACCGTCTTGGGGGTCCCCTCTGGACTTGCTCAAACATGTTGACAACCTTTTTGTGGTGGGAGTCCAAAACCTGAGGGAGAATCCAAATGTGATCTAATGAGTGCTGAGTAAAGAGGATTAAGTGTGCCTCTGTTTCCTGACTGTGCTCTCCTGTGAATGGCACCCAGGATGCTATGGACCCCCCTCGCTGCCAGGGCATGCTCCTGGCTCTTGATGTGCAGTTTGCTCTTCACTGAGACTCCCAGTGTGGCAGAGCTGCTCCCCAGCCAGTCCGTAGAGGACTATCTAGTGACTTTGCCAGCAGATGCTTGATAAACTCCCAGGCATCTCAGCGGTACTGCTGGCTGGTGCTTAGGCAGCAGAAACCCACCTGAAACTAGACAGCAGTGTAAAGGTATTTAGGTAAAAAGGGCTGGGTCAGAGCTTAGCCTAGAGCACAGGCCCAGTTAAGTGCTGCAGGTGGCTTTGTGTACTAAAGCAGTGGCAAACCTGGAGTACTGAGCATAGCCAGCTGCTTGGAATTAATTTTTTCAGCACATCATTTGTGAAATTTCAAAAGGCATTTGAGTTCATTAAGGCCCAGTGTCACAGCAAGCACCAAAAAGTGAGATTAAGTGAACTGTATTTGGGAATTTTCATTTTTTAAGGGATGAACTTGCTCACATAGACATTTCAGCCAGTTCTGTTATCTTGCCAAAACATATCTGGAGATCAGCCATCAGCCAAAAAGAAACCACCTGTAAAAGCTATAAATGAGTGCAAAGACCTCAGGCTAACAGTGCTTGTGATGCTTTTTGCTCTAGTATAAGACCAGAAACATCCAGCTCAGATTCCTCAGAGTTATTACCAGGTGTACAATTCTGATTAAATATGTGTTTGGGGGATTGTCCAAACACAACTTTTAATGTGGTCCAATTTTGAAGCTAGTCTTTCATAAAGCAGTTGCTGAGGCTTATGAGTGTCTATCTTGCAGTGCTTAGGGGAGATCAGAGCCAGCAAATAATCATAAGCCTTTATCAGAGGGAACTGTAAGCTGTTTTTTAAATATTTGTGTCTTTACTTAGAGGCAGTAGGAAATGTGATGAGAGTTTTAAATGAAGGCTTGCTGAGGTAAGGCCCTGGGGTGTGTCCTGTCTGGCCTGGCAGAGCTATGCTCCAAATCTGTAAGAGGTAGTGGTTTCCCCGTCAGAGTGGGTAGGGGCAGTTATGCTATTCAACATCGTGCAACAGAGAGGAGTGTGAATTAGTGATGGGATTTATGCTCATTATTATTATTAAAGAGATTGCAATGGGTGTTTCAGATCCCAAAGAAGAGAAGGAAGAGGAGGAAGTTTCCAGTGTCCTCAGCCGCGGCTCTCCTGTCAGCACAGCCAGGCCTAGCAGAAGCTGGCGCAGCAGCAGGTCAGCCACTGCGGCCCGCCAGCGTGACACCGAGAATTCACGTGCCTCCAGATCCAAGACTGGTTCCCTGCAGCTCGTCTGCAAGTCAGAGCCAAACACAGACCAGCTTGAATATGGTACGTGGGAAGCCCTGGCATGAAAGTGCCTGGAGGTAGTCAGGTCTTGGGAACCTCTGAAGGGAGCTGGATGTGGGCGTAACTTTGTGAGCTGTATGCAGACTGTGGCTGGTACGGGCATGGTGCTTCTTGGTCATGAGTACCTTCTGCCACCAGCACTCCTGGCACTGAATGTCGACGGAGGTATCTTGAGACAGATGAGCTCACTCCAACGAACACAGATTGAAACCTAATGGTGGCTTTTCCTTTCAGAGGTCACAGAAGAGCATCAGTCTCCAGCCAGAATCAGGTAGGCAACTATTTTGGGGTATTTCTTCCTATTTAGTGCCTGAAGAAGGGAAAATAAGGGCCTGAGTTTTTTCAAAATAAATACTTCTGTGAAAGGACCTGTGGGATGGATAGTAGCTCTGTTTTCATTCAGTCCTGGACCTTTGCATTTTCAGTCTGGATTGCAGGTGGCCTGGATGTCAGGAGATGTGGTGGAGAAATGGATAGTATGATTTGATCTGGGTGTTTCACCTGGTAGCTTTATTCCTTCAGGAGCAGATGCTGTGGTTAGGTGGGTTCACAAGAGGAAACTGCCCTGCCCAGCCTGTCTGTTTTGGCTGTCATCATGCTCCTTAGTCAGTGCAAGCTGTTAGCTTTCCCCAATTGTGCTGGATGAGGAAGTGCTGTGTAATAATGTGTTTCCCATCCTAGGGGATGATGCATGAATATTCTCGCAGTAGTGCTTGAACTGTTGCTGCTAAAGTCCTCTGTTCTCCTTTTCTTCCAGCAGTGATGAGGAGGAGGAGATGCTCATCAGTGAGGAAGAAGTTCCCTTCAAAGATGATCCAAGAGATGAAACCTACAAGCCCCATCTAGAGAAGTATATTGGATTACGTACTTACTGTGTTTTCATACCCCCCAAAATTGTGACATCTTAGTTGAAAGAGCTTAATATGACCCAAAGAACCTCTGCTAGTTGCTAAGGTGAAATGGCTCCCGTTGGACGCAGTGTTTTCTAAATATTGCCCACAGCTATCAGGGCTGTTCTCTGACAGACTAAAGCCATTAGAGCCCTGCTGGCTGCCAGGTTCTTCCTTAATGCTTGTTCATGCTTCTGCTTAGAAGTGAAACTTGACAAATAGACCTGAACTTCAGTCCAGTTTTTGCTTAAATCTTTGTAAAAAGCACTGTCGTGGTTTAACCCCAGCCAGCAACTAAGCCCCGCGCAGCCACTCACTCACATCCCCACCCACCCACCCGGTGGGACGGGGGAAAGAACCAGGAAAAAAAAAAAAAAGTAAAACTCGTGGGTTGAGATAAGAACTGTTTAGTGGAACAGACAGGAAGAAACTAATAATGATAATAGTAATAAAATGACTATAATACTAGTAAAAGAATTGGAATATACAGAAGAAGTGATGCACAATGCAGTTGCTTACCACTCGCCGATTGATGCCCCGTTAGTTCCTGAGCAGCGATTTCCACCCCCCTGCCCCCGGCCAACTCCCCCAAGTTTATATACTGGGCATGATGTCCCATGGTATGGAATACCCCTTGGGCCAGTTTGGGTCAGCTGTGTCCTGGCTGTGTCCCCTCCCAACTTTCCTGTGCCCCTCCAGCCTCCTTGGTGGCTGGGCAGGAGAAGCTGAAAGGTCCTTGAGTTAGTCTAAACACGACTGAGCAACAACTGAAACCATCAGGGTGTTATCCCCATTCTTCTCCTACTAAACCGAAAACACAGTGCTGTAGCAGCTACTAGGAAGACAATTCACCCTATCCCAGCTGAAATCAGGAGAAGCAGACAACAGGAGGAGTATTGGGGTAATATGTTGTATTTGTATCTTTGTAGGGAAGCGCCAAAGCAAAGGAGAAAAGCTAGCAAGGGGAAGGAGGATAAAGAGAAACAGAAAGAGATTAAAGTGGAAGTGAAAGAAGAGAGTGAGTTTCGGGAAGATGAAGAACCACCAAGGAAGTGAGTAAAACTCTGCAGTTATGTGTAGCAGTGTGTATTGTATATTTTGCATTGTTGCTAGTGTACAACAGTGTGGTGTTCTTGTTGCCTTCCCCCCTCCTACTCTGGGCCTGAAAGATAATAGGGCAGAACCTCTTGTTCTTATAGAAGTCCTGCTTCCTAGTATCTTACACATGTTTGGCAAGGAAAAATAAAAGAGTTGGTATTTTCATTTAGTTTAAGGTGCAGGTTTTTCTCCATACTGTGGTTTAGTCAGCCTACCTGGATATGGCCATACAGTGTGAAATACTTTAGAGCATTAAAATTAGTTTCTGTTGTGATGGCTGAAGTGAATTAGCCTGTATTAGAAGGCCAGTCTGAGGCAGCAACGTTTCTTCTGTTGTGTGCCTAGTGGCAGACACGGTAATACTTTATACGTGTTACGTGGTAAGTGACCTCTGTACATTTGGGACTAACTTACCAGAGCTCAGGAGAAACAGCTGTGTTCTCCCTTGTTTTAGAGAAACAAAAGAACAAACTTTTCCTACCTAGTCAGTCACTAGCCCTTTGAGACTCAGAACCTTTGGGTATGCTGTCACTGGAACACCACACTGAAGCTTTCCTTCTGGCAACTGAGGTAGATTGGATTTATGTGTCTGTGTGAAAGCCATTCATTGGGATGGCGCGAGGTGAAAAAAAAAAGCAGTTTTTGTACTTCAGCTCCTCTTTGAGCAATTGGAACAAATGGGGCTCCCTCTGCTGGTCTGCCGCATGGGGCTCTGCACACCTTTGTTTTAACTTCTCTTGCTGTTTCTAAGCTGCTGTAGAGCTGATTTACATTGGACAGGAGTAAGGATGCTGATATTTTGAGAACTTTTTTTTTCTGTTAGAGAGGGCTTTCTGAGGCTTGTGGTTGTGTTATTTGAATCAGGCCCTACTTTTGTGCATAATAAAACCTGTGCCTTTTCTGAAGGCTCGGCTAGAATGCCGAATGCCTGTTGAACATGTAACTGGTGTGGTCTTGCTAACAATAGAGATGTCTCAGTACAGTCTAGAAAAGACTTCCATCAATCTGCTGTGCGTGTCTCTGCAGCAATACGATCAAGCAGGCACAATGTTCTGGGCAGAGCTATTGCTTCGGAGGGTGTATTTTACATGTAAGCATGGGTCTGCTCAGATGGAGCATAGATTTTTGTCTTGACGGGTGTATAAACTGCTGTAGTTAATTCAGAGGACTGTAAAATAGCTTCTAGATCATTAATCCTGTTCTTCCTAGTCATGCAGATTGATGTTTTTCGCATGGTATGAAACATTACCCAACAGAGCAGAGGAAATAGGGTGCACCATCAGTTCTGGACGGTGTTGGCAAAATTACATGTTTATAAAAAATGCATTAGGAAATGGGAGGGGTTGTGAGAGCGAACCACATGAAGCATTTATTTCTCAAGAAAGTTGCCTGCTTCTGAATCTGCCTCCAACTTGCACTCGATTGATTTTTCTAGAGCTTGCAGTTAATGATGCAATAGCTTGCTAACTGTCTGCAACAGAAACTTCCGAAAGCAGAATCTTGTGTGCTGATGTGCAGCCTGGAAGGGAATTAATTTAATTATAAGGTCGCAAGTTGTTTGCACAGTTACAGGTTTAAAATAAAAAATGTGAATGGTGTGATGCCTGGTTGGGGGGGGTTTTAAATAGTCTTTTCTCTCTCCATTGTGGCAGAGGAGTTGATAATTTCTAACTGCAGCCTGTTGGGCTGTGGCTACCTGATACCTTTTCGCTGGTATCTGCACAGTTGTGAATGGTGGGCTCAGGCATGTTTGAGCCAGGCAACCATGCTCAAAAATGTGTTGTATGCTAGACCTAGCAGGTAGTCATGCAGCTGCAGCCTGACTATGTTGGCAGGGGCAGGGTGATTTGAGACCTACCATATGCCGCCAAATGTCATGGAAAAAAAAGTGTCACCCAGGTATCAGAAACACGGGGACCACAGCTCTACAAGGAGCAATCTTCTGTGTGATGTGGCAGTTCTGCAAAACGCAGGGACAATTTGCAGAGAGGCCTGGTTACTTAGCTTCTTTAGGGAACCTGCCCATCTATTACATGAGTGTTTCCTTAGAAATTCTTAAGATGTTTTGATGCAGAGCAGGTGGCTGACTTGCCAGAGCAGCTGACTTACCGGGTGCAGTGTTACTTTTCAGCCTAAAAGCATGGAAGAGTTCTGTAGTGTTTCTTATAGCATGCTCCTGCTTTATAGCATACACTTAAAAAACGATGCCCACTACCGATGTAAAGAAGCTTCTTTCAATTCTATTTCTGTAACCCTGTTACAGGAGGGGAAGGAGGAGAAAGGATGACAAGAGCCCAAGGCTGCCTAAGAGAAGGTAAGTGATCCCCTCTATGCATTTCTGTTCTGAAGACTTGCTTCCCTTGTGTCCTACACAGAGATGTTGATTGTCTCAAAGCCATCTCTCTTGCACAGTATAGAAATCTGCCTTAAAGGGGAGGGGGGTGGGGAATAAAAATAGCAGCATGCCTTGTCTTCCCTCCTTTCCTTCCCCCTTCTCCCTGTAGATACAGGTTTGACTTCTTCCAACTGGACCGGTCCCATCCCCACTTCTGAGTTGGTCCCTAGCCTGGCATTGCCCAGCGATAAGGTTCTGAGAACTCTGTTTCCTGGGGTTTTCTCAGCTCTGGGGAGAGCCCTCAAGTAGTGCTAGGAGTGGAGGGAACTCTTGGACAGAGTCTCTTATCAGCATAGCCCAAACAGGAATATTGGAGCAGTAATCCTTTGCTCTCACATCACTGAGCTGCACTCACACTCATTCATCTTGCTGCTGCCCTGGCTTCAGATGCATCAGCTAACCATTCTGCTTGTTTCCTTACTGACTTCTTAGGAAGAAGCCTCCAATACAGTATGTCCGCTGCGAGATGGAAGGCTGTGGCACAGTCTTGGCTCACCCACGTTACCTGCAGGTTGGTTGAGGTTTTTCACTTCCTGAATGGCATGTGTTGAGGGCAGGGAAGGGCCATTTGGAACAGGCAGCTAGTCCTCCACTGGCATGGAAGCACTCCTTTCTGTTGCTGTCTTTTTGGTAGACTTGATCAGTTGTGGCCACGTGGGTCTCTGTATGTGTCCTGTTCCTAGATGTCCACATTCGTTTGGCTTTCTTCTCTCAGTGGAGACCAAAGCCATTGTGTTCATGGTATAAGGGTGTCTTGTCAGAGACAGGAGTCTGGTGGCCTGCTGAGGGGCCACCTGGGATCGATGTGTCTCAGCTGTTCTCTTAGCCATGTAAAGAGAGAGTCTACAACCTTTCACTCTTCCTTTATAGCATCACATAAAGTACCAGCACTTGCTGAAGAAAAAGTATGTGTGTCCTCATCCCTCCTGTGGTCGGCTCTTCCGACTCCAGAAGCAGCTACTGCGGCATGCCAAGCACCACACAGGTACAGACAGGGAGGTGGGAAATAGATACAAACTCCTCCTCAGGTCAATGAACAGAGAGGGGGGGGAGGAAAAGCCTCTAGGACTTCTGGGGAGAGTGAAGCCAAGGCAAGTGGTGTAGATTTGCAGCAGCAGCAGGGTATTACCTCCTTCTGGATTACCATCTTTTAAGGAAATTAAAGAAATCGGCTATAGAGTTTTTAATTCACACCCTGGCAAGTTTTGCTTCGGGGTTCTGTAGAGGAATAAAACAAGCTAAGCTTTATCCTAATATACCAGCCCTTCAGTATTGGTCAGAACGGATAATTAGCTCTTAGGAGAGTCTTAATCATGCCTTAACTCTCCAGATCAGCTGCTGTGGTGTATTGTGGGACACCTCCTCCTTTGCTCTGCCTGCTGGCCTCCCACCACTCTAGTTCTGCTGCTTCTTGGGCAGCTTTACCTGCAACATGTAAGAGCTGGAAAAGGGAGCAGGTCTGCAGGAGAGTAATGCTCCAACTGGTGTTGCTTTTTAGATCAAAGGGATTACATCTGTGAGTACTGTGCCCGGGCATTCAAGAGTTCTCATAACTTGGCGGTGCACCGAATGATCCATACGGGCGAGAAGCCCTTGCAGTGAGTACCTCTGCCTGTCTCTTGCTCTCTTACTTTGAGGGTCCCTTGGATATACCTGTGCTTGGACTGCACCAAGAGCAAGGACAGCTCTGAAGTCAGGGTGGGAACCTGTTCCTGGTGTCCCAGCTCTCTTTGAACACACAGCTGTAGGAGCGTTTGAGCTGCCACTTGTCTTGCCTGCTCCTTGAGGCAGTGTCTCGGTAGAGATAGCATGCTGTCAGTAGAGAACATAAGCCCTCTGCAAGTAAAACTGGAAGAGCTGGAGCTATGGTGGTGTCCCATTTTTAGTGAGCCCCTGCTCTTTTCCTGGGCTGCCTCTCTGGTACTGCTGTCCCCACAGGTGTGTGTGGGTGTCCCTTTGTTGTGACCTCTTCCTTCTCCCCTCCCAGGTGTGAGATCTGTGGATTCACCTGTCGGCAGAAGGCTTCCCTCAACTGGCACATGAAGAAGCATGATGCGGACTCCTTCTACCAGTTTTCCTGCAACATTTGCGGCAAGAAATTTGAGAAGAAGGACAGCGTCGTGGCCCACAAAGCCAAGAGCCACCCCGAAGTGCTAATTGCTGAAGCACTGGCTGCCAATGCGGGTGCCCTGATCACCAGCACCGACATTCTGGGCACTAATCCTGAGGCCATTGCACCGCCCACCGATGGCCAGGGCCTTCCCCTTCTTCCCGACCCCCTGGGAAGCGCAGCCCCGGCAGATTGCTTGCTGCTGAACCCTGACGGAATGCCGAAGACCTACTGCGGTGGGGCAGAGCGTGTGAGCCTGGTGGCTGATGGCAAGCTCTTTGTGGGCAGCGGCAGCAGTACAAACCCGGAGGGGCTGGTCATGAACACAGAGATCCTGGGAGCCACCACGGAGGTGCTCATCGAAGATTCAGACTCTGCTGGACCCTAGTGGGTGGGGAGCACGTGGGTGCTGGGACAGTTTGGGCTTTGTATTTAAAAGGAGGGGGGGAAAAAAAAAAGAGACACTTACTGAAAGAGAGAAAAGTTAAACAAAACTTACAATACTAGTAAATAACCGAAGGGTCTGCTCCCCTCCAGTGTGGATCACAGCACATCCTCTTTCTCCCAACCACTTCTCTCTCTCTCTCTCCCACTGCTCCTTCGTAGAAAGGGGCACATGCTGCCATTACCAGAGCAAGTTGGATTGAGCGACGGATTTCCCCAAGGGAGGGGGGACTGCTGAAGCCCTTCGCTCTACCCAAAAGCAGATGCCTTTCTGGCTCCTTGACGTGGCCCCACTTGCAAACTAGAAAGCATTTGATGTGCTCTGGACAAGTTTCTTAGGACTCCCTCTCGCCCCTGGTCCCAACTTCTATGCATCGCTGCACTCTGGTACTTGCAGTCTCATTCTTCCTCCCGGGGCTGGGAGTTTGGCTTGGCACTTTAGGCCCCCTCAGCAGGGTGAGCTGTGAAGCAGCGCACGTCCCTCTCCCCACCACGCTCCTCTGCTCCAGCTCTGGCAGGAAGTGGAGGGAACGCCCTGGCTCGTAGATCGTGTTTGCTTGGAGAGGCCCGGGGGCTACGGGAGCCCTGCGTGGGAGAGGCAAGGAGGAGCATCCCAGTTTGACGACAGTAATTTGCACTTTGAACATGCTTCGTTTTTGTGTTGTGGTAACAAGATTCCTTATTTATTGATTAAAAAAGGGTCGGTATTTTTTAGTTATGTTCTTAGGGGGTGGGGGTGGAAGGGGTTCAGGCCATTTCCCAGTAGGCCTCTTCGCACTAGCGAGCTACAGGGAGCACGTCCTGCCACCGTAACAGCAGCTGGGAGAGCTGAGGTGAAGGCAGCGTTCTGGAGTCAGACGTCTTTCGCAGCTTTTCCAGAGTAGAGGGAGAGCCCCTGGAGAAGAGCCTGTTTGCAGTGGGAGTCTGCAGCAGCGTTTTAGCAGGAGGATGAGGTGAGTGATGGAACAGCTGGCTGTTGTCTCCCTCCCTCCCAGGTCTGGGTGAGCTCTTTGCATTAAATGCTCTTTCTGCCTCCCCCTCGCTCCCTAGCCTTTCAGGGAAGAACATCATTAGCCAGGAACTTGTTCTCGTGACGTAGGGCAGTTGTGAGCTGCTTGCTGCTGGGGGATGTTGTGCTCCTCATCCAACTCTGCCTCTCCTTTCTAGGTCTAGACAGAGATCCAGAAGCAGGGACTGGGTATGCTTGTCTCAGGCATGTTTATCCAAGGCAATAGACTGACGTGGGACTAAGGGGCTGTCAGCTTTTCTCCCTGCCCCCATTTTGGGGGGAGGGTGTTGTGCAGCTGTGTTTTCAAAGCTTCTCTCTTCTGCACAAACACCCCCCACTTTCCATGAAACGTGGCAGTTCAAGTGTTGCCTGCTGGTGTAGTTAGGACAGCTCTGAGCCCTTGGAAAAGTTTACATAGGATATGATGTATCTGCTATGGAGACTTGGATCTTTTTGCTCTTACCTGAAACTTTGTGTGGAGATTCAGTGGCCTTGAATTCGTAGTGTTTTTGGAAGAGGTGAAGAATAACCTGGGCTTTTTGTTTGCTTGATTTTTTTCGGTTGGGTTTATGTGGTTGGGAGCAGAGCTGAAGTATCTTTGTCGGAGCACAAGATCAGCTAAATTGGTCTATAGCACACAGCAGCTAGGCAAAATTGGGTACCTGGGTTCTGGAGAATGGTGATAAAATGTGGAATTTAATTGGAATATTCTTAAGGAAACTGACTCTGAACACCCACTGTGTCTCCTGTGCAGCCTGGAAATCCAGCTGTGGCCCAAGCCTGACAGCTTTTATTTGGCCATTTGTCCTAATTTGCCCCCTCCCTTCCACACTTACACTGATATCTTTGTCAGAGCAATTTGAAACACTTCTGGTGTTGGGGCAGTTTGTGGCTGAACAGTTTGCAACCTTGACGTCTTATGCCCTGGGTGTGGGCGTCCCATGTTCTTGCAGCAGCATGGCTCCCGTGCCCGCAGGAGATGTGTTCGGCCACAAGCTTCTCCTGGAGATAAGGATGAAATGAAAGCCCAGCGTACCTGAATGTGGGTCTCCTGGGACAGTGCATGTCAGGTCCGTGGTGGTACAGTGTTAAATTAAACCAGTTTCTTCAGCTGGGATGATCCCATTTCTTCCTGGGATCAAATTGTTGTGATTTCCAGCAGGAAGCTTTTGGGTGGCCAGCCAGTCCCCTCCCCTTGTAAACTGAAGAGAAGCTGCACAATGAGACGTGTTCAAGCCCAACTCTGATGGTTTCACCCCCAAGCAGTGCGGGTCTTCTGTCTGGGCAGACCTGGGGCTGGCCGAGCCACGTTGTTTGGTGGCATGTATCCTGGCCTGGATCCCGGCCACGAGTAGCTGATGTGCTCACGTGGTGCAGGTCGGCTGTGTCATCCCCATGCTTGCCGCAGACCGTGCTGCTGGAGCTGCTTTTCGTGCCCTGCCCTGTGCCCCGTGGGAGGTGCAGAGCGGGCAGAGCCTTGCACAGAACACTAAATGGAGAGCTTGGGGTTTTGCTTTCTGAGGGATGGCACTAAAATGCTTTTGGGTCAAGGGCTTGCTCACCTCTGGTGATGCAAGACTTGGCACCTGGCTGGGAGGTGAGGGAGGCTGCCTGGTCCTGCGTCTGCCCCAGCTGCCCTGAGCGGAGCAAAGTTAGCCATCGGCCTCATTTCTGGGACGCAGAATCAAGCAGATCATTTGCTTCCCAGCCTGGACACCTCTAAACCGTGCCACTCCCTGCCTTGTCCTTCCATGCACACCTCTCGTAGCTCTCCTTTTTCTTTTTCTGGTCTTGGCCAGTTGCCTGTCTGTTTTCTAACCACAGCCTGCTAACCCCTGATGCAGGAGAGACTGGTGTAGCAGCTCCCTTCCCACTCCACTCCTGTTTGAAACCCTAAAACTGACACAGCCCTCCTGCAGCTCCTCCTTCCCTCGATGTCTCCTTCACTCGCATGCAGTTTGCTTCAATAAATTATTGTAGTAGTTTGCAATAAACTTTTTTGTATTTTTTTCCCCCCTTTTTTTTTTTTTTTTTTTTTTGTCTTCCCGGGGAGGGAATGGAGGGGGCACAGGGCCTTTTGCCTACTCTCAAGCACCCCGGAAAGCTTGCGGGTGCTGTGTCTGGCGTGGGCAGTGGTGTGCGGGCAGGGGCTTTCCTCCGGGGACCCTGGGGTGCACAGGGTTTGGGCCGGGGGGCTGTGCCAGCTGGAGCTGGGGGGCTCCCGGAGCTCAGCAGTGCTTTCTGCAGTAGCCACCAGGTGGCAACAACGCTGTTGAGGTGGCCACTCGCCCTGGGAGCTCGGGCTGAGGGGCCAGGGTGGTCCCACAGTCAGGCTGGGGGCAAGGCTCGGTGTAGTGTGATACTAAAGGGAAACTGCTTTTCAACTCCTGTTTTTTCTCTTAATCTGGGTGATGCATAACCAAAATAAACGTACTGAGGAAAAACAAAACCGACCAAAAGGGCTGTTCTTGTCTTGGTGCATGCAGCTCACCTCTGGCTGGTGGCTGGGACCTCCTCCCCTGTCCGCAGCCCTGCCTTGGGGCAGGACCCCTCTGGGAAAGGGGACTTAGAGCGGGGGGGGGCCCAGTCCCATGCAGTCATGGGGGAATAAGAGTGCTAGAGGCAGCTGGATGGGCCCCTGCAGCCTTCTGTCAAGGTTTGGGTTGCAGCCCAGCCTGCAGCTGGGGCTGGATCTCCAGCCCGGGGGCTCCCCTCACTCCCTTGCTGGCAAACCAGCAGCGCTCAAGCCCCAGCCCGCTGCCCGGCCTGAGATGTTGAGCAATGTCCGGGCTTTGCTTGCCTCTTCCCGGCAGTGGTTTCCCGCGCTCTGGCATGAGCCGGGGGGATTAGCATGCTGCTAATCTCACTGTGTGGCTGGGAGGGAGGAATGGGTCAGAGCTGGGGCTGGGAGCCTGTTGCTGCCGGGCAAGGCCGTTCTGGGCAAGGCACTTGGAGTAGCGATGCATGGGGGAATTAGGGAAATAATCTGTTGCTGTTGATCCCAGAGGAGGGAATTTGCAGTGTCGTGCCAGGCCCCAGGCGTGGAAGAGGGGGAGAGCCAGGCCAGCGGACGTGTGAGCAGAGCTCCCAGCTGGAATGCACCAGCTCAGCAAGGGATTGTCCTCCCTGGGCCAGGCAGGCGCTGCGCCGTGAGCCTGGTGCCTGTGACAGCTGCCTGGGCCATGGCGACAGCAGACAGCCCCTCAGCCGCCCTCCGGCGACGTGACCTGTGCAGCCGAGGCATCCGCCTGGCTGGGAAGATGCGCTCGGACGTCGTCGACCTCCTGGACACCTACGTGAGTTTGCCCTGCTCCTTCGGCTGCCCGCAAGGCTGGGAGCACTGGCGGGGTGGCCACCGCTACCAGGGTCTGGGGGACTTCTTGGGCAAACCTTGAGCACCTGGCCTTGCGCTGCCCCAAATGCCTCCTGGCCAGTGCTGAAGCTGAATCAGGCCCCCCTGTTTCTCCTGCCACCGCTGATCCCCAGCTGCTCTCACCCCTGCAGGTGGAGCGGCAGGGTTTGGATGCCTCAGCCAGCGTGGCAGTGGTGGAGGGGGTGCCGGTGGCAGCAGCGGAGCGCTGGGATGAGCAGACGGGGACCCAGCGGCTGCTGGAGAACCTGGCGGCGTACCGGGCCTTCCGGGCCCTGCTGGCCCAGATGCTGGAGGAGCAGCGGGAGCAGTTGGGTGAGGCCGACGCTGCCCTGGGCCAGGCACTGGCAGCCGTCCTCCTCCAGGTCTCGGCCTTCGCCTACCACCTTGAGGAGCTGCTGCGTCTGGAAAGCCGCGGGCCCCCCAGTGAGGAGGGGGCTGGGCCTCCCCCGCCCTCCCACCTCGGCCTCTTTGAGAGGAAGCTGCGGGGCCTGGGGGTGCTGCGGGAGCTGGCCCGCTGGGCCGTCAGGTCTGCACGGGACCTGCGGCAGCTTGCTAAGCCCAGCCCGGGCACCAGCTCGGCCCCCAGCCCAGCTGAGAGCCCTTGAAGGCTGGTGCGGGGTGGGGGGCTTGGGTCCTGCTGGGGCATAGCAGGGGGTTCCTTGCCTACCCCTGCAGAGGCCTGCCAGCAGCAGCAGCAGCAGCAGCAGCAGCAGCGAAGGGGGTTGTTCAGGGAGAGAGGCGGAGAGGAGGGACCATGTCATTAACCCCTGAGCCCCCCACGCTTTTGGTGCCACTCCCTGTGGGTCCCTTTCCTTGTGAGGAAACTGAGGCACGGGCCACACTCTGCCCCAGAGGGAGAGGGATCCCCAGGCAGGGCGAGCCTCAGGGGTGGCTTAGGCTCTGCCTGCTGGGGGGTTGGAATTATCCCCCAGGAAGCAGCTTTGATGCTCACCCCAGGGCCCGGAGGCCATGACCCTCAGCCGGCTGTGGTGGTGCTGGCCTTTTCTTTGACATTCGGTCCCTGCCCCCCTTGCCATGGCCAGGTCCTGCCTGCAGCAGATGGAAGCTGCCTCAGGGCTCTTGCGGAGGCAAGGCAGGAGCAAAGGGACAGAAAAATATCGTCTGGTAAAAGGAGTCTTGGGACCTGTACCCCAGTTGCAAGATGCAAGTCTTCGCCTCCTTCACATGGACCCTTTTCTCCCACCTGCCTCGCATTTTCTGTGCATAGAATTTGTGCTCTAACTGCTTGGGGGCTTTTTCGGGAGGGGGGTGTGTGGGGGTATGATCAGGATGTGATTTCTTAACCACTCGGACAAGGTAATGGAGAGGAACTTTTAACTGAAGGCTGTGATTCAGAAGACCCTCCATAAGGAGGTTTGTGCCTTCAGGGGTTACTCTGGGACTGGAAATGGAGGATTAAACAGCCCCAGCCACGTCGCTCACCCTGTGAAGGGGAATGCCATGAGGTCTCACAGCTGCCCAGGCTATGGTTTTCTTGCTGAATGGATGTGAAGGCTGATGGCTGCTGAGCAAATAAAAGGGCTGAGAGATCTACTGGGATGATGTGACTTCTTGGGAGAGGTGGGACGCTGGGGGTCAGCCTCACTGGAGAGCCTGGGCTGCCCTGTTCTTCCCCCAGGGAAGGGTCGGTCCCAGTGGGGTGGGAGGCCGTGGGGGAGATGAAGGAACTGGGGATGGAGGTGGTGGGAGGATGAGGAGGTGGGGGGGTCACAGAGGTTGTGCTCTGTCCTGGTGTGGCCCTGCCTTCCTCCCTGACCTGCGAGAGGGAAGGCAATGCAGGGGGACGCTGGGGGTATGGGGTGGGGAGGAGGCTGGGGATGTGCCTGGCCGGCCCCACACAAAGCAGCTTTGTCGCAGCGGGTGGTGGCCACATACCGTGCTGTGGGAGGACAAACGGCCGCACCGAGGCAGGGTTCCCAGCACCCAACCTGCCCACCCCATGGCCACATTGGGGCAAGCGGGGCCGCGGGGTTGGAGCTGCCTCACAGGGTTGGGGTGAGGGTGGTTTGGTGTTGCCCATTTTTTTGTGGGTGATGCCCAAGAGGAAGAACATGCACCACCTTCTTCACAACTTGCTGCCTGACCTCAGCTTTGCAGCTCAGAGCGGATTATTTGCGATGTTACTGCTTTCCTGCACTTGGGAATAGCAATTTCTGGCCTTTACTTTTTTCAGGATTAGTCAAAGTGAGGGCCTTTCCCAGTAAGTACTCTCTCCCAGTCTTTCTGCTTTGTGCACTTGAAGCCATCTTTGCTTTTCCCCCCTTGCACCCTCGTGCTCAGTAGCGGCCAGGTGCTCGCATCCTCACCCACCTACTGCCCCTCACCTTCCTGAAGGTGGGTACATACATCTCAAATGCTGCACGTCCATCTCTGAACCTCACAACCCGAGCAGGTGGGAACGGACCCCTTTTCTCCCACCGCAGTAGCCTGAATGTGAGGTGACCTTCACATCCCCCGGGAGCCGGCCAAAACCCTGGCTTGGGTCTGTGCAATTTGATCCTCCCAGATCAGCTGCTGGGAATGCTGCGAGCTGAGCTCAGCCCATTGCAATTGCGCTCCCGGAGCTGAAGCAGCAGCGGGGATTGAACTAGTGATGTTGCTCCAGGGGCTTCCCTGGGCGGTGCCCAGCAGCGTCAATTGCTGCTTTTGCAACCTTCCTTGTTCATTCCTTGCTACCTTGCGAGCAGCACCGGGCACGTCTGTGTCTGCAAAGCGCTCGCAATGCTTTGCAATGGCCACTGTAACCAGAAGCACTGTAAAAAAGCAAACCATAATCCAAACCTCTATGGTCCGGCTGAGCAAGAGGCGCCAGGTCTCCGGCTTTCCCGGCCAGCAAGCTCCCACCTTGCAGTAGAAAGGTGGTGACATCTGAGCCTGCTGGGTTTTAATGCTGTTTTTCACCTGCAGCCCCAACGGGAAGAACTAGTAAACTGATTTGGCGAGAGCAGGGGTGTCCAACAGCCAAGCTTTCTTGCTGCTGGGAGGCCCTTTAAACTTGCATTGCTGTAGCCTGAAGTTAAGTTGATCGGGCTGGCTGGGCGTGACTGAAGCTGTTGATTTTGGAGACAGAAATGAAAAGCTTGAATGGAGGACAGTCGTACCCATGTGACTAATGCTGCTGGGCACTCCAAATGGCCTCCTGCAAACTAAAAACCCACCAAAAGCTGTTCGAGATGGTGCTTTGGGAAGAGAAAAAGGATTTGCAGTGTTGGTGGGAACAGGGAAGGGGCAGGGGGGGGCTGTGCTCCCGAATTGCAGTGGGGAAGGAGCCACCAAAACCAACTCATGGATGTGTTTCATTTCAAAAAATAAATATTTGGGCTTAATGTGTGGCTGAGTTGGGCACACTTTGTGGGCTTGGAAAGATTTTAAGCCGACCAAGGCTGCTCCCTGACCTCACGCGTGCCCATACATGGGTGCTGGCATTGGCACTGGGAGAGAGTAAATTCACCCCTCGCCCACCATGCACCGGAGGCAGGTGGGGTTCATCTGTGCTGGTCCCACCAGCTCACCCGTCCCCTTGCACCGTCCCACGCCAGGGTTGCAGTGCTGGCTCCTGACTTTTTGATCCTGAGCCGGGGTTGGGGGGAATGTTCACCAATGCTTTCCTTTTTAATAGCAGGAAAACCTTTTCCTCCTGCCTGAGTCAGCAGAACAGATTTCCCCGGGTTTCCCTGTCATGGCCTTGGCTGCACTTGTCTGCCCCAAAGGAGCAGGTGAAAACCCAGAGGAGCAGCTCTCCGCTGCTGCGCTGCCTTCCAGGGAAGGGCCGGGAGCCCTCCCTCCTTGCAGCAAAGGCACTTCAAGCACGGCCCTGTGTGTCTCCGAGGGCAAGCTGGAAGAGCGGGAGATTTGCTTGAACTTCTGCAGTTTGTCTCCCTCTTTCACCATGGTACCCGTCAGCTGGCATCACCGCAGCTAGTCCCCACCTGTTTCTTCCCCCTTTTTTGTTTCCTCCCTTCTTTTTTTCCTCTATGTAGGTCTTGCCTAATGGTTTCTCACCGTGGATGCTCGGCAGGCTGGGCAGTGCCTGGGAAACAGGTTTGTCAGGAGAGGAGCTGCACCGGCTGCTGGGAGCTCGGCAATATCCTGCAGCAGCACCACGGGTCCCGGTGTCCTGGGGGTGAGTCACCCTCTGGGCTGACATGGACCGTGGGCCAGGGGTTTTGCCGGTGCTGGGAAACCCGTGAACATGGGACACGGATGCCATTTGTATAGTTCTCCCTGAAGCAGGCAATGATGGGTGTTTTGTTTAATATCCAAAAAAAATCAGTGGACTGTGCCTGACGCCAGCCTCCTGCCATTCAGGGCTGCCCTGGGATGCTGCTTGTGGGGCTCAGTGCAAGAATAAGCTCAGGATGAACTTTTTTTGGGGCTGCGAGGAAGTGCCAGCACCAGCTGCTCCGGTCCTGGGGAGTCACCGTAAAGCAGAGACGCCCATGTCACACCGCCAGTGGGAGCACACGGGTTTTGGTTGCACCGGTTTCGGTTTGCACAGCAAAGCCACCAGGCCGCGAAGGCATGTGTAAGTCGGAGGAGCATCCTGAAGGATTCGCAGCCTCACGCCAGGCTGAAGCTGCGTGAAATCTCTCCAAAAAGCACTTCCCAGGGAAACTAAACTGCGGCAGGCAGCTGGGAGAGCTGGGGTACAGGAGCTGGGGTTACCTCCTGGATGCCCCTCGAGGCGCAGGGCAATTTTGGGCTTTGAACCCATTTTTGTGTGTCACGGGCCACGACCAGGGGCAGCTCGCTGGGCTGCTCCCCGCAGGCACTGCAGCCCGGGGAAGGGGATGGTCGGAGCTCTCGGGCCCCATTTCTCTGTCGCGGCGCAGGAAGCGGGGGCCGGCCCCGAGGTCCTGCCTTGGGTCGGGCATGCGACCCCCCGGCACCCTGATTCCCACTGCGGGTGGGCCAGGGCGGCGGGCAGGGATGGGTGCGCACCAGGGCGTCCCTGCAGCACCCGGGCTGCAGTCTCGGTTAGGGGTGTGGGGTGCACTGGCGGGGTCCCTGCGTGCCGGGCGGGGGTACAGGGACACCAGGGCCTCAGGGGCGTAGGGTGGGAGTGCGGGGGGCACTGGGGGTCCTGGGGTGGGGCACGGGCTCCGCGGGGTGCGCAGGACCGAGCCGCGCCCGG
>JAVKLA010000021.1:30003122-30015357 GCA_034782735.1 Sagittarius serpentarius
GGGGCACGTGTCCTGGCCTCTGTCCCACCCGTTCTGTCGTGGGGTCCTTGAACTGTCCATATGGGGGCGTCCCCGTGTTGAATTTTTATATACCTCGTGTTTGGGGGTTTTGTCGTACCTATGTATGTACAGGTGGTGGCGTTTTGGGAGATGGCCTGGGGGCTGGGAGAATGCGATGTTGCAGCCAGACTGGGGGCTGAGCCCGGTGGTAATTGGGGGGGGGGCCGGGCGGGCGGGGGACACACAGGATGTGGGCAGCACTGCTCCGCTACCGTGGGGACACCCTGCCCCGAAGGGGGTCAGTGCCCCACGGTGGTGCTGTCACCTGTGGGGCCAGACGCAGGTGTGGGTGGGAACCGTCTCCCTCCCTGCTGGGTCCCAGCACCAACCCCAGAGGTCCTCGGGGAGGCCTTTGGGGGTGGCAGGGGGAGACAGCTGGCTGGCGGTGGGTTGGCACGGTGGTTTTCGGCTGGGGCCAGAGAGGTTGGCATGGGGAGGGGAGTGTGGGTGGTGGGAGGGGTGGGGTTGCATGGCGTCTTGGGGTCCCTGCCAGCCCCCAGCGGACTTCATAGGGCCTCCCAGAGCCACCTGTGCTGGGGTGCTGGGGAGGTCCCCACAGCTCTGGGGGCTGCCCTGGGTGCACTCGCCCCATTGGTGGGGCCTGTTTGCGGCTCACGCCCCTGTCATCCCCGGGGCTGGGGAGCGCAGTAGCGGGGCAGCACCCACCACTGCCCACGCTGCCCCCAGCTCTGCACTGTTGCTCCCTGAGGGGCTGGGGGCTCCTTGCCCTTTTTGTTGCATTCCCCTCCTGGTTTTCCTGGGGGGGGGGGTCACCTTGCCCTCTGTCCCAGGGGACAGCGGTGTGGGAGGGGGACCCATCCTGCTGTGCACCGTTCTGTTGCTGTTTTTCCTCTCCCCAGCCTGCGGGGTGCGTCGCCCTCAGCCAGCTGCCTTGCCGGGGCGGGGTGGGGGTGGGGGGTTGTCAATAAAGCGGATGGCAGGGGATGCTCGCTGTCCCTGCACGGCCTGGCCTCTCTGTTGTCTTCTGTTCGTCGTCTGTGTGACCAGGCAAGCGAAGGGGCACCGTGGGGAGGGCCAGGCACTCCTCATCCCCTTGATGCCCCTTTGCACCAGTCCGTCCCCAGCCATCCTTAGCGTGGGATGTCATTTTCTACCTCGAGGGAAGACCTCTTTCCCCAGGAAAACCCCCTTTTTAGGTGCTTCTGCAGCCAGGGGAGCTGCAGTAGTGTGATTTCTGCTCCACCTGAGCCCTGGGCTTCCCCTGCTGCAGAAAAACCCTGTCTGGAGCTATGCAAAACCCTGCCGTGATTTGGGGGAGGAAAGCGGGGAGTCTCCCACCCTCCCTGGGTGCTGGCCTGATGGCTCTTAACATGACACAGTCTTTTCACACTTGACTTTTTTTTGTTTTTTTAATGCTGTGTTGCCTACGCAGTTAGTTGCTGGCTGAAATAAAACTGATCCATTCCTCTCTGCATGCGTCTGTATATCTATCCTGATAGATATACATGGAGACGGGTTGCCCTCCAGTTGCAGTGGGCAGAAATCGGTAGCTAACCCCATATGCGTCTCCACGTGGCCCCTCCACTCCTTCCTTTCCCCGCAAGGCGAAGCGTTGCTAATGCCGTCCGTGCTGGCCCTGGGTGCCTGCAGTAGCTGGCGGGGCTCTGTGGGCTTGGAGGGCTGGGGGTCTTTTCCCAGGAGTCGGGCCCCAGCGTGCATCCTGACCCAATGTTTTCACAAGAGCAAGTCTCCACCGTGGAGGCCTTGAGTCCTGCCGGTGTTCCTGTGTGTCAGGTAAGGGCAGGGGAGTTACACAGCTACCCCTGGCTTTCTGGGGCCAGCCTGCGGGGGGGGAAGAAGATGGCTGTGCTCAGAAGTTCCTTCTTGGGCACCCCAGTGTCTCCAGTGGCTTGTTGAGGGGCCCTGGCTCCCCCTTTTGGTTTTGGGGCAGGGGGGGACAGCTGGGGCATGGCTTGCAGTGGAGGGGAAACTGGCTTATTGCCGAAGGGGCAGAGCCTCAGGACTGGTTGGAGGGGGAGATGCAGCCATTCGAGGTGCAGGGGCCGGTGGAGGGATATCGTGGTGGGTCCTGATAATGAGTTGTCCTTCGGCGCTGGCCTTTGAGGTCAGCTGGGGAGGGATGTCTGGAGGGCCATGGAGCCTCCCAGGTGCTTGAGGCTGGAGCTTGGGGATGCGGTGGAGGGGGAGAGCATGTGTCACCCCATGGCGGGGTAAGCCTGGGGCCTCCATGGGGACAGGGACCCTCGGCTCCAGGGGGTGAGGGGCAGGGGGCTGGTGGTGCTGTGCAGCTTTGCCCCTCAAAAAGGGGGTTGGCAGGGGGCTTTGCCTGGCTTGGGGGCACAAGGTGTCACCTGGCAACTGGGGGGCAGGCCACTCATGCCATCAGCCCTTGCTGGTACCCGTCGCCCACGCTCAGCACAGTGCCGTCCTCGGAACGCGCAGTGGCCACGCTGTCCCCTTCGCCCATCGCGCGGTACCCCCTCACCCTGTACCTCCGGCGGCTGTAGCAGACCATCGCCAGGATGGTGGCCAGTCCTGCCAGGACTGCTGCGGTGACACCAGCCGCCTCACCCCCCGTCAGGCCCCGGCCCCTCACCATCTCCGCCGCTTGCTGAATATCTTCCGGTTGGGCCAGCCGCCACATGCGGCTCTGCCCATCCCTGACCCAGGTGCTGTCCCCATCCCCGCTGCTCACCAGCACAGTGTCGATGGCCGGCAGGTTGGTGGGAGGCCGGGTGAAGGGTGGCAGGCGGGCGGGTGGCAGTGAGCCCCCTGTGAAAATGCCAGCCTGGACACAGTACTCCACCTGGCAGCTATCGCTGATGAGTGCCAAGTGCTGGCTGAAGCCTGGGGGGCAGCTCTTGGCATGGGGGTCCTCGGCAGTGCCCTGGTGCCTCCCTGCCAAGGGGTTCCCTGCCTGGCAGCTGAAGAAGCCCCCAAAGGGCACGGCATACTGGCCACCCCCCTCGTAATCCTGGCTCACACAAACCCTGAGCTCATCGAAGAGCTTCAGTGGGAAGTACCCTGAGGGGCAGGACTGGGCACCGGTGATGAAGTTGGCGCTGCGGGCGCTGAACAGCCCCCCAAAGAGGTATCCTGAGTTTGGGGCCACTGGCCCGCTCATGGCGCACCAGTAGGCGCTGAATTGCACCCGGGAGAGCCAGAAGACGTCCTGGCACTTGCGGTGGCAGAAGATGCCCATGATGCACTTATTGTGGCACTCCAGATGGCTGTGACCTTCCTCCCGCTCCTGCATGCCCAGCAGTACTGGAGTGTAGGTGGTGGGGCAGGAGAAAGCTCCAGTGAGAGGGTTCCTCTGCTCCAGCCCCCGGCACAGCATGCTGGTGTCGGGGCCAGCCAGCCCGGCACACTCCTGGAAGACTCCCCCGAAGGTGAAGTTGGTCATGGCACCCTCACAGGAGCCATCATCAGCATTGGCATAGAAGTTGAAGTTGGGCGAAGTGGCATCGGTGCAGCCTGGGTAGGTGTTGAAGGTGTAGTAGCGGCGGATAGCCATCTCCACTCGCCTGGCCAGCTTCTTCACCGTGGGGGTAGGCAGCTCTGGCAGGGTGCTGGGGTTGATGAAGAAGTACAGGGGCAGCCCTGAGCGGTCGAGAGCCACCAGCTGGTTTCTGATCCCCTCCTGCCAGGTCTTGAGGGTGATGCCTGGGTAAAAGGGGGTCCCACCGATGCTCTCCACCCTGGAGTTGGTGCGGTTCTCCAGATACTGCTTGGTGAAGCCAGAGCTGATGTCCAGGGACTCCTCGTTTTTCACACTGATGATGCTGTGGAAGGCCACGCCGGCTGAGGCGGTGACAGCACTCCGCGTGGCCCAGCTGTCCTTCAGGAAGGTTGCCTTGATCTGATCCTCCTGCACCAAGCTGGCTCCGGCGTCCACAGAGGTGATGGTGTGGGTGCCATAGTTAAGGACCAGCACCTCAGCCAGAAAATCAGCCATCCGTGTCTGGTTGTTCTCCAGGTGGCTGGCAATGGTCAGCAGCTGCTTCTTGAAGCCCTTGTCCAGGACTGCTTCTGGGTCTATCTTGGCAGTATAAACCAGGTTCCTGACTTGCACTCGGGTGGTTACAGCTTGGTCTTTCACTTGGTGGGTCTTGGTCCGGTGGAAGTCGTAGGAGAACTTGCCATTGATGGAGGAGAACAGGGACAGTTCCAGGTTGATGGAGGCGGAGGTGATGCTTTGGTAATCTTTCCAGGACTCGATGATCTCGGAGTTGATGTCCAGGTTGCTCTGCTTGCGAGGGATAGTGAAGATCTCATCTGGGATGATATAAGATCCATCTTCTGTGGTCTTGCACAGCGAGTAGCCCAGGTTGATGACTCTGCCCATATCCAAATTCCTGAGGTTATCCCAGCCCCCCCCCGGCAGGACTTCCAGACTTGGGAGCTTCAGGGCCTTCTTGCACTCTGGAAACCCCGCAGAGGAGGACAGCTCCTGGGACTGCTCAGCCCCTCTCACCCAAGCCACTGACACCCAGGCGAGCAGGACCCCCCATAGCACCCAGCCCATGGCTGAACCGGCGCAGCACCCTCACCAGATGTCCGAGCGGTGAGGCGGGAGCTGGGGAAATGAGCTGGCTGGGGATGCAGCTGCTGGGTGGTTCCTCCTTTTGGGGGTTGAATTAACAAAAGGGAAAGCAGAAGTGAGAGCTGATGAATGCAAGAAATGACTGAGTGGAGCTGAGACAAGTGGGTGGGGAGAAGAAAGTAGAGTTGCTGGAGCTCATTGCCCCCCTGTTGTGAAAGCTCCCTCTCCCCATGAAAGCTGCATTGCTGCGGATGAGGCAGGGAGAAATCTCGCCTTCAGCTCTTCACTGTGCCCAGGGAATTTCACTGTATAAATCTCCCTTGGCCAGTGCTTGGGTCACTCCTCCAGATCAATCCCCCGTGCCCCTGCGTGACCCTGCCTCGTTTGTGCCATGCAAGGGACCTGTCCCTGGCCTCATGGTCTTGGGGTCCCGCTCACATGACGGGGTGAGATCTGGCCCTGGTTGCATGGGCTTTGCTGCTGACTCCAAAGCTTTCCTTTGCGGCAGAGACAAGGAGAGGAAGTGGGGAGGTGGTGCAGTGTGGTTTCAGTGTGGGGGACAGTGCAATGCTTGTCTCCCTTCTCTCTTGGGGAAGAGGCTGCCCAAGACCCTGGGGCAGGCACCGGTGGGTCTGGAGGTGTCCTGGTTTCAGCTGGGATAGGGTGAATTGTCTTCCTAGCAGCTGGTACAGAGCTGTGTTTTGGGTTTAGTAGGAGAAGAATGGGGATAACACCCTGATGTTTTCCGTTGTTGCTCAGTCGTGTTTAGGCTAATTCAAGGACATTTCAGCTTCTCCTGCCCAGCCAGCAAGGAGGCTGGAGGGGCACAGGAAAGTTGGGAGGAGGGGACACAGCCAGGACACAGCTGACCCAAACTGGCCCGAGGGGTATTCCATACCATGGGACATCATGCCCAGTATATAAACTGGGAGAGCTGGCCAGGGTGGGGCAGAGCACTGCTCAGGAACTAACTGGGCATCAGTGGGCGAGTGGTGAGCAATTGCATTGTGCATCACTTCTCTTGTATATGCCACTTCTTTTACTATTACTTTGTCATTTTATTATTGTTACTATTATCATTATTAGTTTCTTCCTTTCTGTCCTATTAAACTGTTCTTATATCAGCCCACAAGTTTTAGTTTTTTTTTCCCCGATTATCTCCCCACTGGGCAGGGGAGGACGTGAGTGAGCAGCTGCATGGCGCTTAGTTGCTGGCTGGGGTTAAACCATGACAGGAGGGTCCCCCCCGCCATGGGGACCAGCCTAAGACACAGGTGTCTGTCCCCACCCCCCCATACCAACATCTATATTAGGGCCCTCTGCAGCCTCCTCTACCCCATCCCTGTCCTTCCCTCAGGGTCTGCAGTGCCCCCAGCTGGGAAAAGCACCTCCTGCTCGGGATTGCCGAGCTCCAGGAAGCTGGTCCCAGTGGTACTGAGCTGGCTCTGCCTGGGGACACTGGTGTGTGGCTGGGCCTTGGTTTCAGTGGCACAGGGCAGCTGCTGCGTGTTTTGGGGAATAAACAGTTAAAGCAGCTTCTGCTGTGAAAGCAGTGACTCTCTTCGTATGGACAGGCTCACTTCCCCTATTTTTGCTGGTTAGTTCCTCTTCCCAGGACGGTTCTGGCACAAATGAGGCTGAAGCGAGAGCTATGATGGGGCGGGACAATACACGCCACAGACACACGTGTGCTTTTGCCAGGCTAATGCCAAGGGGCGGAGCGGGGACAGAGGACAGGAACACCATCAAGGATGGCCTTGCTGGCCCCAGTGCGGGGCTCAGGTCGGGGAGTAGCTGGAAAACCCTGGGGTAGGGACCCCCTTGCTGGGGGCTCCCACAGCAATCTGGAGCCATCTGCATTTCAGACCAGGCTGTGAGGTGGCCTCACCTAACATGTAGCCGTGAGTTTCACTGCCACCCAACTTCGAAGCCTAAGCAGTGGCCCCCCGCGTCGAGCCCTGAGATCGGAGGAGGGAGAGAAGCCCCGTGGGGTAGACAGGAGCTGCCTTGTCTCTCTACCATGCAGGAGCAGCTCCCAAACAGAAAGGAGGGCTTCTCCGTGCTGGGTGTGCTGCCGCCGTGAACCATCCCGCCCCATGGTGACCAAGATGTGGCAGAGCAATGCAAAACCCATCCGCCACTCCCAGCTGAGGGATTTAAAAAAAAAAAAAAAGTTCCTTCCTGACCGCCACAGGGAATGAGCAAATGCCAAGTGGGACAGCAAGCCATGCTCACCAGTTGGTGGGCACTGAGAGGGGAGGCAGAGCCCTGGGCACGGCTGCTGCAGCCATCCAGAGGGTGAGGAAGGGGAAGCAAGGGAGGATGGCCGGTGGAGCTGCAGGTGCTGGAGCAGGAGGGGGAAATGCGGTTTGGACCTCCCCCCCCCCCGAAAACAGCAGAGCGATTAAATGCTTGGGGCCAGGGTGAGAGGTGGGATGTGCTGCTCACAGCAAGGCACAGGACTGATGTAACCCAAATCGGCAGGGCCTGGTGTGGATAGAGACAGTGGAAAGCCTTTTTTGGGCCGCTTCTGGGCTGTTGGATGCCAGGTCTGACTTCTGGTCCCATTGCCGGGTCTAGTGGGGACCCTTGGCCACCTGGGTCCCAGCCCCAAGGACACGGCACCCCAGCACGCCAGGCACGTGCATCATCGTCATGCCAGGACTTCCTGTGGGCTGGGATTCCCTGCAGCGGTGCATTGTGTGGCCTCATCCTGCCACTTGTTCCCAGCACTGGGAAGTCATGAATAAATTAGGCTGGGAAGGCAGTTCAGTGCTCTGGCTGGAGAAAGCAGGTGGCCTTAGAAAAATGCCAAAGGCCTACGAATAAATGTATCAGTTTGCAGCAAAGTTCCTGGTGGGAGGAATTAGAGATTGTTATTCATTGAACAGAAAAACTGCAGATTGTAACCACTGAGCAATATGAGCCCAAGTGCTCACAGGGATCACCTGAGGCTGACGTTAAACTGAAAAAAACATGAGGTATCCTGCAGCCACAAGGGCTTGTGTCAGCCAGTGGTTGGTTGCTGGCTTGGATTGCTGCTCAGCACCAGAGCGTGGAAATTGCTTAGGACTGATGAAAAACTGTGTATATATCATGTCAATAAATAAACAGAGAGTCTATATGTACACACCCACACGTACAGATATTTAAGCTTTTCTTGGCTACGCAGAAACCTGAAAGGGGAGGGGATACTTTTACAAAAAACAACCCTTTTGTCCTCATTGATGTTTTATTTTTAGGCAAAGCTTGGAGAATCTTGTCACAATGAGAAGCGGAGAAATGTAAGTTCAAAAGCTATCAAAATGAACCACGTGGGGTTTTTCAGTTTTGTTCCCTTTTCCGGCTGTGACCATTAGCAGTTGGTAGAGGAGGTAGCCTGATTTGTGGACTTCCGTGGAGAAAGTGGGACTGAGCATTTTTGTGAGCTCTGCGCCTGGTATGTGTGCTGCTAAATGAAGGAGACAAAGTGGGAGCTCGGGCCATGCAGGTGCAGGTATGACTTGAGTGGTTGTAAGCATGGTCCTGGCTGCTTGTTTTCATTAACCTCTCTGCACTAAGGTGGTGATTCGATCCAGTGTCAAGACCTGCCTCCTAGAGAGACACAGACTCTGCACCTTCAGGCAGAAAGGCCCTTTCTCCTGAAAGTCAGCCACAACCTATTTTTCTACAAGCAGTCTCCTGAAATTTTTAGGGCTCCGTAGACCATCTTGACAGGGTTGGGTCATTCCCCAGCAGAGAGCTGCAAAAGCAGTTAGGAGCCCAGGAGGCCCCTGGGGCAGTTTCACTGCGATGGCCACCATGCAGTCGGGGATGGCAAGGCCAGACGGGAGGAGTAAGCACGTCTCACCTGACCTCTATGCACCTGAAGCCAACTTTGGCTATTTCTGTTCCCTGCCCTACCTGATGCAGACCAGAGCTTTTAGTTGCTCTTAAATTAACATCATTTAAACCCACTGTTTTTTTCTCTTTCCATCCCATGTTGCTTGTGCAACTTCTGGCATCGAAGGTGTAGAACACAGTCTTTAAAGACTTACAGACATCTTCTTCCTGGGTAGAGTAAAACTAAAATTTTTAGCCATACCTTTACAGCACCAGAGGGAGTGGGGGCAATTAGGGGCGTGATAATTATCCCCTTTGTAAGGCTATTTCCCAGGGAGTCTGATTGCAGCTGAATGCCACCATTTAATAGGCCCTATAACAATCCCATCTCACAGCAACATTTGCGTGCCAACTCAGGGTGTGGGTGTGTGAGAGTGAGTGAGTGAGTGAGTGAGTGAGTGTGTGTGGTGTGGCTGCTGGAGGCACTTGTGGCAGGTGAGAAGCACAGATACCTCCAGCATGCTCTTTTGGAGAGTATTTCTTGAAAAGGTATTGACTGTGACTCTGCCTACAGCTTTGCTTACGAGGCTTTACAGGGGTTTTCCCAGCTTTGGAGAAGAAGGAAAGAGAAACCAGGCAGGAATCACTGGGTGATTCTGCCACCCACAAGGCCAGGCTTGCTTAGTGCCTGAACCCTGTTATTACGGGTGTGTAATCAATATTGGATAATTCTGCCTAGGGCATTTAACTCTTCTTCATGTTGGTCAAAAAGTATGTTTCTTTCAGTGAAGTAGTCACCAGCATTATTTCTGGTTGCATATAAGATATGCTTTTTGTCTCTGAGTGTTTCTTGAGCAAAGGGGAGTAGCTCTAAAGCCATGAAGATCTCAGGAAGGATAGCTTCGAATTGTGTTTCCCGGTATAATAGTCACCTAGCTCCAGAGTGGGTGGAATGGCACCATTTTCTGTAAGCTTTCTTGCTTTATTGAATGGGAGAAATAAATGAGCTTATTCCAAGTAAACTGACTTTTAGACTTCTTTTAAAGTTGTCAGGGCCTGGAGGGCATTAATAGGCTTTAATTTCCCTGAGCAGCCTCACCTGGCCCCACACCCATGGTGACAGGAGTCCCGGCTGTGCTCAGCCCTCTGCCCTCTGAGCTATGTTGTAGCTGTGCTGCTCTGCAGCCCTGTCTCCTGGATGGATGCCTTGGACCTGTGCTGTAGGCGGCTCCTCTCCTGGATGGACCTTTGGATGTAGGCTGTAGCTTACCTCCAGCCCCATGCTCCTGAGGGACCCTGGTCTTGGTTCATCACGTGCTGTGGCCGGGGGCTGTCGATGGGCCTGGTTACCAGCCCTGGCTCTGCCCACTGTGCTCATTGCCCCATGGGACGGCCCCCTACCAGTGAGGGTACTGCCTGTGCCGGCGTGCCTCCTGGCTATCCCCATCCTTTGGGGAGCAGCTGCTCTTTGCTGCTCCTTGGCAAAAGTCACCAAAACAGTCTGTATTTTCTTTTGTATCTAGGTTAATGATGATACATTAACAACAGAGCTGGAGCTGAGCCTCAGCCTGCCCAGAGAGCCTGAGTGACAGCTCTGTGACCCTGGATGGGGGAGCCCCCTGCAGGGGCACCCTGTCCTGCCCGAGCTCAAATGTTGCAACGGGCACAGACCAAAATGCAGGAGACTCCATCTGAACTTCAGGAAACCCTTTTCCACTGTGAGGGTGACCGAGTACTGGCACAGGCCGCCCAGGGAGCTTGTGGAGTCTCCCTCATTAGAGAGATTCCTGGGCTCCAGGTGGCCTGGCTTGAGCAAGAAGGGCTAGACCAGGTTGGTCCTTGTGAATCTCAGCCAGTCTGTGGTTCTGGGACTGGGATCCCTGACCTGCTCATGGGGATGGGAAGCTGCCAGCGTGCATCAACAGGATGCCCAAAGCCCTGGGTGGCTGCACTGCTGGGCTGGTACCCACATCAGGGGTGAGTGCTGGTGTGATGCACGGCTGTGGTGTCACTGAGATGTCCCTACCCACAGGGCTGTGACCTTGCAGCATGGTCATTATAAAAACACAGGCCACCATCCTACACCTCCCTGTGTGGCTGTGTCAGACTCTGCACAACGAGAAATGGCAGCTATCTCCTCAGCCTCAGCATCCTGCTCCTGGCTGCTCAGGCCATTCTGCTCACCACTGGCTGTCACCAAGAGGTATGGGACTGCTTGGGGCCGGGGGGCCGCTTGGGGTGGGGGCTGGCCCCAGGTGTGTCACGCTCCTGTGCCAGCAGCTCAGGCAACCCCTCCCTGATTTGCAAGTGGTGAGCAGCAGGCAGGTGGTCCTGTGGGTCCTCTGTGTGGGCCCTGGTGCTGCAAGGCACAGGCCAGAACTGTGGATGGCAGCTTCTGCCACCTGACCTCTGCAGTCCCTCTGGAGGGGACCAGCAGTGCGGAGGGGACCGCAGCATCCAAGCCCTGTGGGGCTGAGGCAGGCCACGAAGGGCGACGGTGGCTGTCCTCGAGGAGGCAGTGCCCTGGCAGCTCTGAGAGGTCCCTGGGCTGGGGGGAATGGTCCCAGGACACCTCCAGGAGTACGGACTTGCAAGGGCGATGGCCTTATGTTGGACTCCCACAGGGAATGCCAGCCCAGATGGCCATGCCACCTCCCGCCTTAACACCCTCCAGCTCAGAAGGGATGCCCAGCCTGGGCCTGTGGTGCCCCGGATACTGCAGCAGTGCTGACTGGCAACAGTCTCCACTTGGTACTGGAGAAGATTTGCCAGTGGCAAAGGAAGGTGTCCCCATCTCTGGGGAGCTCTGCCTCTGATCACAGCTGCCATGTTGTGCAGTGGCAGGGCCAGGCTTTGGGCAGCTGCTGCTTTTCAGAAAAGCTCTGTTGTGGTAAATAAGCATGTTGGCTTGTTCTCAAGGGAGGTCTGTGAGGGGCCTCACCCTGCCAGTGGGGCAGGGTGCGCTGGGGGTGGGAAAGGGAAGGTGGGCTCAGAGGTGCTAGGGAAGCTGTGCTGTCCCAGGAGGAAGACAAGGCGATGCGGATCAGCCTGGGCAAGCTGGCTGCTCATCCTGGAGCTCCCCGTCAGCCCTGCCTTGGCTGTGGCATGGGGTCAGCCGCACCCCAAAGCCTGCACTGCCCCATGCCCAGAGGGGACAGTGGCAGGAACAGGCCATCAGCTCCTTCTGCAGCCAGCCAGGTTTTACACCCTGCAGGGCAGGTCCTTTGGCTCAACTTGACCTGTAACCCAAGCCTTCCCCAAGGGTGGTTCCCTGCAGCCCCAGCACAGCAGTGTCCTCTGGGTCCTAGCCCTGGAGAAGGGTTAAGTCCTAGCCCCGTCCCAGGGCTAGCAGAGCTTCTCGGGCGCCTTTAGGGACGGGATGGCTGTCTGTGTGCCTATAGCTGCCTCTCGGAGGCAGCCCCACAGTGGCTTGCCCGGATGTGAGCTCGCCGACCAGGTGAGAGGGCTGGCCCCGCGGCAGCACTCCAGGGCCACGGCCACCTCCCGCGGCGCGAGCACACAGACAGCCAGGCCCCTCTCGACCTCCCTGCTGGGCCCCTGCCCCATCCCCGCGGGGCTCCCAGGTCACACACAGCTGTTCCTGCCTCCCCAAGAAGGAGGGATGGGGCGCGCAGGGCTCCCCAAAGCGTGGCCTCAGACTCCGGGAGCAGGAAGGCCTTTGCGCCAGGAGAAACCCCGGGCAAGGCGCTGCTGCCGCCCGGGGACCCGCCTGCGGTACTGCAGCGGGGGGGCCGCCGCGCTCCGCGCGGCCGGCCGCCGGTGAGGGCAGCGCAGTACTGCGGGGCCGGCGGGGCGGGGCGGGGC
>JAVKLA010000023.1:16283-38553 GCA_034782735.1 Sagittarius serpentarius
GCCCCAGATACCCCCTAAACACCTCCAGGGACCCCCAAACACAGGTTGTACCATACACCATGTTTCAGGAGTGACGCTTGTGCAGCTTCCAGTATTTTTCCTCCCCTCTCCTCCCAAGAAAACCTCAGGTTTCCCTCCAGAGCAGCCCAGTCGTTAAAGAACCCCCACTATTTTCCAGGAAAACCCTGAGCGCGTTGGCCTTCTCGCCCGACGGGAAGCTCATCGTCACCGGAGAGGTGGGTGCCACTTACTTGTAGTCACCTACACCCCGATTTTGGCTGTCCTGGCGCCAGCGGGATGGAGTAGCCAGGATTATTCCTCCCCGGCTTTTTGGGGGTTTTCCACCTGTCCTGGTTTCGGCTGGGATAGAGTCAGTCGTCTTCCTGGTAGCTGGTACAAGCGCTGTGTTTTCCTTTCTGTCATATTAAACTGTTCTTATCTCAACCCACGAGCTTTACCTTTTTTTTTTTGTTTTTTTTTTCCCCCGATTTCTTTCCCCCATCCCACTGGGTGGGGGGCAAGCGAGCGAGCGGCTGCGTGGGGCTGAGCTGCTGGCTGGGGTTAAACCACGACGCCATCCAATTCGGGATCGCGCTGGGAGGGCGGGAACACCCTTTAGGGTCCGAGGATGCGCTGGGTGGCCACGGGGAGCCGGCGAGAAAGGGAAAGCCACCGCCACGCCGCTGTTTCCCCCAAGCAGAACGGGCACCGACCGGCCGTCCGCGTGTGGGACGTGGAGGAACGGGCGCAGGTTTCGGCGTTGCACGGTCACAAGCACGGCGTGGCTTGCGTCGCCTTCTCGCCCAGCGCCAAGTACCTGGTGTCAGTGGGGTACCCGCACGACATGGTGGTCAACGTTTGGGACTGGAAGGTGAGCTCCGGCCAAACTGAGCTGGCTTAAAGCAGCTTGAAATTCCCCAAATTGGGGGGAAAACAGCCCTTTTCCATCTTTTCTTCCGGTCGCTCGCGGCTCCGGATTTTTGCGGGGGTAATGCTTCTTGTGCGCGACCCGACCGCGTCTTTCTTTCTGAGCAGAAAGATTCCCTGGTGGCATCGAACAAGGTGTCCTGCAAAGTGACAGCCGTGTCCTTCTCCGAAGACAGCTACTTCGTCACCGTGGGGCATCGTCACGTCAAGTTCTGGTTCCTGGACTCGTCGAGGGAGCTGAAGGTAAGGGGGTGCCCTTTGCCAACGCCGTCCCACGGGCCGCCGCCAGAAGCTAAACTGGGGCTGGACGCCGCTTAAATCCTCGTCACCGAAGCCGATGTGACGCGGGAGCAGACAGTTTCTGTAGAAAGAACCGAAGAAATGCCAGCTTTTCCCCCCAAAACTCGTGCTGTGTCGTACCTGGACGTTGCTTTGCTCTGGCCGCCCGGTGCTGGACCTCGAAGCCGCAGGTGCCTCGGCTCAGCCCGGAGCTGGGGACGCTCCGGCCAGCGAGAGCCCGTGGACACACGTTCGCACCGGGACGCCGCCGACGTCCAGGGCGGCGCCTGCTCCAGAGGGGCTGGGAGCCGTTTCCTTCGTTAACGCTCGTTAACGTCGGGTCGGCGGCGCTACCCTGCTTTGCAGGTCAACGAGACGGTGCCGCTGGTGGGACGCTCGGGGCTGCTGGGAGAGCTTCACGACAACGTCTTCTGCGGCGTGGCCTGCGGCCGAGGGCGGGCGGCGGGCAGCACCTTCTGCGTCTCCTCCTCCGGGCTGCTCTGCCACTTCAACGAGAAGCGGGTGCTGGAGAAATGGATCGTTCTGAAGGTGGGCGAGGGGCGGCTGGGGGATATTCCCCGGACCCCTCGCCCCGGGGTGAAACCCACCGGCAGGGACCTTACCCGCTCCGGCCGCAGGTGCCGCTGGCAAACTGCCTCTGCCTCAGCGAGGAGCTGATATTTTGCGGCTGCGCCGACGGCACCGTGAGGATTTTCCGGGCTCGTGACATGCGCTACCTGAGCGACCTCCCCAAACCTCACCCCCTGGGCGTGGACGTCACCCAGGCCCCCCCACCGAGGTACCGCACAGCCGAGGGGACGGCAGGGGCCCCCTCCGCCCGCCCCGCAGTTGCGGCGCGGCTTCCGTCGCCGAACCGTGGGGTTTTGGACCCCACGGCTCTCATCGCTTGGCCTGCGAGCTCAGCTCGATGGAGGTCTGAGCTGAGATCGGTTCGAATCGGCGCCCGATTTTATGTGCGGTGAAGGACGGCGAGGATGGGAGGGTGGTGTCAGGC
The DNA here is from genome assembly GCA_034782735.1 of Sagittarius serpentarius. Classification (NCBI taxonomy): domain Eukaryota; kingdom Metazoa; phylum Chordata; class Aves; order Accipitriformes; family Sagittariidae; genus Sagittarius; species Sagittarius serpentarius. The sequence continues at coordinate 18,505 of JAVKLA010000023.1, forward strand.
TTCCGGGGCGGTGGGGGGGGCCCCCAGAACTTCATTTTCCCCTTTCTTTTGGGGCTGCATGTCACGATATGGACGCCGTTTCATTTGCAAATCAAACCTACCTCTTGGCGGAGCGCTCGGTGGGCTCCGGAGGGATCGGCCTCCCAAAACGCCGCGCCCTCCAGATGTGGCCCGACCCCCGACGTCTCCCTCTCCCCGAAGGCGGCCGGACCTGGTCTACCCCGACACCATCGCCTTGGCCTACGACGCCTGCAACCGCTGGCTGTCCTGCGTCTACAAGGACCACAGCGTCTACGTCTGGGACGTCGGGGACCTGCGGAACGTCAGGAAGGTGTGGTCGGATCTTTTCCACAGCTCCTTCGTCTGGACCGTCGAGGTGAGAGCGAGGGGGTCCCACAGGGGCGATCCGGGGCACCCGCAGCCCCGTTTTCCTTCCCCCCCCACCCCGACGTGTAACCCCCTGGGTGCAGGTGTACCCCGAATTTGAGGAGCGGAGATCCTGTTTGCCTCCTGGCTCCTTCCTGACGTGCTCCTCGGACAACACCATCCGCGCCTGGACCCTGGAAAGTGGCTCCGCACGTCCCGTCCAGGGCAGCGCCTACAGCACGGTACGACGCGGCGGGGGGTGGGGGGGTGGATGGAGCTGCGTCCCACCTCCCTGCTCGAGGCAGCCCCCCAAAACCGCGCCAGCAGCTGGGGGAGCTCAACCGGCTCCTCGCGCTCTCATCGTGCGGGATTTGCCTCTAGAAAATGAGGTCGCCGGAGGTTTCGGGGTTGGTTCCCCTCGGCTTTTTGCCGCTCTGGGTGCAGAGCTGCTGCCCGAGCGGGAGAGGAGCGGCGGTTCTTAGTGGGTTTTGGCGATTCTAGCGAGCCTGGAAATGGCTTTCCGTTCTCCTGCACTCGCTAGTTCTGTCTGAACAACCAAAGGACGCAGCTGTGCCTCTCAAAGCCCGGTGTTTTCTCAGCGGGAAGCCGGGAAAAATGAAGTGGGGATGTTGCAAGCAGTTGGGTGACGTGGGTGGGCTCCTCCCGTCCCCAAAGAGCCGCCTGCGCTCTGCCAGGGGCCTGACCGTCCCCTCTCCTCCCGCACCAAGGCCCTGCTGAACGTCATCTACGTGGACAACAACACGCAGCACCTCCAGGACTCCTCCAGCGCGCCCGACCGAAGCGAGAACGTGGGTCACCTCGACGTCAAGTCCGGGGTGCGGGTGATGCAGGTCAGCCCTGACGGGGAACATTTGGCATCGGGGGACAGAGGAGGAACCCTCAGGCAAGTGGCACCGCGCTCGGCCGAAAGCCGAAGAAGGACGGCAGCGGTTGGGTACCTGGGTGGGCTCCCACCGTGCGTTTCAGCCGGTCACCTTTCGCCGTGAGCATCTCCGAGCCCCCTCACCGCGCGCCAACGGCGTTCCCGCACGGCTTCCCTGTTTTTTGGGGACCGAGCCGACGGCGCGCTTCCCTCGCAGGATACACGAGCTGCAGTTCATGCAGGAGGTGGCTAAAGTGGAAGCTCACGATTCGGAAGTTCTCTGCCTGGAATATTCGAAGCCGGAGACCGGTAAGGCTTCATCCCGAGAGCGATGCCCGAAAGCCGCCACCGGTAAGTCCTCGGGCATCGCCAGCGAGCCTTGGGGCTCGGCTTCCTGGGGACTGGCTCTTACTGGTGGGAAAAGCTTCTCCTTCACCAAACGAGCCAAGGCCTCCTGAAAAACGAGCTTTGCAAGGAAGGGTCTCTCCTCTGAGAAGCCACGGGAGCTGGAGACGAGCCCCGGGGCCGCGCAGATTAAAACCCGGCTCAGCCTGTGCCCTCCAGGCAGCGGGAAGGACCTGTCCAACCACCTCCCTTTTGCTTTCCCTTTAACAGCCAACTTAAAACCAGTTTCCAACAAAATCTTTGCAGGGGACGACAGCAAATACCCCGTTTTCTTGACAAAAACCTTTAGCGCCGGCACTAGTTTAACACCCTCTTTTCCGACGCCGCCAGGAGCAACGCTGCTGGCTTCGGCGAGCAGAGACAGGCTGATCCACGTCTTGAACGTAGACAAGAACTACAAGCTGGAGCAAACCCTGGATGATCACTCCTCTGCGATAACGTCGGTCAAATTTGCTGGTAGGTGGCTGAATTTCATCCAAATTCCCCCCGCTGGGCTGCCCTTCGCCTTGTTCTGCCTTGAAGATGGGGTTTTTCTCTCTGGATTTACGTACCTGAGCTTCAACGTCTGCGTTAGAAGGGGCTCCTCGGTAGAAAACGGGCGTCTCCAGACGAAGAGCACCGAGCCATCCGTTGGAGGGGATCCATAGCGGGGGGGGATCCCACCCTCGGATTGCATCTTGTTCTTAAAAGAATCGGGTTTTTTATGGATTCACTCATAAAGGACCATTATTTCGGATCCACTCGGCGGTGAACTTGGAACGGATGCGATCTCCGATCGCCCTTCCCTGTGCTCTCTTCCTTCAGGCAACGGGGACATTCAGCTGATAAGCTGCGGCGCCGACAAAAGCATTTATTTCCGCAACGCTCAAAAGGTGGGTTAGCGGCGTCTCCGCAGGGATCCTCTATTTCTCCCCGAAAATCGGATGGACGAGAAGGCAACGCGACTCTCCCCGTCTCCCTCCAGCTCCCGGATGGCTTCAGTTTCGTTAGGACGCATCACGTCGCCGAGAAAACCACCCTGTACGACATGGACATCGACATCACGCAGAAATACGTCGCCGTCGCCTGCCAGGACAGAAACGTCAGGTGACGGCGCTTTGCCGTGCCGGCTCAGGCTAAACCCGTGTCGGGGTCACCTTTCTCCTCCCGGCTCCGGTGTCCCCGTGGGGCTCGTCGCTGGCATGACCTCCTCCCGCTCCTCTCGCAGGGTGTACAGCACGGCCAGCGGGAAGCTGAAGTGCTGCTACAAGGGCTCGCAAGGCGACGACGGCTCCTTGCTGAAGGTACGAGGGCGATTTCCACCAGGCGACGGGCGTCCGCAGCAGCTGCCTCGGCGCAGGGTCGGGGGGGGGGGCCGCGGTGGGGCAAGATTGTCGGCGGTGCCGAAGGGCTTGGGGCTGAGCCGCTGGGAAGAGCTGCCGTCCGGAGGGAGCTGGAGGAGTTGGCCAACGTGAACCTCCCGAGGTTCAAGAAGGCCAAGCGCGAGGTCCTGCGGCTGGGTGGGGGCGATCCCACCGTCTGGGATGGACGGACGGACGAGGGCAGCCCCGCGGAGAAGGACTTGGGGACGCTGGTGTGGGTGACAAGTGGGACGTGAGCCCAGGGCAACGTGCGCTCGCAGCCCGGAAAGCCAAGCGTCTCCTGGGCTGCAGGTGGAGGGAGGGGATTCTCCCCCTCCGCTCCGCTCCGGTGAGACCCCCGGCTGCGTCCAGCTGCGGGGTCCCCAGCGCAAGACGGGGCGGGGACCCGCCCAGGTGGGTCCAGGGGAGGCCGCGGAGACGGCCCGAGGGCTGGAGCAGCTCTGCCGTGGAGAAAGGCTGAGAGAGTTGGGGCTGCTCAGCCTGGAGAAGAGAAGGAGACCTTGCTGCGGCCGCTCGGTACTGCACGGGGCTCGTAGGGAAGACGGAGGGAGACTTTGACCAGGGTCTGCGGTGACAGGACGAGGGGCGACAGCTTTAAACTGGGAGAGGGGAGGGTTGGGCTGGACCGGAGGAAGAAATTCTTTGCGATGAGGGTGGTGAGACGCCGGAGCAGGTTGCCCCGAGAGGCTGCGGACGCCCCGTCCTGGGAAGCGTTCGAGGTCAGGTTCGACGGGGCTCGGAGCGGCCTGATCTCATGGGAGACGTCCCTGCCCGTGGCGAGGGGTCGGACCGAGATGGATCTTTACGGTCCCTTCCAACCCAAACCATTTTATGAGTCTATGTATACATATACATACAGACAGATGTGTACATATATATATATATGTCTGCACATAACCCTGCAGTCTGAGGCCTCGTGAAGCTGTTGGCCGAGCCAACAACTCAACCCAACGCCACGTTTCTAACAACCTGCCTCAAAGCTGGTTTCTCCCATTCTCCTGCTGGGAACGCTGCTGGAGGAGCTGGCCTTGACCGGGGAAGGGGGTTACAGCCGCGCCAGACAGTCTGCTCGATTGTGAACCCCCCGCTTCGTTAGGAGAGAAGCTTGCTGTTTTGCAGGCTCCGCACTTTTGCCGGGGGGATGGACGAGTCCCCACGGAGGGCTTGCGCCTTGCCACCCATCGCTCCTTCCTATGTGTCCGCCAAGAGCCGGTGAAAGAAGCGGCCTGTCTCCGCTGCCGCCACACCAAAAAGATACCCCAAAACAAGCCTCGTAAGAGGTTGCTTTTGCCTGGTGCTTCTCTGACGGCGAGAGCTGCGGGAGGGGAGCCGGTGGCTGGAGATGATTAATATTCACGAAGCACTGCGTATCCCTTTCCCCATCCCGATAACACTTGACCTTTGCCTTTTGTCTCGGGATTACTGAATTGTTTTTAAAGCCTTTCACGAGTTGACGAACACGGTAGCGTCGCCACGCGCTGAGGCTGCGTTGAAGGCGGCGCTGGGGCAGCTTTTGAATACCTAGATGAGAAGAAATGGCACTTAGATGAAGATTTTTTTATTTTTTTTTTTTTTTTCTTCTGCTATGTGATTTTGATGTGAATAACTGTCCAGGATAGTTACCTTGCGATGGATAAATAGTGGTTTATTGGAGAGCGGTTGTAGCCTCGAGGTGTATTTCTTTTTGCTTAATGTTATCCCAGACTCGGATTCACCTTTGCTGTGACACAAGATGCTCCTGGATGCCACCTCGTTGCAGAAAAACCTTTGCCCGCCCATTGCGAGATGCTGTTTAACCATGTATTTATTCTCCCTCCCTGCGCCCCCCCCGCGAGCTTTTCCTTTTAGTCGGAGAGTTTTAATGACCCCGCTGGGGAGAGCGCACCCAGGCCGCTTGGCTCCTGGCCAGGTATTTCCACCGTTTAAACCATCAGATTATTTTGCGGCGCTTCAATGACGCCACGGCTGGGCTCACCGAAATGCCCGAGATAAGCATGGCTGGGACTGGACTACCTGAATCGGCCGCTGCGGTGGGATCGTGCCACGTGCCTTCCCCGGAGAAGGGGAATGCCGAACCCAGTCCTTTCATTTTTAAGCTTCACGGTTGGGTTTTGGGTTTTGTTTTTTTCTTTTTTTTTAGGACTTCGAGCAAGTTCGGATTTGCCACTTGCAGAGGCCAGAATGACCGTATGTTTCACGTCCGAGGCTGGTCCGTGGCACCAGGTGGTTTAACCGGCAGCTGGAGAGACACAGAGCTTGGGGAGCAGCAGCATCTCTGGGGAACCCCATTACCGGGCAGCTCTGGATGGCTTTTTTTTTTTTTTTGGTGATGTTAATACACCCAGAAAAAGAAGCGCTGGAGATGCCCTGCGTCCCCTCAAGGCGCTTGCAGGGCTGCCATTTCTTTTCATCTCTGCCTAGTCGAGTTTCTAATTTAGAGCCTTACCTTACTTAATTTTAATTTTGTTGTACTAAACGCTCGGTTTTCTTAAAAATGCAAACTTCAGAGGGGTTCTGGGTGCAGGACCACGCGGGACGGAGGCGCTTGTCCCCTGGTGGGCTGCCGTCCAGCTGGTTACTGCTCCTCAAACAAGGTGTAGGCGAGGACGAAGCTGTGTCTCCTTAAACCCTCTGCACCCTGGATTTAATTTTGTCCAATTTCCCATTGGGAATGCCGGTTCTACCGTTATTTTAGCCCCTGGCTTCATGCTGTGCAGAGCACTTGGTGCCCCAGGCGTTTGTGGTGGCGGGTTGAGGAAGAAGAGGATCCCATCGACCTGGGGAGAGCTGCGACACGGAGGTCATTCCCCTTAAATAAATGAAAAGCCATGCCAAAAACTGGTCGGCGTCGTCCGCGCTGCCGTCGGGTCCCCTGCCCTTGGGGGTTTTTGAGTCGCAAGCTGGAGTTTCTCCTCCTGCAGCACCCGCTGGGGCCTTCGTGACCCTGGTGAGTGCCGCAAAGAGCATGAAGAAAGCTTTGTCTCCGGTTTAATAGCGTTTGGGAAGCTGCTTAATTGAACATACTATTAATTCTGGGGCTGTTGCGACACACGCACGCAGCGAGCGTTGGGGGCTGTCGCAGAAAACCGGGTTGAGTGCCGGCAGCCACCCAGGCTTATCGGCAGCCAGGATTGCGTGAGCTGTTGTCGCTGGTGGCTGTGGTCATACCCAGGTTTCAGGTATCTGGGGGTGGAAAATACCTTTTTTTTTTTTTTTTTTTTTTTGACTTCTCTTTGGGTCCGCTGCCAGCTTCTCAAGAGGAAGCAAGAGCTGAATTCCCCCTGCTTTGCTGGGAATTAACAGAGCAGGTCCCTTCTTCTTCCTGGTCCTCCTGACTGGACTTTGTGGCGTAAATGAGTAACTCCTGACTCAGGGATTTAGGGGAGAAAACGAAAGCAAGGGCCGTTTGACACTGGTTTTCCCTTTCCCGTGCCCCGAGCAGAGGAGAAAGGATGTCGTTTCATTAGCTTGAGCTAAACGGGGAGCTGAGGATGCGCAGGCGTGGGTGTGAGCGCACCCAAAAGCAGGGTGGGTATGAAGGTTTCTGTGGCTCCTGGATCTGAATCTGGGGGTGCGTTACTTATCCCGACGCCGGGCTGATCCCTCCGGCTGCTTTCGCGGCACAGGCAGAAAAACACGGTGGAAACGGGCAGGCTCCTGTGTGCTGGCCAGGACTGATCCCACCGCACATCCCAGGTTTCCCCAAAACCTGCTCTTACGCCATTGTGCTTCGGAAACCTTGTCTCTCTCTCTCTCTCTCTTCTTTCTTTCTTTTTTTTTTTTTTTTTTTAGGTAATTAAAGCCTAATTTTAAAGGTATGAAGCTGATCCACAGGAGGGAGCGGGGGAAATGACTCTGGGGAGTTGCATAGGTTGCTCAGTGATTTTTTTTTTTTTTTTTTTTTTTTTGACTATGATCCGCATCTAATTTCTATAATTTTGGTGTGGAAACCCCACCCGGGGTGTGCTCAGATGTCCCAGTCTGTTGCTTTTTGCTGGTGTAGGAAGCGCTCATGCAAGCGATTGTGAGCAGGACAAAGGAGATGGCGCAAAGCTGAAGGAGCTGCCTCCGCTGGAATTCGCTTTTGCTCCCGAAACCCGTTTGTGGAAACGCTTTTACAACCGTGTGTGCCGCGAGTTTTGCCGACGGAAGAGAAAAAAGCGGCTTCTCCGCCAGGCAAAAGTGAACGGAAAACCTGACTTTCACCAAATTTGTCAGAAATTCATTGGACGATGCTGTCACCTGGCCCAGCCGCATCCTGCAATTCGTTGATAAATGGCCCGCTTTGCACCAGGGATTAACATGGGAAACGGTGCAGGATCCTCCACGCCGGCCCTTCCTCCCCCTTGTTGGATGCTTCGTACGTTGCTGCCTTCGCTCGTCGCAGATTTGATCTTGGAAATCAGCAGCTCCGCTGCTCTGGGTTTGGTGGGGTTTTTTGTTTGTTTTTTTTTTTTTTTCCCCAGAAAATTGGGAAAGTGGTTTTATATCCGTGAGAGGGCTGGGCATGGCCAGGGAGACGCTTCGTCGTGCTGCGCGACCGAGGATAGCCCATCTGTTGCACGAGATTAAGCGTTTCGGACCCAGATGGTTAAAAGCTTAAATCAGTCTTTGCAAAGATCCGAACGACCCATTTCGGGCACTTTCTGCTACTGGGACGTGGAGAGAAAATTTAAAACCGGGAGGGAATCCTTCCGTCCTGGCACCCGTGCCGTGTTTCCGGCTGCTGTGTCGACTAGGCTCTCCGGCCGGAGCACAGGAGCATCGGAGAGAAGACGGGAGAGCAGCGACGGCTCGCCGGTTCAGCTGCCGGTCAGACAAACCGGTTTAAACAGCACCGGGGGTAAGCTGGCGCACACTGATGTCTCACCAGGGTTCGGGTGCTTGGCACCCACCCAGGCTCGTCCTCCAAAATGGGGAGGAACAGCGAGGATTGAGGAAAAAATGCAGGAGGAAGAGTGTTCCCGGCGGAGTGGCAGAAGAAGCTGTACGAGCAGCCCTGAGCCCCATCCAGCCTCCCGGGGAGTAACTGCGTTCCTTCAAATTGAGCGATGAATAATTAGTTGAAGTAATTAAAGGTTTGACAGCGGCTCGGCAGCATAGTTTACATTGCACCGGTGCTGCGGCTGTTACGCCCTTTTACCTGCAAGAGTCTCACCTTGAGGAGTGACACATGCTGCCGATAAGTGATGTTCCCGCGGGAAATAACGTGTCCACGGAGGAGCCGAGAGTTTGCAGACCAACTCCTAAAATGCCTGAACTTCTTGCATTTAAGCCCAGACACCCACTTCTTCTTCTTCATGGCATTCAGATCACGTAACCTGGTGGCTTGGCTGGTGTGGGTGACCTTGTGGAGGGGTGAAATGTGGGGTTTTTTGAGATCAAATGAACGTCAGGGTAGGTTTTTGAAAGCAAAGCGCCCGACAGCGTGGCAGGTTTGCAGCAGCCTTTGTCTGTCGTGTGATTCAGTCCAGCTGGGGAACTGGTAGAACTGCACCATCCAGACATCAAAGCGGAGGAGACGTTGTGGAAGGCCGTGCTCCTTGGGTTGTTCCGACGACCCACGGTGTCATCTGCACGCGAGTTAATTTTGATTTTGCCGTTAGCTGAAAACTCTTCCGCTCTCGGACTATAAAGCAAGCTGTCTCAACTGCCGTGTTACATAGAATCGCAGAAGATTTTGGGTTGATGGGACCTTCAAACATCATCCAGTCCAACTGTCCTGCCACAGGCGGGGACGTCTTCCGCTAGATCAGGTTGCTCCCAGCCCCGTCAGTAGAGTCATAGAAGGGTTTGGGTTGAAAGGGACTTTCAAAGATCCACGGGCAGGGACATCTCCCACTAGGATCAGGTTGCTCCGAGCCCCCATCCAACCTGTCCTCGAATGCTTCCCACGATGGGGCATCCACAGCTTCTCTGGGCAACCTGCTCCCGTGCCTCACCACCCTCATCATTTCAGGAGCAGTAATTAGGGTCGTCCCTCCCTCGAAAGCTGTTCCCTCCGGGAGGACTTCCTCATGTCGGCTGATGCTTGGGGCGTCTCTTCAAGGCTTTAGTTGGATCTCTGCCTTTTTTTTTTTTTTTTTTTTTTTTTTTTTTTTTTTTTTTTTTTTTTAGCTATTTTGATCCTATTAGACCCCCTCTATCCGCGGGGAGTGAAGAGGTAATCCTCCCGGTAGAAGCAGTATTGGGTGTTAAGCCGGTGCTATGCCTGATCTTAAGTCAAAAAGCAAAGAAAAGATGGGATGGTTTATTTTACTCGCTTTCTTTTCAGCGTTGAATCGGAAACGCCTGCAAAGCGTGCCCTCTCCCCCAGGCTCCGCCATGGGTCCCCTTAGCTCTTCCCTCCGCCGCTGACCTGTTTTTCTTGCTCCCTGCCCGTCTTGGGAGGTAGACCGTGACCTTGATTTGCCTTCGTGACACAGTCGGCTTGTGGTTTGCGCCCACAAGCCGCTTGTGACGACGGTGGGGAAGCTGTGCCCGCTGCGGTTAGCGCTCGGTCGGATGCTGCGGCCGACACATCTTGGCCGCTGCCGGTATCTCCTCGGCGTTGGTGCTAGCGTTCAAGTGCGAGGCGTATAAAATGGTACGGGCGGAGTGCAGTCTCTCTGGGATTCCTGAGCTGAAACGCTGATGGTTGTTTCTTTTTCTCCTAGGGGAGAACGTTGGCCGTCCAACGACGGGGACCAGCAAGAACTGAAGCGCTGCTGGTACACCCAGGATGGGAACGACGAACTTCATCGCCCCGGCGCCCTGCCTGGCTTGAGAACTGTCACCCCGCCTTCCACCGAGCTCCCAAGTCGCACCGGGTGCCGGAAACACTAATCCCCTCGGGTGCCGGAAACACTGATCCTCTTGGAAGCGGTTGACTGGGACAGGATGTGTGGACGATGATGATGGCAAGAAAGCAAGATGTTCGCATTCCCACCTATAACATTAGCGTGGTGGGATTGTCCGGGACGGAGAAGGAGAAGGGGCAGTGTGGCATTGGGAAATCCTGCCTTTGCAACCGGTTTGTACGGCCCAGTGCGGATGAGTTTCATTTGGACCACACTTCGGTTCTCAGCACCAGTGACTTTGGGGGAAGGGTGGTCAATAATGACCATTTCCTCTACTGGGGGGAAGTTGTGCGTTCCCTGGAGGACTGCGTCGAATGTAAAATGCATGTTGTGGAGCAGACGGAGTTTATCGACGACCAGACCTTTCAGCCTCACCGCAGCACGGCCCTGCAGCCCTATATCAAGAGGGCTGCTGCGACCAAACTGGCGTCGGCTGAAAAGCTCATGTACTTTTGCACTGATCAGCTTGGGCTGGAACAGGACTTTGAACAAAAACAGATGCCGGATGGAAAGCTCCTGGTGGATGGCTTTCTTCTCTGCATTGATGTTAGCAGGGGTATGAACAGGAACTTTGATGATCAGCTCAAATTCGTTTCCAATCTTTACAATCAACTAGCGAAAACGAAAAAGCCCATCGTGGTGGTCCTGACAAAGTGTGACGAAGGCGTGGAGCGGTACATTAGGGATGCACATACTTTTGCCTTAAGCAAAAAGAACCTCCAGGTCGTGGAGACGTCGGCTAGATCCAATGTGAACATTGACTTGGCTTTCAGCACCTTAGTGCAGCTGATTGATAAAAGCCGGGGAAAGACTAAAATCATCCCCTACTTCGAAGCTTTGAAACAGCAAAGTCAACAGATAGCTGCTGCTAAAGACAAGTACGAGTGGCTGGTCAGCCGCATCGTCAAAAACCACAACGAGACGTGGTCGAACGTGAGCCGCAAGATGCAGTCCTCTCCAGAGTATCAGGATTACGTCTACCTGGAAGGAACGCAGAAAGCCAAAAAGCTGTTTCTGCAGCACGTCCACCGCCTCAAGCAGGAGCACATAGAGCGCCGGCGGAAGATGTATCTTGCCATGCTTCCTCAAGCGTTTGAAGCCCTCATCCCGGACCTGGACGAAATAGATCACCTGAGCTGCATAAAAGTGGAGAAGCTCTTGGAGACGAAGCCGGACTTTCTGAAATGGTTTATTGTCCTGGAAGAGACGCCCTGGGATGCCACGAGCCACATCGACAACATGGAGAACGAGCGCATTCCCTTCGACCTGATGGAGACCCAGCCCGCCGAGGAGCTCTACGAAGCTCATTTAGAAAAGCTGAGGAACGAGAGGAAAAGGGCAGAAATGAGGAGAGCTTTCAAAGAAAACCTGGAGACTTCCCCTTTCATCACGCCCGGGAAGCCCTGGGAGGAAGCACGCAGTTTCATTATGAACGAGGATTTTTACATGTGGCTGGAGGAGTCTATATATATGGATATCTACAGCAAGCACCAAAAACAGATTATAGAAAAGGCCAAGGAGGAGTTTCAGGAGCTGCTCTTGGAGTACTCGGAGCTGTTTTACGAACTGGAGCTTGACGCTAAACCCAGCAAGGAGAAAATGGGCGTCATTCAGGATGTCCTGGGTGAAGAGCAAAGGTTCAAAGCCCTGCAGAAGCTGCAGGCTGAGCGGGACGCCCTTATTTTGAAGCACATCCACTTTGTGTACCACCCGACGAAGGAAACGTGTCCGAGCTGCCCGGTTTGCGTAGACTCTAAAATCGAGCACCTGATCAGCTCCCGCTTCATCAGGCCCTCTGAACGCAACCAGAAGAACTTGCTTTCGGACTCCAACATCGACAGGATCAATCTGGTGATCCTCGGCAAGGACGGTTTGGCGCGCGAGCTGGCCAACGAGATCCGGGCGCTCTGCACCAACGACGACAAGTATGTGATCGAAGGTAAGATGTACGAGCTGTCCCTGAGGCCGATCGAGGGCAACGTCCGGCTCCCCGTTAACTCTTTCCAGACGCCCACCTTTCAGCCTCACGGTTGTCTCTGCCTTTACAACTCAAAGGAGTCGCTGTCCTACGTGGTGGAAAGCATCGAAAAGAGCAGAGAGTCGACCATCGGCAGGAGGGATAATCACTTGGTTCACCTTCCTCTGACGCTCATCCTCGTTAACAAAAGGGGGGACACCAGTGGTGAGACGCTACATAGCTTGATACAGCAAGGCCAGCAGATCGCGAGCAAGCTGCAGTGTGTCTTTCTGGACCCCGCGTCTGCTGGCATCGGGTACGGCCGTAACATCAATGAGAAGCAGATCAGCCAGGTTTTGAAGGGGCTGCTGGACTCGAAACGCAACTTAAACCTCGTCAGCTCGACCTCCAGCATCAAGGACCTGGCGGACGTCGACCTTCGGATCGTCATGTGCTTGATGTGCGGAGATCCGTTCAACGCCGACGACATCCTTTTACCCATCCTGCAGTCCCAGACCTACAGACCTTCGCAGTGCGGCAGCAGCAGCTCCGTCCTCCTCGAGTTATCCATCGGGCCGCACAAGAGGCGCGTGGAGCTCTCCCTCCTTTCCTACCATTCCTCCTTTAGCATTAGGAAAAGCCGGCTCGTCCACGGGTACATTGTCTTTTACTCGGCGAAACGCAAGGCGTCCCTGGCCATGCTACGTGCCTTTCTCTGCGAGGTGCAGGATATCATCCCCATACAGGTCGTGGCGCTCACGGACGGTTCCATAGACATCCTGGACAATGACTTGAGCAGAGAGCAGCTCACCGAGGGTGAGGAGATCGCCCAGGAGATCGACGGCAAGTTCACCACGATACCTTGTAGCCAGCCGCAGCATAAGCTGGAGATTTTCCACTCGTTTTTTAAAGACGTGGTGGAGAAAAAAAACATCATCGAAGCCACCCACATGTACGACAACGTAGCCGAAGCCTGCAGCACGACAGAGGAGGTGTTCAACTCGCCTCGAGCGGGCTCCCCTCTCTGCAACTCCAACCTGCAGGACTCGGAGGAGGACGTCGAGCCCCCCACCTACAGCCCCTTCAGAGAGGACACGTCCATGCCCGCCCTGCCCAAAGACCACTCGAAGCTTTCCATGGAGCTGGAGGGGAACGATGGCTTGTCTTTCATTTCCGTCATGAGCACTTTTGAAAGCAAGCTGAACAACAAAGTACCTCCTCCGGTGAAACCAAAGCCCCCCGTGCATTTTGACATTACGAAGGGGGACCTGTCGTATTTGGAGCAGGGGCATCGGGACGGGCAGAGGAAGTCCATGTCTTCTAGTAGCTGGTTGCCCACCGACTGCTTCGATCCTTCGGATTACGCCGAGCCGATGGACGCCGTGGTCAAACCCAGAAACGAAGAGGAGAACATCTACTCCGTGCCTCACGACAGCACCCAGGGCAAGATTATCACCATCCGAAACATTAACAAAACCCAATCGAATGGCAGCGGCAACGGCTCAGACAGCGAGATGGACACCAGCTCCCTGGAGCGGGGCCGCAAGGTGTCGGTCGTTAGCAAGCCCGTGCTGTATCGGACGCGCTGCACGAGGCTGGGCAGGTTTGCTAGCTACCGAACCAGCTTCAGCGTTGGGAGTGACGATGAGCTGGGACCCATTCGAAAGAAAGAGGAAGACCAGACTTCCCAAGGGTATAAAGGCGATAATGCCGTTATCCCTTACGAAACGGCCGATGGGGAAGATCCGAGGAGGAGGAACATCCTGCGCAGCCTGAGAAGGACGACGAAGGTAGGCTTGGTGCTTCCTGCCCTTTGGTTGTGGGATACACGGGGTGGAGGTCGGGACGTACCGCCAGGCGGGAGCCCCTGCCATCACATTTTTCATATATTTACTGATTGATTGAGTAGGCTGAGCGCAGAATCTCTTTATTTTATTGTGCGTTAACTCGGTGCTGGCGTGGACTGTGTGAACTTGCAGTCCTATGCCAAAATCACCTCCGTCCTTTCCACTGTGGGCATTCGGCTCTGACGACTTTATCCTCACGACACGCTTCTGAGAAAGCTCGTTCTGCGCTCAGAAGTTAGGAGTTTCAAGGTACAGTTAACCGAAACGTGGGTGCTTTGACGGGTGGCCTCCATTTGCCTTGTAAATTCTCTTTAACGTGGATGAACGTAGTAAAGTCACTATTGTCAGCATAGAGTCGTTCTTTTAAAGAAATGGGGCGAAGCTAGATGTGTCCGACCAGAGAAGACGCTGGTAAGTTGAGGACACGTCTAAGTTGTTGTCTGTTGCCACTCTTGGGTGGCTCTTCTCAAGGCTCTTCTCTAAACGTGTCGTGCTGCCACGGCTCTACGGAAACAGCCTTTAAATCCACCTGAATTTGCCGCCGCTCTTTGGCGTGATGGCGGATCTGCTCTTTAGAAGGTGAAACTGGCTTTGGACGAGCCCACCGGTTCGAGGTGCCATGGGGTTGAGTAGTCCTTGGACTTCTTGGCCAACGGTTGGCGCGCCGACGGCCAACGGTTGGCTGTCAAAGCCGTGCAGTCCTGAGCGTGGTTGGCGTTGCGGCGGGGTGGAAGCACACAGACACACACACACTCACGTATATGCACAACATACAGAAGCATACAGTACACACATTATATACGTACACAGAGGCAAACATTATATATGTACATATGTGTCATACACATGGCATATACAGAGGCACTCACGTCTCATGCACACACGTTAAATATACACACACATGACGCACGTCAAATATACACACAGGCGTTGCACACAGACATCATACACATATGCACGTTGCACACATGCACACGTACGCGCATATGCACACACTATATACATACATACATGCACACATATATGCACGCATCCTAGGAACAGACACTTATACACACTTTAGGTACACAGACGTTATGCATACACTTATACATACACGCTTATGTATACCCACACATAAATGTGTGCGTACACATATGCACACACACCATTATACATACATGCATATTATATACACACACGCATACTTGACACACATGTATGTTGTACGTAAATGTTATCTGGACGCATTATATATATACACATGCTATACACATATGTACAGACACATACAGACACTATATATGCACAGATACGTGCATGCGCCCACGTCGTTATGTACACATCTGTACAGGCACGCACGCTATACACACGCAGGCGTTACAGTGTGGGCGTATATACGTGTGCGAGGAAGAGGGGAGGCAGGAGGAGGAAGGGAAGCGGGGGCTGGGCTGCCCCCGGCCTGGCAGAGGGAGCAGCGGCAGCCGCCGGACGTCCTGCTCGGAGCCGCCTGCCGCTGCAAAACCAATCACGGTAATTAAGAGGCGTTATTAATTTCCACTGGAAACAAAGGGGGAGCCGCCCACAACGATCTGCCAAGCAGGAAGGAGCAAAACGAAATCCTCCTCTCCTCGGCGGGGAGGAGGGGGCTGGTGCGACGCCCTCGGCCTCCGGGAACAATCCCGCGCCCTGCTCTGTCGTACCAAGAGCTTCCTCAGTTTCCCTTCCGCGTCCAGCTGCCGAAGCATCGTCTTCCGCTCGCTGCGTTAAAGAAAGCTCCGTCCGGATGCTCCTGCTCGTCGGGGGGTTGCTTGGGGATGGGGGAGAGCTCTCATCCAAAAAAAGCTCCCCTGAAAAAAGGGTGTTTTGAGTCTCCCCAAAATAGCCACGGAGGCACAAACTTCCCTTATGGCAATAGATACGTGGGACACGCCGAGAGGAGAGCGGGCTGCGCTATTCTGCAAGGGGAAGAGGCTTCGCTGACGGGACCGGGTTTCCAGCCGGCGCGTTTGGGTTCATAACTGGCTTTTTTGGGTTTCCAGCCGGCGTTTTCAGGATTTGGTCCCGTGCTGTATTGTAGCACGTCCCTTTTTCCAAGGGGAAGCTGAGGGATGTGGCCGAGCAGCGGGTGATGCCGCTAATAGCGGTTCTTGACATTTTAATCGCTTCCCTCTTAGTTCTGGGCATTTATTTTTAAGTCACGGTTTCATCTTCATTTTGCCGACGGGAACGGTGTGCGGTGGCAGGTACCACCTTTCCCGGGCTGGAGGAGCGTCTGGGTTTCCACCTTTGCTTTGGTGACACGTCGCAGGGTTTATTTGCTCGTTCCTTGAAGTTTAGTAGCAAAATCCTGATTCTAGAATCATGGAATGGGTTGGGTTGGAAGGGCCCTTCAAAGATCATCTCGCCCAACCTCCTGCCATGGGCAGGGACGTCTCCCACTAGATCGGGTTGCTCTGAGCCCCGTCCATAGAGTCATGGAAGGGTTTGGGTTGGAAGGGACTGTAAAGATCCATCTCGGTCCGACCCCCCCGCCACGGGCAGGGACGTCTCCCACGAGATCAGGCCGCTCCGAGCCCCGTCGAACCTGACCTCGAACGCTTCCCAGGACGGGGCGTCCGCAGCCTCTCGGGGCAACCTGCTCCGGTGTCTCACCACCCTCATCGCAAAGAATTTCTTCCTCTGGTCCAGCCCAACCCTCCCCTCTCTCAGTTTAAAGCTGTCGCCCCTCGTCTTGTCACCGCAGACCCTGGTCAAAGTCTCTCTCCGTCTTACAAGCCCCCTTTATATATTGAAAGGCCACCAGAAGGTCTCTGTTTAGTATGTCCACGTCTCTCTTGTACGGGGGAGCCCAGTGCCGGACCCGGCACTCCAGGTGTGTCCTCACCAGCGCTAAGCAGAGGAGAAGGATCACTTCCCTCCACCTGCTGCCAACGCTTTGTCTAATGCAGCCCAGGCCACCGTTGGCCACCTGCGTGGCACGTTGATGGTTCATGGTCAGCTTGGTGGCCACCGAGACCCCCAGGTCCTTCCCTGCCGAGCTGCTGGGTGGCCCCCAGCGTAGACCGGTGCTGTGGGGTTGTTCCTCCCCAGGGGCAGGACTTCGCGCTTCTCCTTGCGGTCGTTCCCGAGGTTCCCATCAGCCCATTTCTCCGGCCTGTCGTGGTCCCTCTGGACGGCAGCACGACCCTCTGGGCTACCAGCCGCTCCTCCCCCTTTGGTGTCACCCGCAAACTCGCCGAGAGTACATCTGCCCCATCATCCGGATCATTAATGAAGGCGTTAGGCAGGACTCGACCCAGGATTGACCCCTGGGCGCCGGCCTCCAACTAGACTCTGCTCCACTGATCGCCAACCCTTGGGCCTGGCCATTCAACCGGTCTTCAACCCCCCTCCCCCTCTGCTCATCAACAGCTTCGCCAGGAGGGTCTGGTGGAGATGGCGTCAAAAGGTCCTACTGAAGCTCGGGCAGACGCTGTCCACCGCTCTCCCCTCGTCTACCAGACCAGCCGCTTCATCCTAGACGTCCACCAGGTTGGGCGACCTTCCCCTTGGTGACGTCCCGTTGGCTTCTCCCGCTTTCTGGTCGTTCCCTTCTGCAGCCAGAGAGGTTTTCTCAGCTAAAGACTGACAAAAACGCCGATTTCGATGCAAACGGTGCCGTCGTTGATTTTTCGCCTAAGCCGTGACGTCGAGGAGGCTCCACCTTAGATGCTGGAGAGCGACAGCGTTCGGGATGAAATCCGTCAGCTTTGCAAAGCCTTCGGTTGGGTTTAATGTGCCGTAGCGGGGAAGGGAGCGTTGGGAGAAGTGCCTTCCCCGTCCGTAACCGCAACCTCCGCCTCTCGCTTGGAATAAATACGTTACGATGATAATAATTCACTTGAATAATTAATAATAGCAGGCTGCTTGAATAAGTGTCTTATAAGAATAGTATATAATAGTACATGCGTTGGGATAAATAATAATAATAATAATTCATTGGGATAAATAATAATTCTTCATTGGAATGAATAGTGACGCTTTGGAATAGAGAATAAATTGCTTGAATAAATAGCAATCCGCTGGAATCGGCACGTTATCCGGGTCTCGCGGCTGTCGGTGACGATGCTGCGGATGCAGGAGCGCCTCCGGGAGGGTTTCTCCGCCCCCCACGGGGTCCTCCTGGATCTGGCCCAGCCGGGAATTCGGCCCGGCAAAGCGGTCGCCGTGTTTTAGGCTTTACCCATGGCTAACGCTCGCCACGGTTCGGTCGGCCAGGGAGCGGCGGGAGTTTGTCGGGACTTGGGCTTTCCCCGTCGGATCGGCTTGTGCCGCTCCTGCCAAAATAACTGGATTTTGGCTGCCGATACCCTTTGCCGTGTAAAAATCTTAAGAGCAGCTTCCGCATCCTTCCTGTCTTGGTGGTAACGGGTTGACTTGCGGATTTAAGTGTCTAAATAAATGGACGTATTTGGGGTATTAGCCTCAACTCCGCTCCTCTCTCTCCCGCAGAAGCCAAAGCCCAAACCGCGGCCATCCATCACGAAGACGACGTGGGAAAGCAATTATTTTGGGGTGCCTTTGACCAACGTAGTGACTCCAGAGAAACCCATCCCCGTCTTTATCGAGAGATGCATCGAGTACATCGAAGCAACAGGTAAGAGCAACCGGCTGCGGAGGTTTCTTCCCCGGGGGAAGGTCTCTTGTCGCAGGCAGCGATGGCAGCGCACGGGGAGGTTTCTTCTGCATCGCAGGCTCGGGTCACGTCACCGTGGTTTTTCCGGGAAGGTGTAAAACTCTTCCCCGGATCCTTTTTTGTTACCTGGGAAAACGAGGGTGCCTGGAGAACCACCAGCCTCGGACATTTGCTGTTCCCGTCCTGGCCGCAGAGGCAAAGGGCTGAAATAATTCAGGTTGCCTTCAGGTGGGACGTTTTTTGGGGGGGCTCCACCTTGCACCTTTCCCTCCGGGCGGTCGATGTTGATGGGTACGGCGCAAAGTTTTCAGCCTCCAGCCTCCGGTCGCCCTAATTAACACCAAAATAAGCTCCAGGCTTTTTTTCTGACGGCTTTTCCCCCCCCCTCAGGCTCTTGCTCCAGGTAGCTGTAATGGGGAGATCAGGCAGCGGGTGCTTCCCCTTCCTCCGGCATTTTTTTTTGCCGATGGCAAAGCATGAGCCGACACCGCTGCCGCGTCAGAGAAAACAGCCGGTGCCGCTTCACCCCCTGGTCTCCCACCCAGAAAATCCAGGCAGCGTTTTCTCTTCAGGGAGACCAGGTTTTGTTTCTTTTTCCCCATTCTGTGCGCCAAAAAAAAAATTAAAAAAAAAAAATTATTTGGGCGAAGATACCGTGCGCGGAAGAGACGTCGGTGTCACCGCGGTGTGCTGTAATTTGAATTGATCGTTAACGCTTTAAATGAGCACAAAGCGACGCCAGGAGTTGAACGCTACCCTGGGGATAAATCACCTAAAATCGAAGTTGAGGTTTGGAGGAGTTGCGTAAAAAAAAAAACAAAACCAAGAAAACCAAGACGGGGGGTAAAAAGGGTAAATCAGGGGTGAGAAATTCTGCGTGGAGCTCCGGGCGGGTTGGTTTGACTTGGACATTACCTTGCTGTACCTCCTGATTTTTGGATTAAAAAAAGAGATCTCTGCGGGGCGCCGGGTTTGAAAGGTTCAAAATAATAAATAGGGAAATTCCTCCCCCTTGGGACGAGATCGCAGGCTGGGTTTAAACTAGAATTTCCTGGAGGAGCGGGATTTTGCCGAGGGGTAGGGATTTGGGGTATCGTCGCTTCCAGGCTCTGGGGAGCAAATGAGACGTATGGATTTTAATGCCTATAAACAAGGGTTTATAGGGGGGTTGTCCCTAAAGCTCTTGCCCCCCTTGCGCTGATACCGGCTTTTTTTTCCCTCGCCAGGGCTGAGCACCGAAGGCATCTATCGCGTGAGCGGAAACAAGTCGGAGATGGAGAGCCTGCAGCGGCAGTTCGACCAGGGTAACCTCTGCCGCCGAGATTTCCGCCTTTCCCACCCCAAAAACTCGAGGGACGCCCGCGCCCAACGTGCCTGCATCCCCCCCCGCCACCGCGTTTTTAGGATGAAAACAACGTTTGGGCACGCTTAACCCCTGTTGGTTTTGTAACCTGGACACGGTTGACAGGCCCGCCGCAGCCGCGTTGCCCCGTGCCGTCCCAATGAGCGACGCCGGGCATCGGGACTCTGCGGTCCCCGCTTTTTTTTGGGGGTGTTTTACCCATTTTCGTGCCCCTCCTGCCGCTGGCTCGCCTGCTGGGCGTCCGGGTTCGCCTCCTCCGTGAAATGGAGATTCAGGTCCGCCGTCGGAGGTGGTTTTCTGCCGGCGGCACCGCCGAGCCGCTCCAGAGCTTCCCGCACCCCGAAGCGCTTCGGGGTGCGACCGTGAACCTG
>JAVKLA010000024.1:1316-40525 GCA_034782735.1 Sagittarius serpentarius
CCGCCCGCGCCACTTCCCGCACGGCGCGGAGGAGGAGGAGCCCGAGGCCGACAATCTCGCGAGAAGCCAGACAGAGAGCCCGCCCCCCTCGGGGAGGGAGGAGGGGGGGACAACCAACGGAGGGGTCGGCCTTTTATACCGGAGGTAGCCAATAGGCAGGCGAGGGGAAGGGACTGTAGCAGGAGCGGCGTCTCTCGCGAGAGCTGGGGAGGGCGGCGGGGCGGGGAGCGGCGGCAACGTGTCCTCTCGCGAGAGCGGCGGGCGGTCGCCCGGTGCCGCTGGCCGGTAGCGCGGCCGCCCTCGCTTCGCCTCACCTCGCCCCGCCCACTGGCGGGGACGCGCTTCCCCCGCCCCTCCTCCGGTTCGTCCTGCGGCCCGCCGCCATTTGACAGCGGGGCGGACCGGTGGGGGCTTCACCCCCGGCGCCGGGCGCTGCCGGAGCCGCCGGTCATGAGTGAGTGGCGCGAAGGCGGGGAAGTGAGGGGGAGGGGTGTTGCCGCCGGGCGGTTGGGAGCCCAACGGACTTGCGCTGGGGCGCGCGGGGAGCCCCTGGGCCGTGACGTCATGAGGGGTGCGAGGGAGGAGGAGGAGGAGGAGGAGGACCCCACCCCCCCGCTCCCCTCCCGCGGCCGGCGGGGAAACCGCAGCCCTGCCCGGTGTGTAACCGGGCTGCAGCCGTGGCACCGTTTGCGGGCTGGGCCTGTTTGCTGCGGGAGGCTCGTTGTCGTTGTTTGTTTAGCGCTGCCGCTGGAAGCGGGGGCGGCGCCCGCCGGGCCCGTGGGACCCCCCTCTTACAGGGAGGGCGCTCAACGGACGCCGGCACCCGGCCTGCAGCTCGTAGAAACTGCAGCGGGGTTCAGGGTTGCAAAACCGGTAGGTGACTGTGGAGAGGGAAAAAGCCGAAGCATCAAGCTATGGGAAAAGGTAGCTTTCAGTAAGGGTGTAAAAGAAAGAAGAGGCAGAAAATTAGAGGAAGGCTATAGTTGCGCAGAAATCTTTATTCTTTGGTGTTGGTGTTCTTTTTAAGGGCAGCCAAATTTGATAACGAAAGCAATTAGTAAATAGCAGGAAGTGACAGGAAATGAGTGTGTAGTAGCAGTATTACTGTGTTGCGTGAGTTGTTACTCTTGCCACCTGTTGACCCTGTTGGTAAGACTGCAGACTAACAAATACATTTGCAGCTGGGCATCTCTTGTAGGGTAGAGTTCAGGAGTCATGAAGTCCTCGTGCTCGCAGAACAATTAATGTACAGTAAGAACTGATTAGAGTCAAATGTATTTGATTAATTGGTTGGGGTTTCTTTTCCCTAGACGTCCAGGTTAACTCACAGGTTTAGATCTATTTTAGGATAAGACAAAAGTTTTGTTTTTCATAGGCAGCCAGATGAGCAACTAGGGAGAATTTTAAATTCCAAGGATTAGGGCCAGTGTCTTGCCCAAAGGAATCCTAGTCAAGATTTGGAGCCACTGTGAACTACCATGGCACAAACAAGGATTCTCCTTTTTGAGGTACAAATCCTGCCTGAAAACAGGAGGTGGCCTCTGGCCTGCTGAAGCTTCTGGATAGTCACCGCTGAATTTGCGTGGCTGAATTCCACACAAGGCACACGCGTGTCTTCCCCAGATCATTCGCTGTGAAAAAGAATGCCAGTGGCTTTGCTACAGATGGGTTTCTTCTTATCTTGTGTGGCTGGGTTGAGTCAAAATGAGAAAGTGCATGGGAGGGTGAATATGTACGGTGTTTAAAAATTTATATTGATGCATACAAGTTATCAGAGGTGTTAACTGCATTGTAGTCTGAATGCCGAATGTATTCTAAGCTCATGCAGAGGCCTGAGAGGCTTTGGTTATACTGGCTAGAGAATTCATGACCCATGAATTAAGTTAAAGACTGCTCTTCAAATTCTCCTTAAATATGGATCTGATTAAACCAATTTCTGTAACAGTTTAGCCAGCTAGTGTGGAAGGTCATCTTTTGTCTGTGATATTTTTGTAGTCCAGTAGGAATCTGAGGCCAGAATTGGAAGCAGAAATGAGGAGCAAGAAAAGCAGATCCTTAAAAACAATGCAGTGTGATTTCTGTCTACGTAATATTAAAAAGTTCAGACTGCCAAACCAGAGCGAATAAATTAACTACCTGTGACAACACACCAGTTTGCTGAAGAACTTGACTTGATACCTTAAATACATATGTAAATCACATGGAAATTAAAATGAAAACTCGAGTTGATAAACAGGAAGGAATTAACATTATGAATGTCTATAGGAAACTTAAACTTGCCAAAATGCTGATGCTCTCGATAACACATGAATCACAGAGAACACAGGTTAAAACAGTTGTGCTCTGTGCATACACGAAGCTCACTTTCTGACGCTCCTTTATCAGTTAACAGATCTCAACCTTTCTGTGGTGGTAGGGTCCCTGCAAGACCCTTCTACCCAGAAAAAGTAAACTAAATGCTTTTGTATTACATGTGTTCCTCAGAGCAGAGGGAGCACCTAATGAAATTGCCAAATTAAAATGCTTTGGAGAGGTTATACCTTGCAGAATGGTTCTGGGTGCAGGAGAGCTCTTCAGAGAGAACATTCCACGCTCTGCTGCCGTCTTGCTTAATTTTCCCCCACCTTAATGCATGCGGGCAGGATATTCCTGCTGTTTGTAAATATTTTGAGGGGAATGGTGGAATTTCTGGTGTTTGAAATATCCTTACCTCTACTGCTTACCTGGGACAGTGGGAAAAGGTCAGTTGTGGAAAATGTGAAGATTTCTTTAAGCTGGCTTAAAGATCCTAGGCTATGATTTGTAAAGGTGCCTAAGAAAGTTAGAAAATCAACTTGGAGCAAATTTTTTTCCTGTAGCTCAGGAAAGGCTCACTGACCTTTTATGCTTACAAAAATCTCTCCTTTGGCGAACAGCCTGGCTAAGAAATGGATTTAGTTGATTCTTTCAGTACCTTAGAAAGTTTCCTGAAACAAATATTAAGCCTTATATCAATAAGGCCCATAACTCTAATAAACCTCTATTGTTGCTGTCTGATTGCTGAAGAACTGTTCAAGGAGTTTAGGTAGATTTCAGTAGAAAAAGTGCAAGGTTTCTTAAAGGAAAATAAAAACTTAGGCTGAAAACCTTGGTCTTGAAACTTATTCTATCAAGCATGAGTATGAAGAAATTCAATGTAAAGGCCAGTATTTTGGAAATGCTAGCATGTACAAGCATTTTGCAAGTTTAGCAATTCTAGCAATAGGTAATTTCTGCTAACAACTATTGCAATTAGAAGGCTGGTATTTTACCTATGCAGTGGGTTCTTTTTCTTAGCTAAGTTGCTGTCTTTCTCTGTCCTGTTGAAAATTTTACAGTTCATGCCATGCAGTGATGTTTGTGTTCATTTATAGACATGAAGAAAACACAAGCCTTCCGTTTTCTGAATTTTCCCTGAGTAATTTTCTCTACCCTATGAGTTTGTGCTGTTCCTTCTCTGCTGATTTAATTCATCAGAATCTTCCAGCCCGCTGTAGCCCTTTGGCATTCTCTTTTGTGCTTGATTTACATGTCTCAAGTATCTTGAAGTATATCTGACTGGTAGGAGGGCACATTTTGAAAAAAAAAAAGGTAGTATTGAAAAATGAAATAGTTAATGTAGTACTTTTTTTTTTTTCACTCTGCTACTTACAGAAGGACCTGCAGTGCTCCGTTTCCACATGTTCGATAGTCCTCCTTTTGCACTTACATTGATACTCTCCTCACAACACTAAGTTTACTTTCATTTCCTTGCTCTGATATATGGTCTTAACAGCAATTAAAAAGGAGGAAAAGGAAAAGCAAACTTTAGGGAATTCTTAAGATAGATACATTTTTCCTACTCCTAACAGACAAGAAAATGTCTGGGTGTTTCCAAGGGAAAGGTTGTATTCAGCTGCTTTAGACTAAGAAAAAAAAATTATGTATGTATCACATAGATAGCTGTTCTCTGTATAGCAAGCAGGTGGTGTTGTGAAAATAATACATTTCTAATCTTTAGAAATGAGTTGCACAATTGAAAAAGCCTTAGCAGATGCAAAAGCGCTGGTGGAACGGCTGAGGGAACATGACAACGCAGCGGAAGCTCTTATTGAACAGACTACAGCTCTTAACAAGCGGGTTGAAGCAATGAAACAGGTTTGTTTGGCAACTTTGTTTACTCCATTAAAAGAACAACTTGGAAACACATAATTTAAAATAATTTTTGTGTGCTACTGTACAGTGTAGAATCAGTATGTTATTTGGTTAATCCTTTAATACCATACTAAGTATTTTCATTATAGGTATGACCATGATCTAAAAATAGGTTGTTTGTATATTTAGTTTGATCCTGTGAAGAAGTTTTCTGTTACTCTAGCTTAAATACTAAAAACTAGCATTTATTTGAAGAACACTGGTAGAAACAGGGTTGGTATCTTACAAACCATTGTGTAGTGTCTTGTGTTCTGCTCTTCTGTGAAATACTACTTGTTTTATTAATTTCAACATGTACCTTTAATCATACAGCGGTCCTGTCATGCTTTCTTCTGTTCAGAATAATTTATCTTTTCACTGTCTTCTTTTGTTTCAGAGTGGCCTCTTAGGCTTTTTTGTGATCATTTCCATTCTGATGTTAAGCTGTTCAAGTCATGTTGTTAGACTGAGTGTGACTTTCACTAGAGAACTTCTGGTAAAACATAAAGGTGTCTACTGACTTTCCATATGGAAGTTGATCCTGTCATTTTAATAGAACACAGATGTGTTAAAGGGCCTGTAAAATAATAAAATGCTACATGTGCTTCATCCCTGTAAAACTAGTCATGGAGAGGCTTCATAACTTCAAATCAAGAGTATTAAATTTACCCATTTGTTGAGAGTCAGGATCCATTTGTTCAGGTCCATGTGAATTTAAACCACAAGGTTGTACGGGTACAAGTATTGGGAAGCCACCGTAAATATCTAGAGGTTAATACCTCATGGATTTTCTTTACCATATGTGTATCAGTTTTAAATTACTTGATGGTGAATTTGACCTGCATTAATTGAAGGTTAGTGCCCACTACACACATCTGAGGTATGAATCTTGTTTAAAAACAAAGGTGATACTTTTGTGTCTCTAAAGGGCAGTATCTTAGCAACACCTTCAGAAGTGTTTTTGTTTGTTTGATATTATTTAAAAACAGACCTTATCTTGCTGGTTACAGACTTTGACTGACAGTAGAACTGGTCCTTTGTGACTTGCTGAGTAATGCTTGGCTTCAGTTACTCAAACATGTTGTGGGGTTTTTTTCATAACTAGTACCAAGAAGAAATTCAAGAGCTCAATGAAGTAGCAAGACATCGCCCTCGGTCTACGTTAGTGATGGGTATCCAACAAGAAAACAGACAGATTAGGGAGTTGCAACAGGAAAATAAAGGTAAAACATGAATATTCTATCCTTTTCAAGTTCCGGCTTGCACCACTGGAATCAGTGAGACTTTTACCATTGACCTATTCTCAAAAAATTGTTGTAGAAGAAATTTTTTCTTCTAATCTCAATTTGTCAGTTTAACTGATCATAATGCAATCTAATAGAACTCCTAGTGTCCAACCACTGGGACTATGATTAACAAAAAGAGGCGTGGAAAATTACTTTTTCAGTCCCTAGCTAATGTTTAGCACAAGTGAGGAGATAAATAGAACTTAATTCTGCAGCATAGGTATCTATTTGGAAGTGTGTTTCCCCACTGCTAAAAATAACTAACTTAAGAGCAGTTTGGACGAGTTGTAGTGTAAGTGCAGTAGTATAATTCCTTCTGGAATTGTGTACACTAGGAATATACTGTTCCTCCTGGAATACGTTAGGTATTCTAACACATTCAGCAAAGGATTCAGTGGTCTCAATTTGTATGAATCTTGTCTTATTTCAGGAGTTATTTGTCCTTTGGCTTAGTGTATTTTGAACACAAGCATTTTTAACTCCTATTTTACCAAGCTGCAGATTAAAACAGATCCGTAAACTTCTTTCTAGCTTTTGTACACTGTGCTTATAGTGGCTAGAGTAAAGCTCCTCAGCCACACTCAAGATGGCTTAATGTCAGCTAAAGGGGCTGAATATGAAGTCCTATTAACAAAAGACCTTCTGTTTCTGACTGAACAAGAATTTTCCCAGGACAGTCACCACTGAAGACATTTGCAGAGCCTACTACATAGATTTTACGGTGCAAAGAGAGGGGATACTCAAGGGTTTATTTTGGTTTTCTTAAGCTGAAGTACTTCTGCATTTTGTTTCAGTTCTTTGTTAAACTTAAATTGTTAAACTGAATTTAAAATTATGTTGGTAGAACTACGCACATCTCTTGAAGAACATCAGTCTGCTTTGGAACTCATAATGAGCAAGTACAGAGAACAGATGTTTAGGTTGCTTATGGCAAGCAAAAAGGATGATCCAAGTATAATAATGAAGTTAAAAGAGCAACATTCCAAGGTAATAGCTTCATTTGTTTTTTTCCTTTTTTTTTTAGTTAACGCTTAAGTTAGTTTGTAGTGGAACAGTTCAAAGCTTACTTTGTCTCGTTTTCATTCATTGTACCAACAAGTCCTAATTTTTATAATCTAGTCCATGAAACACGAACAGGAAACTTGATCAGTTGAGTAAGTCAACCTTACTAGCTTCTCATTTATTTAAGCTTTTAACAAGTAGCATTTCATTACTCAATTTACTTCTGTTTTGCTTCGGTCTTTAAGGCAACTGCCCTATTATACTTCCAGATGCC
Source organism: Sagittarius serpentarius (assembly GCA_034782735.1). Classification (NCBI taxonomy): domain Eukaryota; kingdom Metazoa; phylum Chordata; class Aves; order Accipitriformes; family Sagittariidae; genus Sagittarius; species Sagittarius serpentarius. Next base: position 8,070 of record JAVKLA010000024.1, read on the forward strand.
CACAGATCTCAGTAATATTCAGACATTTAGACTGGCTTTAACTGATGCTTGTGACTCCAACAAATAATTAGTAAACCTGTGCTTATTGGGGAGAGTAGGAGGAGTAAACTTTTTAAATTCAATATTCAAATATTTTTCCCCTAAATATCGTAAATTAAAAAAAAAATTTAAAAGTCCTTTTGAATATTGGATAACTGAACATACAGTTCTCCTCTTTCCTGCTTCAGCCCTTGGTTCTTGGTTCAGTACTGATCAGGATTGCTAAGTAGAATCCAGGGCAGCCTGAGATGCACAAAGGGTGGTGAAAGTTGCTGGTATTAAGTGTGCTTCATTTTACAGCTTTTGAAAACTAGAAAAGCAAAGTGCCATTAAGCAACACTTTTGTAAACGATCATGAGTGGGGTATATATGAGTATTCAGCAGCTTCACATGAGATTTTCATGTTTTTATAGCATTAATATATAGTTTAGGCTTTTTTAATGTATTTTCCGGAAAACTCATTATTCTAGGTCACTAACAGATCTCAACAGGAGCTTTCTAACAAAGTATTATATTACATTTTAAATGAAACTTAAATCAGAGAGCAGTGTAACTGTACACAGACATTAGCTGTAAGTTTAATAATCTTTGACCTCAACAAACTAAGTCTGCAAAGCAGAGTTAGGGTCTGCATACTAGGAAAACAAAGTTTAAGAATTTAATGCTTTCTTATCTCCTTACAAAATCATGTGTATGTAATTAGTGCTGTTGAAATCAATGGGACTACTTAAATTGGTAGGAAAAAATTTACTGTATTAGAACTATCACTTTAACACAAAATCCTAAAAAATGACAGCTCTATATCCTTTTCAAAAGAAGTTACCTTAGCATATAGTAAAATGTTATCTTACAGCCTCGGGAGTACCAAAACAAGAGGGTAAAATTATATCAGTCCTGAAATTAAATTTGAAATTTCATTTAGGAACACTTCTATGGATGAAAAGCTTGGGCGGGGGAGAGAAGAATATCAAACAATATTTAAACAGGAGATTTAGGCTTCAATATTTTGGTTAAATCTGATCCCACAAGAATGGCTGATGAAGATTTATCACCCTTGACACTTAGGATTTCTGGAATTTCATTATTTATTCTTCTGATCAGCCTTCACATTCAGTAAGATGGAACAATCTTGAAGCAGTATTTAAATACTTCTTGTTAACTAAAAAAATCCATCATACCTAAGCAATTAATCTCGCTGTTACCAGTAATCATTGTTTTCTCAAGTGCCAGCTATTAACTTCAGCACCTATTTACAAAAGATTGTTTTTCTTCTCTTTGATGGAAGAAAAAAACCCAAAGCCACATGCATTTTTAGGCCTTGTTTCAGCTGAGCAAATTCAAACAGCACACTTAGATCAGGGTCATTACTGCCAACATACACTTTTCTCTTGCATACAACACTGCTAGAAGAATTGTTTTTCTATTTAAAGGAAGTGCTTACTGATCTGTAGAAATCAATTATTTTGTAACAATGTATGGCAAACAAAAAGGAGAGAGAGAGAGAGTATTTGTAGATGTTTGAGGGTATCTCTGTAAAGAAACACTTTCATTGCATTCTTTGGTATTACAGCACCTAAGTTTTACACATCTGCCTTCCAGGTTAGAACCTTACAGTTTTGCATTAGCATCTGATCTAATGTTAGTGACCTTGGAACAGGCCCTAAATCATATTGATCAAGAGCCCACATAAGCTGGTAAAATAGGAAGCAGGGAGGACAGCAGTATATCTAAAACCCACTAACTCCTTCCCAGCCTTTTTCAAGGGTACACCCTTGCTAACTCATTCTTTCACCACTGATCACAGCTTCCTTTCAAGGTAAATTTCAGGTTTTGTCAAAAAAAGTTTCATGTAATCACCTTCACTGGAAACTGAGAAGAAAATAAAAATTTACAGCAAGTTATACCCCTCTTCCCCCACTGCTGTGAGTGGGTATTTAATGAGTAAAGAGCTAAACTGTAGCTTTGGCAGTTGGAATTGAAGAGAGGAAAGGATGGAAAGGGCTGATGTTCATCGTAGTAAAGTATATTTGTTGGTCAGATAAAACTTACCTGACCAAGTGAGGCAGTTCTTCATGGTTGTTTAATCGTTTCTGGTAGTTTAAAGGTAAGCTGATCATCTGCCATATGTATGGACCTCCAGTCAAACTCATAATTTAAAGGTGGGATTTAACTTTAGTCTACACTGTTCTTAATTTCAGTCATACTGTTCTACTTTTCCCAGTATTAGTAACCGTTGTGAATTGTACAAAGGTCAGGTCAGACATGGATAGGCTGGCATGATAGTAGAGTTGGAATAAAAGACAAGTTGAGGAAGAGAAAATGAAGAATAAAAGCGTCTGGAAATACCATTAAAATATTTGGCTTAGCTGAACAGCAACAAATGCCAAGGGGTAGGCTCCTTATCTAGATCTGCAGGGGAAAAGCAGTAATGACCCTTTAAGCATTTCCTGCTGGTAGGTTGGCCAGCAAGAAAATAAAGAACAGAAAAAGATGAGATCACTTCTCCACAAAGAGTGAAGACTGTCTAAAATCTAGCCTCCTTGCAAAGGCTGTTATGCCTATGTTAATGGCTCCTATCATCCCACTCTTAGTAGTGGAAGAGGATGAGAGCAAATCAAACTACTGCTCTTTTTTTCCTCCTTCTTGAATCTTTCAGTGAGATGTCATAGTTATTTCTAATAGGAAAGTACCCCAGTAGCATTAATGAACAGAAACAAAGAGTTCAGTCAGGACACAAAAATTTTTCTTACAATTCAGCAAGGACAAGGACCTCGGAAGTCCAGATCCCAGATAAGCTGGAATTGGAAGTGGGTTCAAATGGAAGTATCTGAAAAAGAACAAAGGACAGATCAGAGTTTCCCAGTATATGACATAGTAAGGATGACAACTTCACCTGATCTTTTTAAAAGAGGCTGTACTAGGAGGTTTCAAACAAACGGAAAGAACGTCACATACCCTGCTGGTTTTAGATGAGTTTAGTCTTCTGCATATCCAAAATGATACACATCAGTTCCTGCAACACAGGAAGGCCTTGTCAGGGCAAGCACATGGCTAACTTGTCCATTTGGAAGATGTGGAAGCTGTGGAAGATATAGTCATTTAAGCATATATAAAATTCCAATAGAAAGGAATTGCTGTGTGGCAACCAGATTTATTTGAATAAACAGGACCACTGTGGCTGCTCGTGCTGTAAAGTTACAGAGGACTTGTTTTCTCAAATACTGGCCTATGTTCACACTTTTATTAAGTGGCATAGCAGTCAAAATGCACATTTAATGCTTTGCTTATTTTTAATAATGCAGAAAATGTATAACTAAAGATGTCATTTTATTTTTTTGTCTCAGGAGCTGCAAGTGCATGTGGACCAAATTACAGAAATGGCAGCAGTAATGAGAAAAGCCATTGAAATTGATGAAAAGCATGGCTATAAGGAGCAGGAACGTATCATTCAGCTTGAGGTAAGTATGAAATCAAAACAGCAATGGCACAAATAGCAAGGGAGTAAATGTTACAGTAACTCAATACAAATAATTGAGGACTCTCTTGCGAGTTACTGCACCAGTCACTCACACTGCTATTTTATTAACACTTTCCTTGTTGGGAGGACTGTAAGTACTATTTTCCCCACTATAGCTTACTGGCAAGTCTTGCATAGATGGTACTTCATCACCAGAAATCAGTGATTTGTATTTACATACTGGCTTAAGCTTTCTCTTTAAGTCTCTGCGTAGCAAAAAAGCTAGAAAATAATACAAATTCATCCTAATGAATAAGCCACTAGGATGCAAGTAATAATAACCCATACCTTTGGCTTTTAAATATTATTATTTTTTTAATAACAATTTTATGCCTTTGGGGGTATTCTCAGTTGCTTAGCATTGGAGGATCAACACTATTGCTCTTTGATTAAGTGTTAGCAGAGCAGTTTGTTATGGGACAGGGTGTGTGGAAAGAACAAGAGATTTTTTTGAAATGCAACGTTTGAACTTAATTACCCTTTGAGTGGGTTTTTTGGATGCTTAATGCCTGTTCAAGAGAGCAAGAGGTTCGGAAGTCTAAAGTTCTTAGTTTTAGAAGGTAACATAGCACTACCTGAATGCAAATCAGTATTTTAATTCTTATACATATGTTTGGAGTAGAAGGGAGGTTATTCATTCAGTTAACTTCACTTCTTTCTGGAGTTCTATTAAATGCCTTTTTCTTTCTCTGGTTATAGCAAGAAAACAAAGGCTTAAGAGAAATTCTTCAAATAACTAGAGAATCATTTCTGAACCTCAAGAAAGAAGATGCATCAGAGAGCACATCTCTGTCGGGATTAGTAACAAGCAGTGATTTGAGCCTGAGGAAAAGCTAAAGACTATGGAAGTCAACAAGCTTCAATTGCACACTTTACAAACGGAGTATCAGGGGTCACTTGTCAAGCACTTGTTACTGAATAGGGCACCAGCAAGCTTATGCATCTTAAACTCCAGTTTAGTGGCTTTTATACTGTGTAAGATACATGAAAATGGGTATTCTACAAAATCTTTAGTGACAGATTAATTGCCATAGATCTAACTTCAGTAGGAAATGGATTAAATGCACTTACTGAATTGGGAATTATTTTTATATGAAGTCATTTTACAGATAAAAGATTTCACATAATTTATGTAAGTTATTGCTCGTACAAAGTTTCAGTGCACCTATTGTATAATAAAGGAAAGATTTAAGTCTGATCTCTGGCTAAAAAGTAATAACTTATGAATATGCTTTGTGCATGATCCGCATTACATTTTTTTCCTATTAGTAAGTTTTTAATAAATTCTCATTTTGCAACAAACCTGTTTAATGGAAAAGGGTACATAGGCAGCATAAAACTTAAGGATTTCTGTTATTTAGCTGTGGGGTATCCAGTTCAAATATAAGGCCAATTGTTTAAACATAAGCAATGCTTTTTGCAGTTTTTCAATTCGTTTTTGTTTTTGTTTTTTTTTAAATTGAACAAGATTCTTTAAAATATGTATACTTAATCATATTTTCAAAACATGAAAAGAGCTGCTCCCACTTTATTGCTTTCTAGAACACAGGTAGTATAGTATAATTGTGCCTTAGCATTTACTTTTATGAGAGGAAACCAGGCTCAGTTCTCTATAGGTAAGAAGCCACGTTGGTCCTATCTATTTCTTCTCCAATTGCCTGCCCAAACTTCCTAACTGGGAAATGGCAATTTGAAAGCACCCAAACAGCAGCAGCAAGGTAGTTGGGGAAAGGAGGGAGAAGCTCTATGGCAAAGTTGGCAGCCTGCATGCCTGCAATCAGTACTCTTCATTTTTCTTTCTGAAGTACTAGTCATCAAGAAGGTTTTTAGGTAAGTTTCAGGTACATGTTACATTTGCACTAGGAAAAGTTTTGATATGCTCTACTGACAAATAGACTGCTTGCTTTTAATTCTGAAATACTTGCAGAAGTGAAGAGGAGTTGGCTTTCCTAAATCAAAGTGCAGCTTACATTGTATGCAGATATAAGTACTACAGAAGACAGGCTTGTAGTAAAGAGGTGCCAGAATAATTCGTATTTGGCTTTTGTTTGTCAGACTACCACTTCTTGATCAAGGCAGCAAGAACATTCCTAGGTGTGTATCATCACTTTTTGTCCAGCCTGTGAATGTATTCTATACTTGGAAAGCATACTCAAAAACAGCAGAGTGAAATCTTTCAATGACACAAAATTGTAGATCTACAAGTGCCACCCACAGTGGGGTATTTTGGCTGTTTAATAACTCACCTAGCAAAATGAGTTCAACTCTATTCTGGAATCAACTATTACTTAATGAAATTTGATTTTCAGTCACAACCATGCAAGAAGAATTAAGCATCTACCACTTCTAAGTGTGTCAGTTTTAAATACAACTTCCTTTGAGTCAGTACAGCTTCCCTGGGCTCAAGGTAATTGCACCACAGGTCTCAGGGTGAACTTTCAGTGCCCAGTGAGTTAATTTATAGGGAGCTTAGTATTTTTGTTCTGTTGCTGTCAGTTGCTGCCCCCCTACCTGTAGTGCTTTCAAGAGAAAACTGGTGGGAAGGGAGCGTTTAACAGACAATAAATGCAAATTTTCAATTAACTAATATATATGCTAGGACAGATAAATCAAGCTCTCCAAATTTTCACAGCATTCTTTATAAATGGAGAAACTGTTATGTCTCTTTGCAGAGCATCTTAGCTTATTTCTAGGCTTAAGAATAAATTGAGGACATTCACGTGCATGGGGAGGGAAAAAAAACCCAACAAACCACACACAAACCAAAAAAACCCAACAACTTTTAACCATTTCCAAACTTGCTAAACATCTGGGGGAAATTTTGGGGGGAACATTTTAGCTCAAGCACAAAATATACTTGTCTGCTATTATTATCTGTAAAACCTTTCCAGTGCTTCTATAATTTATATTCTGCATTTCTACTATAGCTTGCAAGCTGTTGACTTATCAGAAGCAACATCTTTTTTTAATGGAGTGTTTTGTTGTTGCAAACTTATGAGAAATTTTGGGTTCGGCTGATGAATTTATTCTTTTTAGAAGGGCCTTTTCAGCCATTGAGTGGTATCAGAGGCATTTATATCCATTTAATGCTGAATGCAGTTTCATGGCTGACTTGCTGGTTTGTCTTTCAAATACAATCTGAAGGGTTGTTAGTCTGTGGCAGTTCTTTAAAGGTTGCTCTATTATGAAATAATGCTTGATTAGTGTTTATTTTTGTAAATTAAAAATGTGACTTAATTTATCTACTCCTAGTCTTCACGTTTGATACGTTTCCCCTGTCATTCCCCTGACCTGATCACTTCAGGATTTTAAAAGAACCTTCACAGTGTGTGGAGTGACTATTTTTCATTGCATACCTGTTATTTTTGTAATGCAGATGGCTTGAAAAGAGTTTATGGCTAGAATTGTGTACTGTACAGTAAACTTATTTTATCAATAAAGTTGACTGAAAATATGGATGCCTTCATGATTAAAGCAAGGTACTGAATCTGAAGTGAGCCTTGTTAGTACCATGTAAGGAAAAAAAAAAGATGACATTTTGCCGTTTACTCAGCTTATATTTATTCTTTAAGGCAGGCAGGCCAATTTCTAGTGTTCTATTCATGTTGGTATATAGCAAAAGAAAAAATTCTCTGTAAAGTCTTAATTTTCTCTTGGAAAACTAACGGTCACTTCTACACAGGCAGTTACTCATCTTTACAATGAACCACTGGAACTGTTTACTAATACAGAGAAGCAGTAAGGATAAACAAAGTCCACTGGGCTTTGGTTTTTGGATCAAAACATGTATTAGTACAGATAGGATGTGACAGTTGTGGGGTTTTCTTGAAGATTAAAAAAAGTGACTGACTTGGTTCAAAAGCTCTGGGTTCCTTTCGCTGTGATGTGTAAATGAGAATGTCAGTGGATTACATTCATAAGCTGACATTGTAATGTTTTCTCCACTTCCCCATGATTTCTCAGAAGAGAATCTTGTTTTCAGTATCGTAAATTCTGTGTTTAAAGACAGGTAATAAATGTCAAGCTGAGTCATAAATATATGTAGCAGCTATTCAACTGAGGTAGAACTGGAGGGCAGCTTGAAACTAAATTGGGCTGTTTTGTACAACTAAAAGCTTTAAATAGCTTTGGCTTTTTAACAAACAGTGGATTAGAAGATTATGTTAAAATACAGAACTAATGGCACTGTTTTCATGCAGAATTACATTTACTAGGATCCCTTTGTAGATACCCAAAATAAGATTTACATTAACTTAGGAAGTTTTCAGTTCTAGTTTGTAAACATTAAGCTTTAAAAGCATTTTTGCTGGTGAAAAAAATTTCTTAATCTCCTATTTGAGTGTAAAACATGCACTTGATCTTTCTGGAGATAATTAATGTCTGAGTATCTGGGGTATCTCATGATGACAGGTGGTTAAATTGGCTAACAGAACACCGGTCACAGTATGACAGGTTGTATACTGTGAGAGTGGGAAGATGAGACAGGAGAGCAAAAGAAATCCTAAGCTGGAAGTGAAGGAACGTGGTAGGAGTAAGTTTTTAATGTTAAACAACTTCTTACCAGCCTTTTCAACATTGTGGTGTTGGTAACACTTAAGTTCTGGAAGCAGCATCAAGCTGCACACTGCACCCAGAGACCAAAAAAGGAGAAAAAGCAACAATGCACAGTGGGAACACCGTTCAGCTGTGGGTGTCCAAAAGCTGCCAGCTGTCTGCATGATTGTCACAGACAGCATCATCTCAGAGGGATTCCATTTAACTTGGTGTGCAAACAAAACCATCTCATTATTGTCCTAGAAAAATCTACACACCCTCCTGCACATAGCCCCAGACCAGCACCAATGAACAAACGCCTGCTCTTACTGTTTAAAGAGCAGAAAAGTAGATTCTGTATGATGTCAACAGAGGACCTCGTGCTAAACCTACCCTTCCAGAACACCCAGGTGTGCTGGGAGAACCATGGGCAGCACACAGCTGTTCGATATCGCATGCACTTACCTGGTAGAGGTGTAGGTCACATTCAGCCTCACTTTTTGCCCATCCCACTTTCATTTGCGATGCAGTTGAATTTCATACTGATGACAGTAGAGCAGACTAATTAAACCAAAATTTCTTAGCTTCCATATAGTAAAATGTGCTGCAAAATAAAACAGATTCTATTTCAGTGACTGTATGAAAAAAGGTACCAATGTTCCTGCTGCCTGCACCCACCTCCCTTCCCCAGACATGTTCTGATGCAGCAGCATGCCTGTTGGGAGACAGCATGGCCACACCTTTGTATCAGCGATCATCATTATTTCCCAAGCTCAGAAAAAACTCACCTGACATCTAGAAGAAGAAAACCTTAAGCAACTGCCTAACCTGGAGGGAAACATTTCCTAATTCCAGTCTTGGAAAAAGTACATGCTGGCGACACTCCTCAGACACGAGCTAGGGAACAGTGGCACAAGGGAAACAAGCAGAACTGCAGCTGCAGTCCCTTGTGCCAAGGTGAAGTTTTACCTTTTTTAAAGAATGGCACAATGAGTAATTTCCCTACAATGTTCTCATCACCAAAAATACCTTAATAAATACCTTTGAAGATGGCTATTGCAGCAGTGAAAAGGATTAAATACTTTTTTAAAAATTCATTTGTTGGAAGCTCAAACAATACAACACACTCATGTATGCAGGGCGGTCAGTGTCTTTGGTTTTCCAGTACTATGCTCAGGAACATAGTAAACAATTTTTTAAATGAATCATACGCAACTCATGAAATTACTGGCTAGGCAAACAGCAGCTGCCTCCTATGATATACTCTATCTGTGCTTTCTTTTTTGCTTCCTGCATATGGCTTTATTTTCCCCAGAGCGTTCAGGATTTAAAAAAAAAAAAAAAAAAAAAAAAAAAGAAGAATCCAGCTTATTTTGAACACATCAGATAATCTGCTGTTAACCAGAAGGCACTAAGAATAATGTGGAAAAATTCCAATGGGTGCTTTTTCTGACAAGGCAGACTTGGGAAAAACCCAGTTCTGAAGCCGGTAGGTAAGTTGTACGCAACCATTTTTTCCTGCCACTCCCTCTCACCCTCAAAATAAGCAAATTTATTGCTCTCTTTTGAAGTTGTCTCCCCCTAGCACGCAAGAAAGAATAAAGCTTTGCATACTCAAACAGGAGACAGCTGTCTGCTAGCAGACAAGGTCTGATATAAAAAAAAAAATATTATAAACAACAAGCATCTGCTTAAACAAACAACAGTCTTATTGGGGCTATTGTTTCTGAAGAAAACTGAAACACGCAAGCCTACTAATCAAAGATGTGGGAGGGGACAACCTATCTAGATGAATATTGACAAAACTGAAATAAATAGGCAGGGATATATCAAGGCATCTCAGCCACTGAGTTAGAGCACATTGGCCTAACACAATACTTATCTTCTGTAGGATATTTACTTACTGGAAGCTCAGTGTTTCTTATTCTCACTATTCACTGGATAAACCAACCAGAAACCAAAGTTATAATAAAGCCCACCACAAGTACCACTGTGAAGGTCACATGCAAACCTACAGCACTGCTGCTGCCAGTTCTTAAGGAAGAGAGATGAAAAGCTCAAAGGCTTAGTGAAAAAATTAAGATGGGGCATATTGATTTCTCAGGAAGGGCTTCCTGTTTTTCAGCAGCCTTTTCAAATAAAGGACAGCTCTAGGCAAGGACAGAATGAAAGCTGAAGAGCCTCACTGGGGTGAGGAGTGTTGGTGAAAATTTACACGAGGAAGGCTTTAGGAAGGCCATTTTTGCACATGTTCCAGGTTGGGGTAAAAGACAGATACAGAGGGGACAAAAGAAATCCTTTAAGCCTCACATTTCTTTTACTATTGCAAAGAAAAGCACAGCACTAGTTAGGCAAATGGGAAGGAATATGTCCTGGATGAGCAGTATCTACAAGATCTGCACTGCTGAGGGATGATTTTGGGGGTCTTAACCCAGTCTGCTGCCTAGATACTAGGAGCCAAACCATACACCTCACTTCAGGGTTAGGAGCAGGAGTGTGCTAACCTAGTCCCCTAAAAATTAAAGAGAGTTAAAGAAATACATTAGGGCTTACTTAAGGAGATCCGATAGAGGAAGAGAATGTTTTCTTTGTGAACAGCGCTCACCAGGAGCTCCAGAGCTGACAAACTCACCCAGAGCAGCAGAACACGGCTCAGCCCCAGAGCAGCAGTGAGGAACAGATCTCACATTGGACATCGGAGAGACCAGAGACAAGGGGTCCTATTCTTCCCGCTGCAACACACAGCACTCAGACACGCAAATTGTAAAACCCTTTCTCTCCTACCCAAATCCAATGCCACCAGAGGTCACTGCAGTTGGCTGAGCTTTATAACTAGGCCCTGCTAGCAGTATCAGCAGTTTTACCACTACAACCTACCTGTTAGCCAAGTTCAGTCTCTAATTAAAAATAAAAACATCCTCCCTAAAGAGTTACTGATATCTGTGCCATGTAGTAACAGGATTTTGGTTCTCAAGCAGTTTTAAACTAAATATTGCTTTACCCTCTTTTGGTATCCAGTTGCTTGGGATATTTTCATGCAGTTTTGGCAATGCCTAAGTGCCTCAGACACAGGTAAACAAAACAGTTTGAAAGCAAGCCACCAAACAAGCTGGGTCATGTTAAAGTCTCTCTGAGAGAGACACCAGAAAGATGTTAGCCAGTTAGTGTATTTCACAGGACTGAGTTTTTGTTTCAGACTGGCACTCTACAAAGTCTGCATTCTGCTCACTTTTTCCAAAGCCAGGCTTGCAGCCACAAATGGCAATGGTATTAAGCAAAGACAACATTTTCTCAGAAGCCTCTGTCATGGGTTTTATGTAATAGCCAGCAGCTGGGCCTCCAAAACAGTTCTGAGTGCTTTATAACCTGATGTATGCAACATTTCCACCAACCAGTTGAGAAGATCCAAGAACAGCAACTAATACCTTTTCTTCTTACCAAGCACTAGCAGCATGGACTATTAGATTGGAAGATCTACACCACACTGTTACACCCAGTAAGGAAAGCCCCTTGCATAGGATACATAACTGCAGAGATGACAAAGGAACATTTACTTTGTGGGCCCCTTCTGTAATTTCCCATAACCTGCTCCCAAATCAAAATGCAAAGCTTAGGAGGGGGGAGAGTTTGTCTTCCTCTCCTCTGAAGTACACCTGTGGAAAGCATGATTTGTTTCCATTTTCAGTCACACTTTCTGAACATTTGGGGAAGCAGGTAGGCAAGCTGCCTTACACATGTAGCACTCCATGAAGCAGTAGAGTCAGGATGGGTTTGTTTTTTTAAAGTGAAGGAGACAAGAACAAAGGAAGATCTGTTTCTTTGAAAAGATCAGCATCCTTGAGCCCACTTCTGCCACAGCTTGTTTAAGTGCTAGGAGAAATAAGCAAGGGTGTGAGAGTGAGGGGAAGAGAGTTTCTCCTGCAGATTTGAGGCAGGACTGGAACACATGCAGACCTAGGAAAGCTCTACAAGCAGCTAAGACAAATACTATGATGTGATCATTGCAGCATTATTACAGTGCAGTGAAGACTGCAGAAAACAGAGCAAAAGTGTACTGGAGCCATCATGGCAGGAGAATTCTCTACAGCAGGAAGTAGATCATCATCATAGTCCAGAAAGCTTCAGCTTACATGAAGCTTCAAAACACTTAATTTTACAGGGGAATCACTATCTAGAACATCATACTTAAGATTTATATTTTCCAGGAGCATAAGATCGCATTATTTTAAGCTAGCAAAACTGCAAGGTGTGCAGAACACAGCATGGCAGTAAGTGTTTCCAGTGAGAGATTCTGCAGTCAGAACAGAGGCATAGCAGGGTAGGATCATTTTCCTTTTGCAACTGCCTCAAGGGGTACACAAAAAGTCTTGAAAATTACCCCTTCAGCATCCCAGTGGATCAGTTATTCTATTCTGATTATCACTGTTACTCACTATGGCTTACAGAATATGGAATAAAATTCCCATACCATCTCTTAGCAGTATTAAAAAGACAAAATCTCCAAGACAGGATCTCAGAAAAAGAGTTCAAAGCCCAGTTCTGACATGATCTTGCAGACTAATTTCCAGTCAAGAAGTGGATGACAACCATTCCTTTGTTTTCTAGAGACTCATCTAACAAAGGTATAAAAAAACAAACAAAAAAAAAGCAGTCTCTTTGGACCATGCGCTTCCTCACTAGCTTCATACAGAACATAACCACGCTCTCAGCCTCTGGGTGTCACTGCAACTACAGTTAAGTCCTTACAACAGGTCAGTGAAGCTCCCAACTACCTCATCCCTTGAGGGAGTACGAAATTTTTCAAAACAAACTATCCCTACAATACCAAAGGCAGAAGCTAAGTTGTAAAAGCATCACTGAATTCAAAGAGACCCCTTCAATTCCAATATTCTTTCAAAATACATCTTTATTATAAAAAGATATAGAAAATGAGTTAAACTTGTTTCTTCCACAATGTTAATCACAGCAGTTATAAAAAAACCCAAGGTAAACATGTTTAAGAGCATTTATATGCCAAATACGTGTTTGCTACTTGCCATCAAATATGGCAAAGACATGCTCAGTATCAGTGCGGTAAGGGCAGTCAGCAAGCGTCAGTCTACCAGAGGCCAGGGAAAGAGCTCCTCATTTACCTCCATGTGCCACAAAACAGCACAGTGAAGCAAGACCCAAACTGCAGGATTTCAGCCTTGCTCTGCTGTTTGATGCAGACATTCCAGCTGCAAGCAATCATGGGATTTGTCTCTCTAAACATCAGATGAACTCAATCACCTCAGATAATATGTCATTAAGCTTTCACTCCTTAAAATTATTCTGCTTACCAGCCATTTTTCTTTAAAGTCATTCATTCCTTTCTATTGCCAAGGTGGTTTAACTTTCAACTAACTTCCCAGATAAAGTTCTTTTGCCAGTTCCCTTACAGAGAGTTGTTTCTTACATACTTACTACCGAGAACCTAAAGTGGTGGCCGAGAACTTAGATTTCTACCACTAGGGTATTCACTCATGGTGGTTCCGTTCAGGTAGCAGAACAGCCATTCACCTTCCAACAGGAAGGACTATGCACTTAGCTGCCCACACTAAAGGTACTAAGATAGTGAGAACAACAAGGAAGAGCCACCATAACCTGTATCAAGATACAGGACGCGAGATTTCAACCATCATTTAATGCATGACAGACCACCATGTAAATACTAAACGTGAAGACCACGATTGGGCATGGAGTGCAAGGGCAGCTAAAACCAAGGACAGCCTCAGGACTGCTTGCGCATTTTATGTGAACCAAAACCACAATGCTCCAGTTTGCATTTTGAAAGTGGCTGTTTGTTTTGTTTTTAAGGAAATTAATAAAGCCACCACACAAGATCTCAATCCTCCACTGAACACAAGAGTGGTCCCTTATCTGTTTTTATACTACATTCTGCTTTGGGCAGATGCAATCCACGTCAGTAAGGAACACAGTCAGCAAGGATTCTGATCAGTATTTTGCTAGCTGGATGCTGTTTTCACCCCCTAAAGGCAAAATTTAAAGATTATTGATTACAAATAAAAATAGTGTTTCAACCAATTCCAGGAAAAACTGCCACTGGCTACAAAAAGCTTATTTAGTTTTTTTCTTTTATGACAGCACCATCAGAAAAGAGATTATACCAGAGCAGGAACAAGACACAGGCTGTTCAGAAAGCAAACAAGGAGGCAAACCTCTTGTGTTCTCTCAGCAGTCATCTCTGCACAGAGGCCAGATGACCAGCTTGCTACAGAACCATCCAAGAACAAGGGAGAAAGTCGTCTTGTCTCAGATCAAGTCCACTTCCTGAGCCCCAGTGTGCACACACTTACAACAGTTAATTCAGTGCAGTTTAAATTCAAGTCACTTAGTTTAGCTTGCAAGGTTCAGTAATACTTCTTGGAAACAATTGTGTCTGCAGCCACATGTTTTATACCTATATTAGAAGGTGATACTTCAGTTCCTGCTAGAAGAACTTGTGTATGGTCCTTCTCTCTCATCCCTCACAATTTGACAGACTGCTCACCTTCAGAAGCAAGTCAGACAATATTTCAGCAGTCGTTTCCACACTGCGAGGAAAGAACCAGCATTGTACAGGTTGCTTTCTAAGGGCTGTTTTGTACTTCACATACCTAAACATCAAACTAGATCACCACAAGATAAATACCTGTACTTGACCATTAGTACAATATTCTGCAGCTAGACATACACGTTACAGCAGGCTGAGTGGGCCATTGAGGGAATAGTCACAAAACAAGCATGTAGTGTACCAAGCAGATAACTGTTCTTCCAGGCTGGGCAAATGTGATCCTCTCATTAAGCAGGACAAATTGGCAGTGGTAAATCCTGCACCACTGGCTGGTTTGCTGGTGATCACTCATCTCACCATTCCTAGATTCTTCCTCTGTGTTGCCACCAGTTATTTGGCAGGTTACAAAAGCAATGGAGTTCTCTCCCCAGCTGGCTGCTCTTTCTGAAAAAACTCTTTGATATGCAGTAGCTTGTTATGGATCCTCTCTCTTAGGGGAGGGATATGATGGCTAGGGTCTAAGACATTGGTGCTTCTGCGCTCCCTTTCCCGCTTCCAGGTGAGATAGGGGTGCGATGGGAAGGGCACTTCACTTCTCTCTCGGCGAAGCTGCACAGTTACTCCGCTGAGGGCCAGCATTGTCCATACTGACAGGATAATGAAGTCTGAAAGAGAGAAAACAAACAGATTCCTGTATCAAAGGAGAAATCTCTTTTCTTTCCCAAGCACAAACACTGAGCAAGTTTAGCGACAGAAAGGAATGAAGTATTGTCTGTGCATCCTCACATGCCTGGAGTAATTCCATGCAAAGGCAAGAACACACATGGAGTTGAGATGAGTCTGTTCAGTCACCATATTAGGCCTTTTGACTGCCCATTCTGCAAACTTATCAGCAAGGTGGCAGTCCAAGCCTGAGAAGCACCTTTCACAAGGGCCTTTGTCACATAACACCTGCTGGAAGCCTTTGAGTCTATTCAGTATTTCTTTTGAGGGACTGGAATTTATCATCTGGGTGTTAAATCTCACACTGTACTTACTGTGTTCTCCTTTCATCCCTTCCCTACCCTCACTCACTGTTCACAATGGCACCAAAGACACAGTGGCTTTTCTTAAAAAGAGAGAAGTCTTAAGAGCAGTACTCACCATTTGTTTGAAAAGGCACATTGGTGTAAGCTCTGCTGAAATAATCATTGAGGACCCTCCTGAGTAGGTCTAAGGTGATGTAAGCAAGACTTGTGTAGACATAACAAGCAATAGCTAGGATCACTGCATAAGAGCCTACTATTCCAGAGGCCAGTATGTTCAGCTGGAGAGGGGAAAAAGCACAGCTTTAGGAGACTGATAAAAACACTCTTTATTCCCCACCTCCTTAAGGCAGTATTTTGTATCAGTTCTTCTGCAAGAAATTGGCTGCACACACCTGTTATCCAGACATCCTGTTAAGACAGCAGAAGTTGACTAAATGCAAGTGTTAGTGGATGCTATGCGCAACACTGCAAAAAGTCATTCCTTTGCTTATGGACCATTTAGCACAAGTAGGGATGAACAGGAACTCCCTAGAGCTGGTTCTGTGCTGAGCTTCATGAAGCTATGTTAAGTTTTCTATACATACCCCACAGGACTACATTTTGCATTAAGAAGTCTGACACCCCTTCCTCCCTCCAACACCCCTTTCTCCCTCCTTCCAAGGTGACAGTGCAGATTACTTACAATTCTTGGACAGCCAACAAAAAGCACTGGAATCATCAAGGCTAGAGAAGAAAAGGTCACCCAGAACACCACATCATCACGGAAGACCCTGTAGTCTCCTGCAAAGACACCATATTCCACATGTAATTTACTAGTTAGTAAAACATTTCCTTTTTTGTAAGTGGTTGGGGGTGAGCTTTTTTCCTCAAAGATCCTGTACATTCAGAAATATCTGGAGTGCAGTGTTGTGCTGGTTTTGGCTGGGACAGAGTTAATTTTCTTCATAGTAGTTGGTATGGGACCTCTCTTGGATTTGTGCTGAAAACAGTGTTGATAATACAGAGATGTTTTAGTTACTGCTGAGCAGTGCTTACACGGAGTCAAGGCCTTTTCTGCTTCTCACACCACCCCACCAGTGAGTAGCCTGGGGGTGCACAAGAAGTTGGGGGGACACACAAGTGGGACAGCTGAACCCAAGTGACCAAAGGGATATTCCATACCATATGACATCATGCTCAGCATATAAAGCAGGGGGAAGGAGGAAGGGGGAACGTTTGGAGTTATGGCATTTGCTTTCCCAAGTAACCATTACATGTGATGGAGCCCTGCTTTCCTGGAGGTGGCTGAACGCCTGCCTGCTGATTGGAAGTAGTGAATGAATTCCTTGTTTTGCTTTGCTTACTAAACTGTCTTTATCTCAGCCCACAGGTTCTCTCACACTTACTCTTCTATTCTCTCCCCCATCGCACTGGGTGCAGTAAGCGAGCAGCTGCGTGGTGCTTGGCTGCTGGCTGAGGTTAATCACAAGCGTTCAGAAGTTTAGCTTTTGGGCTCAAATGCTGATGGCTTAAGATGCACTGTAACACAGTTACTCAAAACAAGAACAGAAAAAGACTGTCCTAGTTGAGTATAGGTCCTATACTCTAAGTTGGGACAGCAGATCTTGTCCATGAAAAAAATATTTGATGAGGTATATGTTACTCATCTGGTAAGAATTAAAAGTACCAGAGTACTTCTGCCCAATAAAAAGCCATTTTGTTGCCTATATAGGTTTATCATCTATAAACCTGCATCTATGTAAGTTTGACTCTAGAGCACGGTGCAAGTGCAGCCATCACAATAACACAAGGCAAACTCTTCTGGCTTTAGGAAGAGTAATTAAGTAATTCAAACACTACTTTTCTCCCCCTGCTTTCTAAGGCCTGTCAATTAAACAGAGGGGACAAGCTGACCCCCAGCTGAGTCACTGTTTTACTTTAACAAAGAGCAATCAGGGACTGCATGGATTATCACAGAATTGTGGCTCGAGTCATACACAGATGACTGGTGAATGAAACTGTCCCACAAAGGGATGTTAAGCAGAAGAATTTTGAGATTTAAAATTACAATAGAGAAAGCAGTGTGGCTGATGCTCTGATGTCCCAGGGGGATTCCAGCTCAGCAGCCTTGCTTGCTTTTAAGATACAACAGACAAATTGCTTAACAAAGTCATTCCAAAGACCCTGATGATGGCTGTCCAGCTGCAAATACAAGTTTGACTTTTACAGTGCAGTACTCCCAGAGCCGTGCACTGTAGTATGGTGGAAGGTAACAGCAAGAGCTCATCTTAATGCATGATGCTTTTATGCCTGAAGCCTCCAAGTTAGACTACAGATTTTCTACTCAGACTTGTTCTGGACAGAGAACAAGACAGACAGCAAGTGCATGTCTGGAGCAGATCTGGTGTCACAGGCTGCTGAGATGGCACACACCTTAGGCAGGAAGAGCCTCAGCAAGTTCTCTGCAGAATAAGCAGTTTCCTTTTCCCACCAGTGTATATTCCCTAAGTAGTTTTAATTACATCACACCTGAAAGAAGGCTTCAGGTACATCTCTATTCCTCAGAACACTAGAAAGGGAAAGTTAAACATCACACCAAGATAAACCAGATAGCAGCATTCATCTTGGAGCCTTGCAGTGTCCCAGTAATACAGCAGGAACACATCACTCAATAGCCAGCACTTTGCAGCAGAGTATTTCAGTGCATACCTAGTGGAGTAAAGAAGACCATCGATGAAAAGAGAAATCCCAGCACAAGTCCAATAACAAACATACAGAGTAGGACAGAGCCAAATCTCCACCAGCTTGCAACCAGGAAAAGCCCTCCAGTAATTCCAGCTACTGCTGTCAAAATAAGACGCACTGAAAAAGAAAGGGGGAAATTCCAACACTCTGAAAACTTCAGTTACTGCAATAATCTATCAGTAGCTTTACTTATATGCTTGATTGTTACCTAATGAAAAAGCCAAACGAGTATCAATATTTGCTTCACGCATTTCACTTGGACTCCAGTCTGCAACTGGAGAGGTGCTACTGAAAGAGTGGCATAGGGCCGAAATGAATGCCTTGCTACTATGTACATTAGTACCTTGAGTTCCCAGGGCAGTTATGGTTGCAACAGCTAATGCACATGTATCAAAAAAGTAACTATGTGAGGTAGGACAAAGCCAAAAGGAACTAATTCTTGTTAGTCTAACAAGCAGGGTGCAGACCTTCCATTCTACAGACGAAATCTGCATTTGATCTGAAACAGAGCTCCAACCATTACAAGAGATGTAGGAAGGAATTATGTTGCAAGTTTCCAGAGTTTATAGAAATCTGCATCTTCCTTGGATGTTCAAGTTTGCCTTTTATAATTGCAGCTATTGATTCTACATGACTATTTGATGCTGGAAGCAACTATTACCCTGTTGCATATTCAGCTATTGTGGTAATCAGAGCTCAGTTCAAGTACCCATCTATCATTCTCGTATCCTTCCTAAGGCTTGCCAACAACAAGCACAACTGAGATTTTACTGAAGGGATTCATAACAACAATACTTTGGGAAGAAGATTAGGTATCCTGACACATCTACTCACCATCATAACCGAGGCCAGTTACCCTTGTAATGAACACAAAGAAGAAGAATGCTGTGAATATGAAGCCCATGAAGAGTAAGTCTAGAGAAGAAGGAAAAAACATTTAGTATGCTGTCATATCACTCCATACCAAGCCCACTTCAGTACATCTTCAGACGTCTTCATGTCACAACAGGGAAGGAACATACCAGCTCACTGGCTAAGAAGCACAAAAGGAAAGCCAGACAACACTTTGTTTTGGAAAGGGGTGTCCTCAAACACTACAAATAGTCAAAAACTTACATATTTACATCTATATTGCCCAGCATGCACCCTAGTTCTATGTTTGTATTCTTTGCATACCAGAAACTTCTCTCTCTGCACTTAAAAGTTTGGATACTGTAAAAGCAAAGCAGTGGACCTAATTGGCACGTAATTACTATCAAGTGAATCTTAGTAATACCACCATTCTAGATACAGCAAGTGACATGAAATTCTAACCAGACTTGAGAGGAGAAAAAACAACCAAAAAACATTTAGCACCTGTTTTCCAGAATCTGTGTCCAAAAAAGCAAGTGAAAAGACCAAGAACAGCAAGAGCAGTGAAGAATATTTTGGTAGAGAGTTTACCTACAAGGAGAAAGAAAGGGTTACTAGAGCATTCCACCTAGTAGTCCCGACAATGAGACTAAAGTAAGGACAGGCTGCTGTCACTGAATCTACTGATAACTTAATAGCTGCCACTCCTTCAGACACACCATGTGAGCAGACTTGCAATGCCTGAACTAACAGTTATCTTGATAGGAGCTCCAACAGAATATTGTAGTAGTTCCAGACTGATTAAGAAATCAAGAGCTTCCTCCTTACTCAGAAGACTGAAGGTTCTGTAGCAATTAGTTAAGAAGCTGTAACTTGCTGTTTATAATATGGATACAGCTTTAACTGAAAATGCTCAGCTTTAAAAAAGGGACATCCAATCATCTATAAAAAAAATCAGTGCTACAGAATTAGTGACCCAGGCAGCAGCTCCAGTCTTTATCACTGCAGCCTTCACCATAATCTCCCTTTAATATATTTTCCATGCAACAGAAAGGACCATCAGCATCCCAGTATGGCTCACCTCTGTCTCCTAGGCAAAATTCTTACTGGTATTTAAGCTATTTGAAAAAGTAAACCACATTTTCCTAGTTCTCTGAATTGGAGAAGAGAGGTTTAGCCTAGATAATTTGTCTCATGTTGTCGTAAGACAACACTGAGTTTGACAACAGTTACTTGTGTTACAGTATATGTTAAGAAAATAATCAAGAGAACAAATCTTACTTTATGAACCATATTCTACCCATTATTCTTGTCCCTTCCACAGTCACAATGGGAATGGCAGCTTTGATCTTTTTCTGCTCAAGGTCTATCATTATGTAACTTTGTACAAAGTAGTATAACTTTGTAGTCATTCCATTATTGCTGACATTATCTTTATATTATTTTAGGTAACTATCTCCTTTCAAAATATTTGAAGGTTACCATTTCCTGTTAGCACCAGCAGTTAGAAAAATCAGGCTGGACCCTAATCTATTTCATGTTTTATTAGCTTAGTTTCACATGGAACAGCATCTATAGTCCTACAAGTGAGTTAAGATTATCTATCCAATTCAAATGGAAAAAGCTACAGTGGTACTACAGAGTTCAAAGTTATATATTCGCAAGCCACATATTAAACTTCCATTAAGTTAAACCTTCAATTGCTAATAGTTCCCCTTAGCCTTATTTCAACATTCTAGAATTTCTCCTCAATCAAGAAGTAGACTCCATCATAAAGTAACAAAATATATCCAGTGTAAAACAAAGGAGCTCCTTCACACATTAAAAAAATATACTCTCAAAAGCACCATTCAGCATGTTTGAGCATAAGCTTGAGATGAGTTGGCAAGGACATACAAGTCTCAACTTACTGAGAGAAGAGCAGTTATCCACTAGGTCAGCAAAGCTGCAGGCATATGTATGCACAGGTATGTATGCAGCAGAAGTATTCCAAAGAGGATCCCATACTATGACGTTGTAGATCACACCTTGTCCAGGAAGCGAAGAAAAGTAGACATTGGTCTTGTCATCAGTTGTCAGCGTAAGCATCTGGAACAGTAAAGAATATTTTTAATTGCACGGAATTCCTTGTCACTCTTACTGATGGCACGTTGACGTGTCCATACAGCTAAGGCAATACTCAGCAGCAAAGGAAGATGATCAGCAAGAATTCCAGACAAGAGCTCTCCTATTCTGAACCCTCTCCGTAACCAATTGAAGCATTAAAGGCTTATAGGATGGAGTCCACTTCCTCCAGCATTACTACATTTTCTGACAGGGGAAAAGATTCTCCCACTCGTATGTTTTGCTCTTCCCCATTTGAGGGCACAGTTCAGGTTCCCTGCCAGTCTACCAACCCAGGTCTGGCCTCTGAAGCAGGCAAGGCTACCATTCTACTCCCTAGTAAGGCCAGGCAGGTCATGGCCACTGAGATTCTCCCCGCTCTGTCCCTTCCAATCTCTTTGCTGAGGGGTAGGGTAAACATGCAGCAAGTATTTGCTCTCGTGTATCAGATCTATTTATACCACTCCAAAAGGCACCTGTTTCTAGTTCAGTTCCACTATATTCTCCCCTCTCCTCTCTTCCTTGCATTCCATGCTTAATCCTCAGCATCTAAGGATGCCAGACCCCAGCATCTATCAGGCATCATAAGAGACTATCCATCTTTGTCAGAAGTGGCTCTCCTTCTGGATTTACAGGCACTCAGCAGCAGCATAGGCAAGCTGGCTTCAACATCACTGAAGGAGCACTGTGGCTAAACCAGTATACAGCAAGCAGGAAGACACTGCAATAAAAGCTTGTTCCATTGAGAAAAGTGTGAAAGACACAGAAACATCTCACAGACTAGTCACTAATATCTACCTAATATCAGAGCCCATTGCAAGAAGTCTCAATTCTGCCACATTTCAGGCTGTGCTAACTAGCCACCTCTATCCCAAGAGAGAGTGGTTGCCGTTTTGTGTGCACCACTCACTATATACTTCCTAGCCAAAAATCCCAAATACAAGAAAGCAGCCTGAAGCATCTGCAGCTTGCTTATGTCACCACTCAAGGAAGAAAATCACAGGGGAGGAAAAAAAACATAAGATAGTGCCACTGTCACATGCCTGGTACACTAGTGCTTCAGACTTACTTTAATGCCATTGGCTTTGATACTTTGCACCTCAGACATCTTCCTTATGTGGCTCATGAGTACCATTTCAGAAAGATCATTCTCTGGTAAGAAGTACTGGTAGACATCATAGCGCAGTCGCCATCTGGAGTTCTGACCAGTCCCTGAATCGCAGGATGGTGGGTTTGCTCCTCTACAATTAAAGAGGGATCAGCTACATGCCCGGCACAAGCCCCCAGATCTTAACATTAGTTTTCAGAAGTTACCTGTCCAAGTTGGCAGTATTTGGCTTCTTCTCTTTAGAAGTTAACATCAGCAACTAATTCAAAACTAGACTGTAAACATTTATGAGCACAGACTACAGCAGTATTATGCAGAACCACCCTGATGCAGGTAGTGTCTGGGCTGGTACCTGCTTTTACAGAGGCTTCCTACAAGTTCTCATAAGGAACGAGCAGAAGAATTCCAAGAGGTCACAACAGCCAAAGATCATGACATCACTGTTTGTTTTTCCACGCATACTATATATACAGCTCTGAATATAGCCTTCCCCATTCCCTGCCTATCACCTGTGACATCAAGCACCATTCAGGAAATAATGCCTTATAACTTGAAGTCTCAATGTTAAACAAAACTCTGTCATTATCATGCTTCAGTGCCAGTAAAGGAATGAAACTGGCTATAATACACAATTGCTCCTCAAACAGATTAAGTCATTATGAGGAATGGGAAGATCCAGTATTTGCTGACTGCTTGCACATCTGAAGTTGCATAACCTCTCCCACAAGATGCAACTCTCAACTTTTCTCTCTCATGTATTACCTCTCCCCCTCCTCCTTTTCCTCATTTACTTCTCAGTTTCTTGCAGCAAACAAGGTTTCTGCCAGCAGCTGGATGGTCAGCCTTTTCAGCAGAATATTGTTTTACGATCTTGGCCAAATACAGGACAAAGAAGGTCTTGCTCAGTGCACTGAAGTTTTTCACACACCTGGTATATCCCAAGTTTGCAGGGGCAAACTTGATGTGTATATCAACCAATGTATAGTCTAGGTAAATATTTGGATCCACTTCCAAGTCAAATTCTAGATTGCAGCCTCCAGGAATAGGATCTAGAACACAGAAAAGATAACTGTAGTATTTTTTTTAACTTCCCCCTTACACAGCATGAAAAGAGTTCTAAGACCACATCAACACGTGTACTGGCAGGCATAGTCTGCTTGCTGAGCACATAAAATTGTCAGGTTCTAGTCCTGCAGGCAACACAAGTGGTTTCACTGCAGTCTAAGACAGGTCCTGATACATATGCACAGCAGTTTTCTACTCTAAGGCTGAAGTCATGACAACACCATACAGTACATCCTGTACACGACTCGCAATTCAGCAGTGATACTAAACTTTTTCAGCCCATTTCAAAAGAATTTCTGGCATCTCCATCATATGTTTGCACCATGTAAGAATACCACCTCTGAAAGGTCAACACTTCATTTCATAGTTAAGTTGTAATAAGCAGAGCTAGTATCCCTTAACAAGTAGTAAGAACATACCCTTCTCCATATAGGGAATAGAGATAGCTGTGCTGAGCACCTGGCTAGCATCCAGTGACCGAAGGTACCATGTACATATGCTCTGCTGAGGCCGAAGGATGGAAACCAGTCCTTTGTCTACTCCAGTTCCCGAGCTGTTCACAGATGGATTCTGGACAGAAACAAGTTATATAAACAAGCAGTTCTTCTTGAGAAGATTTTTACCACAGATTGACGTATTGCACAGGAGTCACATTCCTGCCACAAACCTGCAGGGCACACGTTTCAGTGCCCGCTGCCACAGATGAGGCACCCAGCCCTTAGCTAACTGGTAAAAAAAGGAAGACGGAAAAAAGGGAGTGGCCTCTGACACCACACACTGCCTAGCTCAGGCTTAAAACTCCAAGTGGTAAGTTTGAGACTTACTGAAGAGTTAATAATCACAAGCAAGTTGCAGAGAAATCTAGCTAGTTGAAGTCTACTGCTGCACAGCAATGTATTGACTAGTAAAGGTGTAAAAGGATTGGAATATCCCTCACAAGGATTTGTGAGATGGCACTAAAGAGCATTCTGGGAACCAAAGTGCAGAAGCACCTCACTATCTCCACCAGAATGGAGATGACTGTATGACAGCTGGCTTAACGCTAGCCACACTATACAAGTTTTTGGGGCCAGGTCAGCTACTGACGCAATGCCCACCAGCACCATTCCTTTCGGAACCAGGGGTTGTGAGGAAAGATCGGGCAGCAATGGCAGTATCACACTCATGTGGCTGGAACAACCAATTGGCCTGCAGTCAAATCTATTTTTCTGCATGGAAAATGTGCTTTTGTCCAAGAAGGCCACAGTTATCTGAGGCAGCACTGTAAGGAAGCACTTTGGATCTGGCAGACTTTAAGGTCTGGCTCAGCTTCACATTTCTAGAGGCAGGCCAGCCCTAAAAGAAGCATAGTCATATTTATGCATCGCTGTCCTTGGCCTGGTAAGGCCCATGAATGAACAGAGGGTCTGAACTGTCAGCAGAAAATTCTACCAGTGGTAATCAAAGACTGAATAGGTGTAACAGTAATGCCTTAGCCCTGTAATCCTGGCTATTTCACCAGTACAAAGATGACACAGCTGGGTGACTTGTGTTACAGGTAATTCATCTCCTAACCTTCCCAGGATACTTCTTGGCACTCAGTATATTCTCATTTGGGGAATACTGATAGGGAGAGGGAAACTGGAGGGCAGCTGTCAGATCTCCATGTACTACCTTCAGCTTAGTCTACGTTCTGCTCAAATACTACTTAGAGCTTCACAGCACCATAAAAAAAAAAAAAAAAAATCAGTATTTTAGATTGCATCCCAGTAATGCTGGGACAAGCTGAGGCTAGTGTACAGCAGCAGGAATGCTTATATTGTTGGCTAGAAATAGCAGCCTTCACTGGAGCACTATGGAGGAATTTTTCCATGTGCCACCAAAGGATAATTAGATTCAGGACAAGGAGCTGAGGTAACAAGACATCATATCTGTAGTGGCTAGATCCAAGCCACATAAACAGCAGACAACTAAACAGCCCAAAGCGATCATGTTTAGTGTATAAGGTATCTGGCAAATAATCATGAATCTGGTTTTAATTTGACAAGCTGATGGCTAGTAGTTAGCAGTCACACGTCAAAAGCTTCCACCAAGAACAAAGAACCTTGAAATATTTTCAAGCCAGCTCTGAAATTCCTTTAGCATTCAGTCCTCCAAAATAGCAGCTATGATATATAAGTACAAGAAAGGACTTCTGAAGCTCAAATAATACTATCCAAGAGCAGGTAAGATACTTGTATTATTTATATGGCTTCAGTTCTATATTCCTACATGTACCTGAGCCAACTTCTCTGTAGAAAGAGAAGTAGCACTTAAGAACAGAAGTGACACTGTTACCATACCTTATCAAAGGATATCACCACATTGCTTTGCTGAGCATGTACTTGAAAAATAACAACAGTCACATTGCTTGCAATGTTCCTGATTACAGCTTCCACTGGATTGGTCTGGTTAAGCAGCACATTTCTGAATTTTCCCAAGGAGAGCTCAAGAAGACCTGTATTACAAAAAAAAAAAAATAAAAAAAAAAAAAAAAGAAGACACTTTTTTTTTGTCCAGAGGGAAGCAATTACCAAGGGGAGCCTCGAAGCTTGCAGTAGCCCAATATTAGTCAGCCGGGAACAGAGCAATATATTGGTTTATGCTACTCTCATCTTGTAAGCTGTATTAGGTTTTCAGAGACTACTGTACACAGAGCTATACGTACAGGAACAGATACATCTAGAGAACCCACCATGCAGCCTGACACTCACCTAAGCACATGGGGCAGGACTTCCTGCCAGGAGCTCAGTATTTGACACAGCTGAGCTCATCAGCAACAGACACTAGCTGCAGCTGACCAGCTAGTGAAATCAACAGCAAGTAATATTCAGTGGGATAAGAAAGAGAGGATACTGAGGACTACTAGCTCTTTGGCAAATACAAGCAAGTATGCTTCTATTAGCCATCCAACTTGCACAATACCCGTTAGACTTCCTGGGTGAATTCCCATGGACCATGGGAGTTGGAGTCAACTTCTATAACACAAGAGTCAAATATGTAGTTTACATAAGTATACTTACCCACTTCCAGCTATTTCACATATGTCTTTTGCTCCCACACTATTCTTAATTATTAGGACTGTTGGAACCTGATTTCTGTATCTAAAAATCTGACTAATCTTTCCAAGACACAACCAAGACCATTTCTTCTTACGATGAGCATAACCCCATGATCCACTGTCATTTTAATTTAGAGAGAGCCATGTGACCTAGGATACAAGATTCTTTGAGAATCAGCTTTGGCTTGTGATTCAAGTCCTGCAAGAAAGCCTGGTTTCTCCCTGCACAGGGCTCTTTAGGGACAGGGGCTGTCAAGGGATGAAAGAGAAGCATCTGTACAGAAGCCACAGGATTCTCTTTTGTTGGTGGTTAGCAGGCAGACTACATGCTTGCACAGTATGCACAATGCCTTTCAGGTTTTTCTCCCGAATTCCCCTGCATGCACACACAGCAGCCTAGCAGACCTAAAACTTATCAAGCCCAAACACATACACAGTACTTCCTCAATAAAGTTGCCTCTTCTAGTGTAAAGGGCCGATACTGTCAAGTACTCCAACAGAAGCACAGAGTATCAACAGCAGCATCCCATATATACTGTTGCTGATGACTCAGGCGGTCTACCATCCAAAAAAGGAAGGGATACAGTCTTCTCATCCAAAACTGTACGCAGTACCCTGTAACTCTTTTCCTGTTATTTTTCACTCTCTTCTGCCAAGAACTGGCATCTTGGCCAGCTGCTTTGCCTCTTGATGATACATATAACAGAGGTGAGCTCCTACCCTCATGCCTCCTCCACTCACCTCACAGCAGAGGAAGGAAACAGAGGAAAAGTCTAACTCATCTTGCTACTTCAGCCCTTACATACTCACCCCCAAAATATGATTAATACTGGTACTGCATCACCAATAAAACCCCAGCTGAAATATGGGGATAATAAAAAACCTAAGAGGAAAAACAAAGATTCTCCATTTTTCTGTCCCATCATCTGCATTTTGTGTTAAGGTAGAAAAAGTTTCTACTCCAAGTTTTCAAACAGTAATTAACGTAAAAATTAGATCCACAAAAAAGCTTTGTGTATTCTTCATTTTCTTATAGAGTCCCCTGAGCAGCATTCAGATATCCTCCCCTTCACAAGACCTCTTTCCTCCTTAGCTCTTAAATTCTACCAGTAACGCAACTAGCAGTACAAATGCTGAAGAAAAGCATTCAAAAGGCACAGACTATACATCTATGCACTCGAATATGGAGTGCAAGCTTAGAATGCAGGAAAAATACTTTTCTTTGATCTTTAAGGACTTCAGCACAGTTTCCTGAACTGCAAGACATTCACACTCAGATGTTCTTTTAAGGAAAAAGCTGAAACCATATACATCCTCTCTGTGCTCTACATCAAGGGGAAAAAAAACCCTGCATTGCTCTGCCATGTTTCTCACCTCCCCTCTGTACTCATACCCAGAGGCCTCTGCATAAACAAGAACAGATTCATCAGCAAGACGTGCAGCCACTGCTTCAACGTGATCATGAGACTCTAAATGTCAGAGGCACTCTCTCAAGTTTAATTAGCATGATAAATTAAGGCATGGTGTTCTATATTGCTTTACTGTTTGCATAATTGCTCCTAAAACAGTGCATGTGACATACATTTTAAACCAAAATCTGGACAGAAGAGCTAGATTCAGGCTGAAGAACAAGAATGGCTACATTCGTCAAGACGAGTCTTTTCCGGCTTGTTATTCACAGGCTCCTTGAACCACACTCCCAGCCAGGCTTGAAAGACGAGTAAAAGGAGAGTTCAGAAGCACTGCAGAGCAGCAGAACCTTCTAAGAACTTTGCTGGAAGAGTAATTGCTACATGGCCACAGACTTCAGCGCCTTTACAGCCTTCTCTTTCTGTCATTTGAAAAAGTCACTGGTGGTGCTACGAAGCAGAAAGGGAACATGGAGAGCAAGACAACTAACTCACAATTCATCAGGCCTATTGCTATGGCAAGTTCTCCGACACGCATCAGACTACCTGAGGCATACGGCGTTCAGTGTTGTCAAAGATGTTTTGAAAGACAGATACTGAGACCTCCATGAACACATAGTACTGGCCACAGCATGCAAACTTCTTTGGACAAGCATGATCTCACTGAAGGTAGCACACCAAACAGGACTGCAGGTTCAGCAGCACATGCAGCAAAGATAACACCACCACAGAAATGAGGTAGTTCAACCAGCAAGTCAGCAACAGAGCCAGGAACAAAGTCCAGGCATCCCAGCTTTTTTTATTGCTTCACTTGCTTCAAACAGTGAAGGTCTGGAAACACCCTGTAAGATGCCAGGCTATCGTCCCTTCCTTGCCTTGTAGGGAGAAGTATGAGGGTCACTGCATATCAGAGTAGGTTTGAGTTAGATACAAGAGAAGAACCCTCACTATTACAGACATTATCAACTGAAAACTACCTAAAGGAAGTCAGCATTGCTGAAACTGAGCAAGAGCAGAGCAAAGATGGAGTACTGAGCATGTACTACTCAGTATACTAGTACCAATACTAGAACAGGAACACATATAGTCCAGCATATAAAAGAACTGATGAACAAAGGTGGACAAGTCCACTCTGTCACTCCACCTTGTATGTTTTCTCCCACATGAAGGGCAAAACCAGTAAAGACAGCAAAGGAACTGAACCTCTCAGAGCTCCTCTGAGATCTAAAGCCTTTATTCTTAGCTCTAAGCAACAAGGTAATCAACTCTACAGAGGCTCAGCATTTATTATCCCTTCCCTGTGACATGCAGTTTCCCCAACAAGCAACAGCCAGCGTGAACCACTTGATGCTTTAAGTAAACCACATTTCCAGCTCAAATAGTCAAGTGTCATTCCCCATCACCAACGAAAAGTTAACCATATGAAGTTCTTAATAACACCTAGCAGTCCAATTTCCACTACAAAACACAACTGCCATTGCTGCCCATACAGAAACAGTCTTCACCTACAGAGCCATACTCAAACATTATGCTTGCCTCAGAGAGGTTCTCTACAGTCAGAGAAAATGCTTTTCTACTCTGTGCCATCCAACTTACAGCAGATGTGCAGAATAACCTTATGTAAGTTTTAAGAGGTAAGAACCACCTTCCAGTGTAGCGAGTATGTCAACAAGTAGTCACATGAAGACGTTTCATGGAGATGAAATGCAAGCTCAGACTAAAAACTAGTTTGAGTAGGGAAAACATGAGTATAGTTATTTAAGAGAATAAAGCCAGCAGCCATATTATATCAGACCTGTAAGGCTATGCATAGCAGAGTCCTGCTATAAGGTCTCTGTCTTCCCACGCTACTAAAACCCCAAAGACAGACATCACGCACCCCACCCCCAAAAGCAGCAAGAAAATTTATGAAACCTTCTAAACTTTAATTGCATGTGTACTGAGACTCATGTTTAGGGCACAGTTTGACGCTTGAAGCAGATAGTGCCACAGAATGTGGCTTGTCACCAACTGCACCATTCCCATCCCAGAAGACTATTCCGTTCACCAAGTTAAAGGTCATAAGCAAGGTCTATCTACAGTCAGACAAGTGAGGGAAAAAATACCTGTCTCACCTGCTTACAGTTTTACTAATCCACTTTGATTATCAGCTAGAACACACAAGTCCTGGCCTCAGTCACATTGCTGGTGCTGTTGATTAAGATGTCACTTCTGCATCTGGCCAATAATGCTTCAAGAAGCAAGTGACCAGCTGTCCCAATACAGACAGCTGAATAGCTTTGCGTGGACTTCTTACTTTAATATGTTGTCTCTGCACAGACTAAACAGCTAGCACAAACCAAGTTCATCCACATAAGCTCCCTTTATGAGAAGTGCACTGCTTAGTCCTGATTACACTATAAATTTGCTTTAATTTTTCCAACGCTAAACAACCTGGTTTGGATGTAGCAAACAAGGCCAGTTGCACTCCTGCTTCATGAAGGTGGAGCTCCCTAGAAGGTAACAAACATGTTATGTAAAACACTTCCGCACAAATACTAAATTTGAAGAGCTGCAGCCCATCAGAACCCCACAGAGGTAATATAGGTCATCAAGCACAGGTTTTATTTATCAGCACTTTTAAAACGAAGCAGGATCTTCTACTGTTAGGATATAGCAGAGCTCATCCCTGCAAACCTGGGTGTTCAGGACTGAACAACCACAAGACAATTTCAAATAAGTGAACCATTAAGCGAGTGTCCTTGTCTAAAGTGCCTAATGATCAGCTGGACACTAGTACACAAATTACACAGCTTATTAGCTTTTCATAAGGAAAATACTTTCCCTCTCCACCCTCAATTCTGCAAGGAAATACAGCAACAGGCTCCTTCAAGGCAAAGTAGTTAGCTTAGTCCCATATTCATTCTGCCTTTTTACATACTGCAAAAGAATGATTCAACACATGATCCATTTTCAATCAAGTCCAAGAGATAAACTACTTGTCAGCATCTTCTAATATAAATATTAAGATCTAAAGAACACTGAGCCCTCATTCTCAGACCTGCTTGCCACCATCAGGTGCCAAGCCTAAGCTTCTAGGGCCTGCAAGAAGCACAGAACACTTGGCTGTCCAGTAAGATCCTAGGGCATGAGACTGGGTGGGGGCGGGGAGGGCATGGAGGAGTCTTCCACACTTGAGACTGATTCCAAACTGTCCTGCAGCCTTGCAAGGTATCCCAAGAGTAGATTTCTCCTTTTGGACAATTAAGCTTCATTAGAGGCAAGTTTAAAAATAAAGAGACACTAAGCAGAGAAGGTTTACATCAGCCCTGATATAAGGGACTGCTTACTTATCTCTGAACTATCTCTAAAAGGAAACCAATTATTTTTTCCTTTATTTTAACAGATAAGAGCTTAACCAGAAAAAAGTAAGCAGCTGTTAAAACTTCACAAGCTATACTCATTACAGTACACTTACCTCTGGACTCCTATTTTAGTCACACGCAGAAACACAGAGGAATTACCAAAAAAAAAAAAAAAAAACATGCCAAATGAAGTCAAATTACGTCAGCATGGCCAACAAGTAATTTTAGGAACCAAGCTCCAAATTCTAGGGAGTTTCGCACATTTCCTTAATTTTATAGGGACAGTGGTTTTCAATACACAATTTACAAGGTGCCAGGAACACAGGACCACTTGTATGCAGGGGAAAAAAAAAAAAAAACAAAATCCCACTATTAACCTTGTTCGTTTTCTCATATAAACTCATGGTGGTGAATGCCACCTTGTTTCCTTAGAAGGAACACAACGCTATATCAGACTCATCAGCCTGTAAAACACTGTAAGTTGTACAGCATTGTAAAAATTAGTCCAGCACATCCATGTAAAATGACGGCGATCATAGCAACTAAGCTGTGAAAAAACCGGGAAAAAAGAAAAGGGAAAAGGAATGGGTTCCGTCTGCCCACATCAAAGATTAAGATAACCATGGATATATAACTCTTCTCCAGCTCCCCCGACAGCTACATCTTCGCTTTGATCTTCACTCTTGCGCAACCCTGGAGACAGCAGCAGGTCTTCCCACCGCCGCCTAGGACAGCCCTCCCGAAAAAGGCTCTGCAGGCCCCTCCTCGCAACAAGCCCCTTCCCCTTCCCCTTCCCCTCCCATCCTGGTAGACGTCGACCCGGCCAAAAACACCCTCTCCCCGCTACAACCTAAACTCCACCAGCCCTCCGGCTGCCTAATGGCGGCCACGGCCCACGGTCCCGCGTCGTCGTCCCCCACACCTCCCCGGCACCGGAACTCACCTGAGGTACCGCCGCGGCACAGGACCCCCAGGAGCCCCAAGAGCACCACGGCGCAAAGAAAGAGCCGCATGGCGCTGCGGAGGGAAGGGAAGATGAGGCTGAGAGCGAGCTGGGGCGGTTAGGAAGGGCTGGAGCCGGGCGGGTCCTGTGAGGCGGCGCAGCGCCCGCCTTTGCGGT
>JAVKLA010000024.1:40579-76671 GCA_034782735.1 Sagittarius serpentarius
CCCGCCTCCCCACCTGCGCGAGGACGCTGAGGTAACGGCCCCAACCGCCGCCCCTCAAACGGCTTTTATCCTCTCAAGCCGCGTCTGCCGGCCGTGTGGCAGTTGGGGTGAGGGGTTTGAGAAGGTCTCCAGGTTGAGGTGGGGAGGGTTGAATGTTTTTTGGTTTTTTTTTCCTAATTTAGGTTTGGGGTTTTTTTAGTTTGGGTTTGGTTGGTTGAGTTGTTTTTGTTTTTTTTTTTTTAATTTTTAATGCAGCTGCCATTTGGTTTTGCCTTATGAACAGTGGTGAAAGACTGCTAGGCCTCAGAGGCTCACTGGCACGTGTTTGAGGCGCCTCTGGCTGTGAAGGTGATTCACGGGCGTGTGACGGGAGAAAACAGAAGGCAAATTAAAAGTCTCGCTTTTTTGGGAGAATGTGTTTTCGATTTGCTATTTAGACCTTGTTTATGAATTTGCGTCATAACCTAGGCACTAAAAAGCCTCATATGATCGTCCCTATTGCATTTTTTTTTTCCCCAGCTTGCTTTGATCCGGTTTCCAGTTAAAATCCAAAAGGAAACTGCCAGTCTTGCAGAAGAAGAACGCAGAGATGAGTGTTGGTCCACGTTTATAGATATTTCAGATAAATGGGTGTGCTTTCTCCTTGCCTTTGCCTACTGTGCTTAGAGAGACAGCCTTTCTCAGGCAGGTTGTCTAGTTTGCTGAGGTTATTTTTGTTCTGCTCAACGAGCTCCTGTAAGGCAAAATCCATGAGATATTAAAAGTCTGTTAAGTTTAGTGTTTGCCACTGTCACAGCTGATCTCTCTGAATGAGACCTCGCTCACTCTTTATTCACAGCTCAGCATTCAAGCTGCCTACCCGTGGCTTTCAGTCACAGGCAAACAGTGCCTGCAAGAGGCTTGTCTCGTGTCGTGAGCCTCACTTATTCCAGGCTCAGTCCGGCATCCATCCTGCTTGTGGAAAGCCAAGAAAGAACCTGTTGACTTCAATAACAGTTGTAACCCCCTTAAAAACACGTGGTGGGTTTTGCTCTACAGCGCAGTAGTTTGTGACTTGGCTTTTTAACAGAGGAGCACGAAGGAACCCCACATCCCAGTGTACATGTGCAGGCCAACAAATTCCCAACCCCAGCCACGCCATCAGAAAAACGCTTGTTTTGGATCAGTTTGTATCATGGCAAAGAGGGTAGCTGTAAGCAGCAAAGGAGTCTTGTAGCATACACGTTGCTGCTGGGCGGCTGTACCCACAGTGTCACTGACGAGTTTGCCAGAAGAAACGCCTGGAGCTCTCCAGCCCAGCTGCCCCCTTGAAGCCAGACTATGGCCAACACTAGAGCAGGGCAGCCATGGTTTCGCCTCGCCTTGCCTCGCCTGAAGACCCCCGAGGGCAGCGAGCGCGCAGCCTCCCTGGGTGTCCCGGCCCACCCGCCTGGTGCTGCAGGCGTTGCCAAATGTCTCCCAAGGCCAGCTGTGAAACCCCCCTGGTCATCAGGGGAGGTCCCTGGCTGGGGAAAGGCTGATGTCGTACCCGGCTTTCAGAGGTAAGAAAGAAGGGGTTTAAGCGCCGAAGGACCATCAGCTAAATGCCGGACACCTACTGACCGGCACAAACCGGTGTTTATTCTCCAGCCCACGGGCACGCAAGGGCTCTTGCTGGCTGTAGGCCGGATGGTTGAGGACGCTACGCTCCTGCCCTCTCACCGCTCCCCGTCGGCTAGACGCGATGCCGGCTCAGCTCAGGGCTGGAGTGGAGGGTCCGAGTGGCAGTGCTGCTTTCAGCCGGCGTCGGAGCCACACTTGTACAGCAACAGCCCTGCGCTCCGCGGCACGCCGGCCTGCTGCAGCCGGTAACGCGGCAGTTAGGGGCTCGACCGCAGGCGACAAAGCAAACAGTGCCAGAGAGAAGCTTCCTGTGGCTCTGAAGCGGGGCTGCCCGCCCGGCTGCCCGCGGCCGCCCCGACCCCGCCGCCCGACCCGAGGTGGGACCGGGCCTCCTCCGGGCCTGCAGGGGGCGCGCCAGGCCCGTCCTGACCCACCGGAAGGAGGCCCGCGCCGCGCCCCGCCCCGTCCTTCCTGCGCCCACCCAACATCCAGGCGCTCTATTGGCCGCGCTGGTTGCTGCGCGCCCGGTCAGGTGGGCGGTGGCGGCGGCGCCATGGCGGATCGGTTAACGCAGCTGCAGGACGCCGTGAACTCGGTGAGGCGGGCGCTGTTTTCTTCTTTCCCCTGACGCCCCTCGTTCTTCTTATTGGAGGGGAGGGGAGGCGAGGCGAGTGCTGGGCACGTCCCCTCCTGCTCCCGCGGCCCCGGCCGGTGTTGGGCGCTGCCTGCGATCCCTCTCCCCGCCCCCGCCGTCTCCTGCCTGCAGCCCCGAGGGCTGGCAGTCCCCAGGTAGCGGGGTATCGCCAGGGGCAATCGGGGTGTGCCCCCACCTAACGCCGGGTGGGCTGCCGCGTGGGGTGCGCTGGGATGCAAAACAAAACTGAAATAGCTTTAGCGGTAGAATAAATCAACGATGTCTTTGCTGCTTGCAGCTCGCAGACCAATTCTGTAACGCCATCGGGGTGTTGCAGCAGTGTGGCCCCCCAGCCTCTTTCAGCAACATTCAGACAGCGATAAACAAAGATCAGCCTGCTAACCCAACAGAAGGCAAGTCTTTCTTTCTGCATATCCTGACAGAATGTCCACGTGTTCTGATATCCTACGCTCTATAATACAAAAATCTGTACTCTATTTCATGCTCAGCAAACAATTCTGCCAGTAACTGGTGGAGTGACTGAAGTTAAGTCATAAATTGATGTCAGCTGCACTTGCTGCATAAGATTGCAAAGTGGAAATGTAATTTTAAGTGTTAGGTAAGCATTACAATGTATTTCCAGTGCTGGTTTCTTTGTGCAGAGACAGTAGCTGTACAGATACAAACTATTTTAATAGGACTTGAGCAAGAGGTTGTTAGTGAGTTGTCCATGACTTCTAAGAAGTCTTTTTAGAAAGAATTAGTATTAGTTTTATGGAATCATGTACGAGT
The DNA here is from genome assembly GCA_034782735.1 of Sagittarius serpentarius. Lineage (NCBI taxonomy): Eukaryota > Metazoa > Chordata > Aves > Accipitriformes > Sagittariidae > Sagittarius > Sagittarius serpentarius. The sequence continues at coordinate 43,608 of JAVKLA010000024.1, forward strand.
TTAAAATTCTCCATGTCATAAACTTCTAATTATTTGTGTTTCTCCATGTATCATCTGTTTATGTAATTTATCAGGGAATAACATCATGTTGACTCTGGCCGTTGGCATCTGTGGTTTTGTTGTTGGCTGCTTTGTTTTGGGGTTTCGTTTTTTTTTTTTCTTGAGAGACAAGAAACTGATCTAAGACACTAAAATTCGCAAGCAAACTAAAAGTTCTCTCTGATTTGAGAATTTCAAGTTAGTATTTAAATAACCATGTTAATCTAATTCTGAATCTTTTTTCTTTTCTTTTTTCCCCTCTTTTCTCGTGAGAGGAAAAAAAATTTTATACGTATCAGATTAGGTTTGTCTTTTAGGATATTGGGAAGTCTGGTTTGGAGCGCAGCAATGCATTTTCTAGGACAGTTGAATACTAGTTTTTCATTGGTCTATGGTGGTTTGTTTTCTGATACTGGAATTAGTTGGAGAGCCAGCTGTGAAAGGCTTGTTTGCTTCCTCACCTTACCTGCTGCTGTCCCAGGCGCCGGCATCAGCGTGGTGCCAGGAGCTAGAGGCTTTGTTAAGGTCTTAAAATGGTAGGTCATGACTGACTTCTCTTGATTTGTCTTTTTCTGAAATTCTGAATATAGCGACTTCAGTAAAATCATACTGCCATGTTAGTGATGCTGCTGAGGCAAAACAAAACTACCAGTTATGTGCCTTTTAAATATCTGAGGTCTTAATAAGAAGGCCTTAAAACCCTTTACAGGTAAACCCTGTGGTGACCCTGAGTAAGCTTTAAATGGATATGTTGGTTTTGTTTTTTGTTTGTTTTTTTCAGTTAAAGTCAAGTGTACCTTTGAGAATGTCAATCTTTTCTATAGATATTTGCCGTTAGAAAGTATTTTCTTTCTTGTTTCCACAAATTGTTCATGAACCAAGGAACATAAATTAAGATCTTAAATTACAAATTGAAAAGGGCTGTTTCCATATTTTAGCAGTAGTAATGAACTTAATTCAGATTGAATGGATGCAATTCCATATGGAAAGGTTTTGTTTCTGGCTTATGGTGCCTCTTATTAAAAGTCCATGCAGTTCTTTCAATGATATAGCAGCTAAATTAAGGTCTGTTATAACCTTCCAATTCTTTTCCGTTTCTCAGGGGCAATTTAACTTTTTCTGTGGCTGAACAGGAATTCTTTTTTTTTTAAACTAAAACCCAAATTCTTTCACTAATGATCTGTTGCTTAACACTATTTAAATAATCCATCTGTCTGAATCACTATTTTTACATCATTTCTAGTGTTCTTTTTTGTCTAGTGGTAGATTTCAAGGCAAGGACTCAAAAGTTAAATGAGTTTCTAGCTACTTCTCAGTACTTAATGTAGTGACTAGGACACTTAATACTGGTATTAGTAATTTCTTAACTGCCTAACTGCAATGGAGTTCTAGCTATTTTCTCATTTGTACAAAGCCCAGCCCTTTGTATAACCAGTTATGTTGTTTAATCTAGGATTGGAATCAAACTACCTTCATCTTCTAATATGGTTGAGTTCCCGTCAGTTGTGATACTGTTGTTTTATTCATGCAGGAGAATTTTTAACACCTGCATACTTCAAGTCTGTAGAATTTTCTGTGCTGTGTATGCAGAATTGTGCTTATTTCTAATAATGTACTGAGTAGGCTGGCTTTTCTTTTTTAAAGAGTACGCCCAACTGTTCGCAGCATTGATTGCACGAACTGCGAAAGATATTGATGTTCTAATAGATTCCCTGCCTAGTGAAGAATCCACAGCAGCTTTGCAGGTAAGAGTGTTCTTAATTAAATTATCAAAACATAACTGAAGGCAAACTTCTTCCCTTTTTAAAAACACATTTTTTATTCTCTAGGTAATCTTGAAAAATGATCTTAATATAAGCCTGAATTTTTCATGAGGGTAGCTTGTGAGTGCTTTATAGGCTTAGTGGAAAACTGAACTTGCATCTAGTTCTAAATAAGATTATACACAGTGAGGATATCTTAATTAATTTGGACCAGCCAACTTGGTACTTTTGTTTCTTACTCCTCCTCTCTTCAGACCAGAGGTAGTCTAGGAAGAGCTTGGGAACAAAGCAGCTGCTGGCCAGGCAGCTATTAGCAGGTGCAGCCAGTATCACAACCTGCATTCCCTGCCTCACAGGAGCTGAACTGCTGCAAACAGCTTTTGAGTCCTCTCACAATACTCAGCTGTTTCTCACTTCCAAAAAATGCCTTGGACCCACAATTCAAAGAACACTACTGTGTTAGGGTTTGTTTGGGGTATTTTTTTGCTGTTATTTCTACGGATCTTGCCTGTTAAAGCTTTTTTTTTTTTTTTTTATTCTGCTAGATGTACATCAAGTATTGTCTTTTTAGAATGCAACAAAAAGTGTTGTTTCTTGGAGAACCCTGGAACTGCTTTAAGATCACCTGAAGGTTTTATACCTGGGTTGATAATCTGTAACTATTACAAAGGCATTTCACAAAAGGCTAATACTAGAGGTGCCTGCTGGGCCAAATACAAATGACGTGACAGTGACATCACATTTGGTTTTAAACAGAGGAGGTTAAATTTGGAAATGTTGTTAGTCACAATAATCGCTGAACATACTAATTGGGCCTGTTAACACCAGCATAATTTCATGTAACAGTGTATTTAATAGCTGAAGACAAGCTTTCCTGCTGCAGACAAATTACAGGCTGCTTCCAGGGTCTGATCACAGTGACAGCTGATGCAGGGAAAGCAGGGTGTTCCAGAAGGAGAAGCTGGTTATCCAGTAGGGGCATGCTTTCCTTAGAAGTGATACTCAGAACAGTTTCTTGCTCTGTTAATGCAGAATCTCGTTTCATAAGAATTTCCGGTCTTTTTTGTTTGGTGTGGTTTTGAGGTAAGCTAGCTTACTGATTCTAGTTTTGATTTTTATTTTCTGTTGTTTAATTTCATGCAGCATTAAAGATAAATATTCTGCCATTCTTTAAAAAAAATGTTTTGAAGGTTCTTGAAACACTAAAATACACAGTATAGGTTTTGTTGAGAAGTGGTAGATAGATACTTGGCTAATAGAGAAGTACTTAGGCTGATCTTTTTTTTTTTTTTATATTAAGGTTGTCTTGGTATATGTTTCAAATCTGAGGCTTGTCTTAAAAGGGGCTGCTATGCTAATGCCCAACATCATTTACCTGTCCCTTTCACATTTCCTTGTGAAGCTGGCAGTACGTATTCTGCTCAGATCTGTGGCTTACCTGCAGTCAAATATTTAACAACTGAGATTGAATTAATTGAGCTGGATTCTAAATTTCAAACTTCTACCTTTTGCCATCTTCCTTCTCTGACCCTTCCTCCAAGGGCTATCAAGTCCTTCATGCATATATTGACCTTCACTAAAGACATCAGTGTTGCAGAACAGAAAGTGAGTATGTGGAGAGGATCTGCCAGTTAGTTTAAGCATGACTTCTTAAGGACCTGTATAACTGCTTTAACAAATATCAGTTTGAAACTATTTTGTCTCTTCTGTTATCCGGTTAGAACAAGTTTTAGTAGTTTTAAATCTGGTAAATATTTTAAAGTATTAAAATATTTTGAAGATAAAATGTTTTATTTCACTAAATTTTGTCTAACTGAAAAGCAGGTTGGTTCTGAAACAAAGTGTTGAAAGAAGGTTAAGTAATACAGTTTAATCTGAAATATGCTATTTAACAGAAAGGTTTAAATAAGTTATGCTTACATCTTGCTAAGCACCTTTCAGTAAGGGAGTGGGATAAATACTCACTTCTCATCAAGAAAAGCTATACTGAGACAAGAGTGGTAATATGAAAGAAGGTAACATCTCTATTTGGGTTTTTTTTTTGTGTGTTTACTCCATGGCGATATGCACTGTCTTAGGCTGCAACCTGTAATGAGTTGCTTTGAAGTTGCTAGTATGTAATTCAGAGGCTAAAGAGAGAATCTTTCTCTTTTCTAGGGAACACGGTTCCATCAGCATCCTTTAGTAGCAAAGTCAATTTTGTATTATATTTGAAGATCTGTACTTTTCTCCCTTTTATTTTAAAGGCTGCTAGTCTGTATCGATTAGAAGAAGAAAATCACGAAGCAGCTGCCCGTCTGGAAGAGGTAGTTTATCGCGGGGATATGCTGCTGGAAAAGATACAGAGTGCCCTGGCAGATATCGCCCAGTCGCAGCTGAAGACGAGGAGTGGTACGCATAGCCAGCCCCTTCCGGACTCGTAGCGCCAGGTGGCAGTGTACCCCTGCAAAACCCAGCGGTGGCAAGTTACATTGAAAACACAGCTCTGTACCCACGGGGAGCTCTCACACCCAGCCCGGATCTTGTGGGACTCTAGCGTGCTCTGATCATTGGTAACAACGTCTTTTATCAAAGCTCAGACTGCAGGTTTTGTACGAGAAATGCTTCTGTTGTTGAATTGGTGGTTCTGTTCTAGAATTATGTGTCTTGATGTATGTTTCCTTGACTTAAAAGGTTAATTTCTGAGCTTTCTTTTCTGTTCATACATACGTCCGACTTCAGTCTGATTTGTTATCTTCATGACACAGACCTTACTCCGTAAAGGGAATTCAGAAGGAATATACATTAAGAGTGTGTAATTTGTCCACTCCTAATTTCAAACTTTTATGTTCTTCATGTATTTTTTGTAAGGCTCAAACACAGACATACGTGAATTTGCCAGAGTTCCATGGAGACGGTGCTAGACAGTGATGTGAATACAGTGGTGGCCATCTGTTTTAATTAACAGAAATGGTAATTAAACATTTGTATTACTAGGCTGGTTTACCATCCTTTACAGAGCAAGTAAAGGGATAAGTAAACTCTTAATGTTTGCAGAGTAAATGTTCTTGCTGTTGGCATCTCATTTAAAAAAAAAAATCTGCAGGTATCTGATATTGGCATTTGTTATTGTTTGTAATTCACAAATGGGTCTTTACTCCATTATTGCCACTGACAAGCTTACTCTTACTTGCTTGTGCCATTTCTCTGCTTCTGATGATATTCTGCATTCTCGTGGCAACTGGTGAATGCCTCTAAAGCAGACAGTACTGAGGAAGCATTGGATGACTGGGAATAAATTAGCAATGAGGAAACTGAAGATAACTTACTATGTAATGTTGCTTTTCAGTGTAAGCAGTGGCTGCCACATGAATGCTGTGATCACAAGCAGCGAGAGGCCTGTCATCCCCAACGTGCTGTAGAGTTGTTTGTGTTTATCTTCACAGACTGAATCACTGAATAAACTTTTGCTCCTCATCTTAGGACTATAGAAATACCAATATCTCTTTTTATATTTTAAAAAAAACCCAACCAAACAAACCAAAACTAGAATGAATGCCACCAGATAATGTAGGGTTCAATGCATGAACTTGGAGTTGAACTGTTAGTCATTTTCTGTATTTTTGAGTTAGCAGCCTTGCATTACTGTAGGATGCTGTTTATTGCCACATAATATCTGCTCATTTCCTAATCAAAACTACCTACTTCTCTATGTTGGGTATACTGTCATTAACTTGAAAGTTACACATGTTGCTGTTGCATATAGACAGATAAGAGCAATTCAAATACGTCTTTAGCATGCTGATTCTTAAGGAATTAGATGCAGCCGCTCACTAGACTGCACCAGTGAAAGGAAGAGTATAACATGACACAGGATACATCTTGTATACAGCCTCTTTTGAGGATTAAAAAATACAAAGCTGTTCCTACATGCAACAAATACTAAAACTGAAGTATTTAATCAGACTGATATTTAATTAAATAATTAATATTTTGTCAAATTTGCATATCTGTAGTTATAAATTTAATCTGCTATTGTAAGGCTCTTGTACTATCCAGATTCTACAGAAGGAAGAACAGTTAGGGAGGTGAACAGGCTACAGCACAGTCCCAGTTCTGTAATGGGATCTTTATTAAGAATAACTGGGCTGCGGCGATTTATTAAGCCATGTAAATATGCCTGTGTCCTGGGGAGGCTTAGGGGCCAGATGTTCATTTGAAGCCAGTCATGGGGCCTGGTTTTGGTTTTGTTTTTTCCTAGAAAAACTGCATCCAGTGCATCTCAAGTGGGGTGGGGTGGATTTTGTTGTTGTTTGTTTGCTTTTTAAACTTATGGACTTAGAAAGCTTGTGGACTTAGTGAAATGTTTGGGCTTTGCATGCAGATTTGTTTTGTTTTGTATTGAGATGTCTTAATCTGCAATTTGTACGTTGCTGGAAGAGGGGTTAGATCTTCATAGTAGACTCCCTGGTATAGCTTAACATGTGCATTATCTCAAACTTGTTAACTTGGAAACTTCTGCTGTGGGAGATGGTGTACATCTTCAGTAGCAATACAGTTCTTTTAATATCTTTCTATATTTTGTACTTGGAAACTGCTGTATTTCTGCAGCCTGGTCTTGCCTAACTATAGCAGCTTTTTCTTTTAGTTGCTGTTTGAATATGCTAGCCCACTTCTATGTTCAAGTGTATATCAGTATCAAACAGTTAATCACACTTAGAAGTAAGCCTTAACCAGAGGTATAAGCTCCCTAGTAAGTACGTTTTGGGTTTTCAAGTTCTTTACCTGTGTCTGGTTTAGTGAATGTTGCCCATTTAATAGAGATGCAGTTTGTGATACAGTTAAAAACAAGAAACACAGTAAAGCAGGAGAGCCAAAATTGCTCTTTTTGACTTGAGAAATAATGTAATGTTTTGGTGAGCGAGTAGTACTGTAAGATGCATAACCCCACTAGTTCTTGTATGTTGTGTTGCTGGGCTAGCTGTTGCAAATCTTTACCTGCTCTTTTACAGTCTGCAGCTCAAGTCAGTAAGGTGGTACGTCTTTTGTTGGGCTCTGAGACAAAGAAGGGGGAAAAACACTGATTTCCTACAGCTGTCTAATGGGCAAAGCATTAGATTGGGGCTTGGAGGTGTGGATTCCTTTCCCATCTATCATAGGTGTGCTGATTTGTCCAGTCCCTGCTGTTGGGGTTTAAACATCTCTGTTTAAAAAGCAGTGTGTAGTGGTAGTGATCTCCTTAGGGGGTTACTCGTGCAAGAATTGCAGGGCATGCAGGATTACTGTGTCTGTACCATTTAGCACCCCAACTTTCAGTACAAAAAAAAAAAAGGAGGAGGGGAGGCAAACACCGTTTGGAAAAAAGCATTGTATCTTCCCTGAGAAGTCTTGGCTGCCTCCAGACTTTTAATACTGAAGAGGGGGAGTGTGCAGGAGAAAAAAAAACCTACGTAACAGCTGCTAACAAACATATCAGGTTACATGAGAGAGAGCTGTAAAAGGAAGCTTTGGTTGAGAGGAGAGAATAAATGAAGGGAAAGCATCATGGGAAGAAAACAAAAGTACTGAGCAAGATATAAAATGGTTCTGCATATTATGTTGGACAAGGAGTACTGCCCAGTGAACAACTTGTGCTTTGAAGAAAGATAGCACAGAGCATAATGGAAAATTCCATTGAAAAACAATCTCAACCACTTCAAATGAGTGGGAGCATCTCATGCTGAGAATCCATACAGCCCACTGGCAAAGATGTTGGAATCAATTTAGTAAATATAAGCGGCTGATCAAAGCCTAGTATTCTTTACTATAAACAACCCTGCTCAGAGGAAAGGAACATGTCACAGCAGCTGTTCCCATTTTCAGAGACAAGAATAGGGAGGAATTTGTACACTTGTTTTTAAAGATACTGGAAAAAGTGCATTAACAGTATTTTAGCTTCATGTCTTTATGAAGTTAATCCTGGCTTGCTATTGCAGATGATCTTTAGAGATCTGGGAGCTTCTGTTGTGTGTGGCAGTGGGAGGGTGTCCTGGCCATCCCCACAGAATTGATATCAAAAGATTTTGGGAGTTTGCAACACTACAGGCCAGAGACTGCCTGGCTGGGGAGCAGCTCTGCTTAAATGGACCTAGGCGTCTTGGCAGACAGCAAGCTGAACGTGAGCCCACAGCTGACCCTAGCAATAAAAAAGGCCAACAGCATCCTGGGCTGTATTAGCGGGAGCGCAGCCAGTAGATCAAGGAAAGTGATTACTTCCCTTTGCTCAGCACATGTTAGACTGCATCTGGAACACTCTGTACAGTTTTGGGCCCCCAACATCAGAAACATGTTGATAAACTAAGTTCAGCAGAAGGCCACCACAATGCCATGGGCTGGAGCATCTCCTCCATGAGGAGAGGCTGAAGGAGCTAGGCTGGGAGAAGAGATGGCTTTGGGGGCACCTAACAGCAGCCTGCCCATACCTATGGGAAGGTTATGGAGAAGACAGGGCTGGGCTCTTCACAGTGGTGCATGGCAGAAGGATGATGGATGGTGGATGTAAATTGAAACAACAGAGGTTCATACCGGTCACCAGGAAAAGTTTTTTCAACATCAGGACAGTTAAGTTTTAGAACATGGTCGTCAGAGAAGCTGGAAATCCTAGAAGGTTTTTTAAGACTTGGCTGGATAAAGCTCTGAGGAATCTCATCTGACCTTACAGCTGACCCACCTTTGAGCAGGAGGTTGAACTAGATGCCTCCTGAGGTCCCTTCCGACCTGAGATCCTATGGACACTAGACACATTAACCGTTTCAGAAAGAACCAAGAAAGTATTAAGGAATGTTGTTGTCCCCTTTCTAGAAAGGCAGATCTGGAGGACAGAAAACTTTAGGTATCTGGTATCAGCCTCATTCTCATTGATGAGGCTTTGTGATGTAGGTCTCTGCACTGGGAGGCTGTTGAGCTGACCTTAGGTGTGGTGTGAAATTCCATGCTGTAGTGACCCAAGTTTCCAACAGGTGCCCTTGGAGAGTGTGATATGCAAAATCCACATCCTACACTTACAGAAAATTGATCTGTCAGATGATGCTGACTCACTATTAGACAAAGGAAGACTCCTCTAAAGAAAGAAATTGGATTTCTGTTTTATATAGCTTGTTATGTAGTCTTACGTAAGAAATAATGAAAGCCCTATTTTCAGGCACCAAACCTGAGACTAGAGCAGAAGTTTTATTCTAGCTTTTTCTTTCAAGTCTATGGAAGAAAGTTTGAGTGACTTTTATTAAGAACTGCTGATTGACTGACAGGACCTTTTTACCTCTAACCCGTAGGACTATGTTCTAGCAACAAAGGGCACTGAAAACAAAGTTTGCAAATGAGGTATTTTTTCATGCTTCAGATATGTCAGCCACGCTATTTTATGTGCTTGCAATGAGGAGCATCCATGGTGGGAATGATCTTCAGAAAGTTTTTGTCTGTTTTAATTTAGTGTAACATGCTTTGTAGGAGCATAGCTTCACAATTATTACACGCTGTTTGTGTACACTTACATGCAGATTTTATGTTTATTTTTGTTTCTTGGAAAGCCTTGTAGGAAATCTTGCTTGTTCATGGTGACTAAACAAGCAGACCAGGAATTTTATATTCTTGCTGCTGCTGCTGTACTCAACCGGCATAAGCCAAGCAGCCAACCACGTTCAACTCCTGCTCCAAGCACAAAAGAGCTATCTGTTTTATAACTGTTTAGACCGTCACCATTTTTCTTCTGAATTTCTCTTCATAGGTAACACTCAGGTAGCATAGCACAACAGTACAAACAGATCTTCCCCCAACTATTTTAACTTGATATTTATTTATTATAAATATTACCAGGGTGCGGGATTTAGCCTCTTTAGCCTTATACACGTCACTGAAGGCCTAAGTGAATTAATTTTTTGAAGTGGAAATTTGTAGCTGAGTAGGGACTGTGCAATTTGGCTGCAAAACATCCTTTCTCCACCCTGCCCACTTAAAAAGAGAAGATTGAAATAGAAGCCCTCTTTCAGGAAACGATGTACTTCATTCTATGGCTGTGTGGGAAAGCAGTTGACTACACATTCATGTTCCACAAGTGGTAGAGAAAAATCATAATTGTTTTCCCAAGTCATGACCCAAGGGGAGAGATGCCATATTCCTAAAAAGGGCAACACCTTTGAAGCTGAGAGCTCAAGAGAAGATGTCTCTTGCGCCAAGACCCTACTAAGATTGTGGAGGTGGGGCTTCTGCAGGTGTCTTCTCCAAGTGTCTGCAGAATGATGAACAGGAAGAAGTAAGTCTGCTTGGTTGGTGCCCTCAGCTGGGAAAAAGAGGGGAAGGCAAATTTTATTTCAGTGCTGAAGAGGAGGGATGTTAAAGGAAAAACATAAGGACAGTCAGTGTACAACTGTATGCAACCTAATAAAATGTGCCTTTCTGAAAGAAATGAAATACGGTTCCCTCTCTCTGCTTCCTTTCCAGAGGTATCAGAAAAAGGGTGGGTTCTGTTAACAGCCTGTCATTTTATTTTGTTGCTTACGTCAACAACCGCTAAACATAAGCAAGTATTAATTTTGAAAACAGGGCATTTTTCAGATTCTGCAGTTAGATAAACCTCTCTGCATGTGACAGTGAGCGCTCTATGTCTTTAATGAACCTGGGACTGAAAGGGGAGCTTTGGCAAAGGAGCTTTTCACTTGGTGGTCATGTAAAAATTGCAGTAAGCTGCTGTCAGAAAGCTTTCTCTTGTGCAGCGATGCAATGAGGGTGCAATAATTTATCCGACTTCTGCTGTAAAAAAGCCAGCAGAATCACCCAGCTGTTGTCAAATGATATTTGATGGAGAGGAAGCAGACCCTTTATTTCAGTGGGACTAGGTATGCGTGCGCAAAGCTAAGGAAGCATCCTGACTGTCCTAGGCACTGTAAGGCGGGGCACGTGCCTCTCTGTACATTCACTGTGTTATTTACAAAGGAAGAGGCACAGTGTAAAATGATGGAATGGAAGCACTGCAGTGAAGAAGAAAAAACATTTTAGACGACTTCAAGGGCAGTGAGTGAGTATATAATATCCACTTAGCATGGGACCTCCTGGTGAGGTACCTCCTCTTCTCTCATGAGGCTCCCACTACATGGCTCTCCCTACAGCAGCACAGTGAGGGTTGGGGCTGCAGCGTGGACATGCCTTTAGCCTCATGAATGTGGAAGCTGAGTCACACCAAAATTGGATTCCTAAAGGATGCACTATGTGGTCCTCGTTTCCCCAAAAGTCACTGAGTTTGAATGTAAAATTATGCAACTGGTTAAAATGACACTGTTTCATTTGTACTCTGGGAGGCAGCTGTGAAAAGGTGCCTACAGTTGATGTGGGTGACATGTTCCAGCTTGCTTTAGGCACTCAAGAGCCCAAACTGCAGTGCTTTAGTAGTCACTGTTAGCAAAGTAGAGCTGAAGTTCCTAGGTGCTACAGAAGTCCTGAGACTTTCAGTGTGTCAGACAGATATACAAGCAGCGCAGAGAGTGCAAGCTGCCCTTGCTTACGCTGACCAACGACAAGGGGAATCCCTCCTGTGACTCCAGCAAGCTGTGGAGGAGGCCCCTGGTGTGCTTAGAGGCAGTGAAATCCTCTAATGAGGCAGAATGAGCCGCTTTGACTTGTTTTGGTGTGCTCAAGCATGCAAAGTGTAATTCTGCTCGTTGCATTAGTATTTCTCAGCAGAGAACAATTGTGTTTGACTGCTTCCCTGTCTTGCTTCCTCTGCAGGTATTTTGCAACAGCTGCAGGTGAATGAGTATGCAGCCACATCCGCCTGTGTGGTTCCTTCCACCTGGTCCTTAACTGACCAATTGAAAGTAAGAATTCAGGTGGCGAGGCACGCTAAAAGGCAGTGGTTTAATCTTAGGTGTAGCTGGGGAGTAAGGGATCAATTTTCTTTTCACAAACATTGTATCATGAGCTTGTATTTATGATTTAAGAAAATCACTAGGCATCTGTAGATGCCAGTATTCTTTAACCGTGTTACTTGTTATTTATTTAATATTTGTCATATATAATTGTCTGTTGTGTAATGGTGGATATTGACCTCATCTGAAGTCCTGACTTTGATGGGCTTCAGAATAAACTGTAAATTAGTAGGCTAAAATGTAAAAACAATCATTTATTCCAGGGAAACTGTATCAGGAAGAAGCCTATGGAGCAGCATCAGAAATGAATCTGATCATTGAGGGTAATTAAGTGATAATATTTACCACACTAAGAAAGATCATGCTTATACTCTGCATAGCTCTTTATGCTTGATTGCTGCCAGAATAAAGCTGCAATAACATAACTTCTCAAATAATTAAGTTCAAGTGTAAACAGGTTGTAGTCTGCCTTGTAAAGGGAACTTGTGGGTCATTTCTGTCAATAACATCTGACATTGAGGTGTGGCAACTGAGTTACAGCAGTTAACTGTACATTTTCCAGACTTACCTGTCTTCAGAGCAAGTTATGTTATGATTTATGGCTTTTCAAAGAGTGGTGTTTTTTTCAACCCAACCGTGAACACAGGTAGAGCTGGGTGGGGTACATGAATGCTGCAGCTTGCTTTGAAAACTCTCGCTGGTGCTGCACTGGTATGTCTGAACCACAGGTTCAGGGTTAGACTGACCCTGAAATTTAAGTTCGGGAAGACATCATCCCCAGTCTTAGTGACAGGGATTGTTAAAATTGTTTCTTACCTCTTTATGGCATGGAACTGGATTATTTCTTAGGATTATTTCTTAGGATTATTCAAGCACTTAATCTAACAAATTTCTTACTACTGTAGGGAGTAGGTACAGTGCCCTTGATCACCTGTGCTTGCTTCCTGTGGTACTCTAGTATTTGTGGTCCTTGGTCTTTGGTGCTATAGCCTTGTGATGTGAGATGCTGTTCTGTGGTTTCAGTGCTTGGAGTTGTGTGACTGGATGCTTCTGAAGTAAATACCATGTGGTTGTGTGCAATTGGTCTTGCTTGCCCTGGCAGCCCCTTCCATTTTCATCCTATGTTTAGTCCTTATTATGGTACTTCCAGTCTAACCTACGCACAAAACCTGACCTCTGTAGTGTTAACAGTCTGTCACAGAGATTTATTACAATACCCCACTGAGGTCAAGGGAACGTCCTTTCCCAGAAATGGGAGTTCAGGACTGCACTTGAGTGCTTGCAAGGAGACACTGCACTGCAGAACTTTTAATTCTCTTTTTTACTTATGATTCATAATCCTGATGTACTCAGGAACTCCTATACCAGACACAATAGAGCCAGCTGTTGCACTTCCCAGAAATAGATTGTTCTGGTATTTTAACCCTCCATAAACCTATGCTGAGGAGAAAAATGTGTCAAAATTGGTTGCAAGGAGGCACCCTTCCTTGTCGTGACTTCCCTGGACTGTCCCCAGGAGTTGGATTCCTTTCTTTCAAAATCTTCAGGTCAGTCCTTTGAGAGCACATCTTCAGGTCAGTCTTTTAGTCTAGAAGAACAGCATTTTGAAGTAAAAGAGTCTATAGTAGAGACTGTGTTTAAACTGTGGTCACTTTTGCTTATAGTTTTCAGGGGATACCCTACACACCACTCTGTAAAACGTCCTTGAGGTACCATGCCAGGCTTTTCTCTCCAAGATGTTCCACCCTGCCTGGAATCACTCAAATTGTCATTAATCCAGAAAGACAGATTGAGAATGCGTAAATGTGGTTCATACTCTAGTATGAGTCAATATATCCAAGGGGAGGAGGAAAGACACAGCTTCCAGTCCTTGCACAAATGGATACACAGAGTAAAAGTGCTCCATCAAGAAAAGGGATGCAAAGATTCACCACTTCAGAACAGTCCATAACCCTAAAGTTAGGGCTCTGTACCAGAAGGTAAGCAGCCTAAGTTCAAATCTCAAATCCTCTCAGTCAAAATGGATTGATATAGCCCATAGTAAACTTTGGGGCTAGATAGGGACTTAGGATGTACAAGGAAAAGATTGCTGTGTGGGATAGAAAGGACAGGAAAAAATACTGCAGCAAGAAAATGGGGATGTAGTAGTCCCTTGTTGATAATCAAATTCTTGAATAACCCATTTAGTTTAATTGTGTGTCCCAAAGAGTGAAATACCTGCTTAGCATCTTGCGATGGGAGACACATTCATTCTGAACTGGAATAAAGGGACAGAGAATTATTTTCTGTGGCTCAGATGAAACAGCCAAGTATGGCTGTGACTACCTCTGCTATTTGCTTTGCCATACTTCCACCTGCTTTTTCTCTGAAATAAAGTTTTCGTACAAGGGACTGTCCTGTCAACTTGATCTCATGATTCTCTGGCAAGTCAAAATCAATGTAATTAAATATCAAGGAACTGGGCAGACAACGATGGAATAAATACCACAGGTGCTATACAGATCTTGGGGTGAGATTAGTTTGTATTTAACAGATGTATACTGTTTACCTGACGAAAAAGGTATACTTTGTATTGCCTTATTTTGGTAATTTGTAAGTTGATTTGGTTTTTGAAGTAATTGCTAGAAAGACAGGTCTTAAAACAAACTGGTCGTTATCCACAACGAAAGAAGACTGCAAGCATTCTTCTGGCACCCATACCCCGTCTGGAGGGACAGGTGTTATTCTTTGTCCATTCAAACCCAGCGTTTTGCCTCAGAGCAGTAGGAAGGGATTTCCCTTGTGTCCTTCATTACAGTGGCTTTAAGCAGATCTGCCCAATGAACGACGTTCCCACTTCATTTCGTGCTGGCCACCAGGTGAAATCACATTGGCTTTGGACAAAACTGGCCTTTGTTACCAGGGAGGTTAGCAAATGCGTATGTCATGGTGAAGGATGGCGCAAGTCAATCAAGCGACAATTTTATTGAGTTCCTCAATGAAGACAGGGTCTGAGTTTCCATCACATGCCAGCTGTCCCTGCAGTGTGACAGGATAAAAGGACCAGGGAGGGACTAGGGCCTCCCATAATTCAGCAGGAGTTTAATGAGGCAGGTGTGTTCCTTTGCCACTGGGGATAGATGCACAAGGATGACCAAAGCCGCAGTGTGCTTTGGACATTAGACTACAGTATGAAACCTGTATTTTTAAGGAATTTCCTGTCTGATGCTGATTTTCTCCCCTGTCCCTGCAGTCAGTGAGGTGCTGCCAGCTTGCAGACAGCACAATAATACTCCAAGAACAGTGAAACAATTTAATCAGGTTTTTAAAAATTGCATGCCTTAATATTGCAAATGATTAGAGGTATACAATAAATAAACCTTATGAAATGTGAACGAGGCGGGGGGGGGGGAAGCCTGGGTGATTGAAAGGTTGAGAGAACCAGAATATGTTAACAACATGCTTTAATTACTTTTTATGTTAGTGCCTCTGTCACTGCTATAGCTTTCAGAAAACTAGCTCTGTAACTCTCTATTTGGAGGAAGAAAAAGCAGTCTGGTCTGACTCACAGGTGTCTGGAAAGGCCAGAATACTTGTCTCATTGCATGTTTCATCACGGTATTTTCAAGAAATTATTGTAGAATGATGTCACCCAAGGAAAATGTCATCCCATAAGAACTGCCCGCAAGTTTGCCCTTATTAAGAAGGTTGAATAGTTCAATTTGTGTTAATGGTTAAGCTGACCAGACATTTCTCACTAATCACAACATTTTCATTAATGTCTTTTGGGAGAGGCTGTGGGACAGGGGTTTTGCGGACTTATGTCATTCCCAAGTCTGCTTTGTTTACATATCGCATAAGCTTGTAGATACCTACTTTGGTATATCAATGTTAAAAATAGCTTCAGGTGCTGAGCAGGGAGATGAATAATCACATTTGAAAGACTTCAGGGAGTTCTCAGGTTCACTCCACAGACACAGACATTCAGATAGATACAGTTCTTGTCTTTCTTAAGGGTAGTAGGCTGGCTTGACCTAAATACTCATGTAACAGACTTTAACCAGGAAGCCACTAGAAACAGCTAGGTAGATTTAGTAGCAAATAAGCAAAGAACAGTTAATAGAAAACAAAAGGTGAACATTGTCTGCAATGTATTGTTATTGAGTACTAAGGTCACCATATCATCCTTTAAAAACTTCTCTCCATCTAAGCCTGATCGTATGCTGCCTGAGAACCAGGGTGGGTGTCTATATGGAGGAGAATTTGGTACCCTCTACTTCTAGTCAGTGAATTACGTGTTTGTCCCATGCCTCCTGGGGCCGTACACTGATGGGTCAAGGCTATTTACAAACTCATGAGGAATAGACTCAAATATTTCTAAATGGTCTCCAACCACTCTGAAAAAGAATATGATTATTCTAAACTGCAGCATGTCATTAGAGCAAAATTATTCTGAGCGTCAGAAGATGGGAGATAGAAAGAGGGAGAAGAGGAACTCACTGATCGATGAAGAACATAATAAAATACTGCAGACATCACATAATTGCTTGTTAACCTACTCTTTCTGCATCTTGTCTCTCTGACCCATCATTCCTTCTACCTTTAACTCAAGTTTAAGCTAGGGCAGCTGGATTCACCAACACCTTGATCTCTTGGCAAAGAGACCCATTAATGGTCCCCCTCAACCCGGCCTTTCCTACATCCACCCTGCAAAGCTTTTCTTTACATTCTTTACATTCCATTTTGATCTTCATCCCTCTCCCCACACCCTTCCTCATTTTTTTTTCCTCCCTTAAAATTAATTATTTTTGCTTGTAAAGGTCCAAGTTTCTTTAAGCTTGTAGTTCCCTCCCAGCCAGGGTAGATGCTGTGTGCGCAGTGGGCTATGGGGTGACAGTGATTTAAAACTGCTCTAAAATATGCTTGAGAAGCTCTGCCCCCCTGTGATTTTAGGCACAGTATTTTCCAGGCAGCATTGCTGGTCTCCTTAAATGGCAGGCAAGCAGTTTGCTGAACGTTTTAAAGTACCTCTGGCTTTTTTTACGATATAAAAATAAGCCTGCCTTGACCTATTTTGAACTCATTTCTTAAGAGCACAATCTCAGTTGATGCTGGAGGTTTCCAAAACCTTTTGGAAAGCATTTTAAGTACAGTGCATTAGACTTCGCCTTCTTTATGGCCCTGATTCAGCACTTACGCACGGGCACAACCTGATATGTTAGTGCAATACCATTTGTTCCAAGTTACGCACGTTCTGAACTGCCTCTGCTGGGAAGCAATGGATCAGCCTTCTCATCATGCTCCCTGTCTGCCCCCAGACATACTGGAGAAATTAATGATCCAAGGAAGGGACTGAATCAATTGAATCCAAGCTATAGACTTCTTTAGAGAATGCTAGCGTCAGCTGGAGCTGTTGTAGCCAGCTCGGTTTATGGGCCCATGCACGCCATGCAGTAAAACACTTAGCAGTGACACAAGCTTGAACTAAAATGCCAGACCCCAGCATCCCCAAACCGCAGGGAAGACTGGATCTAAGCCTGCCTTTAATGCACCCAGCTTTCCCTTGGCATTGACTGAACCCCTTGATCACTCTGCTGGAGAAACTCCTCTGCTGGAGGGGCAGAGAGCGCCATCGTAAGAGCACTATAGAAACGCAGGTGGTTCCTGCCCCCACCCCAACCCCAAAGGAAGCTGCCGTGGTGTTGTCACCAGCGGCCTAAGGCTGTTGGCCATTTCCATAATCCAGCATTTCAGTACCTGAATCTGGAATGGGCAAGCCCGAATGTATCTGGTCAAGTGCTCTTTAGACTCCTAAGTGACACATTTCTGCACATAGTAAAGGCTCTTCTTCTCAAGTATTATACACAGTTATTACTGGATTTGATCCGTAAAACAATAGGCAAGTCAGGGTTGAAACCTGAAGTAATGCATGAAGTAATCAGTTAACTCCTAAGCATGTTTTTCAGCTTTATCCCTAAAAATCCAAATCCCCTCCTATAGCTCTGTGCATACATATACAAGCACACACACTCCCCTACGTATAACATTTTTCTATGAACACAAACTTGAAGTTATATTCAACATTTTTGTATTATTCTGCATGCTACTGAAAGATAAAATTTTAAAAGATACTCAAGGAAATTATAATGATCAGGGATCATCTTACTGTCCTACCACTTGTGTTCTCACAATTACGACAAATTCCTCTATGTTGTGCCAGCAAAGGACAGAGTGAGGATCACTTATCACTGAGGCTTCACTGATTGTCATTTCATCTCTCTCCCCACCTCCCATCTCTTTTCTTAGATCCTCCTCTTCTTGTGTTTTTTTCACCCCTTCCCACTTGTCTCCTCACAGGATATGAGTAACTGCCACTGAACTCAAACCGAGTTACTCACTTCCTCCGTCAGGGAACTCAGATCCCTAAAGTACACATTCTGCAGAATCACACAAACATTTGCTTGCCTGCTCCGGAGTGGGAATGAACTCTGAGAGAAGAGCCTTGTAAGGTTTCTAGCACTTCATGGCTTGAATTGGGTGGGAAAAAACACCGAAATGCTGCTCATGAAGTATTTTTGTGTCTGGAGAATGAACAGTCATACAGAAGCAAATGTTTAAAAACTGACATTATATAAATTATGTGGTTTGGTGGAAAAAGGAGTACAATCTTGTATTTACTCTGAGGTTTCTTATCAGTTCTTGTTCTACCTACATTGCATTGTCCAGGAAATTGTTCTAAAATAAGGAATTACACTGGAGTTTAGTGGGCACCAAGTTTTGTATTTACAAAAAATGTATTATTGGAGTTAGAAATATGGTCAGATCAGATTGTGGGATCTGAATAGTCCCACTCACCCATGGTCTTTAGAGCTTGTTAGAAACCTCTCCAAGTACTCATCTGAACTTGAACCTCTGTTGTGTCTATACAGAGGAGACCCTAAAGCCCCCTAGAGTGAACTTTGCACTTCAAGCAGACTGACTGCATCTTTATATGTTTACTTACAATTTCCTCTTGACTTACGAACCTCTCTGTACTATGGCCTTACAAACACTTCTGAAATATACTGTAGAGCTGATATGAAGTGACAGCTACTGCTTACTGTTAGTCCTGCTGTGTCTCCAGGGAGCAGCCTGAAAATCTGGCTGATGATGAAGATAGGGGCTGTTTGAAAATAACACTGCCTCATACTTGCATGTGCTTGTGGTAGGACTTCAAATAACTCTTTAACTCCAGGCCTTGGTTGAAGACTGGAGTTGAGAAAGACAACGTCTCAAGATGGTTTCCTTACATGGAAAACTCCCATTTGGCTGACCCTGCAGGCGATAAGACTCTTAAGCTTATAGTAGCACTTGTGGTTATGTTTTCAAAGCTAAACTAGGCACCATGGAAAAACACAGGCACAACAATTATAGAAAACATCCACTCTTAGTATCACTGGATCATATACCGAACTGGCAAGGACAAAACACACACCTTTCAGTCCTACAGAAAAATGGGGTTTTCTGCTGGGCTGCAGGGTACAGTTCCCCACTCCTGAAACTAAGCTTACTGCCTTCAGCCTAGCAAGTTTTCCTTCAAGATACATTTCTCACTGTCCATCTTTTTAAGATTTCTTTTTCTTTCCCTGCTTCTGCAGTGTTTGCTGTTCAGAATATTTTGAGTCTCTGAATACGAGTGACAGTTGAGAGACCTCTGAATAAAAACCTGAACACCACTGTGAGCAGAGTCAAACCAAGTGATGACTTTGAGTATGAGGGCTCAGACACAAAGAAAGATGCTGCCTCTATCCCTCCACAGGGCCATAAGAAAACCAATAGAGTCATTTGTGGGCTCAGGGGCAAGAAGCAGCAGTACGAAAGCTACTTCACAGAAATAAATGTGATTTGCCATTCATATAAGACCTACATCTGCACTTGTTGAAGCCAGAGGTAAACTCCAGGAACTGCAATGTACAGGATGAGAGCATAGAAAGGAAACAGAAGTTTTCAGTATGAGTGACTTAAAAGCAAGGTGTATGGAAGAAACACATACAGCACAAAAGATTTCTCTTTTATTCCTGGCTTCACAAAAAAGGTGAGATAACGATCCAGCTGTCAGAAATTCCAGGTGTTTGTAAGAGGTTTTGTGCTCCAAGAGGTTGCTCCCCTGGAGAAAATCTTCAGGATTCCCACAAATCCAGCTGGAGTTAATTAAGCCTTCTGGAAAGAAAGTGCAGAAAGGCTGTGCCCACAGGTCACCTCCAGGTTCCAGCAGAGACATCAAGCAGTTGTCTGGGTGGTTTCATTGACGTCTCAGAGCAGTATCTGAAAATGCTGCTGTCATCAGGCTTGATTTCTGCCAAAGGAGGAAAGTCTCCTTACAGAGCCTCCTATATAGAGTCTCCTTTTTCTGTCATCTATTCACTTGCTCACTTGTGCAGCTTAGAGTGCTTCACCCTTCAAAATAGCATCTGCTTTTAGGGAATGCTATCAAGATCCCAAAATCTCTGCCAGAAGTACTGCCAGGACTGGCTCCAACCTTTGCCTCGTCCTGCCCGAAGTAAGAGCTGCCAGATGAGAGCTGAGAACCACTTGCAGCGCAACACAGAAGAAGGTTTTCACATCTCTTCCCTTTCCTGTAGAGTTAAATCCCAGCCTCGAGGAAGTCAGAGGCTAAAGTACTATAAGCCCTCCTCACACGCATCTTGCCACGATGTTTCATAACGTACCTACACTGATGACCACTGTTTGCCTCAAAGAAAAGGCTCCGTAACAAATCTTTTTATCTTCCTTTTTAGAGGTTAATCATACTAGTTCTTTTCCTGGTACAAAACCATATTAAAACCAAAAATCTTGGAAAAGTCATTGCAGGCTTTTTTTTTCCCGTGGGAGGAAGGAGAGCCACCCCATTGGCAAACTGATTGTTTTCCCTCCTAAGAACATTTTTTCTTTGCCTTAGTTTTTGTCATGTTTCAAACCTTTGAAATAAAAACCTCTTTAGTATTATTCATAGTCAAAGCACCAGACATTTTTTGCTCCATGCCACCGTTCATTGATTTGTATCTTGAAATGGTTTAAAGTATATCAGAGAAGGAGGTTGGGAGGGAAAAAAGGAAGGGGCAGGAAAAAGAATTGAAAGGACCAGAGAGAGATGGTGCATTCTGAGGGTCCAAAAATTCCTTAACTCTAATAATTCCATCTCTGTCACAGGTTAACTAGCTAGACAAAACGAGAAGAGAAAGGACTGTTTAATTCAGGCTATATATGATGGTTTACATTGAAAAAAAAAGCAGTAACTGAGAACAAACAGAATACAAATACTTGGGGAAACATTTGGGAGTAAAGATGTCTATGCCAAATATGTGATTCCCTAGCTCCTTCAGTGAGAAGCTAGGAAAACGGTATTTCTGATGCTTCCCTGAAATGTCTCAGTAAAGCCAAGATGTTTGATATTTTATTCTTACTATTTCTGAACAAGAAATCCTGTGGGAAAAATGGATTTTTACCTCTGCTAGGTTTTCTCTGTCAGAAAGAAAAGTGCCTTTATGTGTGTGCGTGTGTGTGTACATATATAGTCACAAGTCCAATTTGTTTTTAAGCTTGAAGGTCACCATTAAGCAAAGATCGTGGCCACAATATTGAGTTATATTTAGGGACAAAAACACAACAAAGGAACAGGATAGTCTGTATTTTGTCAATGTCTGTGACACTTTTATTACCTATTTGTTACTGCTGTGTTATGGAAAAGTCATTGAAGCATACATTATTATTCTCTACAGCATCTTCATTCCACATTCTTCAAAACCAGTTAAATGTAGAAATTCAGATTAGATGTGGAAAAGTCTGCATGTGTCTGAAGTGATTTTCCTTCCAGCCTGCCATTTGTCACTGTCTGGGAGATAAAGTGGGGTTGAGCCGCTATTTGACCTTGTGCTTTTGCTTCTTGGAATCCTTGACTAAGATCAGTCATGCGGGTAAAATCCCATCCAGGATTTTTAAACACTTTCTCTGCTTATCAGTTATAAATTAATTTTCATTCTCTTTTTTCAAAGTCAGTATCAAGCTGTCACGAGAGTTATTGATATTTCCTGAACAAGCATCCATAAACTGATCATTTCCACCCAACCCCTGCCCATGCCACGAGTCTTCCCATGCTGGTTCAGCTGCTGCTCTGCATATTCCCACCTTGGAGAGAATTAGTTAACAATATGGCTGCTATTGAAGAAGCATGTTTACTACTGCCCAATGAAAGACTGTTGAATTCAGGAGAACGTCGCCAGAAGGGTAAAAGAAACTTTGTACTGGACTCGTAGGACTGTGGGAGAGTGCTCACCAGAAGGAAGCACTCTGTATGGCTGTGCTTGCTCCCTTTGGCAGCTCATGCACACTGAAGCTGCCTGGGTCTTGCCATCTACACAGCTTCGTTCTTCAAGTGAGGAAGAAGATAGGGCATAAGAGTCTGTTAAGTGGCAGCGATTACCTCAGCCAGATGTTGCCACAACAAATGTTGGCTTGCTGCAGTTCAGGTTATTTCTCTTTTGACTTACTCTTTGTTTGCTAAATTTGTTTATCCAAAGTTGGAACTAAGAAACCCTGGACATCTCTTCACATCATAGCGGTGCCACAGGGGATCCTTCCCAGTTTCATGTGGAAACTTACGAGGCTTTAAAGAACGCTTAGAAGTCAAGGGAAATATTCAGCTTGACTTGAATGGTTTTTCATTCCATTTGCAACTATGAAATTGAGATTCAGATTTCAGATTTACTGAGCAAAAGAATCCCTGTGCATCCACCCCTTCGGAGAGGGTACCTGACAGCTCCTCCCGCAGTGGAAGCTCCATAGGGACGAGGTAAGGATACTGATGCTGACGTTCCCTCACACAGATCTGAAAACACTAGTAAATGGGACTGTTTTGCTGATACTTAAGCAAGTGATAGCTGTACTTTCAGTTTACATTTTTGTGTGTCATTTTACCACCTGACTAGCTGCCCTCAAAACTACTCTGTCCCCAAGTTAACGCTGCACTGGTCTTCACTGTTACATTTTACTCTTTGCTGCATTTATACAAATACACCAAAAGTCAGCGCCGCACAAAAGCGCTTCTGGATTAGTCAGGAATTTTGAGCCAGGTCCCTTCACTGCATCAGAGTAGACTTGTTTGATACGGGTCTCCTGGCGCATTTCCAGACAAAGTTGTAACACACATGATGGGCACTCCGAGAGCCTGGTTTGGGGCTTTTGATCTTGATCCTTCAGGATCCGAAATTTTAGGAAGAAGACTGAGATCAGATGTGACAGTTTTCTGTTATCTTAATATGGGTCTGCAGGTAAGACTGCATCTTAAGACTTCCTTCTATCATTAGGTAAAGGAGGCAGAAACAGAACTGGGTTTGGGTGTGCCATTAGTTGGCCGCATATTTGTAATACAGATAAATGCAGTCACTCTTTCTGATAGGAACTGCACCCTTCCCATCACTCCGTAATCTGCTCCTGTGCTTCAGGGAAACTGTAAAAATATGGCAAAGGTCATTTATTTCATTTTGCCTTCTCTGGCTGATAACATGCTGAACTGACTTTCCTCCACCTGTGTTACTCCTGCTGCCTTCTGAATCGCAGTTGTACCTGTAAGAAGGGTTTGTGCCAGATTATCTGGAAAATATCAGCCACTTAACCAATTTGTCCCCTCAAGGAAGCTTTTCCAGTCCAAAACATTTCAGTGCGATTACAAGACAAGCTCCTATTTCTCTCCTGCTTCCTTGTTTGCAGTGCACAAACGGTGACCTCACGCGCCAGGACAAACAGACTTCTTAGTCATCTTGCCTACAATTTCTGAGGCATTGGCTCAATACCATTTACTAAATGCAGGCTAGCTGGATCCCTTAATCAGAATAAAAGCCTCAGCTCTGGTCTTTAACCTGAGTTCCACTTTTTAACAAGTAATATAGAAAACATTGCTTATGTAGGAGGACTACTCCAATTCTATTTCCCCCTGGAAGCTCTGCTGCGTGAGTTTATTGCACAAACTGGAGTTTCAGCATGCGTGAGTGTTGATCCTGGAAGACGTGCATGTTGCCACATGTTCGTCAGCAATGACAGCATGTTGCTTGCCCCCACTGCCTCACCTGACACACGCGGCACATACTGCTGAGAGTGCAGCCTTGCTTCTTGGCTCTCACCACACCAACAAACCAACCACGGCGCCGAGAAGCAAAGCACCCGTGTGGAAGGAAATCCCACGCCCAAGGGAGATGGGTGTGCAGCCAGCCACCCCCGGCACTGCAATTGCACTGCTCTGCCGCACTGAGGGAGATCACAGAGGCTGTAAAGGCTAGAAATTTGGTAGAGTCCTCAGTTATCCCTGTGTACCTTGGGCTAAGATCACAGCAGGATGTAATACTGGGGCCAAGTTTTTAGATACTTCCCTTTCACGGAGGAATTCATAAAAGAAGATGCAGCCCTTGACTTGAACCTGAGCAGTGCACGGTATTTACAGAGGCCAAATATCCATTACAGATATGCTCAGCTTCAGAAAGGGGAACTGTACAAAAATGAGGAAGTGTTTTAAAAGGAATGAAAGGGGCAACCATGACAATTAAGTTCCTACAATCCCTGCTGAGAGACGCCATATCGGTAGCACAGTGCCAGTATATACCACCTTTTTGGAAAGGCTTGAAGAAAGGGCAAAAGGTAGCCAGCTTTGTTAGGCAGCAGAGCAAGGAAAGGCATTAGAAGGAAGTTCAAAAAGCTGCAGGCATGCACAAAGGGAATAAATAGACAGGATCGTAAACTCTCATAGATTAAATGTAAAAATGCAATAAGGGTGGCCAAAAAGAAGGACGTGGAAGAACAAATCACAAAAATTACCCAAACTAATGAGAAAAATTTTTTTTTAATGCATCAAGAGCAGAAAACTTGCCAGAGAGTCTGCAGGAGCAGCTAAAGACCGGGCTGCCGGGGGAGTTACCTGCAAAGGCACTTTGTCTAAGAAGCAAAGCTTAGGGAATTTCCCATCTTTAAACTTATGTCACATCCAAAAAGACCTACAACTTCTTTGTGCAATGCAATTTTATGACAGTAAGTGAATTCTCCCTCTTTTTGACAAGCCAGTCTCCTTCTTGCAAATGCCTCCCCCCCTTTACACTACCTGGTCTAATAAACTTGAGTACTCTGATGACTGCTTGTGCTACAATAAAAATTTCCTGCTAGAGGGGTATTAATCTAATTGCTGGTAAGTACAAGTGCCTGGCAACAGATCGACAGACAGCGTTTGAACCATGGGCCCAGAGTCAGTCCCTTCTGCACCTGCCTTCTGCAATGTGGACGCAGCGCTGCAGAGAGGACCTCAGGCTGGAGGGAGACGTCACGGGCCCTTGTGAGGAAGGGCTGGAGGTCATGGCTGCCTGTGGTACACTTAACCACTGCAATAGCTGGTCCACATGGTATCATCTCTTTTTTTCTTCCTACTTTGTAAATTATTCAGGGAACTGCTCAAAGGTAGCTGAGGTCCCTGTGCAGCAGTTGTTCCTACTGGGAAGAGAGGGTAAGGGGAAAAGTATTTTTACAGTTCTGGTCAGAGCATAGCCCCAGGGACACCAATGGTGAGAAGTGTGAAGATGTGGCATGTTCATCCCCCAGTGACTTGAGCAGCTATCAGGACCCTCCAGGCACTTCACATTTTGCGTGGCGTAACACTTCAATACACCTCTCAGAGTTTGCTCGCCCCCTAAACAGCAGGCCTAATATTAAATACTTACTAAGGTTGCTTCAAAGATGTAGTCAGAAATATGAAATGACCCTTTGAATTGTGTTACAGCTATATCTGTGACTGTGTCATCCATCCCCCATAGGCTTTTAAATGTTTATTTCTTCACTAAAATATGAGATTAATGTTAAGCTACTTATCTCTTCTCCTATAGCAACAGGTAAACTTTTAAAATGTCAGTGACATACATACATACATACAGAGTAATTACTATCTATCCTTAAATCCTGCTTTCAGAAAATAATGCATACTTTACAAAAATGTGATTTTTCTAAAAATACCTTAAGAGGTCCTCATCATTTTTGTGCCAGAAAAACAGAAAAAAGACCACTTATATTAAAGAGCCTGTGGAAAACTAACATACTTCCTTATTTATCTTTAGGAAGGAACAATTTCACCAGGTACTGCAGGAGAAAATACAGTGCCACATTATGGAAGGGAGTTTCCATTTAAAATAACTGAGTATTTAAAATTCACTGTCTTGCTTATTCAATAAAGCACTCAGTGATTCTAAAGGTGGACTAGGCCATTAGTATCATCCTATCTGACCATCTCCATAACAGAGGCAACTATACTTCCTCCAATTTCCTTCAACAATGCATTTTTTGGTTAAAGCCTATTTTCAGAAAAGGATCTAGTCTTGATTTAAAGACTTCTAGAAGAGAATTTGCTGTGTCCCATGTTAGTCTGTTCCAATGCATAATCGTACTCAAAGACATATATTTTATTTTTTCTGGCTTTACATACCAGCCAGTTGGCTTGGTTTATGCCTTCCTCTATCAAAAGGAAGGATGAGCTCACCCCTCAGTTATATATAGTTGTGTCTAATAAGATTTGAGTATAAAAGTAGGAAGACTCAAAGTTTCAAAACTACAGAAGAAGCTTAAGAAAAAAGTGAGGAGGGAAAAAAAACCAAGCTCTGGTAAAGCTATTTATTGTAAGTGTCTAGAGTAAAGGCTCTGTGACTGTAGATCTGACCATGCCATTAGGAGGGCAGAGTTCTGCAGTCTTCACTAAGACAAAACATCCATCAGCATTTGATGGGAATTTCAGATTTGTAGTGACTGATTAAGGATTATGACACAGCTTTCCATATTTAAATGTATTTAAAATGTTTCTGATAAGTGCCATATACTTTTAATTTCCCTTCTAATAGCATTTTTTCTTATTCCATTGTTCTAACTGCATAAGCTAGTGCAGTTAAAGACATTTAGAAATCTGCCTTTCTTGACAGAGATATTACAGCATCCAACAAAAGGGTTTATTACTGATTCGGCATAGCCCTGGAAGTGTTTTTCTGCTAAAGACACGGCTTCTTGTTGAAATGTTTTTCTGAATCAAAGTCTTAATCCCCTGTATGTTTAAGTCTGACTGATAGGCAAATCTACTATTGTGATCCCATGCTCTCAGATAAAACCATGCATGAAGTAACACTGCAAATATCCCTCATACCATGGGTCTTGATGCAGGGCAAACCCAGGATGGGACTGGGAGCCTACATTTTTGTTCCCAAAGGACAGAAGTTCCCTGACATTTCTCTCCTACCCAACCAGAGCACTGCTCTCCTCCTTCCCACCAGCATCACCTCTTCCACTGGGGTGGGAAGTCCACGGTGTGTGCCCAGAGTGAGCGGAAGGCAGCAGGACGTGGCTCAGGCCTTGCTAGGCTGGAGCTGTTTAGGTGGCTGAGGCACCTATTCCACCTTGCTGGGTCAGAAGGCCTCAGGACAGCCTTGCCCAGTGACGTCACGGGACATGACAAGGGTAAACGTACTCATACCCATGTCCGCACCCCTCAAAGCTTCCGTGGGTGACCCACAATTGCTGCTGCCTTCACCCTGTCCTAGCACCTCTCCTGCCATGTCCCACCTCTGCTCCGTGCAGCCCTGTTTGGCAGGACTTGGCTGGGTCAGCAGTCCTTGTGCTGAAGGTGGAAAGCACAAGGCACAGAAAATAACCTGACAGGACTGGAAGAAAAACCCTTTGCCCTCTCTCAGAGGGTTGCTCTTAGGTCAGTGCAGGCATGGCATACTACTTCAGTGTCTTCAGAGGTGAAAAACTAAATCCAGTACATGTAGAGAGCAGCAGCTGCTGGATGCCTACTTTGAAATGTGTAGTTGTAAGGCTGATTAATGGAAGAATTTCTAGCTCTAAGATCCCCTCTTTATCTTACAAAAGGTGGATATTCTGGCTAAAGCATTTGTTAATCTGTTTTTAATCTTTTTGTCATTTAACTCCACAGTTAACAGCACCCATATGTATCCCAGAGTCGTCATATCTCTTTTAACATCAATGCAACTGCATCGCAGTACAGGCTGTTTTCTCGACAAATTCTCTGCGAAGGAAAGGGAAGGTGAGGATCCCTACTTCTGCCTGCCAACAGGTCCAGTAATACAGCATGAAATCAGTTTTCCTCCAGAAAAATTATCTTTGCAGGTATTACGGTAGAATGAAAAGCCACTAACAAGTTTGCCTCTCAGAAACTGAACAGTAATACAGCTAACTAGAAAAGGAGGCAATTTCTTCGGCTTTTGAAAGAGCACAGCATATATCTACTGCACTTGAATTTCTATGCAGAAACACATGAAAGTGTCATTATTGGGTTCACATTCACTGGATGGTCTTCCACCTAACAGTCAAATATTTCAACTTCTTCCAGCTTATCAAATGCAAAGGCAGTTTCTTTTCACCACTGAACAGAGTGAAAGCAGCAGAGACTTTTTCTACAGCCTCAATTAAGCAGATGCTGATGGAGAATGAGAAGACTTTTGATGTGAAGGCATTTTCTGGCAGCAGTCCTAGTCCTTGCCAGTTGATTTTAGAAAAACTGGAAATAAATCTGCAGGATGAGAATTTCCAGAAATGCATTTAACTGTGTCAATGGAATGAGCTTCCAGTAGACTTTTTACCATATTGGCAGACCAAAAGCAACTCTTGTGTGATTCATGTTCTGTTTCTGAAAGCACAGCACATTTTGACCCATGCAGAGCTTCACAAGAGAAGTCCTCCAAAATTAATTCGAGACTTATCAAAGCATAAACAAGAGCAGGACACAAACACTACAAGTTACATGGTAGCCTGACCCTTGTAAGCAAATTTAGGCCTTAATAGGAGTCTGGAAGGGTATAAGTTGAAAAAAACAACATAAAAGCCATGATGTTTATAAATCATCCTGACAGTGTCATGTTGCAACATAGTTGGTTTCTTCTCTTCAGAAAGGGCTCGCACTCATTATCAAAGTCAGTGATTTTTCCAGATATATTCATTTGGCTCCATTTCCCCATGCTTTATCTACATGCCAAAATAAATGCTTGCCAAAGATAAATTCACAGATCTGGCAGGCTAGGAAGAGTCTCAGGAGATCATCTTGTCCAACATTCTGCACTGAAGCAGGCTAAAAGTATCTGGACGCCATCCCTGACACTTTTATCTTCTTCACTTTAAGAAATCAATATCCCTGGGTAGTATGTCCTAACACTTTGCCACACTTTCAGATAGAAAGTCTTACTTAATATCCTGCCCAAATCTTTTAGCTGAAACTGATTCTTTCTTGCCCTTCCCTAAATGGACATGAAAAGTAATTTACAGTTGTTGCCTCATCTGCATCAATCCCTTCCAAGGGATTGTGCCATTTCTCAGTCTTCTCTTTTTAATCCAGTGCCTTCACCTTCCTTTTTATGAGTCACATTTTCTACACCTCTTATCATGCTTGTTACTTTTCTGTGCTTTTCCCTCAACTGTGTCTACTTACTGCTTCCAGCTGAGACAAAGGACTCCAGTTGGGACTTCACCACTGCTTCAGAGAGTGGAAAAATTGCTACTGCTGCCTATGTAAAGATAGTTTTATTGTCAGAACAAGGCTCATCTCTTCCTCAGCAGTATCTGATTATTGACATATACCTAGCTTGAGCTCTGTAGTGTGGATCATAGAACACCAGAATTGCAAGGGGATAAAGAGAGACCATCTAGTGAATGATACTTGGAAATCTTCAAAGGGTGTTTGTTTCACTTGTTCTTTAAAATATCCAACAGGGGAGATTTCATGATCATTGTAGACAATCTGTTCCAGTGCTTCACTGTCTTCACATTTAGATGTTAGGAGACAAAAATGCTATATCTTAAATCATACTGTAGGGTCCACTCAGAAAAATCTCCCTCTTCTGCTGTGATGCTGCCTAGCCAATAACTACCAATTTTGTGCTTGCCTGCTGAATTTCTCCTCCCTAAGGAGGAAGACTTTTGTATTTGTCTTTGCTGAATTTCAGCTGTTTTGATTTCAGATTCTCTCTACTTTTTCAAGCATGCGTTGAATTCTGATGCTCATGTCCACAGTACTTGGAACCTTGACCTATGCCACTCCCATTCACTAATATTATGACATAGTCTCTTGTTGGTCCTTCAAACTGTCAAGAGAAATGCTGAACAGAGTCAGGTCCAGAACAGAGGACCACTAAACTTCGGTTGAAATTTGACAGCAAAGAGCTGAGTGCTCTTTGAGAGCAAGTTTCCAACCATTGCACACTTTTCTTCTCACAACCACATCAACACTTATCTCATTAGTTTCCTTACAGGAATGTCATGGAGAAGTGGCAGAAAGGTCACTGGGATTGAGATTACATCACATTAGTTGTATCCTCATTTCTTTGCTCACTAGGACACTTAACCAGCCAAAGGCAGAAATTAAACAGGCTTGATATCACCCAGTCTCAACAATCCTTGTTGTCTATTTCTTTTGTCAGTTTATAATCATTTAGGTACTTACAAGGTAATTTTTTTTAACTGCTTGTTCTAGAACCTGCTCAGGAATCAAAGTCACGCTGACAAATCCAAAAGAGCAGCATCTCCTCCTGTATAAAAACACAGACAGAGCACACGTCCACGGCGTTTCCTAAATCCTCATATCAGAATACAGGTCTCCTTTCACACCTGAAACACTGCTACGGTTTGCTCAGAACTTCAGTTTCCACCATCAAATTGATAGCCTCATCAGAGGCTGAAGGAGCTCCAGTCTTGGAATTTCTGGGTTGTTTTGATTGAATCTTTCAAGAAAAAAATGCAGTTATAGGGGTTTAAAAAAAGGCAGTGTCCTGAGTGGGATACCACATCCTGAATGGAAGCTTGCAAAGCTACAGACATTGTGGTTATAACTCTTCCTGGTTGTCCTATACGGAAAAAGAGCTTCATGTCCCTGCTGTATCTTCCATACGAGTGCATTAGAAATGTTGAGCTATGTTCACATCATTTTCCAGGAAGCAGAAAATATTATTACCCCCTTCTTACAGTCAGGAAAACATAAAGGAGGCCTTGTTCAAGGTCAAAGTGAGTCAGCAGAAAGCACAGGATGAAACTAAGCTAGTCTCATGTTTTAATAACTAAGACAACACTGTCCTTTTTTTCTCCCTTTCAGGTAGTGTCCATCTGCATAATCTTATCTCCAAATCAGAAGAGCTCCTCAGAGTTCTATAGTTGAAATACTGGTGAAGGTCAAAGGGAAATGAGCTTTCTCACTGGACAACCACCTTGTTCTATGCTCTATTGATTTACAACACCTGACAGAAATGTTAGGGGGTATGGTGTGTCTAATGGACAGTTACTGAAGTTAGCTCTCATAAAGCACATACTTTCTTCCAAAAATACCTTTAAAACAGAGGTATACCTTACAGACCCATTTATGAGGTGAAGAGTCGTCTGTCTGCCCCTGCTTTAATTTTTTATTTAAAATATAATGAAAGGGAGAAAAATCAGAACTGTAGTGAGGCTGGACTGATAGTGATGTTGCTGAGAAACTCTCAGCACATGCCCATCACTCTGGAATCTGAGCAGGGATTCAGGTCTCCCTCAGACAAGTACCCATTGCTACAAACAGGCATTAGGCCTTTGAAACTGGTGTCCTCACCTCAAATCACTACAGCTGGATGCTCCAGAAGAAAGCAGGCAAAAAGCCTATGATACACTGAACTGTGGGGACTGAAGAAGAATTTATAGACATGCTCTGCAATGTGTCTGAACAGCAAACAAGTAACTGCCTACAAACCAGTCGTAGTCTGATCAGTGAGTGCATGTATTTTCTTACCTCATTCAAAAGACAGGGGGTTATTTTTAAGGCAAGGATCTGTGTAGGTGTATTCCAGTTTTTGGAATCTCAAGGACTGCCAAAGGCTATTGTGTAGATAAATATTCATTGGAAAAAATACACTGAAAATACCACTCTACCCCTGAGCTACTGAGGATGCACAAGACAGAAATGACCCTGTGTTCATACAGAAAACAGAATAAACTAAGGTGCTTATGCGGCTGCATCTGAAGCGCATTGTAGTTGCCACTTTCATTCACAGGTTTGCATGCACAGCAACAAACAGGTGCTTGAAAAGTCAGGTGTATGGAATAAACCTTATCTAGAATGCTTTAGCTGACAGATGAGAAACTCAAGGGAGAGCTACTGTAGGAGCATTAGGCAAGAAAGCAACTCACAAAGGCTCTTTACAAGGCTGGGGAACATAAAAGCAACAGCAAATTATCTGTGAAGCAGCAAAGCTTTTCCTTTTTTTTCACTTCCATATAATTATATGTTGAAATATTCTTTCTGTCTAAAGGTCATTGTGTGTTTATAATCATAAAACCAGGAAAAACCTGTTCTTTGGACAGGATACAAACTTCAGCCAGTCGTTCTAGCTACAGAATTGACAAATTAAAACGTGACAGCCCAAAAAGCTTGGAAACTTCAGATCATTTCTCCAAAAAAAGAAAACGGGAGAAGTGACCTCCTACATCCTCAAAAGCTTTTTTTTTTTCCCCTAGGGTTAATTTACTTGTGCGTTTGGGCACTAGTTTCCATAAGTCCGGAATACTACATGGTGAGCTGTTGCATTTGGCAAAGTGGCAAAGTATGGCAATCACATTCAGTGTTGTTTCTTTTGATGAAACACAGCAATCTGTGAATTCTTTGGGGTAGAAATGGAGTTCATTCTTGACCGATCCTTTGCAAGTACTGTAATAAACGAAGGTTAGAGATAACAGTAAAACCCAAGGACACAGGGCAGGATAGCATAGGTTGATAATCTACCCTGTTGAGATGGAGTTAGGGATGGAGAGAAAGCACTAGCGTAGATGTTGGTTTAATTCCTGGAAGATGTTGGCTAAGTTCCCATTTCTTGCACATGCTTGCTGTGTGCCCTTAACAAAGGTCACTTAAGACTAGCTCCATGAACAGACACATGCATTAAATGTCATTGCTGATCATAGAATCATAGAACAGTTTGGGCTGGAAGGGACCTTCAAAGGTCATCTAGTCCAACTCCCCCTGCAATGAGCAGGGACATCTTCAATTAGATCAGGTTGCCCAGAGCCCCGTCCAACCTGACCTTGAATGTTTCCAGGGATGGGGCACCTACCACCTCCCTGGGCAACCTGTTCCAGTGTTTCACCACCCTCATCATAAAAAATTTCTTCCTTCTATCTAGCCTAAATCTACCCTCTTTTAGTTTAAAACTATTACCCCTTGCCCTATCACAACAGGCCCTATTAAAAAGTTTGTCCCCATCTTTCTTATAAGCCCCCTTTATAAATCGAAAGGCTGCAATAAGGTCTCTCCGGAGACTTCTCTTCTCCAGGCTGAGCTGGGGGGGGGGGGGGGGGGGGGGGGGGGGGGGGGGGGGGGGGGGGGGGGGG
>JAVKLA010000024.1:76771-94025 GCA_034782735.1 Sagittarius serpentarius
CCCCTCTCTCAGCCTTTCTTCATAGGAGAGGTGGTCCAGCTCTCTGATCATTTTTGTGGCCCTCCTCTGGACCTGCTCCCACAGCTCCATGTCTTTCTTGTGCTGAGGACTCCAGAGCTGGACACAGTACTGCAGGTGGGCTCTCACCAGAGCAGAGTAGAGCGGCAGAATCACCTCCCTCAACCTGCTGGCCATACTTCTTTTGATGCAGCCCACGAACTAGGACTTAAGTCTTCTACGCCTCAGTTAGTTACTTATCTGTAAATTCCAGACAACGTTACTTCTCTATTTCAGTGTGGTATTAGGAAGATAAATACATTCAAGACATGTAAATGCTGCAGTGAAAAGTGTCATGCAAGTAGCAAAGACAGAAAGAAATGAGCCTCAGTTTCTAATGCCTTCCAGGACTCCTGAGTGTGGAGAGAGTGCAGGGGCTGGAATCAAAGAAGAAAGAAACAGGATGGAAGAGAGGTGCCAGTGCCCACGATACACTTTCCTGGAGGGCAATAAGGCGTGCTTAGTTTGAAAGATGACAGCAAAGTCAGTGCCTTTTACAAAGTAGGAGATGGCTGTGTCTGTTCTGTGAGCAAGATAAAATCTTCCAAAAACCCTTGGCAGAAACTAAATGTTTTTCTGTGTGGAACTGCACCCACCCCCTTGGCTATGGGCAGGTGTGCTTTGATAGCTTCCTCTATGATAGAGAAGGGGTGTTTGCAGGTTTCATTTAATACCTCCATCTGCAGGTTAGCACCCTGTGATCACAGTTTTAACCTGCTAGTATGCTTCTGGCATTATACCCCAGGAGGAGGGGTATAAACTGAGCAGGGCTTAGAAAAAGGCAGGTTTCGTTCCCACTGGACAAATCACTTTACTTTTCTCTGCCTTTCTTTCCCTATTCCCAGCAGTGTACTGGAAGGCTGCATTCCCCAAGGAGAAGAGATATCATAGCCTGAAATCACTGGGTGCCTTGTTTCTAATTCCCTGGAGAACTGAAAGTGGCTGTTGCTGTCTGATGACTGAAAAAGGGCTTTCCTAAAACATTAAGGCCCTTAGGGCTCCAGGACCACAGTAACTCTGTCAGAACTTTCTTATGGTCTAAAATGAAATATTTTTGATAGAAGATTTGCACTGGCCTTATGTACAATGTGTTTTATATCCATTCTTTCCAAGTTTTCTTCCTGAGAAGAGCTGGTGGGAGACCAGGCAGAACACTGCACCTGCACTGGTCAACAGCATCACCCTTTTGAAAAGCCAGGCAACCACACAGTATGCCAGCACACCAGCAAACCCTGGCACTGCACAAAGGAGAATGCAGAGACCCAGCCCAAAACCAGGTTACTCAGACATACCACTACCCACTTCCCTCCTGACTGGGAACTAGAACTTTGTACATCGGCACTAGTTTTATTTGAAATTCTAATTACTGTACAAATATTATCACTTAAAACGTGCAGCTCGAATGATTGTCTCTGAATTGCTGCTATTGTAGTCACTTACAAGAAGTCCTACTTCCTTGTGAGATATCGTGTGAACCCACAAAGTTCATGGACAATGGGCACAAGATCTTCCTTCTGGATGGAGCCTACAGTATCCACCGCATAGAGGTTGAGTTTGTACCTTATGTTCCTTAGAAGCAAAAGTATTCTCTTCTCCTCCTGCACAGCCCATCTCCTAAAATAGAAAGGACAAAAATAAATGTTTAAACACACCAGCTGATATCACCATTATAAAAATCAAACAGAAGAAAATGGGCATATTCAGCTGGCTTAAATACCACCAAGTCTCGTGTTTCCTGCTGTCTGACTCAAGACACTCTCAGTCTGCACTTCCCTCAGGCTTTATGAATTGCTCTGCAGAGACACTAAACCCACTACAGGCACAGACACTTAGGTGGAATTTAGGCTGGCTGGAAATGGCCCAAAGCAATTTGAAAACATAAGTTAGAAGACAGAGCCACAGAAAAAGAAAGAAATGTTCTCCTTGCTCATTGATATTCTATGCTCCTTGAAGACCTGATGTGGACTAATTGAAGGTCTCAGATTTCATGGACACTGTTTTCCTGTAATTATGATATGGAGTTTCTCTTGCTCTGTTATTTTTCATTTTGCGATCAGATCTTGGCAAAAGGAGAAACAACTCTTATACAGTACATGGTATATTTTCACTTCAGTGATAACTGAAACTCTTGTCAGCAGGTTTTTCATCCATGCAGTTCTCAATAGCTACCCCCAGAAAGGATCCTTGCTCCCTTTCCATGCAACAGAACAGGCTTTATAAATCCACCAGTATTTCAAAGTATGTATTCTGGTGGGAGAGAAAACATTCCCCTTCTTTTCCTTCCAAGCCATCCCTCTTTTCCAATTCGGCTTTTATGTCAGAGAACAAAGCCTGATGTATCTCACTCTTTTGAGCAAAAAGGAACGAACATTCCTATGGGCCTAGATCCAAACACACTGAAGGTAACACAAAGTCTCCCAGACTATTCAATTAGCTTTGCATCAGGCTCACCAAAGATAAACATAT
Source organism: Sagittarius serpentarius (assembly GCA_034782735.1). Taxonomy (NCBI): domain Eukaryota; kingdom Metazoa; phylum Chordata; class Aves; order Accipitriformes; family Sagittariidae; genus Sagittarius; species Sagittarius serpentarius. Next base: position 79,295 of record JAVKLA010000024.1, read on the forward strand.
GCAGTCTGTGTAATGAAAATAAATGAGCATCCAGGTTTTAGGCCTCTGCCAGTCCATCCGGTGAAACTCAGCGAAGCAGCTGCTGTCAGCTTCTTGACTAAGCCAAGCAAATAATGCTGTGAAACAGGTGAGGAAATCAAGCTGCAGGTATATGCTGCTTCTGAGTGGCATCAAAAATTGGCAGGGAAGAGCATCCTGGCACAAACACGCGAGCTGGAATACAATTAAGCTGGCTCCTTAGCAAACTTACACTTCCTTAGTAAGCTGAAGATTTGACAGAGACTCTTGCTTGACAGTGCATCATAGTGATGCCATCATCAGTACCCTGGTGTCCAAATTCTACTGTGGAGATACATTAATTGATTGGGAAGAGATTTAAGACCACCAAGTAAAATATCTAACAGAAGTTCAGAAAACTCCTCTGATCACTAGTCCCAAAATTTTAACTCCAGGTAGCGTATTTCCAGATGTAATTCTTTTGTTTCTATGCTGGCTGTAGTAAGGACTAATGCCAAACAATCTTTACATACAGAAATGCTATGTGAGTTAGGTCAGGCTAAAACAGCACATGAAAGGGCATTCTGGCACACTTCGCTACTGTGCTTTCTGCCCCTTTTCACCCAGTCCCTACACTTGAGTCTGTTGCTAAAAGTGCCAGGACTTGGAGAGCTCTACTCTTGCCAGACTTCCCCCAGCTGGCCCTAAGGTCCTTGACCAGCAGAGTGAAACACATCCTTGGCAGAAGACAATTCTAATGGGTAAGTCTAGAATTTTAATCCCAGCTACTACAATTCACCATATGTTTTGATTTGATCTACAACCCTAATAAAAGCCACTTCCTATGAAGCTAAGCTGTGCAGAAGTGGCTGCTATTTTACTGGGAAGTAAAAAAGCCAGCCTTTATATATTACAAGAGACTCTGAGCCATCAGATGTGCTCTCCAGCATTTATTATCTGATTTGATGTGTTAATGGCTGCTTATTCTCATTAGCTGTTCTCTGGATTGATACAAGCTGTTTTTCTGCACTTAGGCTGTGCAGCCAACTGTGTAAAGGTAATTAGCATGGGGCCTATGGATTAACTGGAGAATCAGATGTCAGCTGTGTTTCCATTCTCTGGCAGTGGTCTGAAGGAAATGATGCTTCTGCAGTGCAGCTATGCAATGTCAAGAGCCCGTGGCTGAGATGAAGGCACCGATGTACAAACAGGAAGGCAGTTACTGCCCTTATGAACTTGCACCAGGGAAAGACAAGACAAACAAGGCAGAGGTGAAGAAGAGCTATAGAGATTAAGGTATTTGTTAAACAAGAATATGCCAAGCGGGAGACAGGGCTCTGCAAACATGCTGCTTTGCAGAAGAGCACTGGCTTTTATGCAGTTTTACCTGGCTGCTCCACTTGCTGTGACAGATCTCTCCCTTGTGTTAAATAAACTGTCCACTGTGCTAAGGAAAACTGTGTGAGGATAATCAGTCACTGTATACCAGAACCAATAAAAGATCGAACGAGATGAAACTGGGGAAAGCTACATAAGCAATTACAGCAGAGCAACTCTTGTCTCATGAGGCCTGACATTTAAGCGCACAGACATTCTCTTATTTTGTGTGAGGTAATGCTGTCCTCAAAGGCAAAATCACTGAGTGATATGACTGCAAGAAATGTAGTACTTCACCATATTCTTAAACCATCTGAGAACAGCAAGCCTTTTGTTTTCTTCTTTTGTAGTTACAGTGTGTGCAGGGTAGAAGCTGGAAACAGAGAGCATGAGCCACACCTACATCTGATGCTGAAAAGGGGTTGTCTTTGCAGCTAGAACAAAGAGCTAACAGACTTCAGCTCTCAGGCATAAAATCCTTCTCCAGGATGCACGAAACCTTTCCGTTGCCACGAAGTATTGCAAAAGGCAGAGCCAGATCCCCAGAAGGGACCTGGAAACAGATCTTGCTGCTGAACGTGATAGGATTGCTTGGGTGCTGCTGATGGATGAGGCAAGGCTGGCTGGTAATAACAGCCTGCCTACACAGCATGCCCAAAACCCAAGTAAAGAAAGGCAAAAAAGAGCACATACTAAAAGAAATAAGTGAATTTGCATGTTAGAGGAGGAAAAGCATGAGGAAAAGCACGAGGAAAAGCATGAGGAAAAGCACAAGGAAAAGCGTAACAAAGTGTTGGAAAAGCCAAACCCAGTGGCTCAGCCTGGGATCTTAAAGTCTTTGAGTATGAGGACTGGCAAAAAGCACACAGGGTCAGAGGGGTTCAGGCCCATCCAGATCACTTTGAAAAGCCTAATTCAACCCAGCCTAGGTTTGTATCTAAACTGCTGGTTCACTGGAGAAGCTGGTCAGCTGAATACAAAGATGCAGACACACGGTGGCAAGAAGGAAGAAAGCCACTCACCCACCATCCCCAGCATGCATATTGCCCCATGCCTGGTGTGGCTGTGGTAACGTCGTTCCTAGGCCACTGCTATAGCACTCAACTTTTACAGTAGGGTCTTCTGACTGTATGGTAACATGTTGCTATTACCACTTTACAAGTGCAGCTCCCTTAACTGCTAAAAGTGTATCTATAACTATGTTCTGGTCCTAAAACTAGCTCTAAAGCATATCATTAGAGTAGCCATGGTGTGGATGTGATCCTCCTGCTTTGAACTTGCATGAGGCTAAATCAAGGCTAAATAATTTATACCCATGGGTTATGGCAGCCAGCTAATATCTGCTACAACTCCACCTAAACAAGCCATTACTACGCAGATCTGCCGTATTGACTGCCTGTCAATAGATACTTCTGTTCTCATAATATACCCAGTAACTCACCAAAAACTTTACTGGGTCCTTTTAGAAGAACCACCTAAAGACACAATGCACTGTACTCGGAGAAGTAGATTACTTAGTCTATGTCCTGGTTTTGGCTGGGATAGAGTTAATTGTCTTATTAGCAGCTGGTACAGCGCTGTGGTTTGGGTTTAGGATGAGAAGAATGCTGATAACACCCTGATGTTTTCGTTTGTTGCTAAGTCATGTTTAGACTAAGTCAAGGACTTTTCAGCTTCTCATGCCCAGCCAGCAAGAAGGCTGGAGGGGCACAGAAAAGTGGGGAGGGGACACAGCCGGGACAGCTGACCCAAATTGGCCAGAGGGGTATTCCGTACCATGGGATGTCATGCCCAGCTTGGGGCGGGGAGGGGGGGGCGGTAAGCATTTGCATTGTGCATCACTTGTCTTGTGTATTCCAATCTTTTTATTATTATTGTCACTTTATTGTTGTAAGTGTAATTGCTGGTTTCTTCCTTTCTGTTCTTTTAAACTGTTCTTATCTCAACCCACGAGCTTTAGTTTAATTTTTCTCATTCTCTCCCCCATCCCACTAGTTGGGGATAGGTGAGTGAGCGGCTGCGTGGTGCTTAATTGCTGGCTGGGGTTAAACCATGACAGTCTATAAAAATGTTCTGATCAGCAGAAGCATCTATTAATGTGCCCTCAAAAGGGAATATTCATTATTGTGCCTGTAAAGATGGTTTTGAAGGTGTGTGCAATGTATCAGCAGCTACTAGCAAACATGGTTTGGCCATATGTAGGAGATAATGTGGGTCTATCCTGACAACAGCTGGTTACGCATTCACTTCGAACAGATCACTCTGAAAAAGCACTGCACAAGCAGAAGCCAGGAGAAAGAAGTTGGGGGGATGAATCTGGCTCTTCTCCTGCAGCTGCCCTACAACAGCATTCTCATTAGCTGCAGGAAAGACAGAAACCATGTGACAGTACATTGGATATGCTGACAGCGATGAGGAGGGGCAAATCCTGATCTACCTGGGACAGAAACAATATCTGATATTAAAGCAGAGGGTGACTGTCATGATTAGGGGAAAATGCTAAACAACACAGCTGCACACGCATCCTAACGCAATCCCACCGCTCCAGGGTAATCATTCACCCTCTGGGCACGCACTAGTGGCCTGCAGAGCCGTCTTTCATTCATATTCTTATAAACTTGGGCAAGCAGCCCCACCCTTTGAGGAATAATCACGATGGGCACAATGGGAGAAAAGCAATCTTACCTGCTTATTCCCATGAAACCGCCCGCAAGCAGACACAAAGCTCAGTGGTGGGTCCCCAGAGACTGTTTCACATTGGTGACTGGAAGATGTCAGCCACAAGCAGCTGTGACAGCATTTTAGGCAAGCCAAGTGGTAAATTGATGGCATGTAGTGACACAGATTCAGTCAGCCTCAAAACAGCCTGATTGGGGGGCAAGAGAAGAGTGAGCCACATGGTGCCATCAGCTGTGCCATCGTGTGTGACAGCTGGAGGCCCCGGGCTTTGCCAAGCTGTCAGCCATATGGCAAATGAGGTAGAGAACCATTAATCTATGTCCCCACAACGAACCTCTTCAGATAACGCAAGTATGGGGCCATGTTAGCACACCGCAGGTTTTGCTTCACTTCTCTGTATGAAAAACAAATCCCGCACATACATCTCACGTGCACTTGCAGTTCAGGTAAGTAGGGAAATAGTTCGTGATGCCACTGACCTAACTGCATGGGTGAGTCACCTGTCAGGATGCATTTGGGATGGCAAGGTTCTGCTAGCCACTCTTGTCTGAGCCGCCTGCCAGAGCTGCCTACAGCCCGGGGCTCTTGCCTTCCGGACAAAGTATTTTCTCTTAAGTCTTAGGAGGGTTATCAGGGATAAAAACAGGACTAAAGTTCAAGGGACTTGGTTCTGGGGTTAAAGGAGGATTTGAATTTGGCACCGAAGCGATTGAAAGTGGAGCCATCTTTACACCCAGTGGCAGGAAGTTGATGCAATTGCCCTCTTTGATTTTTGCTTTTGAGACTTAAACGCAAACAGTAAACCTTGGTCTTCCCCCAGGGCTGAGCTACAGAAACAGGCTAGGATGCAGCACTTCAAATTCCAGACAGACACTGTAATAAAATGTGGAAATTGGATGCAAATTATTTACTACATTTATGATACCACATTATTTACTGGTACTGCAGTTGATAATCACAGCAATAATTTTCAAATTACCTTTGCTCACTATTCACTCTCTTACGAGTACTGAAATGCTTACTGTTCTTAAGTGAAGAGGATTTCTAAGACTTGTTCTATGCTCCTAAATTGAAACAACTTGCAAATGACTATGGAGGCCCAATGAACTTAAAGCTGCTTTTCAAGGGCACAAATGGCAGTGAAGCATTATTTCTTTACAAACAGGACATCCAACTAATGATTTGTTGCAGACCACACAGGAAGTCTCACGTAAAACACTAGGTTAACTTAATGGCTCCTAATTCCCAGCTAGTGGGGAAAAATAAACAAAAAGCCACTAACCAACTTTCTTATCCTAGTATTTACTTGCTCCTCATATACAGTGATTGGCTCTAACTGTATCTGAAGAGCATGCATGCCCCTGAACCCAGTATAGTTGAGACGATAATCTGCACCTGATAAGCTGTACCCTGGGACATCTGCTCAGTATTGACTTGCTTAGGTCTAATTGTTGGCTAGGACACATGGTAAACCAGGACATCAGATATGTGCTGGGAGTAGGTGGAAGATCAGAAATATGATCCTAGGAGCCAGTATCTTGGCATACTACATATCCAGGCAGGCAGTACTGGACTATGAACAGGAAAATTTCCTTTCCCATTAAATCAATTATCCATTAACAAATTAGCCAGAACAACAGGATAATATAGGTCTGAGTACTTCAGAATAGACACAGCTAGGCAAGGCATCCTGAGTCTCACAACTTCTAAGAGATGCTCAGGGTGAACATCTCACAGAAGCTATCCTCCATCAAAATGATCTGATTCAATATGAGGAGACACTAGAACATAATTATTGCATGATGGTCATCTTTCAGTTGTGCTTTTCTGACATCTGCACCCTAGGATAAAGGCCGACATGGATTACTTAACTGATGATGCACACAGTGTATATTTTTATCCCAGAGCCATCTATAAACAAAAGCACATTTATATGCTTATTATGTATAATGCAATTAAAATAAAAAAGCAAACCCAAAACAATGAATCACTTCCTTGAAAGGGTTTTGCTTAATCACGTGCATGGTCATGCTGAGTGATGCTGTTGTGAGTGTGCTGACACATCTCCAGCTTAGTTTTCTCACTAATTAAAAGAGAAATGTCTGTGAAATACTCAGTCACATTAGCAATTTAATGTGTTGTCTCATTCTTGTGTTTTTGCTAATTAAGGATGTTGTGCGGGCAGCAATCAGATATTAACTGTGCTCCACACTGTGCAATATATCCGGCACAGATCAGCAGACCAGAAAAAGCCCGGAGTGAAGTACGAACCTGTTCACATGCTTTCTGAGGTGCCCTTTGAACTTACTATGACTAAAAGTGATTGGCCCTTTTACACACCTTTGGATTGCAATCTTGCTTGTTGTCAGACTAAGATGAAATCTATGTCACCTAACTTTGCTGTCCTAAAACACAGGTGTCTGGGCTACTTCTGTAGGCTGCCTTTCAGGCTGATGGGGGAGAGAAAGGTGTCCCCTGACCACATGCCTCCTTTCGGAGTGGTCAGAGCCAGGCGAGCACATCCCTCCCATGCCTCTGTACTCAAGCAGGCTAGCAAGAACTGCACATGCATCAGAAGGAGGAAGTAACAGTGCATCTCTGGAGCAATTCTTCACTTGTGCTGGAAAATACTTAGCATTTACAGACCTGTTTGAAGTATGAGAGCCAGATCCTCAGCTCTTATCCACTTGCAAGGGCCACAGAAGCTTGCAGGTACTGAGGTCTCCTAAGAATTAAGCAGTCAGCAGAGGCAGTGTGTCATCATAAAATATAAGCTAGCATAGTCTTATTGTAGGACTTTTACTCCAGTATTACCATCCTTACTCCCACTGCAAAGTCAAATTTGCTCCCTATTATCCCTACACCATGAAACCTATTGGTCTGCAGCATCCACTAGCTGCTTCTCATCAAACACCTCATCGGGCATTTGTTTGGTGATTATGTGTCACTTAAAAACTCTGTCCTTCCTTCCTGTGCTGTGAAAGAAATGATGCATTCAGTAACACAAACCAGCTGGGTTTAACAAAGTCTGAAATTACTTATGTATTTCAAATTCACTATCTGCTTTTTCTGGAGCCTGTGCATTTCGCAGGAGGTTTATTACTCACCCAGACCACCCTTTGCAGTATTACAAAGCAGGCTTTTGCTCGCAGGGCAGAGTAGATGTTTGTATTTCACAATCTGCATTTATTTGACAAACTCACAGTGAGGGATTCTGTTCTACTATAACCACAGACTCTCTTATTTACAGACAGGGTAAAACTAATAATTACTCCACTGAGACAATTAGGCAAACACCATTAATTATCACATGTGTAAACAAAATAGGTCTGCATCAGCATTCACAAAGCTGAACAGCTGACCTTTCCACCGTAGCAAGCCTTCGCCTTTCCTTGTCTGCTTTTCTTCTATTAGCTGCTCCAGCTGTGAGGTTCAAACAGACCACAAGATGCCCCTCTTGCTGTCATCCCACTGCTGTAAAAGCTGGTCCCATTTTCAGGTGGTACATAGGGAGGAGATCCTGCCTGGTGGCCCAACATGCTCTGCAGGAATGTGTCAGTGTCAATGAATTTCTGACAAAGCCCAGGCTGGTTTCTGGGGGGAACATGCCGGCCAGGCTGATTTACACTGGAAGCCAGCCTACTCCCTGTTAGTGTGTCTGGCTAGTACCTGCACCGCTGTCATGGCAGGCAGCTCGGGTGCCAGCTTTCCCAAGCTCCCAGCTCCTCAATAGCCTGCCTTTGGAAAATAGAGACATCTGTATTCGAGACCATCCGACCCCTTGGCAAAAAAGAGGTTGTTCCACTTCCCACTGAACGTGTGTCAGCAACTGTTCTCTTTGGATGTCGGTAATATTCTGATTGCCTGCCGTTTCTCATATTTCAGGTGACTTTTTTCACTTCTTTATCACCTGAAGAGTCTGAATTTTTGTTATTAGGTGTATTGTATTGTCCAAGATGGTGTTGGTTTCATTGTTGCCAGCAGAATTCAAGACATCTTCAAGAAAGAGCACAGTGTTGTCCTCAGCCACTCCCTTTTTGTTATAAAGTCCTCCTTTCCTCTTGAGGCTGAAGATTTCTTGCCTGTGTTCAGCTTTTCTCATGGACTGCATGTATCAGAAATGAGCTGTATAAAACAAACTGACCAATGGACTGGGGCAGAATGCTCTGGTGGTGCAACAGGTAGTAGCAAAACGTGCTGTACCAGCAGTAGGCTGGGAAGGTTAGGGGCAGAGCGTGAAGAAAACCTAAACATGTAGGACAGGTGGAGAGATATTGGCATGTTTTAATCATGCTCTGCACACACTGAGCTTCCATCTGAGGCTGGGTGGCTTCTTCTGGTCCCTGACACACAGAGTCTGTCAAGAGCTCAAGCTCTCACAACTGCGTCCAACTCTCAGAAGTCCATCACCCATCAGTGCTTCTTGTAATGCTCAAGGCCAGATTTTCAGCTGATTCAGCTGATTTTTTGAGATCATCGGAATGCCTGATCCTGTGTAGAGTACTCAGTCACCCTGAAAATCCTGCCAAGAAGAATAAATTGCATGGAGGATCTGCGCTGGTAAACCATAGCACTCCATAAACCAGAATAAAGCAAAGAGTAACCTCTGCTGGGAATTCATACCCTTGCAGAAAAGGTATTGGTTTGCCAGTGCCGCTGTAGCTTAGTGAACGTGCATCCTCCCATTAAACATTTCACCACAAGCCATGAGACAGTGATCCACCAGAAGTTATAAATTTTTTATAACAGTCATAAGGGTCCATAAGATCCATCTAGTCTTTTGTTTTTCCCTGATACAGAATTTTTTGCCAGGAATCAGCTTTCAAATAGTGGAAGAACTGTGTTTTGGGTGGCTGATCAGCCCATTCAAATTTTGCTACATACTGAGGCCTTCACACTTCCTGAAGAATCTCCTCTATCTACTTGAATTTTGTGTTTGATGGAAACACTCTTCAGTCTCCAAGTCTAAAAAGTGCAGGTTTCAAACATACCTAGTTTTCTTCTGGGTATAGCTCACTGTGAAGCCCCAGGAAAGATCACATGCAATAGGTCTGCATTGGTCAACGTGGCGTTGCTGATCTGCTGGAATCAGAACTGGAGCTAGTGCCCATCTATGAAACGCCTCCCAAGAAATGCCTTTTGAACTAGAAATTAACTTTAAACAGAGCTACCCAACAAGAGCAAACCTTCCTAAGGGAGATTTCCCCCCTGCTTGCAGGGGCCAAGGCTACTTGCTTCTGCACTGGTAAATTCCTAAGACACCTGTATTTACCTGTTACAGTAAAGAAATATAGGAGCAGTCAATCTGCACTGTAGCCCCAAGGCATCTGCAAGACAAAACTGGTTCTGGCACGTTCAGTTCTGATTCTGGAAAAACAATTAAATCGAACCCTGAACCACCCACAAGATGATGAAAGATGTGCTTTACCTGCCTTTGATAAATATTTGGTCACCAAAAATCTGACACAGGTGGGAACACAGACTCTAGGTTGTAGCCCTCCATGCGCCTGCCTTTTGCTCTGCTGCTCTCCCTTTACTTGACAGTTCCTCACTCCACTACTTTTTCATGAAGGGTACAAACGGGAGTGACCCCAACAAGGGAAACCAAGAGAGTCTCAGGCTAAAACACACACAAGCCTGGCATTAGGAAACTTATTTTAACAGCCCCACTGCAAACTAGTAAATTCGTGTTTTCAAAGTAAGTATCTGCCTTAACAACCGCCTTAACATATAGCTGAAATACGATACAGTTTCTCCTTGTTTCTGGGCTTTTTCCTTTTCCTTAACATGGCAGTGGCTCACTTGGATTAGGCAGCAGAATCAAACGGTGAGTTCATGGAGAAAGAGAAGCACACAGAGAACCACCTACTTCTATCTCTCTCTCCACTGACTTTGAGAATTAATTTTCAGCTTACTCCTCTGCACTTCCTTCTGGCTGGTTTGGGGAGTTTCTTGCTCAACTTGCTGCTGTCTCTGAATCTCATTTTCCAACGTCCATACTCTACAAGGACACCTGTACCTGGCACCACAGTATATAACTTGGAGCCAGTTAAACCAGACTGCATGATAGACCACATATCAAAGAGTTACATACCACAGTGCATGAAGCCATTTATGGATTGCTGTCTCACAGAGTTTGTAAGGCAGACAGGAAAATTTGACCAATCCCACGTTCACAGCTTCACTCTTTCTGAACTTGAAATAGTAACAGAAAGACAAAGTGAGGGTCTGTGAGTATGAACAGGCAGTGTAAATTCCTTCTTCAGCTTAAATACTGCAGTCACCATAAGATTTCTCTTGTTATAAACCCTTAGTCATGCAGCTTCCACCCCTCAGCTCTGATATAGTAGAAAATATAGAGAACTAATAGCTTATTACCATGACCTCTGCATTGATACTGATGCTTCATGATGCAGTTCCTGTGGTTCAGTTAAAGCCATCTTCTTGCTGTAAAATTCCCATGTTGCATTTGAAGCATTTCACTCTGAAATATTAAGAGCTTTCGGAGGTGATAGGTAGCAACCGAGGTGAGATCAATAAATACAAGGCCACTTCACTTGTTCCAGCTTTGAGCCCCTACCTAAAGACAGCCTGCAAATGGGAAAGATGTTGGGTGTTTTCTTTTTAGTTTCTCTTCTGATGTAAAAGCAGATGTGAAATAGCCTGACTTTACTTTGGAACTATCAAGTCTTGCTTTCAGTTCCTTGCTGGAAATTTCTTTCGGAACAAATTCTACTTATTTTTGAAGGTTTTTTTAAGCCTTCTTGGGATGAAGCTAAGGGAAATTTGACTGTGGTTGCTAAATGGTCAGAGGATAAAGAACAGGAGAAATGTAAATTATAGTGAAGGGAAAGTGCAGAATTAAGTGTTCTAAGAAAACAAAACCAAATTAAGTAGAGTTAAATGTAAGATGAAAGCAGGATACTTTTTAATAAGTATAATGAAAAGCAGAAATATCACGTAAGGAAAAACAATCAACACTATTGGCTATCCAGTCTTCTTTAAAATTACACAAAGCAATGAATTTGTGGAGCAAAATCCCCAATCAGTAAGGGAATACTCAAAAGGATTACAAAAATGTCAAGAGAGAGTATAAAAACGAGAAATGGAAAGTATGTATGAGACCACAGACAAGTTACTACTGCCTTAGTCTTATAATCTCCCATCCTATGAACCTTGAAATTACAGTCCCGTTGTTTTGCAGAATTACACAGTAACTGCCTTAAACACAGTATATTTATACAAGTTGGAGAATGGGAAATCATTTAAAATCTCTCTCAGTAAAGACAGGCCATATTAGAAAATGCAGTTCCTCAATTGTGAAAAGAGCTCGACCCAGTTAAACAACAGTATTTAGCATTTATACAGTTCCTTCACTTGCAAATGCTTCACAAATGTTATCCAACTTAGGGCATAAAAGATATTCCCAATGTGTTTACTTTTTGGCACAAGCTGGAGGTTACTGGCCACACAATGAGCTCTGCCCATGCTCCTTATCCACTCCAGTGCAAAGTCAGGGTGGTAAGCCCAGTCACTTCCACTGACGTGTATAAGGAACACTCACCTGTACTCTCATGAGCTATTTGGTAGCCGTTGTAGGGGTAGTAATCTCCTTCAGAGGGATGGCAGCACCCACAAGAGATGAAACGAAGCAGTATTTTCAAGTGCTCTTTTTTGTAAAGCAAATATGCTCCTGACCTCCCCTTTGAGAGACAAGTAAATATTGTTACTCCTAATGGCAATAGCACTCTTGACTCAGAACTTCTTTTGGAGTACCATTGTGGCCAGAAAAATTTCAAGCCTGTTCCCTCTCCTATTAAAGCTATTGACCAGGTGAAATGATGATTTATTCGTGCTGTGTTTCTGCAGCACAGAATTTTGGCAGCAATAAATCTCTGTCCAGACAGATGACGTAATAATCTGAGCTTTCCACAAATGACTTAAAGTTTCTTGGTGATTCCTAGAACTGTTCATATTTTCTAATTGAATGAGGAAATGCATGGACTATTTTTCCTTACCATGAATCAGTTTCAGAAAAAGGTCAGATGTTTTTTTAATTGTCTTGTCCTGTCTGTGATGGTAAATTGGTCCAGTTGGTCATAAAAAAATATGTTCAATTTCTCAGCTTTTTCCATCTGTGAATTTTTAGGTACCTTTGTGACTCATATGATATAACCAAATGGAGAAAGACATAAATCAAAGGGCCAGATCTGAATCCACACATTCCATCTTTCTTAAGGAGTTTGAGGCAAACTTCATTCCACCAGCACTGGGATTTTTCTAGAGAGACTTTTGTGGTAAAGTCCAATTCCTTCAAATACACATTAATACACACAAACGCACACACAGGCACATGCACACTTTTTCTATAATTTGCACCCCGTCTGTGCATCTCTGTGATGGATTCTTTTAAATCATGAAAATTGCCTAAGGGATACCCGCTTTATATTTGGTTGATACATAGCTTAAATTTGAATGCAGTAATCCTGACAAGTAGTATCTGTATTTTAACAAAAGTCAGGGCTAAGCATCTTTCCTAAGGCTACCCAATGAATCAGTAATAGATTCCTCTAGCCTTTATTTCCAGTTTTCTGCACTAACTACTTTGCAGCTCTACATTGCCAAGAACTAATGACTGCCTTGCCCTTTTAGGTTTCTCTATTCTTTTTAAGAGTGTACTAATAAACACACTAGCATCCTCTTCTTCAGGGCTGATCACTTTGTCATCTCAAAGAGGGAAAATCTTGAACAGAAACAACGGAGCTGAACTCCTTGAACTTTAGGGATAGTGAGATCTGGATTCTGTGTCTGTGTTTTGTGACTCACATCTCTTTGTAGCTTTGAGAAGTAAACTAAGTAGACTGCCTATGTATCACATTGTTGAGAGAGCAGCCAAGCTAGCCAAGTTATTCTGTCTTCATGTAAATGCCTTGCTGCAAGAAACAAAGCAAAACTATGCAGATCATCTGGGCAATGCATTTTACCATTATGAAGAAACTAGTGTGGGGAGAATATACCTTACATTTCATCACTCTCCCCTCCTCTCCTGCCTATTTCTAGCTGGCCCAGCTGAGTAAATTGCATGAACACATTGCTGATAGTAAGGCATCAATAAAATATTCTGTGATGAGTTACTGTATGAAGTTCATAGTTAAACAAAATGATCCCTAGTTCCCTGTGCAAAACAAATTTACTGGAATCTTGCATTTCTTATTTGCTGATTTCTGTAAAATTATATGAAATGACAGTGATGGGATTGGCTAAAAAGCAGCATCCACCCTTTGTCCCCTGAAATACCTGCAGGATGCTTCCCTCCAGGGATAAGGTCACCTGTCACTCAACTGAACAACAATAGCAGTTCCTAAATTTTGGTGAAAAACCACCTCAGCAAGATCAAATATTTAAGTCTCTACATCCATTTAAAGACACATGTTATATGGTCCTTGGAGGACACTTGATGCAAATGAAATCAGAAGGATCTATATACAATTTTTCATGCCAGCTTGCTTCCTCTTTTGGATAAACAGGAGAGGGCTTCTGGGAACTTCAACAGAGGTAACTCAACATTTTTTTCTACAATTAATTCAGTAAGGGGTCATGGATATGGCAAAGAGTGAGTAAGCATCAATGATTGTATTTAGATTATCCGCCAGCAATTCGAGCTTACACCATCCAAACTGGAAACCCAATATCATGCTCCACCTTTCCCCAGCCCGGAATGAGCCCACACGTTAACTCCACTGCACAGTCGCCATTAGCTCTGCAGGTAACCACCAGTGTCAACCATAGTACCAACCGCAGCTATGGGTCAGCACCTACAAGGAGTCAGACAGATGCTGACCCAGCAAACCCAGAGACACACACGCTACAATAGGGGAGCCCATATGTTCAAATGAAAGCAGCTTACTCTGTCGCTCCTCAACAAAGAGATTGTCCTTGAGCATATCTTCTGAAGACACATTCTAGTTTCCCTAGTGCTGGTCCTGTTTCTTCTCAAAGTCAGGTAAATTTTAAAAAGCTCCTTTTGTGAGAGTGTTTATAGGACTGGCATTGAGTACAAGATACATCACCTGCTGTTGGTCCCCTACACCTAATATCTATCCTGAACTTTGAGCTTCTCAGGACAGGAAGAATTTATCTCCAATACACGGAAAAAGGCTCTGTCCATAGGCAGGGCTATAAACAAAACCATCTAATTCAAGCCAGTGCTCATACTGTGTTCTCTTTAAAGAGATGGGGAAGGGAATGAGTAACGAAAATGTGGTCAGTAGTATTTACTATTGAGTTGCTTTCCTTACTCTGTCAGTTATTGCTACACGAGGCCCACTGCTCCATGCCCTGCTTCCTCTCCCATCCATCCAAAAATAAGCTGCATTGAGGCCAAAAGTTCTCCTACTCATTCCCAGCTTGCAGTTAGGAAAGCATGAGGAAGATCCATTCCTAAGAGAGAAAGGTTTCCTCTGTAGCAGACTTTTCCTTTCAGACCATATCAATGATGCACGTAATGTCCAGGTCAACAATTCCCATCCCCGCCTCTCCTGGTTTTGGCTGGGATAGAGTTAATTGTCTTCCTAGTACCTGGTACAGCGCTGTGGTTTGGGTTTAGTATGAGAAGAATGTTGATAACACCCTGATGTTTTCAGTTGCTGCTAAGTCATGTTTAGACTAAGTCAAGGAC
>JAVKLA010000024.1:94125-112046 GCA_034782735.1 Sagittarius serpentarius
GGCACCAGAAAGTTGGGAGGGGACACAGCCAGGACAGCTGACCCAAACCGGCCAAAGGGGTATTCCATACCATGGGATGTCATGCCCAGTATATAAACTGGGGCAGTTGGCCTGGGTGGGGATCGCTGCTCGGGAACTAGCTGGGCATCAGTCAGTGAGTGGTGAATAATTGCATTGTGCCTCACTTCTTTTGTATATTCCAATCCTTTTATTATTATTGTCACTTTATTATTGTTATTAGTGTCATTTTTAGTTTTTTCCTTTCTGTTCTGTTAAACTGTTCTTCTCTCAACCCATGAGCTTTACCTTTTTTTCTGGTTCTCTCCCCCATCCCACTGGGTGGGGGGGAAGTGAGTGAGCGGCTGCGTGGGGCTTAGTTGCTGGCTGGGGTTAAACCACGACACCGCCCCACAACAAAAACAGGATTTCTTACATGCAGACCCAGTACACCGACATATTTGATGCTAGATGTTAGACAGCTAGAATGACAGATCCTGTAAGCTTTTCCTTCTCAGCTAACAAACATGTGGGACCTGTTGTTTTCATTATGTGAACCATGTGTTTGTGTGCATGGTGGCACTTGGCAGTAAATGCTGAACTGCCCCCTCTGTAAGCAGTGGGGTTCTGTGGTAGGGTGTTCATCCCCATAAGCACTCACAGCCTGAAAGCAAGTGGACTGGGGAAGACATTCCAAAATCAGGCTAATTAGGGAAAATGGAGTGAACAATTTCTCCACCTAACTGGTCTCCTTAACATCTTACATAGACACGTTTTTTCAGATGATTCAACCAATTGATAATGTTTTGCCCTACATTTAGGGCACAATGTCAAAAAGAAATTCTCTTAAGTTTGGCTAAATCTTACCCTATTGACCAGCACAGGCTTGCATAACCAGCTTTGCTTTAAGCTTTCATTACACAACTTTTTTGAAAGTAAAAATCACCAACTAGTTGCATTTCTAGTTCCCTTTAATTTCAAGTGTCTTAGCTCAACAAGACCTGCAATTTGGCTTGCTCTTTCTTTCACCCTTTTATGGTCATTCTACTAGTCAATTTTCCTCACAACACAGTCCTTCTCTGTATTTTTAATTAAAATATTGTCATTAACATACACACAGGTGAAGAGACGCGAAACATATACAAAGAGTCCTTTCCCCTCTAAAGAATAACTTTGAAGAATAGATATTGTGGTGATAAAATACATTAATGAGAGAGAAGAGACAATGCGTAAGTGACGCAGTTGCTGCCCTCGGCTCCATCACTAAAGCCATAACCTCGTGTGCACAAAGTCGTGGAAGTTTCATCCCACATGTGATGGCAGAAGGGAACAACCCCATGGCAGGAATACGAAGGCAGAGATGACAAGAGATAGAAGAGCAGCATCCGTTGACTTCAACAGTGTAGGACTGAATTTCAGCTGTAAACTGTAACTAGGTAAGTGTTGCCATGTCCTTTCCTTAACAATGATCTGGATAGTGCCTGCTTCTCTTAATACATTACCTGAAAAGTTCTTATTTTAGCAATAAGGAGGAGTATTTCTGAACAATTTTTAAGAGAGCTTAAGGGGTTTAGTGCCAGTTTTAAATATTACAATAGCTTGAACTTTTGTCGATCACTTTCACATTCAGGAGCTGTCTCTCTGATGACATCTTTTCCTAGCAGATCTCAAAACTAGTTCAAAGGTGTCTCTTTAAGAAGGGTGTGATGAAAATTTCACAAGCAAAGGGGTGTAGTCTTGTGTGACATATCTAATTGAGATGCATTTGTTGCTTTTATTTTTGATTGCCTCACTGATGTTACAGCACACCTAAGAGTATTATTACAGGCAAGAGCAGCAGAAATTTGTCACCTGCTTCATGCCATTGCACCCATGCAGCCACCCAGTCCCTGGGAACCTAGCCTAGTTATAGCTGATGCATTTTATGTTTAGCATGCTAATCTTGCAGATCTCGGTCTATTTGCCCTGTCTTATCAGTGCTTGTATCTATGTGCTTCATGAGATAAGTCCATAGCTGGAGTAGATACGGCAACTACCAAGCTGCTGTAGTAAAAGGTGACTTGCCACAATTCTTTAAGGAACTGATACGTTGGCTACTTCCTCTGGCTTAAATAAGGCATTGCATGGTGCTTTAGACATGAGGGGAGGAAATTATGGCAGTTTAAAACAAAATCAGGAAGTTTTACCATTAGGTAAGTCAAAATTGCTGGACCAGATGTGGTAACACTGTAAGTATGAAATAGCTTTACCAATAGGTTACTTATTAATTATTCCTTGGTGAATGTTCTCTTTCTAAGGGAGTTCTTAAGTGGGTTTTTTTCAATTCTATTCAATTCAAAATAGTTCTCGGATGGCGTAATAGAGCAATGGCATAAGTTCTGCCTTCTTGAATTTAGTTGTGCTGCATCATTATATTTTTGAAAGTCCTGCTAATGAAATGTGATTTTTGCTGGCAATAGAAGTAGCTTTTCATCTTCTTTTCACCTAATCAAGAGTAACACAGAAATCCTGCACTAGGCTGCAGACAATTATTTGTAAGGTAGTTGATAGTTTGTTCTTTGACAAGATTAGCTCTGTTCATGTAGCTGGCAGAATATGAATATCATGCTTAAAATACAGCATGTGAACTTGAAATAAAATGAAGAAGCAAGCTCAAAAAAGCACAAATGTAGTGATCACTTGGCTAAAGTTAATGGTGTGACTTAGTCTGACAAGCCAGAACAGTAGTCGGATAAAAACGCTGCTTGAAATAGATTTTTTCTTGAGTGAGGGAAAAGTAGAGGCAGTTGCAGTGTTTCAGTTTCCCCAATATTTTGTAGAGGACTGTGAGAAATTCTTTTAACATCTATTTTAATAAAATAGGCAGGGCCTTCCAGAGCGGGGAAGAGCAAGCAGAGCACTCTGATTAGCATCTTTTGTGATGAAACTTATATTACTGTACACCTGAAGTTAGTGTGGAGAGTCACAGCTTTGGATTTTGACCTAAGCACCCAAAGCATTGAGTGCCTCAGTGAAAAGAAGCATTTGGTGAAGTCCAATTTCATCTACATTTTATCTAAATATTACTTACTCTAAAGTATATTCTGTGTCCGTTTTTTGCAGCAACTGATATCTAACAAAAATCATACTAAAAAAGCAAAATCAGATGAGACCAGATGAGAGCAAAACCAACCTCACGGACAGCCTAAGAAACACATCAACAGTAGTTCAATACCTGCATGCAGTTGCCAGAAAACCTCTAATGGTCAATAAAAGGCAATAAAAGGCCTGACTAAATAAATGCACCATTCAGTGTGCCTTCAAGAGCTATAAACTCAGACTCCGGGAAATCTCCCAGGGAAAAAAAAGATCTCTTAGCCAGACGCCTTAACAGGAATCCATTGCAGTAGTCCTGGAGCTCTCCAGAAAGCTTCCAGGTGATCACAGAAGCTGACAGCAGTGTGACTGAGCTGAACTTTACAGTATTCATAGGAATACATGGGAAAAAGGAGGTTTCGGATATGTTCAGGGCTACTAGAGATAGCAGCCAACACCATTTACAGGGAATAGTAAAGAAGAAAGCATCTATTGCTGGTCATTACTGAAGAGCATTTTGGGGATTATCAGCTGCAGAAGCAACTCACAGTACCAACTATGAGGTTTAAACTGTTACCAGTGGATTAATAGCTTTCAAATGTAAAATACAAATGCTTTCAAAATGAGAAGAAGGGATTTGAACCTAAAGAAAAATAAATCTCACTGGATATCCTTAGTCTCCTATCCATGGCTGGATGTTTTTAACCTCACTAGGTTTGCTACTCGTGTGCAGACAGCCACATGATAACCAAATACTGCTTGCATAGAGAGCCATTTCTCAGAGCCAGTTACAAAAAGGATCACATAGCATTTTTGGCATCCTAGAAAGTGTACACTCATTAAATATTTTACAATTATTTTATTTTAAATTATTTAAATTAATTTAAATTATTTAAAATTATTTTAAAAGATTAATTAAAAATAAAGAAAAAAACCCTACTTGCAGAGGAGTTACAAAGATGACAGAGCCAAACTCTCCTCAGCAGTGGCAGATGGTATAAGAAGATGTGGAGGCCACAAACCCTTCTGAGAAGTCAAGACTGGACATTAGGATATGTTTTTGGTGGGAGGGTGGCAAAACAGTGGAGCAGATACCCTTGGAGGTTTTCAGGATCTTGCTAGACAAGGTGACCTATTGTAGTGTTGGTGGTAGCCCCAGTTCAAGTGGGTGTTTGGAAAGAATGATCTAGAGGTCCATGCCAGCCAGTGTTGCTGTGCTACAGGTTTACAGGCACAAACAGACTGTGCATCTATGGGTATCCATACACTAACACAGGCTGGGGGCCAACCAGCTGCAAAGCAAGGGGCCTGGTGGACACCAAGTCAAACGTGAGCCAGCAACGTGTCTTTGCAGCAAGAAGACCAACAGCATCCTGAGTTGCATTAGGAAAAGTGTTGCCAACAGGTGGAGGGAGGTGATCCTTCCCCTCTGTTCAGCACTAGTGAGACACATCTGTGGTGCTGGGTCCACTTCTGAGTTCCCCACTATAAGCAAAACATGGGTGTACTGGAGCAAGTCCAGTAAAGGGCTGCAAAGATGATTAAGGGACTGAAGCATCTGTCGTATCAGAAGAGGCTGAGAGAGCTGGGATAGTTTAACATGGAGAAGAGAAGGCTCAGGGGGAACATTATCCATGATTATAAATACGTGACAGGAAGACGTAAAGAAGACAGAGCCAGATTCTTCTCAGTGCTATCCAGTGAATGGACAAGAGGCAATGGGCACAAAATACAAAAGATCCCATCTAAAGATGGGAAAATGCTTTTACAGTGAGGGTGGACAAACACTCCAACACTGGCACTGGTTGCCCAAAGAGGCTGTGCAGTCTTCATTCGTGGAGACACCCAAAATCAACTGAACACAGTCCTGAGCAAGCTGCTCTAGTTAACTTTCCTTTCAGCAAGAGGTTGGAATACAGGAGCTCCAGAAGTGCTTCCCAGTCTTATTATTCTTGAGGCTCTGACTTTGAGCTGCAGCTTTTGTTGTGCCAGGAGTATGTCCGCTGGTCTGACTGCAATGTGTGGTTAATTCTTGGTTGTTCATATAGTGTAATACCTGGGTTGAGGCTTTACCATAACACACACTCAGAGACACATGGGCTGGCTCTGCAGAGAGCCAGAGTGGAACAACAAATGTGACATTTAAGGTGCATTTCTGTGTGGATGATGTTATGCTTTTCCAGGGTGAGCTGAGTTTAACAGCTTTTATGGATCAGAGTTCAGGCTGGTAAACTCTGCTGGCTCTGCATTATGCTGCTGGAATTGAAAGCACTGGGCATCTTGATGCAGAGACACCTTGGACACTCCTCATCTAGCTTAGCCTCACTTATTTTCATACTCAGTATGGGCTGGCTCCACTTGGAGATACTTGTCTTTCTCTAAATTCTGTTTTGTATCTCTTCAGATTCCAGATTTTTTCATGAGAGCATGTCCTCGGCTGCACTGTGTAATGTAATGGGAAACTAATGGTGTGTTCATTTCCAACACCACAGCTCCTGAAAGCTTTCTTTTTCAGATCAGTAGAGAGCGGTGCTTATGACATTATACTGAGGCCAGACTAGGCTGACTTCTCTATAGGAGAAGAGGCTTCTGCCTCTGCAAACTGTCTCTGGAGTTCACATGAAAATGAACATGCATACACCTTTAGGCGCAGTAAAACAAGAGGAAGAGTGCAGTAATGATTTGCATTACAGAGTGCAACACTGAAAAGGATGTTGCACCCTCTTTAGCCCCTACAGTAAAGTCCATCCTCAGCTTTTTTAGGAGTTTATCTGCCATGTAAAGCCAAAGAGCATGGAAACAAGAACTGTTCTACTCATGTTCAAATGAAAAATGACACCTTCTTTCAGCTCTGGTTTTATGCTTAGAAATGCTGGCAATTTGGCCATGGGGTCAAAGATTGCCTTTAGCCCACCATGCCCTGCCTTGCTAAGGCTCTTTTTCTCCCCTGTCTCATCTTGATAAGGAGAGCAACTGCAGAGGTGATTATCTGAACTGATGTCTGGGCTACTCTCTCTAGGCTGCTTCCTATCACTAGTCTCCCAGGGCAGTTAACCTGTGAGTCAGGCTGGTATTTCAGTAGAGGATACATGGGAGCCAGAGCCAGTGTGGAAGGGAGTAGGGTCCCTTCCGTACAGTAGCAGAGGAGCAGCAAGCTCAGTTTCCCAAGGTGCTCCTGCTCTATATCTGCCACTTCCCTTGCTGACTCCATTTCTGGCAGAGGTGGGAAGCACTCAGCCAACTCCAGACCCTCCTCTTTGAAGCAGAAAAAAACCCTAATTTTGCTTCTGCAGCTGAGATGCCTGGAGACAACTCTATGGCCACTAGTTTCCAGGCTGCATTGTTTAAAACTTGCTCTGGGTTATCTACATTAAAGTCCAGTCACAGAACTGTACAGAGGTCAGCAGTATAGACTTGCTCTCCAATGCAAGTGAAATGATACATGATGGTCAAACTGACAAATGAGATTTCACTGTGTCCACTAAACAGTGGAAACAGTAAACATACAAAGAGGACATGGCATGATGAAAAAGTGAGTAGCCAGCCAAAAATATTTTCACTTAAAGATATAAAATGTATGTTTAAATCTTAGCAATTTTGTATATTTTTCACTAGCAGTTAAGCTTTGAAAGACCTCAGTGAGTGTGTGAGGTTGGGAGTTTGGGTCTTTTTTCAGTTTTTAGTGAGTAAACATCATACATTCAACTCTAAGCTAGAGCAGGAGCTGGGACAGACAGTTCATGATATGGAAACATCTCCATCTCCGCTCTTTCTGCTACCCAATGCTGGTGTCATTGGGCTTTGACTGAGGCCTGGAGTGGCAGAAGATTGAGTAGATCAGGTTCAAAGAAAGAAATTTTGAAAAAAACAGACACAAAATGAGCACCTTTGAGTATGTTGTCTTCAGTTATCTGTAGCAGGCAATAAGAATGACAAATGGGAAAGGGAAGGCCACTAACAAGAACTTAAATGAGTTTGTATGTCCTCATCATGGAAATAAACTGTCCAATGAACTGTCTAGTTCCCACAACTGAAGAAATCAGATTTTTGGCTATTGCTGTTGCAAGTTAAATGCTCTCACTTTATTTATTATCTGATATAAATTGCTGAAATAGGCAGAAGGTCATCCCTGAGCAAAATAACAACATGAAAAACCCCAAGGAGGGAGAGATAGCAAAGGAGGAGTAAAGTATATGCAGCTGGCAATCCCTGACCTATGGCTTCACTAACAAGACAATAACATGAAAAATGGCAGAAATGAGAAACATACCTAAGCAAAAAAAGAGAGGTTCTGACAAAATGGAATTGCTGACTGAAGTAGAAACTATTAAAGCAATGATATGATAAGCACCAAAAACAGCAACAGGAGGAACAATGGAACAACAGTTAACCAGTGTAGGTTGTTTATTTGGGATGGGATGAGCATGGGAAAGAAGAACCTGGGAGGGGCAAAAGGGGAATATAAGGGAATGCAAATGAAGTAACGGGGACTGACTAGAGGTACCTGCAACAGCCCTGCACTTGGTCTCTGCAGTTTGGAGGACAATAAACTTGCTTTTTCCACCTTACTCATGTCTGGCTTGCTTCCCTGGTCAGGAGGGACTTGAATTATTTTTCCTTGTCAGGGCCTTCAGTCCTTGCCCCAGTTATGTTGTAGATATTCCTGTGCGCAGCCCTGTCTCTGGCACTGTTTCCCAGTTGGATCTCCGATCCATGTTGCAGGTAGCTTGTGTCCTGTCTCCAGGACAGACCTCAGATCTATGTTGTAGTCTTGTCTCCAGTTCTGTCTTGTGCTGCTCCTGACTGGACCCCCTGGACAGACTCCAGACCTCACCAACACCTTGGCTTGTCTGGGACTGTCGATGTGTGTTGCACACCCTACTCGCATGCTGTAGGACTGTGCCCTGGCCAGTGAGGGTATTATCTGTGCTGTGGTCACCCTTGGCCCTAGCTTGTCCTCCCTCAGGGAGAAACCCTGCTCTTGCTGCTCCCTGACTCTACCTAACATCAACAAAGGAAGACCTAGAAGGTACCACCTAGTATCACCATCATTGCACATCTTTGCCTCCTAGCACAAATGAAATTATTCTCTAAATTACCTTCCGGTTCTTATTTATTGCAACAAACATTTATGAAAAGTGAGTTTATATACTTTTCTCCCCCTTCAACATACCTGACTAGTTGTTCATGTCTAAAATATTTTCTTTCAGTAAGAAGTTTCTCCAGCTTCTCTGAAGATTTTGGTTGGTGTTTGCTTTTGTCACATCTTTCCTTTCCATATTCACTGCCATGATGTTTTCTTAGCATACAATACTACTTCGGGTGCAGAACCAAAGGCTTCAGTTCTGATTTTACAGTTGCTCCATGGGTCACTCCTCCGCCTTTACATGCAGAAGGACAGGAGTCTCATTAGAGAGTAGGGATTCCTAGTTAGTTCAGCTAATGAAAAATTTCCAGCTAGTGAAACAACCTGAATGTATGCAATCTCTTTGGAAACAGCCTTGGAACTATTGTTTCTGCTAAGAAATGCTTCTGCCCCAGGAAGACAGGAGACTAACTTAAATCATAAGAAACCTAAGAGAGTTTTCATCCATGCTTACTCTTTTTTGTACACACCCCCTATCACCAGGCTGCTTGCTTTAATAGACCCTCACAAATCTAGGCTACGTATTTGCCTTCTTGTCCTTCCAAAGCTACCCTCTTTTTTCAATAATCCTTCTGAGTATACTAATTTTTTCAACAGTTTTGAGTTAACTCAGGTGGTCAGCTGTGGTCATGCATGGCTAATTATAGTGGAAGGAGAAAAATTAGTACATTGATTAACATTCTGTTTCCTTTGGAGAGACTAGGAAATGACTTTGGCAGCTCCAGATTCACTGACACCCTGCTGGCAGCTTATTGCCCATGTTTTCTGAACTGCAATAATTTTTTAAAAATGTGGCTGATCCTTGACTGTTGGCTGGTGGGGTGAGAACAGAGTTCCAGGGATTTGATGTTTGATGCTGTTTTAAAAAGCTTGTCTTCATTGGGCCCCCTGTGGCCTTTCTCCATAGCAGACTTGAGCGTTGCAGGCTTAATTACTCGCTCTGTTTCCATTTTTGCACAGCAGCCTCTGCACAGGCCTCTGTGCTCCTGAGGACTTCAGAATTTCATCGGACATAATGACAGTCAGAGACATCCAGCATTATACAACTGGTCCTGCTAAAAGTGCTGGGGCTGACTGCTCTATGCCTCTATGACATTATACTTACTCAGAGGCAATGCACAGAAGGCTCTGGAATAAGTGCACGGAAACCAGATGTTTTGTTGGCTTATATTAAGACCTTAAACATATATTTTTTTCTTTAGGGTTCTGCCTTGTCTTTATCAGACACAACTGTTTTCTTCATGCTGTGACAATTAATTGGATTGTTTTCATTTAAAGATTCAAGTCCACAAGATAACTGGAATGGAACGGAACTGTTTTCCTTTCTCTGCTCTCCCTCTTTAGTAGTCTAAACAAGTGTGTGGCTGCATTAAGTTTGTAAATATTTTGTTAGCTTGGAGTCACTTTCTTCTCTTCTGCAGATGGAGATCGTTCTTAGATCATTATATTCCAGTGTGTGGTTGTGTTATATTAAAAGTGAAAAGGCTAGTTATATAATTTACGTTTTCAATTACCTTGATAGTGAAAAAGAAGGACAACAAAGGTAAGTCTCACAAAGAAGAGAGGCAAAAAAGGAAGGTAATTACGGTACGTTTACATATTTTTTACTACAAAAGTAGCATAAAAGGCTACCTAATCAAATCTCTGTGCTGAAAGGCTAAATTGGGAAGATGATAGTATCATTGCAAGCTCTGCCTGCAACACAGGTGAGATTTCAAAATGTCATCCCATTTATCATGTATGTCTTCACAGGGTGATTGTCTCAATTTCTTATGGGCTTGACCTACAAATGCAATGGCTGACCAGTTCCTCTCCTTAGTAAACTTTGAAAACTATTACTGAAATACTAAAACTATTGCTGAAAAGCTCACAGTAGTTAGCACTTCATTTGGAAACCTTCAGAGGGGCACTTTTGAGATGAATGGGAGAAGTGCACGCTCATCTCTATGTTCACAGTGCACACTGGCTGAACATTCAGGCAGATACCCTACTGTGTAGGGCAATAGCATGTAGTGTTACTTGTTCTTTATTGACATTAAAACTTAAGAATGCAAGTGATCTTGCTGACATAGGGCAGTACACTTGACATCTTCACATGCCAGATTTAATTACACTGACTGTGCTTGTGTGTAAGACAGACAAATGGACAGATTCAGAGACCCCACAAAATTTATGTCAACCAAGAACAGATTCTTGATAGTTTATCAAGACTTCACCAGCAGCACAATTCATCTTTTACTAGAAAAAGAGTACCTTTTCTGTATATTTATAGGGACTGTATGAGAGACCTGAGGAAACTGATTCTTATACCCCCATTTCAAATTAGAATTACACTTTGATTTGGAAATGTTTTGTCTAGAAACTCCTACTTCACATTAGATGATACATGTAGCTAAGCAAATTTGCTAAGAAACCAGCTTATTTAAGAACTGATCTTTGCCAAGTTGAGATCTAGTATCTCAATATCCCTGTAGATTTTTACTGGATTTAATTGATGTGTGAGAAATACCCAGACCTCAAGAGCTGACAGCTCTGCTCCTGCAAAGAGTTCTCTCTCTCTTTGTTCTGCATCACAGAGCCAAAGTTTACTGTTTACTGCCAAAGCTGGAGAAGTGCCCTTTCTGCGACTTGAGCAGTAAACAGCGCCTTCCTCACTAGCAGCCTATAGCCTTGAGGGAAGAGCAGAGGTGTAGGAGAAGCACAGTCATTGTAGAAACAGCAAGGGTTCAAGCACTTTGTTTCAGTGCTGCCTGAAAGGCAACACCTCTCAGGAGAGAACCAGATAGGTGTTAAAAATTCAGAGGAGACTTCTCACGTTGTTAAACGGCAAGCAATATGGAAAATACCCCCTATACTGTTAAGTAAGGAAAAGTCAGTAATGAAACACATCACAAGGACATGCTTCACACACACTGGAAACAAAGGAGAAGCCATGCCAATCTGTTAGTGGGCTGGGGAAATCTAGTAGTAATATTCAGGGACAGTCAGGTACTGCTAAGGGGACTTAGGGAACAGGGATGTCTCTAGGGAATGGAGCTGGAAGACAGTGAGGGAAAGGACTGGAAATGTAAATCAAGAATGCAGCAGAGCAGGGATTGCATCTTTGTGTGTATATTTAGGATGGAGTTTTCAGGCTTTCAATTATTCCATTGAAATGGAGGGTAGTGGGGGAACAAGGCAGAGGAAATTAAATAACCAAATCTCTTGACTCAACCCCAGGATTTCATCACCATCACCTCCTTCTTCTTTTCCGGACTCATGGTTTTGTGCGTTTTGTGAAAGTTTGGGAGGGGATAGCTGATTTAAGATTTTTGAGCACTTAAGAGTTGGCAGTGCTGCATTAGTCTTGGATGAGTTTAGCTTTGGGTAAGAAATACCTCCAAAGTTTTCTGGTAAACCCTTTACACTGTACTTACTTCTTCTATCATGGAAACAGTGGGTCTGCTCTTGAGACTCCTTGATCTTGGAACTGTGGTTTTCTCAAGCTATCTATGACCCTTGCTCTAGCCTCTTCCCTCACCAAATCCTTTTCCCTTCAGTGCAGCCCCTCTGAGGTATGTACAGCTGGACCATGCATCTTAGCAACTGAGTACCTGAACATGAAAGCAAGCTTATACCAGCCACTTTTGGACAAAACTTTCATGGTCCTAGAAACATTTCTTCACAAACCCAGTGATGTTTTATCCCAATTCCTTGTAACCCATCCTCCTATCTTCCATACTGACTCCATACTTTGAGCTACAGACTCTGAAACTAACTGTAGGTTTTAACTCCCCTGCAACTGACCATCCATACATGAAGATACGAAGAGGGAGAGGGGCCAGAAGTCCATGGCCTTCAGGCAGGAAGCCTGTCACCTTGCATAGGCAAATTTCAGTCCCGTTCTGTGTGACCAGACACATGACCCTATCTTGTCACCTGAAGTGTGGTGTTTCAAGTTACAGCAGAAGAAATATGACAGGTGCAATCCCAGTCAGGTTAGTCTCCATGCCTCCTGTGCCTATTTTGTTGTCCTTGGTTCTCGTATGAGAGCTACATTATGCTGTGATGCCAGCCATCCCTTCCAAGCAAGAACGTCCTCTCCCTAGGCTGTTCCAGAAGTCTGTGTTCAATGGGATAGCTCCTGTGAGTATAGACTTCAGTATCAGGCCCTAAAATAGATGCATTAGGGTTGAAAAACAGAGAACATAAAGTAACAGCAAGTTGCATCATTTCATTTACATCTTGTTCCAGTTTCTTTTTTTCTTAATTTATTTATAGAGCTTTATGTCAGACACAAAAGCTGAACTAGACAGCTATATAGCAAAGACAAGCAGAAAGCAAACGTTAGGCAAGAAGACAGAATGTGTGGTAAGCTTACAATATACAGAAGATCTCCCGTGTATCAGGATAATGTGAAAATAACAATGGACCTAGCGAAGCATCTGCAGAGAATCTTCGCTAAGAGTAAGAAGCATATGGTCACTCCTGAAACAGTGTAAGAACAGATCAAAGATATTAACTAAGAATAAAATGTCTGAAGAATAGAAGTATTTTTGTTAAACATGTTATTTTTTATCCCTCGGGTTGACTGGAAAGATTGTCAACTTCATTGTTCTCTAGACTTTTAAAGAAAGGACAATACTGACTATGCTAACTGATGAAGAATACTGAGCTTCCTTAATAGTTAAAAATAGTTATTATTAGTGGTTTTGCTAACTTTTTTGTTCTAGACTTTCTGTGTTTCTTTGTTTATGGAAAAGATCATGTACTAAATATGTCTCTTGCAAGTCCACCAAAGATTTTCTCCAAAGAGAATCCAGGAACAATATTTTAGGAGATGACGTTGTTTAAGTGAACTCAGCTATAAATATTTTAATTGCTTACAAAATGAATCAAATCTGTCACATCCTTAACTCCTGCATGAGGAATTTGGTATCTCTGTGCCAGGAAGAACCATGCTGTGGGTTCCAAATTGCCTGCAAAAGTCACAGCCAAGCCAGAAGTTCATGCTAAAAAATAATACTACTTACACAGGAAAGAAGTAATCTAAATGGTATTGAAAACTGGCAAAATACTGGTTTTGAAAGGATAGTTGTGAATTGCTGAGACATTCAGCATACAAGTTGACAGTCTGTAAGGTGACTATAGTAATTTCCTTGATTTTGTATAGCTGAATGAGCTGCTTTTTCCTTAGACTGCACATATGGAAATACAAACGATTTCCCAGTGACACAGATGCTATTATAAAGAAAATTATCTGGGCTTTCAGGAAGTATAAACTAGAACTTTCTAAGAAGGGGTGTGGAGATAGCAACAGAGTCTGTAGTTGCCTGTAAGGAACAGAGCTGGATTGCTGCAAATGTCTTCAAAAGGCACCTCATTTAAAAACTTAACTAATACTACTTACTTGCTGACATTGCTTAACTTTATTGCTGTTTTTGAGAGGCATAGCAAATGGTGTATTCTGCCTTCAAATTAAGAGGTGAGGCAAGAAGTATATGCCCCTGGATAAATTCATGGTTCATTCACACCTTGAACAGTGAAATTCTAGTCCCTTTATTTCCAAAAGGCTCAGAGATGGGCAACAAGGATGATGAAAAGTATGGAATGGCTTCCAGGCTAGGACTCTTTAGTCTGGAATAAAGACAACTGGGAAGGTAAGAGATATTAAAAAAGAAGTAGCACTGCCAGGATGAAGATAGATCAATAGTTCACTGTCTATGCTGATACCAAAACCAGGATCCACACCGAGATGCTCTCAGGAACCAGGTTCAGGACAAGCAAAAGGAGGTGATTTTCACACAATAGACTGTGGAACTCCCATGTGCTGGGAAAGCAAGGTGTTTACAAGGTTTTAAGAGACTACACAAGCACTTGGAAGAGCAAACCCTTGGAGTTACTATTTAAACAGACCACATCAGGTTCAGGATAGGTGGAAGGTGAGAGGGTTCTAACAGAATCCATCATGAATTTTTTCTGTTCTTCCTTTTCCCTAGCTGTCTGCCCATAATCACCAGGAAGACAGAAATGTGACCTAGACAGAGCCTAAGTCTGACCCAGTGCAGCTGTTCCTATGTTGTTACACCTTTTAAAATATTAATGACATTTTCCCAAATATGGAGCCCCTCATAGGAAACAACCAGGTGAGTAATGTTACTTCTGTGAATAGTCTCACAGAAGTAAACTCAGTCACTTTCAGTATTACCTAAGTCTTCAAGACTTTGCAGGCCCAAGATCTTCTTAATTGTTTAATTCAACCGTGAAACATTGCATATGAAGTACAACCCTATGTGCCTCCTTCTAAGTTTGCATTCTGCCTATTAAGAAATTATGTGCCGCAGCATTTTCTAAGTAAGTATTTGATTCACTACTGTGCCCCACCGGAATCAAGCAACTAAGGATCTACAGTACGTTCAACAGGTGTGAAATCTTGACAGAAATTTATAATAGCATGCTAAGCATCATAAAACAGATTAGAGGATTTGCAGGATTTTTTTCCTGGCCTTCTATGTATTAAACAACAAAAACATATACTTCAGTTGTTTAGGCACATCAGGGAGTTACACATAAAATTTGGATTAAAAATACTATCAACAGCAGCTAAAAAAGTCATAAGACCCTGGAAAATCTGTGTGAATGTTTCTGTATGGCTTGCACTATGCTTACCTAGCTCTGCATTATTTCTTGACCAGTCTTAAAAGTTTTAGTAATTTTTGGCTTATTTTGAAGAAATACAGCTGCTTTATATTGTACAGAAAAATAGTAAGAAAGCAAGAAAAGAAAGTCAGAATTGATTCCTAGATGTTACACTGATTAAGTAGTTAGTTGCAAACTACTTGTAATTCCTTCTGTGAACTAAACATAGGTTTAATTTATAGGTTACTTCTGATGCTAAGAAGGACCTTTCATGGTTAAAAAAATCCAGAATCTTTCCAAGAGACATCTCCAGCATGACTCTGATCAAGCAATTTGTATTTGTTACACCAGTTGACTGCAGAAGAAAGAAAGGTATGTCAAAACCTCACATAAATGTCCTTTCACAGACAAGATATCTGTCTTTTGAATTACAATAATGAGGACAATGTTGTTTTAGTTTGCTACAGACCTTCCCCTAAGTTTTTTGAAGGCTTCAGAGGTTCAGTGGAATTTGACAAGAGGTATTTAGGCTTTTGTTTGCCTTTAATTGCTGCACACCAGGGTGTACACTGATGTTGCAGCCGGAACCATCTAAGCAGAGGGCACAGAACCTTTTCCTGCTTGTTGCAACTTGCAGGACCAGAACATTATACAGTGTGCAGAATTACGCACATTTAGAGCAAAGATTTTGTTTCAAAATGTTTTTCTAAGTCCTGTGCCTGGCAACTTAAAGAGATGGTGCCCTTCTACATAGTGAATAGGTTCTTATACCTCTAAATTAAGGGCTAACTCTGCAAATATAAACAAATAGAAGTTACTGGACAAACACTGCTATCTATAACTGTTAAGCTGCATCACAGTTTTGGTTAAAACCTTATGTATTTCTGTCAATTCTCCACAATTCATTTGCCTGCACAGAAATTATTTGCAGGTTTGGTTCTGCTGTGCTTCATTTCAGGATGAGCATTTGGTTGTAACTTTAAGTGTGCAGACCTCCAAAGACTACAGACATGCTTAACTGTATTCACATTAGGTATCCCATTGACTTCAACTACAATAGTGGTGATCCCATTGCAAGATCAAGTAAGATAACCTTCTATGCCTATAGCTATGTAAAAAAAAAAAAAATTAAAATTATGTCTGCTTTGCAATAGAAAATCCACTAACATAAATACTTTTACAGCCACATAAAAATAGAAACATGAAATACTTAGTTTTTCCACAGGTCTCTTAAGTAACACCCTGTGCTATTGTTACAATGTTGTTCTCTTTTTAATTGCACTACTATTTAGGAAAACTCAGGGTTCTGACTGAAGAGGAAAGTTATATGGAATTATAAGGAAAACTTACAATGTAAACAGACATATATCATTCATCTAAAATAAGAGACTGGTTCTTTACATGCCAGTAATTCTTGTAGTCTTAGGAACCATTTGTTTTCCTTTCCTCTCATGAAAATAATTAAATTAATAGAAAAGCACCCCACTTCCCCCCTCACACATGCACATACACAGGACCAACAAAACTCAGTAATTTTCCACTGGCACAACAGTCTTTCAGTATCTGCCATCTGCTGTGCTGGCAGGACCCAAAACAGGAGTAGCAGCAGCAAGTCAGGAACTGTAACGTCATGTTGTGAATATTCATTCAATTTTCATTGTCACAGCTGGTCCTCATCGTCTCCGAGACTGACCTTGCCTCTCTCAACTTCCCTTTTACAGCTTTAGAGCAGGGGAGGAGACAAAAGGAAGATACTGAAATCAAAACTCTCAAACACCAGCAATCCCAAGTCAAAATCAGTACCCGTTCCTGTTGGGCAGTGTGTGTGTGTCTGTCATTCCCATTTACCATTGTTATTGATAAAGGTTTTTAAAGACTTTTGCTCTGGGAACAGTGCTTTAGTGAAATAGCACTCTACTAGATCCATAACTGGTTTATTTTGAATTTACTTATCATAGTGTAGAGTGTCTTTTCCCCTCTTGCTAATTTTTTCTGGGTTACGTGTCTGTACTTTCAACACTGCAACATGGTACATGAGAGTGCACAACTTCATTACCGCAGGCTCCAAATGTGGAAACAGAGTTCAGATATCACAAAGGGCAGTCCCTCTAGAAAGCACTTTTGCATCGCATTCAAGTTAAAACATGCTAATTTTAGGCTTCTGTTATTTCAGACCTACCAAATGTAATGCTTCTGAAAACCAGTCTCAGCAGGCAGGTCCACAGTGCTCAGGGAGGTCCACAGTGAATTTCCTGGCTCTGCCTGCAGGCAAAGGGGACATGTAGATACACTGGCAGGTCCTGAGACTGTAAGATCTCTGGGCAAGAAATCTGCTTTAGGGTACGGAGCTCCTAAGACCCTTGTCTCTATATAAAGACTAATGAGGTAAAATGAATTAAATGCGGCTGCCGAGTATGTCCTCTTCACCAGCAACTATCCTCAAGCCAAGTGATGACACTAGGACAAACTTCCACTAGTTTCCACACACTGCACGTTGTGACAGAAGCAGAAGACGGTTGTACTTTGTCATTCTTCCAATCTGAGATCAGAGATTTGCCTTCTGCGCAGCTGGCTTTGTAAGAAATCTCTATCGCTGCATCCTTAGGAAAAGAACTTTCCCCGTAAGGGCCGCTGCTTCATTTTATGATCAAACCAAAGCAGGGCTTCACTTATTTTCTGCCTGCGTTAACGTCCTTACCCTTGTACTTCAGTGGCGGGCCAGAAGGATATAAAAGCAAAAGGCCTGCAAACGCCCTGCGTCCAGTTAGCTCCGCTGCCTTCTGTTTGAGCACCTACGTGTGCTCAAGGCAAGTTTAACAGTGCCCTCCTGACTCTGAGATCTCTTCACAGCTACAAGCCCTTCAGTGAACCTCTACCGCCAGAGCCTCTTGAGAGCCAAGGCTTCAGCTGGCTCCTTCGAATGAAGCTCCCCGCGGGGAGCCGGTGCGGACGTTGGGCCCCAGGCAGCGGCTGCGCTCCGGGAAGAGCCGGAGGCGAGGCCGCTCGCTCCCGGCCGACGCTCCTGAGGAACCTTGGGCTGTTTTGAAGGGGGAGAAGGGGCAGCCGGGGCGGGTCGGGGGCCGGG
>JAVKLA010000024.1:112957-152253 GCA_034782735.1 Sagittarius serpentarius
GGGGCCCCGGGGGGGGTGCCGCCCGCCGCTCCAGCCGGCCGGGGGGGCGGGGGGCTGGGGCGGGGGGGGGGCGACGACTGAGCCAGCGGCCAGCTCGGGCGGTTGGGCGCGGCGGGCTGAGAGAGCGCTGAGGGGCTGGCGGGGCGGGCTTGCGAGGAGCCGGGGGTGCCCCGCCTGAGGTGGCGGCGGGGGGAGAGGTGAGCTTGGTGGGCAGGTTCGCCGCTGAGCGGGGTGGGAGGCCAAGTCGGGCGTGTGTGGGTACCGTGCGGTGAGGGTCGGGCTCGGGCGCGGCTGGCTACCCTGAGGTGGTGTGGGGTGCGCCCGCGGTAGGTAACGTGGCTTTCGGGCTTAAGGGTGTCTTGCCCTCTTAAAAAATAAATAAATAAAGGGACAAAATTATCTCTGTAATGCGCTTAAACACCCAAACAAAACCTCACAAGTTTCCGCTCTCGGGTGAACGAATTCAAAACCTGCTTTTGTAACATTTCACTGAGCCAAAGGATTGGGCCCGTAATTTGACAGTCTGGCTCGTGCTCTGTACCTTTAGGCAATTTACAGTGACCAGGATAAAAGTTAAATGCGAAGAACTACGAGATGTCCCCTGGTTTTGTTTGGCTTTGATTAATTTGAAACGTCTTGGGTTAAAATTATTATTCACACACATGCTGGAAGGCTGCCTGCACTGATGCTGCGTACCTGGTTTCCTGTTGCAAAATTCAGAGTAGGAACAAATGAGCCTTGATGTAGTCTCTGAATAAAAAGCAATGCTGAAGTTTGACTTTAAAAAAAAAAAGCATAGTTTCTTGTAGGATATTTGGTGGGATATATTGATGTTGTTTTGCTTTTACTTGCTCTTTGGCAGTGAAATTTATTTTGGAGACCACAGATGTTGGGTTTTGTCACCCATGCTGATTCAGTGTTTTGATTGCAGTTTTTCTGAAGTCCCCTGAAGTAGAGGGATCCTGAGCATATATGTAACACTAATAAATCTCACTAAATTGTTGTGCGTGTTCCATAAAAGATGTCTGAGTATACACAGAAATCTTAAAAACTGCTGTCATTCCTTACACTTTCCTCTCTAAATTCCTAAAGGATATCAGTCTTAATTTTACTCTGAGCAGTTAACTGAAATACTGGCCCATAGGCTACTAACCTGAGAGGTGATGAGCAGTGGCCACACTCATTGCATATGAGAAATCTGTTACTGTATCTAATAGAACTGCTGCAGTTTTATCTTCTCTGCTATATGTAGACATGTTTTCCTGTTTTAGTTAAAAGGTGTCTTGGATTAGGAAGAGTCAAATTTGCATAGTTCTGTGAAACTGGAACTCAGCTGTTTTTCACATTGAACATGGCGTAGTGTATGTTCAATTTAAATATTATTGCTTAACAGAGCTTAAAAATTCTAAAATTAAACATTTTCAAACATTTCAGGGGAAAAGAAATCCCCAGACCACTAGCTAAACAGAACTCAGAAGCAAATATTTACTGCGGACAGGTATCATGCTTTATTTCTTTCTGCCTTTTTTTGCAGAAAGTTAGTCTTTAAAAAACAAACAAACAAACAAAAAAACCCCCAAAAAAACAAACCCACACCCTATCATTAACTTGCAGTGGACTTGGACCAGGCCCCTATGCTCTTGGTGCGCAGTGAGAGAATGTTCGCAGAACAGAAGTTTTAGATATCTGTCAGATGATCCATTGTGGACCTGCTTGTGCAAGCCTTCTGATGCTGACCTCTAAGGGTCTGATCCTGTGCTTGGTGGAGTCCCTGGTGGGCCTCTCATGGTTTGGAATGATACGGGATGGCACACTGAATGGAGTTCATTGTATGCATAGCTTCTCGAGCACATGGGTGAGGTTTGCCTAGCTGTTGTTTCTCAGGACTTCTGTGTAGCCTCCTTTTGGCTCATCTGTCTGTGTGCCCCTGAAGCTTGTATGGTGGGTAGAAGTTTTTGATCATTTAAGCCACCTGCTATAGTTTGCGATCTCTCTTGAATACTTTAGTGACCACAAGGAGCCTAGTCACAGTCTGAGAAGCACTGTTTCTCTGAAATGGGTTTGTCTTGTTTTTAAAGCTTATCTTCTCCCTATAAATTCAGTTTTTGGTCAGTCCATGTTTATTCTAACAAAAATGTTCTTCTTCCCACCAAGTTTAAGTTGAGGATTAGCTAAAATGTAAAGCCAATTGATAAGCTTCGTATTCGTATTCTAGGAGATGCAAGGTAGACATGTAAATTACACTGAGAAGAATTACTTCTCTGCATACAGTATTCATCAGCACAAAGACTACTAAGCTGATATTGTATGGTAAATGGTTTGCTTTTAGTCCCCCAGAAAGAGGCTTTATGTGTCTTAGGGTAATGACAGTTGACATAAATCAAGCATACTATTGTCCACAGAATCATTTAATCTTCTCTTGTTCACAGCTCTTTTCAACATATAGCTGCACTTAGCGCAGACCTGCCATCAGTAGTAATTGCATTACTGTAGCATGAAAATGTGGGTTTGATAAATAACTGACTGAAGTCTAATTCTTCGGGATGGGTTGATGCAGGAATTTTCAAAGTGGTGGCTAAGTAACATCTTTTGTTGTGCAAAGAGAAGTTAACAGTGAGAGTAACCCAATCTAATGTTACAGAGTGTGAACTCAGGGAAGGGTTACTTAGTACATGGCGTGAATTTATATGGTGAACTGTATTTAAGGTGGGGGATCTTTTCTTGAAGGATCAGAAGTTAGTCGTTGCCAAACGCAGAAGCGTAGACTTAATCATTTGACTGTTACAAAAAGTCCTGCAGCTCTGTAGTCTAAAACTACAGAATAACTTTTGGCAGTCCCACTGCTCCTGCATCTGCATGAGGAAACAATAGAACATTTTTCTTTGACAACAATAAAAACAAAACAGGGACTGAGGGGTGGTGGTGAATTAATTTATTGGAAAAAACTTATTTTCCGTGTTATAAATAATTTGATCAGCATGGGAAGCATTAAAATGGGCTTAATAAATAGCTAATACTGTCTTTTACTTGTGAAATCGGGTAATTTTGTGAGGCTTGCATTAATATCAATACCTTGTAGAGATTAAAAAAGCAAAGGAAAACAGCAGATTGGGAAATTAATATTAATCTTTATGCTTCAAATACCTGGTTTTCTAATTTCTCAGTAATTTTGGCATTGGATTTTGCATACTGGTTTGAACTGTAGATTTGAAACTTTGTGATGTAGGTCTTTATACTTACAAACTTGCAATTTGTTAGCTGACATATGGTTTTATAAGAGTTGCAACTGAATAGAATATGAAGAAAGCAGATACCTAGAATCTGAATGTAAAAAACTTGCTTCAGAAGACTACTTATATGAGATTCTGTTTGTCAAAGGAACAGCTGACTTCTATATTTTTACTAGTAAAAGGAAACAGTGGTTGATTAAAATGGTAGTGTGGGTTTATGGCATTGTGCAAGAGTAAGAATGTCCTGAAGCAGTAAAAAGAGAGACAACTATTCACCTTTTAGTAACAAGGTAACAGACAATATTAAGTAATAGTTTGGTGCGAACAGATTGTGCAAACAGATTGAGTTTATCATAGGTGGCCAAATGAATGGGAGGGAGGAAGTAGGGGGATAACTCAGATCTATATGGGGAGAGGAACTGTGTTTAGAGGAAGTGTTTATTGTATTGCAGCTTATATTAGCTATGTCTCTTATGTTCCAGAGTTTCAGCCTGTGATCACTGATGTGCTGTAGAGGAGCTGCAGATTTAGCAAAGATCTTGGTATATTGGAATTCGTTGAATTTCCTTCCACAGAAGTGGAAACAAAAAAAACCTTTTTGTTACCTTTGAACAGATGAACAGTCCTGAGACCTTTTTCTACTGTGTGTAATAAAGACAGCAGTTTACACAGGGTACTCTGAGAACTGTAATGTCATGTTAAGGCACTGCTAGTGCATTTATAAAATGTGCCAAGAAGTTTTAGCAATTAAATCTCCTTGTAGTAAAACAAACCCAAGCAAACCACCCCCCCAGACAAACAATTAGAAAACTTTAGTCAAGTGGGTATCTTACCAGAAAGAAGTACTTGGTTTAGGGCCCTTTTTATGAGCCACTGTAGTAGAATAATGCTTATGAGAAATACAGTTGTGCTTAAGTTGGGTGCAATTAAAGTGAAGATAATTAGGTCATCCCTAGCCATAGGAGTTATTAATACAGTAAGCTTCCACACACAGGAGTGTAAACTGTGGGGGGATGACACACACGATGAAAGTTGTAACTTCAGTAAAACACATGACTACCCTGAAGCTACTGCAAAGAAGGACGCAGACAACAAAATGATGGAAGTGGCTTGCTACAAGTGGGGAGCTGTGTGTGCTTAGTGGGCTCTCTTGGTTGTACAGGGTTAGGCTCCATTTCCCTGTCCCTGGTGCAGTGGAGAGTGAGACAACCTACCTAGCATGCTTGTGCTCTACCATGAACTTCTGTCAGCATCACTGAGAACCCCCCCAGAGGACAGAGATGTCCTCGTCCTGCCAGGCCACTGCCAGTTTGGAGACTCTTGAGTCTGCTCTGTGGGAAAAGGGTTTTCCAGGGACAGTGTTCATTTCCAAGGTAGATTTGCTTCTGCCATGTGTGCAAACCTTGAATTGGCCAGCACTACTACCAGTGTAAGCTCAGTCACTTGCGGGGCATCACTTGATAAAGTGGACCTTTCCCACAGGTCACTTTCCTACTTTGTTTTTTCCAGGATGAGTAGAGCTGAATCTAAAAGTGAGAGAGGCCTGACTCAACTGCCATGTAATACCAGAACAGCTATGGCTTCACTTGGTAGAAAGCATCAGTGTTATTATGAGTGCACTAGTAAAGAAAGAACCTACTTATAGATAAATTCCAAAAGATATTTCATTGTCTGCAGGAGACCTGTTTTGCACAAGCCAGCCAATATGTGGCTTACCTAGCCACAGAACTTCCTTACATTGTTTGAAGCTGAACTTATGATTAGCCATCTTAGGTTTCCATGTGTCACAACTGAGCATGGAGGAGAGGACACAGGTGTGGCCTGGTATCTCCCCATTATTTCCCAGTGTAGAACTAACTCTTTTGCTGATTAGTTAAATCTGAACCAAAATGTGGAGAAGGCAGGAGCAGCTCACAGACTGTCCACTTCTTCCCATAAAAATGGAGACAAACCTTTCCTTTCAGGAAAAATTCCCCTTCTCCAAATTAGCCAGGTAGAAACAGCAGACCTTTGTCCAATGGCATCAGGATCCTCTTGTCTTGCTTTGTATGTTGGAAAGGTGTTTATCACACACATTTCTTAAAATTTGTTTTAATTATTTTTTTTTGCAATGAATAGTTGCATAATGTGTTCCCAGCACTTCCCTCTCACTGGTGCCTTATAAGGGAGGTAACCAGAACACCAGCCAAATATCAGCCTGATGATGAAAGAATTGTTCCACTTAAAATGTCACTAATTTTTAGCATGCTGAGTCCTGTATGAAGAGGAAAGCTTATCTCAGTAGCACCACAGACAAAAGCGTTGTACTGCATTGTTTAAAGACAGTTGTTGTTTCTTGAAGTTAAAGACAACTGGATTCTTCTGTTTTGTGGTATTTAGTGTTTGGCAGAGCAGGAAAGGAGAACAAATTCAATCACGAGGTAAGGATTTAATGGGAGTACTTTTTTTTACAAACAGTAGAACCTGAATATGGAGAATGAAGTCTGTTTAACAATAATTAAAAGTATAATTTAACAAGCTTCTAACATCTGGAACTATAAGGGAATTTTGTGTTCTGCATATGAGCTTCTCTGTGGGGCACTGGGCAATCATACAGGAATGAAAGACAATGAAAGACATGGCTGTTACAAGCATGTAACAGCCAACTGTTAAAGCACATTCCTATTTAGTGGAGTAATAGCTTTTGGTTAACAGATATTTGTGTAGCAAATACACTTGGTGAGACTTACTTACCAAGTAAGGTCATCTTACAGCGCAGATCGTAATAGTAGTGTGTCTCAGAAAGCAGTTGAGTGCATTGCAGTGAATTCTGACTGTCAAGATAAGGTGAAAGAAAGGAATTATATCACTTCTGGTGTCGTTAACCTGCATCTCTGTCGCTGGGTTTTGTTGGTTTTGTTTGTGCTTGGTTCGTCCACTAAAGTGGTAAAGAACTCTAGTTGAGCAGGTGAGTTGATATTCTTGATTGAC
Organism: Sagittarius serpentarius; assembly: GCA_034782735.1. Classification (NCBI taxonomy): domain Eukaryota; kingdom Metazoa; phylum Chordata; class Aves; order Accipitriformes; family Sagittariidae; genus Sagittarius; species Sagittarius serpentarius. Next base: position 119,158 of record JAVKLA010000024.1, read on the forward strand.
TTGCCATATTTCACTTCTGTAAATCAAAAGTTTTGTTGTCCCTAAAGAAAATTTCTCTTACTAAAATAAGCTGCCTGCTTACAGTTAAAAATAATTTATTTCCTTCATGAAATTTGTTACAGCATGAATCTTGGTTTCTGCAAATGCTGTAGGAAAGGAAATATTCATATTCAAGTTGGGGGGGGGAAGGCAAACAAAACAATCCTGACTATATTGTGAATACAACTTCTAGTAAAGTCTTATTGTTTAGTCCTTCCCCAATCTTAACAGGTCATAGGTAGCATTTTATGAAGTATTGACTAAGGGCAGAGAAACAAGGTTTATTAAAACAGGAGTTCTCCATGAATTCAGCTCTCAAATCTCTTGTGAGCAAAGTATATAGATGACCATGTGATACTGAAGTGTATTAGATGGGTTCTGTTATGGTTAATTATTGTATGGAGACCCTTTCCCTACTCCTGCTTGTCTTCTCATGGAGTTTCACTTAATAGAGAAGGAGAGTTATATAAAATGTTATGTGTGCATCTTAGCCCACTTGTACTCTGGGTATGGTGACCTCACTGCTCAGTTGCACAAGTAGCAATCAAACTTTTCTGCGGTTTTAGGGGGGGGGTTTCTCCTTTATAAAAAAACAGTTATGTTAAGAACACCTGGAATACATACTTCTGTAAATTGCTTATGCTTTGAATCATTCCAACTAGAAACTGAGTGAACTTGAAGTCAGACAAAGTGACAGTAAGATGAATAAAAAATCTATAGAGCAGAGAGTGTTTTGAAGTATTTGAAAAGCCTAAAGTACAGAATACAGACACTATATCAGGAAGATCCTCACAGGGGGAAATAAAAACATATGTGTGTAGTGTAAAACAGGAACATAACTGACTTTTAGCATCTGCTTAAAGAGATACATGTGGAACTGAAGTCAAATAAAGCTCCCCCTGATATTCTTCAGCTGAATCTGAATGTTACAGCTGTCTCTGAGGTTGAGTTGTACAAGCCATGGAGTGGTTAGACAGCAACAGAAGTTGAGGCTGTGGTTCTCAAGTCCAGTGAACCACAGACTACTGTCAAGCCACAACACGCTCCCAGACCACCATCCATCATGCACCTTTGATTAAAAAACATTCCTGTCCCATTGTCCAGCTGCATGCTGCTGATAGTGACTGTGGACCCCAGGTTGGAAATCACTAAGTTATGATGAGCTGTGGTATTAGGAACAATCATCTTCAGAAATAGTTTCAGGTAAGAAAATGAATTGCAGGTAATTTTTTATATGATTTTGAGGACAGCTTTTAGATGAAGGGAGATAAATATCTGGAAAAACAAAACCATTTATTTTGGTTTGGAATTTGAAGGGAGGAGAGAAGGGTATTCTTTCCTCCCCCTGTTAAACCTTTTTCCTCTCCTTTCTTTTCTCTCCCTGTCTTTTTTTCATGAGCCAGTGATAAAGGAAAAGAACAAAGTGGAATGCTTTAGATTTTCGAGCTTTGCTGGCAAACATTTGAAGAAATTGGAAATTTTTTTAGCTTCTTTCTTATGTTGCAGCATGTACCACTTCTTGACCAGCTCTAATTCTCAGTAATTAGCAGTGTTTACAGGCAACGTTCATCCATTCCTTCAACAGGAAGGAACACACTGAAGTCACTGTGACCTCCAGGTGCACAAGGAAATGCAAAGTTGTCTCCAAAGATTTCAGGCCATGTAGCTAAGGTAGTGTTAGAGGAGAACAAATGTGTGGGGCGAAAACTTTGATTTCGGCGGTGCTGGCATGGTAGTAATATGCGGAAGGATGGAGCTGTCCGGGTGAGGATTATAGTATGTTTACCAGCTAATCAGTTTCAGCATGTAAATCTTGGCATTTCCAGAGGACTGGTTATGGCTGGGATGCAATTTAGATGCAAGTGAACTTGTATTAAAGTTTTTTTGTGACAGGAATAGTGATGTGTCCTCTTGTCTTGCAAGACTTGCTGCTCTGGGCTTTGTCACAATGAGGAGTGCGAAATGAATGCCATACTGATATGATCATTCCCCTGATGGTGCTGTGAATCTCAGACCATGGATGTGTTAGTGGGCTAACTAGTATGTGGGTATTCAAGTAGACTTACTGTATTGCAGCTCTAGTCCCAACTCCTTCAATCAACATCAGTGGTGCTGGTGTTACTGTAGGGTGACCTAAAGGAACTTTCCACTTGGTTTTTCAGGAGGCATCAGAGTATGTACAACCTGCCATGTTCCCTGCTGTCACCGTGTCACTTGCTCTAAGTTCATACTGAAAGCATTGTCTCTGACAGCTATGGTTCATTGATAACTCCAAAGTCTTAGGTTCACACTTGAATACCTTTAAGCCCCATCTAATCCCAGACACCTGATTCATGTTAACTGTTTGCTTTTATTCACAGACTTGTAAGCCAATTGTGTAGTGGCAAATGAAAAAAGAACAACAAATCCCTTTCAGTGTTCAGGAAAAATAGATGAACACTGTATCACCCAAACTAGAGATGAGAGAATTCCACATGTCTGAATATACCCTGACCTACACCACTGATTGCTGCTGCTGCTCACAGCTTGTGCTGCAGCCTGGCTGGTGACAGAATAACTTTGCTGAACACGTTTGCTGGAAGCTAGCAAAGAGGTTCCTTGGAGCCTGCCAAAAATGCTACTGCCTTCACTTTCGCTCGTCAGTAAGATACAAAACTCTGGCCATGGTGAGGGTACAGTGAAGACATATGCTTGCCCATTATCTGTTTAAATAAGCAAGATAACATTGTGCTTTGTAAAATAATCTTTACAATCAAAAGCAACATGTAGAAAAAACGATAGATACTCGTATATATTTTTGTGCGTATTTTAGATCACTGCGTTTGAAAGGATTGAAAGAACAGTGGAAAGTCAAAAATGAAAAAGGAAGTAATTATGAGGTAATTGGGGGGAAATTGTTATACTCTATTAAAGATAAGTAATTTTAGCTAATTTTCCCTCTGTGCTTTTTATTAAACAAGCAGTAATATTTAGCAAGCCAATTTGGTTTTGCTTACACTCCAATCTCAGTTTCAGATTTTGACCCCCAGGCATGGGATAAGCCTGTGTTGTTTAGGGAGCAAAGGCTGCAAGAGAAGAATTATGATGACAATTTTGGTTATACTATTTCTCTTTTAAAACAAACAAATAAACTGAAACCTGTTGGTGTTCTTTGCATTTTTTTCCATGTAGAAGCTCACTTTTGAAACTAGTCTTGACAGTATCTTTCTTATTTCTATCTGACTGTGATTTTCTCAGTCTGAGAAATACAGTGTAAATGTATTTTCTTGGTTCTTTTGCTTAAGTGCTCTGAAGCAGTCATCTCATCTTTAAAGAACGCTGCCATACAGACCAAGAGGCTAAAAGCTTCTATATCCTTACTTAGGACATTAGAGAGCAGTAGTGAATCTGCATCTGCCTGTGTGCAGTTGAAGAATGCAGTTGCAAGATGAGATTTTCTTCTGTCGTTGTGGAATCTCTCCACAATGTGCTTTCCCTCCCTCTTGGCTGCCAAGGCAAGGCTGGATTTTACCACAAAGATGTTGGTTAAGTAAGGTCCACTCAGCCCCCTTCTTTTTGAATCATAAAGTAAATCCTCTCCAGATATTGCAAACTAATAAACCACAGTAAGAGCAGTGCAGATGAAGCTCCATATTTGTCTTGGATGGAAGGCCAGACTTCCGTCTGGAACATCTGAATCTGTGCTTTGGGTGCAGCTTCCTTCTATTCAAGGGTGGTGATCATCTTGTCAACAAAGCGTCTGATTTACAAAATGAAGGCACTTACAGAAGTAGGCTCCCATCATATATGTACATCTAGGGAGGGAAATGGGGACTATTTTGCTTGTGGTTTAAGAAGCGCTGCACCTGCTTATGCTTTTTCCTCATGTTTTCTCTTCCTTGGGTAGATCAGGAATGTGGTTTGTGCCAGACCAAGAGTGTAGGATTTCTGATGGAAATAAAATTTGGCTACTTTTTACAAGGTAGCTGCACTGAATGCATTCTAATGGCTTTCCAGATTAATGGAATCTAAATTAATATTTGCCAATGAGTAATTTATAAATAAAATAAAGAATTATAAAGAAAAACTGAAGAATTTCTTTGTAATTCATGGCTTACTTTGATACCTCAGTCAATGCTGCTTCTAAGCAAGAAGCCTCTTGTTGATACAAAGCTAAATCTACTACCCATCTTAAATTTGGTGGTATCTCATCAACTTTGAGGGAGCGGGAACTGACAAAGGATAATCCAGCCTCTGTTGTGGATACCTAGGACACTTTTTGAAGTGACAGGCAGAGAATATATGAACGTACCAAGATCTTGTTATAAGTGCTTTTTCAATATTGAAAGATCTGGTGCTCTTTGAGGTACTGACCACTTTTGACCCTGTGTGCTTCAGAGGCATCGTTCAGTCAGTTAAGCAACTGTTTACAAAGCACCAAAATTCAGAAGGCCTTCATCTTCTTTGAATGAAACACATTCTTTTCTCTCAACTCAGCATCTCTAAATTTACTGAGCAGCACCAATCTCCTAATATTAAGTGTGTTTATATTCAGTTACCTTGTGCTATCCAAATGCAACAAAGCAAAAATCAGCCAATTATATTAATGAATTTTAAAAAACTATTGCTCTGAATTGTATTTGTGACATGTATGGCTTTGCTTTCTAACAAAGTTAATTCACTGGGATCTAGATGATGCTTTCTGTGGGTGTGGGCATTTATTATAAAAAATGAAGATCAATGTTCATGATCAAAGATTTTGATCCCATGTTATCTGTGCCCTCTTAAAATTGTTTTGTATTCTTAAAGCAGAGTTTAAAATATTGTTGCTTTTTTTAGTTTTCTAAGTTTGTATTACTTGCTTCATGCCCCTTTGCTGGCAAGAAACAAGGTAAATATTCCTAATGATGTGAGTTCTTGAAATTGAGCAGTTTATTCAAGGTGAGCCTATGTTTGTATGCTAAATTTTCTTGAAGAAAAATATGTGCGAGCTTTTAAACTTTTGTTGGCTCCAGAAAGCAGAAATGCAGTTAGCATGTGGGATGGGAATATTCCTGTTGGCTGCTTTCCTTTTTCATGGCTCTGGCATGTCGAAAGTCAGCAGGTCTTGGTTTTTTCTACTGAGAAAATGTATATGGTTACATATATTACCTAAAGAAATACTTAGATTAGTTCATATTTGGTAAAAACACACTGGGATACTTTCACCAAAGATGCTAGGTAAAAGCAATTTGTGTTTTGAAGGAACGTGCTATTTTGAGGGAGGATAATTCATTTTCCCTACCTTATTCAGTCCTTGGCCTTTAGAATGGTATCAACAAAGGAAGTGACTCTTACAGATGCTTTTGTGATGTGGTTCCTAATTTATTGAGAGCTGGACTGAGATCCATTGACTCATTTCACGTGAGCCACCAAAGAGCTATTTCCAGTTATTGCCTGGACCAGGTCTTTGAGCTGAAAGATGCCATCTCTGACTGCCAGCAATGCTTCACAAGAGAAATAACAAACTTGCACTACAAATATTTCAACATTATAATTCAGCCTTTGAAGTTTTGGCACGTATTTGGCAAAGGATGTCTCCAAAGAGGTGTTTTTAGCAAACACTATATATAGAGCTTCAGATCTTCATCTTTTTTTCTTTGTGGAGAATATTTTTACTGTCTGTGAGGTGCCCAAAGTTAAAGGATGTAAAAATGACAAGATGCTCAGACCACAGCTGGATTCAAATTGTCTTAAGTTTGGTGGGAGCTGCGTCTATCCACGTTGCAGACAGTTGCCCAGTCCTCCTCTGCTGGAGAGTCCAGTGCTCTATGGTGCAGATGGGGATGGGGGAGGGATGCTGCCTATTTTGTTTGCTTCATTTGGCCCTTGGAACATATTTTAACTGTAAGTCACATCCATTTGCTGTAGGACTATTATTTGATGAGGCTGGATTTCTAAAAGTGCTTGAGAAACTACAGACATGGCCAACAGTTACAGGCTTTTGAGATCATCAGGAGAAGCAAACTGCTAAATCCAAAGATTCCAGATACCCTCATCACAATGGGAGTTGGCATTGTATCAGCTGCCAGGCAGGATTCGTCTACCTTCTCTTGGATGTTTAAAAGTTGCATATCCAAGCCAGTTAGTCATCTTAACTGCTCTCTGTAGTCAGTGGAGATGAAAAAGCACTAGGAGGAGATGTTTGCTTCTGCCTTCTGCAAGGGTGACTATTTTAAGACTCTGCTACTACGGCTGGTAGAACAGGGGTTAATGTGTTTTTCAGGAGAAATAGATGGGTACGAGCAAGGTCCTGGTTGACTTCCAGTTGTGCAGCCTTGAATGCGTGTATACGCTCTGATACTGCTATGTAACTTCTGAGTAGTTCTCTACAGCAGTTGAAATATCAAGAGTAGAACCCGCTGGCTTCACCTTAATAAAATATCCCTGCAGGTGCATGCAAAAACTTGTGAATTCACAGACTTTTGTTTTGCTGACAGTGTAGTCAGAATACCTTTGTTTTTCTCCAGAAGAGCATAAAGAATGCGCTTCCTCAATAGTAGCTGCGAAAGTCCCAGGGCCCCGTGTGAATAGCAGTGTAAGTAGGCAGAGCTTCTTTGCAGTTGTGCCTCTGAAAAACTGTGGGCTCAGGTCGACTGAGCCTTTTTCTGTTTCCCGCTGTAATTCTAGTTTTTTTCCCATAATTCATTGTGCCATTTAGTGTTAAAAATAGGATTCCATAAAACATTTTTATCTTCCTTAAGTGCACACATTATATTTTTCAAACGTGTATCTGTATGAAGGCTTGCCAGAGAAACAGCTTGCCTTTCCCCAGTGCTGACCTGATCTGACTGTAATACTAAACTCAAGGTAAGAATCAGGACTAATGCAACAATTCCATGTCTCAGCTCTTCAGGTTTCTGGCAGCTTCTGCAAATTACACTTTGTGCTTCAGATGCTGGTGTGGTGCTGCATAGTTGACTTTTTTAAATTATTTTTTTATTTTGGTGGCTCTGATTTCATTTTGTTGTGCCTCACTTTCCCCATTTCTAAAATCAGATTGAAATTCTCCTTGTATTTTGAGAACTATATGTGGAGAGTGCTAAATGGGTGGAGTTGGAAGGGGTCTGTTCCACAGGGTGCTGTAGATACTTGTTACAAGGCAGGATTCTCTGGTCAAGTTCTTCCCTTGCTGATAGACATTCAAAGTCCTCCCAGGATTGAGCCTGGGTTCACTTACTTTCCTTTGTAGTCAACAGTGATACAATTGCTGACTCGCTTTACCAAGATGATGTGTTTTATGCTTCAGTTTTGTGAAGTACCTCAAGATCTGGGTGGAAAATACTTTAAAGGGGCAAACCATAATTTGCTTGAAAGCTGGGAGGAAGGTACATCACACAGGGAAGCAGAATAAAGCTTGCAGCTTCAGTTCACTGGAGAATACTTTCTGGGATTATTAACATGAGGAATAACCCAAAAGAGAGGAAAGCAGCTTGAGGCTTGATAACATCCCCAAGAGACCTTTGTAGCTTTGGGCATGCTGGGAAGGAGGAGGGCATACCTTCCCTCCTGGAGGCTGCCACCAGAGCAGATTCCCTGTGCTTTCAGGATTTACTGAAATTTCCATAATTTATTTTATTACTGATTTATTTTGCAAGATTTTACTCAAGAGGATGCCAAAAAAAAGGATACTAGCCTCCAAATCTTGCTTCCATCCCTGTACTATCATCTTAGATCTGGAGAGAGTAATGAAATTTTTATTATGCATCTAGGCTAGTGAGTTAGGGCTCAATATCAATTGGGGCATGATCTGTGGAATAAAAAGTGCTAGTTTTTGCACAGACCTTTTCTGACAGCCAGGGGTACTTTTAAAATAAGGGATTTTACTTGGTTTTCTTTTTGTAAATGAGTGCAAGTTGAAATGTATTTTAAGACTTAATCGAAGCAATAATTGTCTGAGGAATCACAGATATAAATATTTTTTATTCTGTACTAATACATTATTATCCTCCTTTCTCTTTATTTTGTAGTGCTCTTTATATTTTCAGAATTGAAGAGAATATAGCAGAGCAGCTGCTTCCTAGTGATGCTTGAAATTGAGACGTATTCTGTCTTACCCTGTGTTATATCAGTGTGACAAACTACGTTCCTGATACTATGTGCAGCTTTACCAGGAAACTGGTAAACCTTTCTGAACGTTGTCTATTTATCAGTACTTTAAAAGACAGCTGATTAATGTTATTTGCATATGAGCAACAGAATGTGTAAACATTGACTGGGGAGTCATTCAAATGAATGCTTTCAGCCAGATTCACAATCGCAACTTTTCGCCAAGGCTGAATATAGCTCAACTTGGAAATGTTATCGCCAGACTTGGCCACTTGCAGTATATTAATATTTAATTGTCCTTTCTGTTGCCTTTTTCAATCTATTTTTCTCCAATTTCTGAAATCAGAATGAGACTTTAACCCTGTCCTTGGAACAGTGAAAAACAACTCAGTTGCTTATTTTGCCACATACCCGTCCAAATCTACAGTATACAGATCAATGCCTCTTCTGCAGTCGATTGTAGTAGTTAACTTGTCCAGTCTGATCAAATGGGCAGCTCAGAGAAATGCAGTGACAAGAAGGGGCCACATGTCTCCTAAGTTTCGGGGCCAGGTTAAATAATGAATTTTCAGAATGAGTTAATGAATAATTTTTTTAATACTTCTTTAGCATCTTTTCTCTTAAGAGCCCAGGTTCTTTGTGAATATGAACTTGTTATGCTTCTTAACATGACCTGCTAGGTACAGGAATGATACGTTTGTTTTCACGTAGGGTAACTGAGGCACACCCTAAGTACACTTTTTTTTCTTTCTTTTTTCTGTGGGGTTTGTTTTTGCACATGGGAAATAAAATAGAATCCACATCATCTGTATTTAATGCAGTTTCCTGTGTTGTAGCCACAAGAGCATCCTTCCTCTGTACATACATCATCTGCAATTAGAAAAAGAAAGCTCAAAGTATTTATGACTTCAATGCTTGCATCATTGGCAAATACCAGGTTGTACTTTGCAGAAAGATTTGTCCACCTCAAGTCACCATTAGAGGTTGTGTTAGGGATACCTTCACTGGTAACTTTTCTAGTAGAGTCGTTGAGTAGAATCAGAGGAGATGCATTAAGGAATGAGTAAGAAATCAGAGCGGGGCTTAAGGTGGATATACCTGATGTGTTACTGTAGATCAGGTACAAGGTTTTGCTCTAAGTCTTTGCTCTCAGCATTCTTTGGGTGAGCACAAAACTATTCAAATTCAAGTACAAATTATGTCTGTGTCTATTGCATAGTGTGGACTTCTGCTTCATGTCAGCGTCACTGTTTGAGCTTGCTTGTCCATGTAGGGCTTTGTTCAACATACGGGAACCAAGCAGCACTCCAGGAGGAGTGGTCGGTATGGCTTCTGAACCAAGAAGCAGCAGCACATAGTATAAACCCTTCCTGGTCTTTGTAGATATAGCTAGGGTTATTCATGAAGAATGCAGCACGTGATACACTATCGAGGGGATAGATGTTCAGCTAGTCATCATGAGTAGCCTCACCATAACCATTTTCATCAAAATCAAATGAATTGTCCTGTATTGTTGCAGCCTGAAGTAAAGGGGATGTGAGAAAGTAGTTATAGCCTGTCTTTTGAAAGCTTTCCAAAGCTATCCTCTCCATCAGCCCATTTCCAAATGGAGCCAGCAAAAGTTGGTGCAAGAAGAATGTGACTTGTTGGTGAGAGTTAACATTTGTTTAGCAGTTGTCACTGTTAGACTCTGGGGTTTATGTTGTACCCAATCTGATATAATTGGCCACTGTGAAAAGGGACAGTCCTGTTCCCCTGTCGCCATAAGTGTATCCAAACCTTACTTGGGTGTAGTCCAAATTTGGGTGCCTGCAAAAGGGACAGTGCTGTTCTCCCCCTTGTCCTCTGTGCCCATCCATGTTTCATTACTCCTCTTTCAATTAATTTACCATTTATGTAGTTGGAGGGTGGGACAAACCAAGTTGCTGATTTTATGGAAGAATGGTCTCCTTTTTACAGGAGCATGGGGGTAGCTGGTAGCTTAGTTTTGTCAGGCTGCTGAGTTCACCTAACTCACCTGTGGCTGCATTACTGGGAAAACTGTAGGAGTTCATGGCCAGGACTGGAGGGATCAGCAAAGTGAGAGGGAGGGGCCCCTCTCTCTAAGAAGCAATTCATAGACCCGCATTGACACTCCTTGAAACAGAACTTGGCAGCAATGTCTATCCTTTCTGTGTAAGGGCCTTGTGCATGGGGCCCATCCCCATAAGGAAATGTTAACGTTAAATAATATTTCAAAAGTGGAAATGATCTCATTCTTCCTACGGCTTATTTGGGTTTTTCTCTGGTTACTATTTATGGGAAATAACTGGTTGTATCCAACTTGTCAAGCAATTCAGATTGCTGCCTGAAAGACTTTTTTATTTGCCACTTCATCAGTCTCCATCTTTACACATTGTTTGCACTGAACTGTTTTGCCATTCAAATTTCCTGCCGGTAACTCCACTTGTCTTCATCTCCACTTGACAGATAAAGAAATGGAGGCACAATGACACTTAGTCACCTTGCAGGGCAATAAGAGATTTACACCTTGAAAAGGAACAGTGAGAGCCGTTCTGCAGGAACGGGAGTGTTGATTTTCCTTCTTCTTTCCTGTAAAGCCCATACCTTTGTATGAGGTAACCTGTGTTCCGTGAAGAATCTTTCTTACTGATGAGTCTTGCTCCTTTTCTCAGTCAAGAGCGCGCTTAGCCCTCAGGACATGCTGCAAGACTGTTCTGTTCTGAACGCTTTCTTGGTGGGAAAGGTTTGCTCCTGGAGAAGTTGTCTTGTTCTCTTATTCTTGCCATAATCAATTTCCTCTTGAAAGCATATGAAACTGGGCTCTTTCCAGATTAAAAAAAAAATCTTAAATTTGCCCATTCTTGCATGTTTAACTGTAGCATAGCAGCTATATACAGCTTAGTATCTTGCAGAAACTTAAGCAGATATCCTCTGTTCCTTTTCCCCTCTCACTTTCTCTTGCAGCTGGATATAGCCGGAGCTTTTACCCACACCCTGCTTTTGCCTTTCTTGTCCTTTAACTAGGAAACCAGATAACAGAATCAAATCTGAGATTAATTTAAAGGAAAACACCACCCATTCTGAGTGAACTTTCCCAGGCCAAGACTGGAGAATGACCTTCCATAGGGAACTAATGCCCGTCACAAACCACATAATCTTTCGCGTAGGTGCAAATCTTTTTTTTTTTTTTTTTTTTCCCCCTTTTCCTTTTTTGCCTTTCTTTTATCTTCCTAGAAGGGTGAGTATGTGATTGTGTAGGAGGGGATCATGTGTGTATACACATAGCTGTAACAAAGCACTCCTCTGGTCACTCTTCAGCCCTAGAAGAGATGAGCAGTTGGGATGTTAAGCAATAGGCTGCAGAAGACTCAGATTTCATGAAGGCAACGCTCTGTGTGCCACTGAAAGAGCTGTTTTTCTCTATACCTAAACCTCTAAATCTCAGAAGGATAAGTCCCAGCTACCCTCTTGCAGTGTATTTTTGTTCTCAAAGTGGTATATAGATTGATACAGTGATACATGTGTTCTCAAAGTGATATAAGTGTTGAAATGCAAAAATGCAGTTGTATTGACTGTTCTGCCCTAAAACAGTCTGATAATAACGCAGAATGGTAATGCTTTCTCTTTTTAGTTGTCCTTGTTATCACTGTAGGGATCAGAAGTTGCTATTATGGTTCCTTCATGAAATAATATTTCTTTCTCCACCTTTGGTGCTGATGGCCAGAGCTCCTGATTATTTGGTGGCAAGAGTATGGCACAGCTCCATCCCCACCATTGCAAATCTGCTTCCAGCTTCAGGCACTAGGAAGGTGGTACCATGTATTCCTCTTGTGGCATCAAAAGACTGCACACATCTTTTCATCTCTCTGTATCCTGGGCCTCATCCAGGTAGTCTGATTTATGTGCCAACAGCTGTCTCCTCCTCCAAAAATCATAGTTAAAGAAATGAACTGTTGTAGTGGGATTTGAATGGGCAAACATCTGTTCTCCAGTATTGCATATACTAACAAGATGCACTACCTGCATTTGCAGCTTTTTAAGGCCAGAGGGATCTGTTGTGCTCATTAACCCTGACTAGAAGCATAGCACAGGCCATAGCCAGTCATTGATGTTCTGCATCTCATTTAGCGGTCAGCTCCTTTGCTAGCACAGACTTATCATGTGTGATTACTATACTTAATTTGATTGATGTGATCTAAAAAGAGCTTAGCAAGAGTCAGGGATTTGAACATACATCAGTAAAAAGAAAAACAAACTTAGTGCCCTCTTCTCCTCCAGCATTCTCCAATGCAAAAGTCCTTCCTAGTTCCCAAAGGCAAAGCCCCCCTCTGCTGCTTCTTCCCTAGGCTCCTTAGAAAGGCTTTACAGCATCCCTAAAATTTGAGAGTAGAGTTTCTTGGATCAAAGCTGAAAATGTATCACAATTTCAAGGAAAGTTTATGCAAGTGCCATGTTAGAAGCTCCTCTTCTTCTTCTTTACTTCTGTCTTAAGTTGTGTATCTTGGCCATGAAAGAGCAAGCTGTAGAGAAATCTACTGTGACTGATTTTTACTTTTAGACAGTTGCGTATGTTTTGGAGTGGGACATATCTTTCATTAGACCTGATTATAATTTTATCCAGAAAACCAATAACAGAGGAGGGAAGCAGATTTTTGGTTGTTGACCTTGCTCTGTTCGTAATTATTTCATGATCCAAAACATTGCAGCAAAATATTTAGCATGGGCTTTTCAATGCCAGTTAGTTTTGCAGATCTTAAAACAATGTTTTCTTGAATATGCCTGGATGCAAGTACCTGCTAAAAGCTGAGAAAATGCTTAAGTGCACAGGAATGCAATTACTTCAGGAGACAGAAGAGCTTCCTGGTTTCAGACACTTCTAAGAAGACAAGGATTTGCAGCACTATGAAACTTGGGGAGAGCCAGGAGAAAGGAAAGATACAAGCAAGCTAAAACAAGCTATGAAATGCCATTTCACTGCACAGCATTGTTAGCTTTTCAGCAAGCTACTGATTTCTCGTCGCCAATAAATTAAAATGCATCAATTCAGATGCTGCAGTAAACCCTGGAAGAGAGGGATGGCTGCATGGGACTGCAAGTCTAGTTCCCTCATCGTAGTTCCCAGGCTGTTGTCCGGAGCTGACCTCCCATTTGGAGTGCTCCTTGGAAGACAGAGCAGCGTTTGGGTACACCAGCACCTCTGTTCCCTTCCTGTTCCTAGCTATAGCCCTCTGCCCTTGCTGAGGGAGCAGAAGTACAATCTCTCTATTTTCTCCTCTCTCTCTCTCTACATGAGGTTAGTGGGGTGGGTGGAGAGTCCTTTCTTGCAGCTGCACCCATATGCGCAGTAAAGCAATTTTAGTGGGTACTGCTAAAACCCAAATGATTGGGTTGTCTTTAAAAGCCCTCTGTAAAGAAAATAAAATTAGTTATTTGAAAAGACTGAGCTGATGAAGATTTTGGTATGTCATTGCAAGTCATTCAATGCTGAGCGAGTGTTCTAAGTACAGGGTGTCTCAAAATGCACTCTTAACTTTGGGACAGAGCTATTGATAGTAGAACATAAAGAATGTAATTTTATTGCCAAAGGTTGAGGCAAGTGGAGCTGAGATGGAAGTGACCTTATTAGTTGATTTGTGTTTCTGAACTTCAGGTGACTAGTCTCCCATTGTTAGTGAAAGCAAAGGTTATGATGTTTGGATCAAAAGTTTCATTGGTACTTGAAGTGGACAAAAGATTAAAAGGAAGAAAACAAAGTGCATATATTTATATAGGTGTAAACACATAGTTTATGTATATGGGGGTGTGTATATATATATATATACACACATATTTTTGTATATACATAGAGTTTCATGCAGCTGGTATCTTTTCCTGTCAGGGAAATGAATTTGTGTTTGTCAGCCGTGCTTACTGCTTGTTGAAGGTATCAGAGAACTGAATCACGGCCGCTGTTCATGGGAGACTTCTGCCGCTTGGCTTCGTTGAATAGCAGGAAATCCTGGAGTGCAGCACAACTCCAATATTCAGTTTTTATTCCATATTAGGAAATATTTCCTTATCATTACTGCGGGTGTGTTGGAATGATTTGTGAGATTAGTTTCTGTGAGCCATATTAGAAGACAAGGCCCTGTCACTTCTGGCTTTCCGACAAACTCCGTGGGAAGGAATGAACAGGCTCAGCCTGGGGAAGGTTGGCCCGTTTCAATCAACGCGGGTGAAACCAGCCTCACCAAGACTATTTTAAAAGAAATTGTTTCAGCCCGGTGCAGTTCCTCAATCTGGGTTACGTAGCTTCGCGTGCTGGCACAAAGTATCGAGTGGCAGCGGGAGAGAAACAAACAGATGGTTTGATGGAAAGTGGGACAGCTTCTTTGAGAAACAGTACTGGCTAGTGCCAGCTTACAGTGTGCATACAACCGTGGCCTTCGCTGGGGGATTTTGTTGGGTTTTGGAGAAGTTTTTTGCCTAGTCTACTGAGAGCCCCTCCTTGACATTTTGGGGTATATGTAGGTTTAGGAGTCTACCCCAAGATAGGAAAGTAAGTTCCTTTGTTTTGAAAACATCTCCTGCTTGGGTGCTTTGGGTGAAAAGCTCTTCTGGGGTTTAGGGGGGCATGTTGGAGCCAGCTGCTGACACCTCGAGTTGCTCTCTGGGCCTTGCAGTCCACTGGGTTTCCCTGGTGTTGTCGGTCCCAGAAGTGCAGCAACAGCTGACGCTGCAGGACCTGTGTAGCATTTCCATCCCCAAGTCCTGTGTGTCTGTGAATGTCTCCTCAAGGTTTTCCCATGGTTGTGGGGGTCGGGCACTGGGAATGTCCACTCTTTTTGGTTTACAAGCTGGGGCTGGGTAAGTCATGGAGCACTCTCTGCTTTTAGCTGTGACTATAATGGGCAACTTACCCAGACACTCCATGGGGAAAGCAAGAATGACTTAAAATGGCTAAAACATTTGAACATCTTTGCTTTTAAATAGCAAAGCCTGTTCTGACAGGGGTAATTTTATTTGGTTCCTTAGTGCTTCTTTAAATAGAACAAATGTAATTCATTCTGTAACTTCAAAGTAGCAAAACTTATTAGAACATAAAGCACATTGGGGAATTAATAACAAGCTAAAGGAAATGAAGTATATAAATGAGGTAAATGAAAGCTAAAGTGTCAGTGACGTCTTGTTGCAGTCTTGTTACTTCATTTTCCCTTCTCAGATGGGGACTTGTAAAAACTGGAGGGTGCCAGAAAGATCTGGTCTTGGCAATAACGTTGAAGAAGAATCTGCGTGTGAAGTATCTGATTTGTTTTATTTGGCAGGGAGTGTTGCTTCCTTCAGATAGCATATTAAATAAAATAGGGGCTTGTGAATGGTGATACTGCTGAAAACATGAATTATGTAGGAACGTTTGTTTGTTTTTTTTTTCTCCTGAAACATACCCCAGAGCAGTGGTTGGCAAACATGCTGATCTTGTAATTATGAACTTCAGTAACAGCAATGGCACAGCTAGCATCATCCAGATGCCAGAACAGGAATATTAGGTCAAAACCTATTGAGCTGAAGGGGTTTTTTTATGGACATAAGTGAACTTTGGACAAGGCTCCATTCTGAACATGGAAAGCTGTGTTTGGTAATAACACAAGTATTAAGATCAGGCTCCAAGAGTTGAAAAATACTGGCCCGTAATTGATGTAGATTTGAGTAGTGGGGTTTTCTTGTTTGCTTGCTGCTTGGAGACTTCAGGATCCTGTAGTGTTTTGTTTGTTTCTGGCAGTTTCTCAAAAGCTTTGGAAGTGGATTTAAGGTGGCTTATAGAAAAGGAAGGCAGGGAACCTCTCCAGGAGGAGGTTCGGTATAAACAGTTGGATGGTGAAAATATGCACAGTGCAGTTGCCAAATTTGTGCTGTCAGAAACTATAGTGCAGAAAGTAATTTTCCCTCCAGGCTGATACTACAGTATGACCACTTTCTCCTTCTGTTTCATCATTGGAACTATCAGCTGTTATACAACACTTTTATCTTTGCTTTCTGTTTGTGTGTCAGCTCATGAAACGTACAGTTGGGTGTTTCAGAAGTTGCTCGCGTGCCTGGGCGGCTGCTGCTCCTGCTACTGCTCCTCCCTTCAGTGTTGCTGGTATGTCACACCACCTTGTCCTGCTGAGCCTTTGGTTGCTTATTTCATTTATCTGTCCCTGCCCACTGACTTTTGTGTGAATCATGCTGTTATTTGTGTATCGTGTTTGGTTTGGTTTTTTCCCCCCATCTCTCTCTCTCCCTCGCTCCCTCTCTCTCCCCTTCTCTCCTGTCTCTCTTTAAGAGAATCCAAACAATTTGGAGACAGCAGGGCTGGCAGTCGTACTTGAAGCCTTGCTGTATCTATGCTGCTTTCCTAGATAGCGCTTCATTTTTTAAATATAATCCTTGTCAGTGGTGGCCTTTAGTGCCTGGTGTTGTGAGTTGCTTTGGTGTGTCGTCCATAAGGAGCCAGGCAGCATTACTACGTCTGCTCTAGCTTCTCACCCAGAAGAGCTCCAACACTGTGCATGGTGGTGATAGCTAGCGTTTCTGAAGGTGCTCACTTCATTGAGCTGTATGTGTTTACTTTGGAACAGGCCTGGCACTGAAAGCCTATCTTTTTCCTTTCTCTTTTACCTTGTAGTTCTTGAAAAATGCCATTTGTATACTTCATATCAGGAGCAAGTTGAATGACAAAATATGTCATGCTGAGAAAATGGAAACTTTGAAAGGCAGAAATATGTTTCAGTATCTGCCTTACCCGGAGGCTTTCATTCAAGAGCCAAATTCCCTTGGAATGTGAGTGGAAACTTTATACACTTTGCGGTTTTACCCTTTTTACTTCAATAGTGAACTGCTTTTCTAATTGCTGGGCTTTAGGGACATGCTTGGGTGTATAAATTAAAATTATTATCGGCCTTTCTGTGAAGTGACGTTGTTGTTCTGGGAGGAAGATTTGGTGTTCCTTGTCCAGCTGACCATGTATGTAGCTTTAAATTTTAAATCCAAATTGGAGACCCAGCAGCATGACATAAGTAGCATCGTTCTGTCACATGGAAAAAAATGTGCTTTTGCTCCCTAACTTAAATATGCACTAAGTAATGAGTCCAGAGTAAATTTATTCTAGGGCTGCTGTAAAATTATACTACACTCATGGTTTCAAAAATAAGAATATTTCCATTGTGTGACTTAGGTTCAGATTAACTTGAAAGTACAGATCCAGCCTTATTTGACAGTAAGAACAAGCTATATGTTATAACACAGTTGTGCAGGAGACCTCTCTGTAAAGAGACTGGTAACTTCAGACCCATTCCTACGGAAGTGAAGCCCAGTTGTGATACCCACCACTAACTGGCACAGACTTGCTCTTTTTCTGGCAGTCTGCATAAAAGAAAGCAAGAATTGATCAAATAGGTTACTGTAGTATCCTGAGAAATGTGAAACCCTCTAATAAGGAAGACAGCTGGAAAGATTGGTTTCAGTTTTCACTGTGTCGCATACTCTTACATATTTATCTTATCACTGAATTAAGAAATCATGAAAAAAGTAAATGTGAAAGGTTGGAAGAATATGTTAGAAGGATCTGAAATTATTAACTTCTCTGCTTTGTGGGGGGTGTTGGGTTTTGGTGTATTTTGTTGGTTTTTTTTCTTTTTCCTGTTGAAGTAGTTGAATCTGCATCATCACTACAGTTCAAAAGTTTGGTGAGATGAAGTGTTATGATTATGCTGTCTACTCCACATCCCTGTCCTGTTGCTCCATTTTACAGGGTGGAAAGTATGCCAATGGGTAATAAAGTGAATTTCTTGAGATCTTGTAGCACATCCATGTCGGGATCCTCTTTGAGCCCTCATTATTCTTTTCTCTTTAAAGTCTAGAGGTACCTGGATATGTAGAAATAGGCTCTAAAATTACCAAGGGTGTCAAACCTCCATCCTTCCTTCCTGCCAAGTGACAGCTCGGTGCTCTCCCTCGCCTTCACACATCCTGCATGCCCTGAGCTGGAGCTGTGAAGGCTGTAGATGATGTGTGAGAGTCTTGGATTTTGTGTTCTCATCCCTTCCTGGTTAGAAAGTGATCCCACAAAGTGCCAAGTGTTTCTTTCAGGGGAGAACGGTTCTCCAGGTGCCTTGATTTCTCCCATCTCTCCTTTCTGTGTTGTTGTAGCAGGTGGGATTGGATGCCTCAGTGGTTTTGCTCTCATTAACTGGAGTCTTAATCCAATAGTCTAATATGAAAACATTAATGATGGACTGTGGGAGCTGCCAAGAAGCACACCAGAGAGGACATGGATTTTGAGTTACCGGTTGTGCAGCAGAAGCTGGGTGTGTGGTTTTCAATAGTGAAAATGCTTTCAGGACAATCAGTTGAGGGTTTGACTTAGAGCTGTCGTGACAGATGGGAGCACAGACTGAAGTTGTGGTAAACACTGCTTGATCTTCCTCTGCTTCCCATCAGGAAGGATCTGGGAATCAAAAGATCAAATGTATGCTTGGACCAGGCAGCATTTTCCTACCAGAAAGGAGATGGTTGGTCAGGAGGGACTTGCTCAACAGAGACTCTTGAAGACTCCAGCTTGTTAGCATTGGGCCTGCTGTCCTCTTTCTGCTGCAGTGCCCTGCTATCCCTTGTCCTTCAGGAACATCCTTCAGCTCCTCCCCACTATGCTTCTGTCTTACCTGCCTCTTGGGGCAAGATATTCTCTGGTCACCCCACATCTGTAGCTCCTCATCCCTCTCTCCCCTGCGCCCACCCCATAGGTGCTTGCTGCCGAGCAGAGCAGGCACCAGGAGAAAGGCTCGGTCTGTGAATTCAGCCATCTGTCCAGGAGACAGAGGCTCGATTTCTGGGCCAAGCAGCACATACGGTGTCTCTGCTTCTGGCAGCTCTGAGACACTGGCCTGCAGGCTGCGCGCTGCTCAGTGTCTGCTGTTGATTAGGTAGGTTTGATGTCTCATTCACAGCCAGTGGTGTATCACTTTTTCCAAAGTAACAGGCTCTGTGGAAGGAAAGGTCTTCAGTCCCCCTCGGCCGGAGGAATTTTGTCCAAATGTGGCTAGTTGGTCAGTACGACCTTCTTCATGGTCCAGGGAGCCTAATGCAAGGCCAGTGATGCAGCAGGAATAGAATGGTTCCTTTATGCAAATGGCATGAATTTGGGAGAATTAGTAGGTTTTTGAGGGCATTTCCAAGAACTATGGGTGGCACCTTTTCAAAACGTTCCCGTTATTGTGGTGAGGTCAGAAGTAGTGTGCTGTCAATAAAAGGCCCCATTTTGAAGCTTCTTCCTCCCCGCCCCCATCCCCTCTGGCATCATTTATAAAGGTTATGCTTAAGGACTTTATTTGGTTACTCCCAACTGAATATTTTTTGGGGGATGTGGATTAGTGCTTGCTTTGGGGGTTTGTTAGTACAAGCAGAGAGGTGGGAGGGAAAGGATGAAGAGGTTTTCTTGGTTGTGAGTTGATGTAATATTTTGTGGGGTACCTTGTGTCTCCTGCCAAGTCTGTGCTGTTTTCCACTTACTTAGGGGAACCTAGAGATCTTAGGGTACTTCTCGGTTTTACAAAGTTGGTTGGGTTCCCCTCACACACACACACCCCCCCAGTGACAGAGCTAACTGCGGACACCTGGGGGCACCAGTTGCAAACTGAGCAAATGTAAAGTAAATTCTGTCTGGAGGAAATGTTGTGCTGTGGTACAGCGTGGTCCAGAGTCAGGGCTGGTGGGGTGTGCGCAGGATACATGGGATGCTGGAAGCAAACGCTTCTGGTGATTTATCCCTCCTGCTTTGGTGGGCTTACACCATGGTGTGACAGTGAAGTCAATACAAGTTTCTTCTCTGGTAAAGAGCTTTCTCTGAGCTCACTAGTTTCCGAGTTGGGTTCTCATCTATATTTTCCTACTGTAGAACTACAGTGAGGGTCAGGCCCGCTATTTATAGCATGGTGTGCTAGTGCCAGCATTGTTATCTCCTTTTTACAGGCTTAAAATCAAGTGACTTAGATTTGCTCTTTGCTAACGTTTGCATTTGTGAGTATAGGAGCATGGGGAAAACAAATTAACAGGAAATAAAATTGCAGTGTTATTTTATCCTACCAGGAATACAAGAGGTGGAAAGGATAAATATCCTGTTGCTTCCCGGTGCTAGAGTGCGCTCATTATACCTTAAGTAAAGGTTAATCCATTTCAAGCCTGGGTTAATGCTATGCTATCCTGACACTCCAAAACGATCAGAAGGCAAGTTTTTACAATGTTAGGTCACTTCTTGAAATAACTTAATCATGGATGCCAGTGTGTGGTCAGCAGTTGCTCTGTTTGATTTGGGTGTGTCAACATGCTGTAGGTTTTGCTCTCAGATACCTGTTTTATATTTATCTTTCCCACCTACCTAGGGAGACAGCGAGTGTAATATTGTACAACAGACTCGACAGGGAGAGCAGTGCTTGGTTCTCCCAGCTTTTGGAGAGGTGTCCAATATGGGGTACATCTTTGTGTAAAGAATAAAACCCCTTAATGTTTAGTAAAGACAGAGTTGACAGTTGTCATCTTTCTTTCTTTAGTAGAAAATTGAAGGGGATAAAAGATTGATTAAAAAATAGAAATATTGACATCATCTTAAAGCAGCTGTAGTGCTATTAAAACCTCTTTGTATATGTATAGAGAGATACACTTTTATTCTCAGAACTCTGGTGTCTTGCGCTCTCCAAAATACACAGCTAAAATAATATCTACATAATGCTATAAACCGCCTTTGTGACACAGCAGCTGTGTTTCTGGCAACAAATATCTTATTGTCGCACCAAATCCAATTAAAAATCGACAAGATAAAGTGCTGTCCTCACAGAGGGTAGCAGGCAAATCCAAAACAAAAACCACAGAGTTAAGCAATCTTCCTGTCCTGATGTGGATGTGCAAGTTTTCTTCTGTATGAAACTTTTAATCAGTTCACCTTAAAAGGTATTAGGATCTGCTTGAAGATCATAAGCCTAATTTGGGATTTGTCTTCCTCAAAATCCCCTGGTGAAATAGAAGGATTACATAAATAATCAAAAGGAAGTGTGTGTACTTTTGTGTAATTTTCCAAAACCAACCTCAAAACAACCTGAACAACCAAGCGTGGGGCTGAGATGCTGCTATTTGTAGCTCCCCTCTACAAGGCTCTCGTAAAGTGCCTCAGCCCACTTCCAGGTAGGGCATGAGTCCTAGGACAAACTGTGCTGCTTTGTTTTGTTTTGTTTTGTTTTAATCTCCCCTGGCTTCCCTAGACCAGCTGCAAGGGACTCAGGACTGCCCGAAGATGTCTTTTCCCAGCATTAAAAGCATTGTTGTAGTACATCCAAGTTCTTTAGGTTCAAGATGAAAGTTATTGAAGAGAGCAACCTTTCTTCTTTCCTTTCTTCCCAGTTTTTAAGTGCTCAGTGACCATGTGCCCTGACCTATAAGTACTTTATCTACATGGGTAATGTATTTACATCTGCCTAAGAAGATTCCCTTCCGAATTTGAGAATCCAAACACAGGGAGCTCTATAAGGAACAGCTGCTCCAGAAAACACTCACTTCATCGGTGGCGTGGCACAGAGGTGGCTGGAAAGGAAACAAACGGAAAGACTGGTTGTCTAATAGCCTTGTGGTGGGGAAGGGTTTTCTATTCTTGGTGTCTGGTGGTTGCTTTAAAAAAAAAAAACCATCCAAACAAAAAACCAGCAGCAGAAGTTTTCCATTTAAAATACAGCAATTCCATTAGTTTGTTTTCATGTGATGATTTCTAGAATCCTCCCACCTTTCTACATGTAATTTTGTTGAGCGGCTTTAAAATTCAAAGATATTTGATGACTACCTTCTATCCTTGAAATAGCTTCTCCTCTGGATGGGATTAGGGCTTTTGTCCATTTACTTTTTCATTTTATCCTGTCCTTTTGGTAGCATCTAGAATTTCTGGAGTCTGAAACTGTCATAGAGTTGTGACGTGTCCAGTTGTGGGAGCTGTCTGGTCCTCCTCTGGTTTCCCCCTTTTCCTTTCCATGCTCTGCCGCCTCTTCCCTCCCCCAGGCTGGGCTCAAGTCCACCGGAGGTACGTTTTCCTCATTTGTGGACAAGTGCTGCTGGGTGAGCTGCCTGCAGCCTGCACAATTCTTTGCTATGATTCACCCTTTGTTTTGCCAACATGTTGTTATTTTTTTAGAGAGTGGGTAGTAAGTATTCCTGCTGTCTCGGGATAATTTTATAATACAGGTTTTTTGATAGAGTTTCTTATATCTAAAGAACAGTGCCTTTCCTGTGAATTCTATAGTGTCTAAGAATTTGGAGATGGAGAGTGGAAAAGAGGTATGTGTACATTTTTAATATTTTTTTTTTTTTCAATTGAGTAATGATTTGACATGTTCTGTTTCAGTACATGTTACCATGGCGATGACTGCAGGGACTACAACATCCTTTCCTATGAGTAACCACACCCGGGAGAGAGTGACGGTGGCCAAACTTACACTGGAGAACTTCTACAGCAACCTAATTATACAGCACGAAGAGAGAGAAACCAGGTACTGGCTCTGCTTCCTCTCACCCCTCGTCAGCTATTCTTGGTCGGCTTTTGGCAGTGTTTGTTCAAGGGCACTTTGATCCCTATGCTGCATGGAGCAGTTCTCAGAAGTTTTTCTGTACTTGGTAGCAAGGGGCTAATCCCTGAAGGGCACAGGCTACCTTTCAGCTGCTGGCTGTGCTGATGGACCTGTGAACATCCCCTGCTACTGCACCAAGCAGTCACTGAGTGACCAAGGACCTCCACTTTTGATGTTCTCATACAATTTACCTCCTCATCAGATAATTACTACTTTGCGAAAACTGCTCTGTGCAGGGTCTTACTTTGCAGCACGTGTGAGGTTTCTACTTCTGCGTGTGGGGTTGGTGACCTCTGATTCCTCTGTGGGTGCCACAGGGGAAAAAACTCTACAGAGGTAGATGCTGCAGAGTTGTTGATGGGTGGTAACTTGGTTTTGTGTAAGGCAGTGGCTTGTCGTGTCTATTCATGCTCTGCTGCATGGAGCTTATGCCAAGACTCATAAACCTTGCAGAAGAGAGTGTATAAGACTGATAGGAACAGTGTTTGACAGGGTGATGGGTAAGGAAAGGAGGCAGAGAGCTGGGCATGGCCTGGTGTGGAAATAAGGGGCAGTAAAGAGCATGGGGTTGGTGGTGGAGGGTTTGAGAGGCTCTTGGGTGGGCAGGAAGAATTTTGGGGATAATGTAAAACCCACCTCTAAATTCTTCTTGGGTGGTGTAGGCTGGGAGTCCTTGTGTAGGAGTATGCATTGGTCATCTCCACTTTAACTTCTCTCATCGATGCCCAATTCTGCCTCTGATGTGGTGAAGTGCTACTTGAATTAAGTGTCAAAGCACCAAGCATTTGATTATAATGAATGTTGCGTTTCAAATTGTCATCATTATGTGATATTATCATTCCCCTCATAATATGTTTTTAATTGAGGGGTTTTCAGCCAAGCAGCAGGGTTTCTGTCTTCATCATGTTTAGTCATTATCCCATGTAATTGAGTTTCTTCTAGTTAGGAGAATAGACTGTCTACTAAGGGGCCTTAATTTAGGGGATCCTGCTGTACTTCCCGAAGTGCAGAAAGACACTAGCAGCCTGGCACCCAGCCTTCAAACTCCTGGCCGCTGCTAGTGGGTAACCAATTTTCTGAAAGCTTCACACTGACAATCATAAAGAAGCATCCTGCGGGTAGAAAAAGAGGAGCCCAGTAGACGTGTTGCCACGAGCTGACCCCGTGCCATCTGTGGGGTACTCCTAGGCTTCGCTCCCTGCTAAGACCCTCCCAGCCTGGCATGGCACTGGCTGGAGGAGCTCTGGGACCAGTGAGCCTTGGCCTGGGCAGGAGACTGGGAGGAGATGATGAATCCAGGGAGGGTAGAGTTAGTTGGCACAAGAGTAAGGAGAGCAGGACCAGGTGTGTGACCAGGGAGAGGTCAGCAAGGCTGGGACTGGGGGTGAAAGCTGGAGTTGGCTGAGGTGTTGGAGGTAGAGCTGAGATAGGAATGGTGAAAAAAACATGTTTATTCTGATTCATAATCCTAACTGATAAAAACAACCTTACTTCAACGAGATTATATGAAGAAATAGAAGTCATTAGAGTGATGATATGTTTGGACCGTTAATGCCTAATTCTGCAGATATATAAATATGTGCTTAAATTTGCTTATACGTTTTTAGCAGCTTTGGTCACAAATGAGTAAATGGATGGAGTGGGCAGTAAGTCTTCAAATTTCCATTTGAGGCAAATTCTTTGCTATCTGGAATATGTGGCATTGTCTTGCTGTAGTATTATGTTTGGTTTTAATAAATAATAAAAACAGCAATCTCCTGTTTCTCCCCTTTGCAGGCAGAAGAAACTAGAAGTGGCTATGGAAGAGGAAGGCCTCGCAGACGAGGAGGTAAATACTACTTAAGTAACCTTTGAAGAGACTGCTTTGCTTTTGTCGCACTACTTCAAACTGGCATTACAGAAACATTGGCTAATTAAGTTTTATTTTGTAAATGAATGTTGCCCCTGTAAATAACTTACTAGGGAAGCTGTGAATATGCTTGAATGATACTTGTAATAGCTAAGGCTTTTCATGCCACCCTTAGTCCTTATGAGACATGGCCACAGCAAGTGTATAGTATGCTTTTCAAAGGTTAAAATTGTTTGCCATTATATTTGGCAAGAAAAAAAGGTAAGATGCACTTAGAAGAAGTGGGTAGAAAGCAAAATGCTGAACCATTTTTTCTTGATTGAAACAATAAACTGGTCACTCCCTTGCTCCATTTGGATATGGATGAGGAGGAATCTCTGGTTGGTATCTCTCAGGACTTTGGTCAGTAAGTTGTTTTCTGAGGTCCATAACACCATGGCTGCCTCTACTGCCTTCAGGATAGGCAGGGAAATAAGTGGCAACAGTGCCTCAGTCATTTCTGAGTTTGTGTGGCTGCTGTAACTTCTGGGTAGAGGGAAAAGCGAATGTGGGTACATAATGCCATCTTGTGGTTTTAAATGACGCTGCCATCCTAGTACAAAATCTGGCAGGTGCCTGATGGATGGATCTCATTAACAGTCTCTGAGATCTCAGCATCTCTGGGAACATAGCTCAGCGTTTGTCTTCTCTCAGGGTGAATCCCATTGACATTTCTATAGAACAAAATACGTGACGGGATTTGGACAGTTTTCTCTTTCAAATACAAGTGTTTGCCTGCCGTAAACTAAATGGATTTTGCTGTAGATAGTGTGAGTTGGGTCTCTGCTGCCTGTTAAGCTCTTTGTTGCCTGTCATCACTTTTTGGTGGGGTTCAAGTTTCAGCTTTTATTGATCCTTTGTACTGCCCAAAAACAAGAGTCCTTGCCTCAGCTAGTGACTTTGGTCTTTGGACCGATGTACTTTGTTTGAACTAGTATGATTTTTTTTTTTTCCTTCATTATTTATCTAAGTAATAAAAAAAAAAAATAAATAAAAACCATCCCTCCAAAAAAGTGAAAATGGGCCTGAGGCCTCTATCTAAAAGACTGTGCTCGTGGATCATACTTTGAGAAATTCAGAAGAACTTCTCCTTTTACATTGTCTCTGTAATTCTAATGGGAGAGAGAATACTTCACAGGAAGGGAGATTGTATATCTTGACTTTTTACTGTCAAATGACTTACAAATTTCTGTGTATGTGTCTCCTTAGAAAAAACTGCGCAGGTCACAACACGCTCGCAAAGAAACAGAGTTTCTGCGACTTAAGAGGACTAGACTTGGCTTGGATGACTTTGAATCTTTGAAAGTTATAGGAAGAGGAGCATTTGGGGAGGTTTGTGGCATTCTTGCTTGAAGAGGATAATAAAATTGGATTGAACATTAAAATGAAACATTTTAATTACACAAGAAAAAGTTCCAGTTGGGGAGTTCATTGCAGAAGGATAGCTATTGAGTAATTGTGCAAGTGTGATAAGTCCAGTAATGAATTACATGCATTGATTTCTCAGGGCCCCTGGAAAGGCCCTTAGTTTCCCACAGCTTCCGAAACTGGCCCAAACTGATGTTGCCCCTGTGGCCCCCTGAAATGATGGATTTGCAGTTGCACAGCTCATCTCTAAACATCCTCCCTGTCCTGTGTCACATCACAGTTTTATCTGCTCCTGAATTTTAGCATACACAATCTCACAGCCACCTGGAGTTTACTGTGTCTGCTAACTTTTCCTAAGACAATACCTACTTCAAACTACGTTCATCACTAGTGTTGGTGTTGTACATGGTGTAGAAATATTTTTTTCCATGTTTTTTAGTGTTTAACAAAAGAACTTTTCCATGCCCAGCAATTTTGAGCCTTCTGGTAGATTCCACACTGGGTTCTAGTTTCTGAGGTAGAGGAGATTGAGTTGTATTTCTCATTATAGGTACGCCTTGTTCAGAAGAAAGATACAGGTCATATTTATGCAATGAAGATACTAAGAAAAGCTGATATGCTGGAGAAAGAGCAGGTTTGTGTTGTATAAGTCCTCTAGATTTTAAACTTACACTGTCTAGAAAATTGCTGAAATTCTTTGTGGCAGATGCTATTTGGTCGTATTTTCCACTTCAAAAGCCCCAGTAATGGTATAGCAGTCTAAAGCTTCTATGGAGTTGCTACCACAGTACAAAAGAATAAGTACAATTTTGGAAATAAAGTCACGTAAACAGCATTTTCAAAAATGTTTTATTTACAACCAATTTGGAATAGTGACAAAAGACTTTTATTTTTTTGTCTCCCTTTATCAATGCAGACCTTATAGTACTTAATCTGTAAAACTGCATTTCAAGGAAAATGCTTCTTGAAAAGTAATACTGTGCCAAAGTAAAAACTGAGAGCATTTGATGTTTTCTTTTGATGGCTAGATACCAACACATGTCACATTGTTCATTGGCTTTGTTTTCCTTTGTTTTGCTTTTTAGTTGAGTCTTGTTTTGTTTTGCTTTAGTTTTGTTAGTGGTGTTTTGGTTTTGCTTTTACTTTTTAGTTAACAATTCACTGCAAATTCTTGGTAGGATACAGCAACTACTTCAGCACTACAAAGCAAAGGAATCAAGTGTGGATGTCTCAAGCAATAGGGCAAATAAAAGAGGACTTTTCCTTACCAGTCCAAACCTTACCCATCATTTGCTCTTGTATTACATTGCCCTGCAGTGGTACTTGTACTTCATTCTTTTTTTTTCCTGGTGCAGACTTTTTGTCTCCTCAAGCCTATGCCCTGAATATAGGGAACCAGAGGAGAAGCATGTTCTGCACAGCAGCCAGGATGTGTGTGGCCCTCTGGTTGAATCCCTGTCCCCATTTCATAACCTGATGTGGCAAGGAGGCTGAGCTCATACTCTCCATTTAGTTTGGGATGGTAACCTTCGCCGCAGAGTGTTTATCTGCTGTAATTTTCTTTGCCTGGTTAGTTCAATGGAAAGCAAGACAGGACACAAATACAAGAAAATTAAGATTTATTCCCCCCCCACCCCCAATCCTGATAGCACTGGAAGATATCCTGGCTGTTTTTTAAGCAAGGTTTTAATATTATATTTCATAGCTACATTGAGGAGTGGAGGGTGGAAAGAAATATTTTTCTAACGAAATAGATAGAGCTAGACAAATCAATGTTGGAGTTGCCTACTACCGAGAGAGAATCCATTGCCCTGTGAAACCCTGTGAAAACAAGACATACATATAAAGATGCTCCTGGCCAGTACAACTGGAGAAGGGATGCAAAGTTTCTGTTTGCTGCTTACTGGAAATAGCCCTCGAAGCTCGAATAGTAGTACATATTTTCTCTCCAGAAGTTGCTTTCTGTTGTATGAATAATGAAAACCTTACAGCTGTCAAGAAATATTTTTCCATACATGTGTCTTTCCTTCACATTCTTCAGGAGGAGGGTACATTTTAGTCAAACACACACCCCTCCTCCAGTCTCCATTATTCTTAGTTTCCAGTGAATTCATGGGGTGGCAGCCCTCTGTATATTTTTCAAAGCCTCAGCTTGGGCTGGAATATCCTGAGCAAGGTCAGATGTTACCTAGCTCACTTGCCCAGGACCAACAGCAGCAGCAGTGGCCATATCCATTCTGGACCGACTTCATGCACATCACCTGGAGGAATGGCTCCTCTGCCCTTAAATAGCCCAAGACCCTGACCACTTTTGTGCTACTTTAATGCTAGCCACTGAGCTCACTGCTACCTGCCGTCATCTGTAAGGGCTGAAACTCATCCCAGCCCTTTTCCCGCTTGGCCAAGGCACTTGCCATGCAGTTCAAGTAAGGTTTGCCATGTACGTGCCTAGGAGCAGTCTCCGTGTACCATCTGGAAGGGGTTCATGCACCATCAGCAGTGTGTACAATGTGGGTTTGGGAACTAAACAGTAGTTCACTGTAAGTCAGGTATTTCTCTCTCTTCACAGTGATGAAGGAATCGGGTTTTGCAGGAAGTAATTATTTTAGACACCGTCACCCTTGCTAGAGATTCCCCAGGCTTATCTTGCCAAGTTTAAACTGTGCGATATCTGTATAGAAGTAGCTATTAGTTGTTTGTTTCTTTGTATACATATATGAGAAATCTGGTAACTTCTGACAGTAATCATAATGCATCTACCATTTTACCTCTTGGTTCTTGCATTCTTTAAGACCAGCTCTGGCATTTTCAAAGAATTTTGTCAGTATTTGCACCTTGAGTTGCATGATAAATTTTCTCTGAGCCTGCAGTAGGGACACTACCATATAAAGCTTTGAGATGATCAGCTCTCTAATGTTTTTGAATGTTCCTATTTCATTTTAGGGTATAGTAAAAAAGGGAATTGCACTTTTCCACCAGCTCTGTCAGTTCTTTCCAACAAACAAAAACACCTTAACAAGCTGTGCTTTGTGTTTCTAGAGATTGCTTCTGCAAAGTTGTATGAATGTTATTTTCGATATTGAGTTGACTTCTGAGTGTTTCTAGTGGGTATTTTATGAGGACTTTGTAGGATCTAGTAAATTATGAAAAATGAGTATGAAAAGAACATGAAAAATAGTTTCTTTGCTAAAGATCATGAAAATATATTGTAGGACTAGGAATATAATATGGTGTTGCTTGTTGAAATATTTAAATTGTCCTTTAATAATAGTAATTTTTTAAAAATTCAGGTGGCCCATATCCGAGCAGAAAGAGATATTTTGGTTGAAGCGGATGGAGCCTGGGTAGTGAAAATGTTTTACAGCTTTCAGGATAAAAGAAATCTTTACCTGATCATGGAGTTCTTACCTGGAGGTAAGCTTCATCTTGTGGTGTTAGGTTTTAGCTTTTGTTGTCAGCTTCATAAAATGTTAGAAACAAGCATGCTCTGTAATTTGTGATGAAAAAAATTTTAAGTGTTTTAAATGAAGTCCCAGTAATGTAACTGTTCCTGATTTTTAGGGGAAGGAGAAGGGTTATGAAGGGGTGTTAAAACAGACTTGGATTAAATAATTATTCTAATGCAACGTTTTGCTTTTTACTGCTGAAGCTATTACCAGTAAAAAAAAAAAAAAAAAAAAAGAAAGAAACAAAAAAACCTCACTCTTGTTTAAACAGTTCATTTGTGCAATACATGTATTATGTGTTAAAATTCACTGTATCTTCCTGGGCTATACAATTAAAATTCCTACTTAGGATTTTCAGCAGTTTCACATCCAGTTTACTAAAAAAGTATGTTGAGTTTGTAGGTCCCTGCAGTAATAGTTTTACAATTAGTAGCTGTAAGGCCAGTTATGAGGTTAAATTTGGATTCTACTGGGGTTTCATGTAGAATTAGTCTGGTGATTAAAATGTTCTGATTTCTAAGCTGTGTTTTCTTCTCTTTGATTAGGTGACATGATGACCTTACTAATGAAGAAAGACACCTTATCAGAAGAGGAGACACAGTTTTACATTTCTGAAACTGTATTGGCCATAGATGCTATTCATCAGCTGGGATTCATCCACAGAGATATTAAACCAGATAACCTTCTGCTGGATGCTAAGGCATGTAATGGGCACGTAAACTGGCTATGCTTTAAACATCTCAGTCTGCAGATAATGCCATTTATAGTGGTGCTAATTGGTGGGAACCAGTAGGACCATACCAGTGATTTAAACTAGCTGGAGTAAAGGCAGAAAATGGTCACTATCTTTTTCTTGTAGAAGACCAATATACTTAAAACAAAACTGCCCTTGTTTTTTGTTGGAAAGCCTTTTAACCCTTTTAAGGCAAGCCTTTTGCTCATATTCATACTCATTAAAAACTGATACACTTAGTTACTTCAAGACGAATGAAAGCATGAAACATTCAGGCAATGCTAAATAATCAGGTCAATTCCTAGAGTTCTCATTTGTTTATTACCCACCAACCAGTGGAAACACTCTATTAGACTGACTATAGCGAGCCATGAAATGGACCCAGTAATCATCACATAGGAGTCTGTAGACTGTCTAGCATTGATGTCTGGAAACCTGATTAAAGCCAAGTTACTATCAAAACAAAAACAAAGGAATTTTGCCCTGGAGGCTTTCTTAGTCTCAGTGGTATCCAGTTCAAAACAAGAACAGTCAAACTAGCTGCCCTCAGCTGTTGCAGAATTGTAGATTTAACCATTCCTGGGAGCCAATAACCTGTTGGAGAGAAAACACACTATCAGAGTACAGCAAGATTCAGTCATTATTTGCCTACCTGTCCTGGATTAGATAGTACTGTGCAAGTCCATCATGGCCTAAGAAGGCACATGTGGTTACTAAAACTTTTTTTCAAGCATTACCTCTCTAAATTATGTTTTCATCTTCTCTGAATTTTTTTTTTTTTTTTTTTAGGGTCATGTAAAACTGTCTGATTTCGGGCTATGCACAGGTTTAAAGAAAGCTCACAGAACAGAGTTCTACAGGAACCTTACACACAACCCACCAAGTGACTTCTGTAAGTACAAGGTGTCCTAGTTAAACATTTAAATAGTTTTGAGCTGCAGCTTTGCCTCATCATAATTTATTTCTGCTGGGATAAGCAAGATTGGTCGGGCTGATTGCATTTAATTGGAAAACTGGAAATGCATGTTCCCTGGGACATGGAAGCATTTCACAGGAAAGAAATCATGATTTCTGCAGTGTTAAGGTATTTTTGCACATATGTACACAGATACAAACGCACATAATGTAATGTGTCTATATTTTAATGTATTTTTCATAACAATGTTAGTGAAGTTACAGAAACGCTCTTTCAGAAAGGACATAGGTTTCATGTGCCAACTTACTGAAGTCAGTGACAATCTCATGCAGCTTTTCATAAGAGTAAAATTGTTTATCAACATGCCTTGGTGACACATCCCCATTAATGTTTTATTCTACAAATGTAAAATTCCTCTGCAGTTCTTCTTGGATTCTTCACTTTTTTCTTAAAAAACCATCACCCATATCTGAATATATGTTGCCAGTTGCAACAATAAGTGCTGCTGATCTCGGATCAATCTGTAAAACTTTTAGCAAGTTCTAATTTAGAATTGCTGATCAGGTGTCCTACTTACATGAGTTTCGTCTGGAAATTGGACAGTAGTTATTCATTATCATTTTCCCATCTCCAGTTATAATCAAGTATTTGTTTCCAGACTAAAGCATTCTAAAGACACAGAATAGTTGTTCTTTGAAAACAGAATGTTATCAATATTTTCTTTTAATTCTCAGAAATTCATTTATTATCTAATAACTATTTTGTAAATTAGCATTTCAGAATATGAACTCAAAGAGGAAAGCAGAAACATGGAAGAAGAACAGGCGACAGCTGGTGAGTTAATGAAATTATGTGTAATTTCTTTCTCTTTTAAACTAGTTACAGAATATGTTAAATAAAAACTCGGCATTAATTCTACTGGTTTTTAAAAACTGAAAGGCCCTCATCCATTACAGATGCTGCTCTGTCCAAGCTCCCCAAAATGCAAATAACTCAAAAGCAGGTTGTCTAGTGATCCTAGTTGTGGAATAGCTCAGAGATCAGGGTTGCTTTGTCTGTTTTCAGAGCTGTGATTAGCAAGACCTTGCTTTTCTCTTTGCCTTTTTTTCCCCTTATAAGCATCTGGACTAACTAACCTCAGGTGTCAGGAACCACTTAGCAAAGCTGTATCTTGAGTTTGTCTCCTAGACTGACCTGGTATTGACACTGTGTGTGAACTCTTGGTTTAATTCCTGCAGTTCAGTGTCGCAAGAAGATGTGTGGTTGCGTGGTTCTTTTTCAGAGAATTGTGGGGGAAACTTGTTTGTCCTTCTGGATGTGGGAGTATGATGGAAAGGCAGTGAAGGGTATTGGCACTGGAGTGCTGCAGCCTGAGTTTTTAATGAAGAGTGGTCAAGTAATAAAGAGAGCTCTGGCATTAACTGAATCAAAGGAAAGTATCTGTCAGCCATGGGATTTCAGAATTTCAGTCCTACCCCTGATTTTCACCAAATAACAGCTGCAAAAACGTCAGTTCTCAAATTTTGGAACTTTTTATTTTGCACACTCTGTTTAAAAAGTGATATGCTTCAGTATTCCCAAAAAGCTTTTGGGTTGTTTTTTCTTTCCTCATGAGACGTAATGAGACTGCATTGCGATTATGCTGCCTCATAGGGGCTGTATTTCAGGCCCTTACTCCCACTTGGAGCTAGATCCCTGAAAAGACTCCAACTCCAGGTCAGTAAAGACTGATGTGGCAGAACTGTGTGGTGAAGCTAGATGAATCACGAGACAGTCGAACAGAGAGAATAAAAGGCCAAAATGACAACTTGTATCAGCACTATTTGAAAAGGAGCCAATATTCTTGGTTTTCCATTGGTTCAAAACTAAATGTTTTGGCTCTGTGCAATAAAAATAAGTATTTTGTTTCTGGTCAGACAAATGAAAGTAGAAGACTTTTCTGGCAAAACTGATTTTGGTGGACTTTTTTTGGTTTTGTGGGGTTTTGTTGGCGGGGGGGGGGGGGCGCGGGGGGGGGG
>JAVKLA010000024.1:152263-182780 GCA_034782735.1 Sagittarius serpentarius
GCTGTGCAAAATTTTCCATCAGTAAAGAGAAATTCCCGAATAACTCAAGATTTAGTCATTAGCCAGAATCATCTAGGCTGCACGTTTAAAAGGTTAAAAGGATGGAGCCTGGGTCCAGTAAGAGTTCAAATTAATTTTGCAATGGAGACAAGGTAATACGTGGAACAGCTGGCGTATCACGAGCGTCACACATGGGAATCTACTACTGGTTATCCCTTTTAAAAAAAACCAACCAAACAAACAAAAAAACCCTACTACAACAGCAACAGAACTTCTTGGGTATTTTAGTAATGCAGCTACCTGAAACTTTAGCTAAGATGACCCACTGATATTGCCGTGGGAATATTCTATGATTTTGTCACATTTAGGAGGATGATTTCCATTTACTTTCAAGGTTCTCTGTGCTTGTTCATGTAAAAGAATAATGTTCTTGGGGTTTTAGATACTGTGAATTCTCAAATTAAGCATTCTTGTCCATCCAAATAACAAGATCCTATGGGTGAATCCCCAGGGAAAGGTTTTGCAAAGTGTAAAAACATAGTATTTATCTTTTAAAGAGTTTTTATTCTTTTTTTCCAGGCATACTCTACTGTTGGAACCCCAGACTATATTGCGCCAGAAGTATTTATGCAGACTGGATACAACAAGCTGTGTGACTGGTGGTCTTTGGGAGTGATTATGTATGAAATGCTAATAGGTATGTTAAAGATCCCAATTTAAGAATCATTCAAAGGGTTCAAAGGTAACAGGGTCCATTAGTTCAACGAGTCTGATCCCCTGCATAGTGGAGGTACCAGAATTTCATTCAGTTCTGCCTGAAGTAAGCCCCAAATTCAGCTTCCAGGAAACTTTGAAGTCCTCCCACCTTTCCAGGAAGACAGCAAGAAATGATGCCTCAGTTAGTTGTTTCAGTGAATAACTGTTCACTGTGATATGGGTTTGAGGTTCAGTCTCATTACTTGGAAGTAACAAAATACCTTTAATGTTGTATTACAGAAGAGAACTTTTGGCTGGTACTACTTGTGAGATTTGGGAGTCGTAGTGGCAAAAGCAGAGGCCCAGGTCACTTTCCTCTTCTGGGAAAGCTTGTTAATTTTTCTATTTGTTTGTGCAGGGTATCCACCTTTCTGCTCAGAAACGCCACAAGAGACTTACAGGAAAGTTATGAACTGGAAAGAAACATTGGTATTTCCTCCAGAAGTGCCCATTTCAGAGAAAGCAAAGGATTTAATTCTAAGGTCAGTAACAAAAGCCCACTTCTGGCCACTCACCCAGACATAGTCATCTTCCATTAGGTTAACTTTCCGTTTTGCATGAAGGAAGCTTTAGATTGGAGGGAAAGTTGGTTTCTTCTGTGTCACTATCCTTGATGGATTTTTTTTTTTTTTTTTTTTTTAGTCTGTTTCTCTTTGCCGTTTGTTTAACATGAAGGAATTAGCTGTAATAATGTTGATTTGTAGCATGATACCAGGAGAAACAGAACAGACTGGGGGAAAAAAAAAAAAAGAAGAAAAAAAAGTGGTTAACAATTTTTCTCAGGGAGAACTAGTAAATAGCCACTCACTAGCATTTAATGCACCGAACAGAAATCTTTGGATGTTTTGGATTTACTCACTTTTTCCAAAATGACAGTTTTTAATCCATTCAGTTTGCATTGAAGCTTTTGAAAGGGGTTTCGGTGTCAAGGTCAGGCAGAAATGGTCTCTTGTCCTGGGAGGTTTTGGGGGGTGTGTGGTTTTTGGCTTTGATTTTTAATTATTTTTTTTTTTCCCCCAAGGATATTACAAGCTTACACAATGTTGTTACAGGCTGTTGTGGTTTAATGCCAGCCAGCAACAAAGCACCATGCAGCCGCTCACTCACTTCCCCCCCACCCAGTGGGGTGGGGGAAAGAATCGGAAAATAAAGTAAAACTTGTGGGTTGAGATAAGAACAGTTTAACAAAACAAAAAGGAAGAAACTAACAATGACACTAATAACAACAATAAAGTGACAATAATAATAGAAGGATTGAAATACACAAGTGATGCACAATGCAATTGCTCACCACTTGCTGACCGATGCCCAGTTAGTTCCTGAGCAACGATCGCCGCTCGGCCAGCTCCCCCCAGTTTATATACTGGGCATGACGTCCCATGGTATGGAATACCCCTTTGGCCGGTTTGGGTCAGCTGTCCTGGCTGTGTCCCCTCCCAACTTTCTGGTGCCCCTCCAGCCTTCTTGCTGGCTGGGCCTGAGAAGCTGAAAAGTCCCTGACTTAGTCTAAACACGACTTAGCAGCAACTGAAAACATCAGGGTGTTATCAACATTCTTCTCCTACTAAACCCAAAACACAGCGCCATACCAGCTACTTGGAAGACAACTCTATCCTAGCCGAAACCAGGACACAGGCAAAAAGGGGAACGTACTTCATAGGCAGAGCCAAGAACTAGAATTTATTCTTAGTCCAAGCAGTGCTCTAGTAGCATATAACAAACAGTCATTCTTAATCCAGTTACAGTGAACTAACAGTTCAAATTACTTAATTATTGCTAATCCTCATTAATAAATTCATGTATAACAGTTTTATTATGTTTTCAGGATCTGTTTCTCCAGTGTTCTGCTTAACCTCTCCTGCATGTTGTCAGCATCCTGAGTTCTTTGCTGGAAAGAGTACAGTGTTGCTGCTGAGGATTTCTTCCTCCTCAGTCTTGGCTGTGTTTGGGACATTTTTAGATATTTCAGGCTGTTTTTGTTAACATGTCTTGCTCGTGAATTTACTTACACAATGACTACTTGAATTTATTAGTTTTTCTCCATACATGGAAGAATTTAAATTAGGGTAAAACATCTTGAGTTACAGACAACTTATTAAAATGAGGTCAAAACAGCAGGTTAGGCAACAAATACCTGGCCATTGGGTACTCGTCCATTACAGCTTGGACAAGTTAGACAACATATACTTCAACTTAAAGGAAGTTGCAGGCAAAGCTAAAGTTTCTTTATTTTTATGGATACAGATAAAACCAAACTAAAATATGCTCAAGCTCAGACAAAGCCTGGCAAATCCTGAGACCTGGTCTTGGCTAACTGTTGTTACAAGGTTTAAGGTCTATTATTAGTACTTGGCATCAGCCAACTGGCTGGGCTGCAGTAGAAATATAAGCAGAATCTTTTTTTTTTTTCCCCCCAAGTGACACTCAACTACAAGTAAAAGAACACTACAGTCTATAATTTGAGACAGTTTATAGCCTAACTTGCTATGGTACTAAATTACCTGCTGAAAATTTCACTAACTAGCAAGAGGGTGACCTTTTCTATATTGCAATGTATTGATGTGAAAATTGCCTTGTGAATCTGGATGATGTGATTGTGTGGAGAGATTATGAGTTCAGGATAACTAAATCAACAACTAGAGGCTTTGCTCATCTCAGCAAACAGGATTTCATTTAACAAAGGCCAGCTGACTTTTAGAGCAACAGGAGGCCCACATCCCCATGCTACCAAGTACTCCCCATTTCCAGGAGATGGTCAGGTGACTCCACACTTGGCAAGACCAAGCTTTTTGTTTGACATGGGTGTTTTTTCCTGTTACTGTAAACCTCCCTCTTTGTACCACTGTTGACACCTTTTGCCATCCTCAGAAAGGCTGCAAGGACAGCGTAAAAATATAAAGCAGTTATCTTTGCTAACACATACAAAAGATATCTAGGATTTAATGAACTCGTAGGGTAAGCATTGGTATGCTAACCATCTCCTTGATGAGGTACTTCAGAGTCTTTTCCAGCTAGCTAGGCATCACTCCAGGCAGGTCTCTATCCAGAGGAGAAGTGTCAGCCTCTGCTGCTCCCTGGAACAAATCCCTGATGTCACTGAGTTGCTTTCAGAGAACTTCTACCTCCTTATTTTTCTTCTTTAGGATTTTATACTTTCCCTTGTTGGTGTTTTTCCTCCTGCCTACTTCAGCAGGTAACAGTCCCCATCTCAACAATCCTTTGTCTCCAATTTCATCTTTTTCTTCTTACTTGACTCTATGGACATTCTCAGAGCTGCTTCTCATAAACTGACAATTTTTTCTGGAGTCTGAGCTGAGGTTATGCAGCTGGGCCATATCAGAAATAGGCCTTGAGTCTTTGTACCACCAGCACCTGCATGTCTAAGGAGAGGGAAGAGGGAGTGACAGGGAGAACAGGGACACGGTGTGTTTTGAATGCATCTGGCTCATTGTAGTTCCAAAATGTGACATCAGAGAGTAGTCCTATTTCACTAAGTGTATCTGTTCCTGTAAGTCTGACTTTGAAATACAGATTTTAAATAGTTGAGAACATGCAGAGGAGTTTTCAGTGGTAGGGACTTAAGCCTCCATTCCAAACTAATCTTACAGGGCTAGAACTTGCAGCAACTTTTCACAAACTTTGAAGATGGGGATGCAACAGTTAGGAAAAGTGTAAGTTACTGTCATCATAGCTTTTTGCTTTGAGACTCTTAATATGCTGCTTCTACTATTTCCCTTCTCTCCTAGATGTAACAGGCTGCTTTTACATTACCCCAAGTGAGGGAACAATTTGAAAGAACTTCCTCAAAATTCCTTATACAGGATACCACAGCAGTTTTATTTGCTGTTGCTTCTGTCTGTATTTATTGTAACATTCCCTTTGGTTTTTTCTGCTTTTTCAGGTTTTGTATTGACTCAGAAAATAGAATTGGTAGTAATGGAGTAGAGGAAATAAAAAGCCATCCGTTTTTTGAAGGAGTGGACTGGGGACATATCAGGTATATATATATACACATACACACGTTTTAGAGAGAGACTAAAAGCCATGAAAGCAAGAATTTCATGTACTATGATGTCAAGGACAACTTTCCAATTTATCTTTTATTTTGGAAGGCAGCTACTGGCAGGCAGTAGGTGGGTGACCAGTGAAGGTTTTCAGGCCTTGCTGACATTCATAGATCTGATGAGAGTTTAATTGTCCTGAGATGCCTCAGATTGCCCTAGAGTGCCCAGGATGGAAAGAAATTGTGGTAGGGTGGCTGTGTTATTCATGATGTATGCTCTGATATAGCAGAGATCTCCAGTAGTAATGGGCTCTGCAGCTATTGCTATAATTGACTTTTTTTGTAATAGGAGCACGAGAAAAGCAAACTCTATTCCAAAAATGCAGGGGAAATAGATGAGTGAAGAGGAGAGGCAGCAAGTAGGAGGAAAACACAGGGCATGTCTTTACTGCACGCTGCAGATACTACACCTGAGTGAACCGGTATGTCTACAGAGTGCTGGGCAGAGGCACTGACTTACCTCAGAGTTGCAGCCTCTGTGGCCAAATTCTGTTGGGCCAAGCCTGGGTAGAGGGCCCGGCTGAGGCAGCCGTACCAGTTCCAGCCTGAGCTTGTGTCTGCAGATGCTGATCTACATCTGCACGTACCCAAAGTGGTAACACCTTTAGAGCAGACTTTGGTAGCCCCACAGATACTTTCAGTTGAAATGATAGCTATTGTTTAGCTCTTTTTAAGGTTTGAGGTAATCTGCTCTTTCAGTAACGCTGCAGTTTTCTACATGAAAATCCATACTGTAGGTGTGTGATTGTCCAGCTCTTGTAGTTCTCATTTCCTCTGGTGCAGAAAGCCTCATTTAACTTATCTTTTCAGCGTGGGAGACATAATAAACAGCAAGGGCCGTAACGTATCTGTTCATGCCACATTTGGCAACCTGGCAAAATGATTTCTCTGTTCCACCCAGAAGTGGATTTAATTGTAATAATTACAACCATAGTAAGTTTACAGGTGTAAATTAATGACTTTCCCACAGGGCCATGTTCCAGTTAGAATGCTTTCGTGGGACAGATCACTTAAGCAACTTTGAAAGCCACGTTAAAACTTCTTAAAGGGCTGCCTAATCGTTGAGTTAATAAAACAGTAATGTGTCAGAGCCAACCTATTTTGGATGAGAGATACTGGTGACTGAGTGTCAGAAATAGGAGCTGCAGTCAAAAGTATTTGGCTGAGGTCCTGGCTGATGAGCACTGCAACTGTAAAGCAACACATCTGATGGCTCCAAATGCAAGTAAAATCCTGCTCGGCGGGGTAGGCTGGGTTTATGAAACAGAGGTAACCACAGTGGTTCTTGGTGACAACCAAGATCATAGCAATAGCTGTATGGCAGATAAGTGTGGAATGCTGTTTCAGTTAATGGGAAAATTATGTTTTCCCCAACTTTGCCAAGAAGATAGTAATGCTAGATAGGAAACCAATAAATCTCCCCATGATGTCAGCAAGCAGGCAAGTCAGGTACATCTCTGATGGACTCAGTGGAACCTTTGTGCTTTAAATCACTGTAAAAAGTTAAGTTAAACAAAACTGGAACTTAATGTATCTTTTCTAGTATTGACTATTCTGGCATTTAATTCTATTTGCAGGGAAAGACCAGCTGCAATCCCTATAGAAATCAAAAGTATTGATGATACTTCCAACTTCGATGAATTTCCTGAATCTGATATTTTACAGCCAGGTGAGACTGCCATTGTAAATTCCAAATTTCTATCTATGACATGTCAGAATACTCCACAGATGATTTTGTTGTTGTTGTTTATATTCATTTTTCTGATACTCTAATTAAGGTAATATACAGACTTGATCTACAGACTTTCTTTTAAATGTAAATATAAACCTATGATCTCTAATAGCTTCTACTTCTTAGAACTTAGGAGGAAAAAAAAAAAAGCCCACAGGTTTCAACAGTTAAATGTATTAGTAAAAATGATTTGCATATATAGTGGAGCATACAAAACAGTACAGTTTTCTACCATACAGTCTGTCTAACCAAATTCTGGTAAAATGTTATGTGCTGATTTGCTTTTGATCTTTAATGACTTGAGTTTCGTGCCAAACGTAAATGTTCACATATTTGTGGGCAACAATTTTCAGACAGATGATTATGTAACGTAGTGATTTATGAACTTGAGCGGCTCTGCAAATCATTTAAGTTTTTTAAATTGTTAATTTCTATTGGCAAGTAGTAGGAAATTCTTATACATGAAAGGCTTAATGCTCTGACATGCCAAATTCTCACAGCTCCCACTGTTTTTCAATTAATTATTAGTGTCTTAAAGATAGATAACCAATTAATTGATGGCAGATAAGTGTAGATATGCTAACAACCATAAGAATTATCAAAAAGCTGGTTGTGTTTTTTTTTTCTGAAATGGCTTTTATTTAATGGCAAAGAAGTTTGTCCTTTTAATGCAAAAGAAATCAATCTCCAGTGCCTAAGTTCAGCTGTTTAAGTCCATATTTGGATAATACCAAGTACAGTTGTATTGGTTTTGGCATTTCAGACCCACTGAAAACATTATCGTATATCTAGATACCTAAATACAAACTTTGATATTGGTGTGTTTGGCATCTTGAGTTGAAAATATTGTTATAGAACTCTAAAAGCAGCACCCAGAGTGCTAAATACAGAAGCCCACTGCAGTGAATGTCCATGTGCAGCACGCCAGCCATGTGGGCTGTTCATAAAATAAAGGCGGCTGTACAAGCCTTGCTGAAGCTATAAACAGGAAGTCCTAAGAAAGCAATATGTGCAGTTCTCTTGGGAGAACTTGGATGTATCTTTTTCTTCTGTTTGTTGTGAGGATAACACAATATGTATACATGCATTTGTTGTGCATGGAGCATCCTAAATGTTACGTGTTTCATAACTGTATATCCTGTGGGTGTTTTAGAGGTTCCTGTCAAGGTATGGGAGCCTGTTATGGTGTGTAGACATACTAAAAAACCCCAAAACCCAAACAAACAAAAAAAACTTTCTCCACTTCAGAGAGATATGTTGAAATTATTATTCTTCTCAGACCATTGACAAAAGGCAACTGACCTGATTAGAAACAGGATTTCTTCAAGGAATTTCTGCTGACTAGGCAAATAAGAGTTCACGGCTGTTTATGTCAGTGCTCTGTGAACAGTCTTCTCAGAAGCAGTGCTGGTTTTAATTGTTTTGTTTTTGTCTTTACTTCTGTTTCTGAATTCTAGTGCCAAACACAACGGAACCTGACTACAAATCCAAAGACTGGGTTTTCCTCAATTATACCTACAAGAGGTTTGAAGGGCTCACGCAGCGTGGCTCGATCCCTTCCTACATGAAAGCCGGGAAGTTGTGAAACAAAACACAAACCCACAAAAGATATAAAAATATAAACCTCAGGTAGCTGCATCACCAGACCCGCTTGGCGTTAGTTATCAATACATTGACTCTGGTGCGCATCAATTTCACAAGGAAATTCTACAGGATTAGGATTTCTAAGACTACTACAGGAATTAGTTGGCAGTGCCAGCTGGCTTTTTTTTTTTTTTTTTAATATTTGAATATTTTTGTTAACTTTATTATACAAAGGTACTGGAATAAAAGGAACGTACATCCCTTTAACTGCACTGCCCATGTGTGTATAACGGTTAATTATGCCTGTGTGTACTGTGGCTTTGTTTGTACTGTAAACCATCTAATCCACCCAGGAGTAAGACATATCATTTTATGCAGCATTGTTATTACACTGCTTACCTGGTGGGTTTTAGATATGCAGTATAAAAACCCATTGCCCACATTTGCAAAATTCTCTGATCAGTTGCTGAAGGGTGTTCCAGTTGTGGTGTGCAGATGCCCTATGAGTGTGGCAACATTGAATTATTTTAAATAGCAGTGTCCTGTGGGCCTATTTGTACCCTGCCTACCCTCGCTTCTCCCCATTGGAGGGCTTTATCAGCCAATCATTCCTTCTTTTTCTTCCTTTTTCCACTGTGTGTGGTGGTAAGACAGTCCCTGTGATCTGTTTAGTGGTATTTCTGCTTTATATGGTAGTTGATGGTATTACTGTTTAAGATGATGATGCCTGTTGGCAACTTCAGAAGAAAAAAGGAATCTGAATAAAAATTATAAAGACTTTTAACAGAAAGAAAACTTTCTGATACCACGTTCTGAAGAGATGGCAGAATTTCCAGGACTGCATTCCCGCCTCTACTGTAAAGCAGATCATCTTTTTCCTACTCGTAATTCAAACAGCCTTTTCTGTCTGTGCAAAACGTATTCTAGAAAAGTGATCAAACTGCTGCTTTTTCTTTTTTTGTCTCCCTAAGAAGTTCCAGGCAGAAGGGATCCTGCTCTAGCCTTTTCCAGAATACCCTGTAGCAGCCTCTGCCATAGAGGAAATGGAGCACCCCACTAGACTCACTCTCTTGTCACTCCGTCGTCTTCTAGTATCTCCACCTAACGTGAACCATAGGATTAAAAAGGATCAGCTGAGTCTGCAGCCCAGTTTCCAGGAACCACAAACAACCGTGACTGAATTGGGCAGAGCATCTAAATGCTATTGAATGGTGACAAACTGACAGCAGAGACAGGTCTCCTTCTCCTAGGTCAAGGAAACTGAAGCAGAAATTCCTCCATATGGAGGGTATGGTTTTTCTTCTCAGCCCAGCAGCAGTTCAGGATTGAATTGCACTCCTCAAACAGTTTGCAATTATCTGGTTGCTGGCAAATTTATCTATATCTCTGCCTGTACTAGCATATTATCTGCAGTACTTTGAATCTGTCACAATACAGTAGAGATCTTTGTCATTTTCTGGTTACGAAAGAGATTTATAGCAATGAACAATTCCCCAGTAATTGAACAAGCAGAGTCACTGTTGCTGTCTTTCCTCTGAATGCAAGTGAAAGGCACTTTAAAACCTCTGCAACGCCCACCGCAGTGAAGCATAGGATGTTTTGTCACACAGTAGGAAAGATTCCATTAGACTGGCTTTTGCAGCAAAATAGAAGTGACTATTTATAAAGCCATTAAGAAATATTTATTGCTATTAGGCACCATGGTATCAGCTGTTCTGAATTATTTGTATGCTTAAAAACACAGTGGGGTGTTCATCTGCTGCATAAAAGACCATTTACCAGCAAGGTTTCTGGGCATTAGTGGCTTACTGATGTGCATGTAGTCTTCCCTAATCCAACAGCTACTAGGTTCCTCAGGGGCTTCAGTGATGTCTTTCCTCCAATATTTTGTCTCCCTTCAAGCATCTGTGTTATTTATACTGCATTTCTACAAAAGACTTTAGTCTTCAGCTCATCCAAGAGGAGTAGCCAGTGCCTCAGGGCCCATCCAATTTATACAGTGTTATATCAGAACATGGCTAAGCTGAACTTTTGCCTAAATGCCAGACTTATGTGGGAACAGCTCATTGATCTCCCAGTTTTTCTTCTCGGATCTTACACTAATTAACAGCCCTTTACTGCTGTTGGGGCAAGATCCCTCAGAAATTTGCCAGTGTTGTTCTTAGCCTTGTCAGTGTAGTGAAGCTCAACTTGTACCCATCCAAAGACTGGCCAAAACCAGTAACTCACTTAAATCCACCTTTACACTTTCAGACTTTATTCTGCCAGTGCCCTAGCAGCTTCTGAGGCTTCTCAGGAAAGGAAAAGCCTTTTCTAAAGCCTTCAATCCATTCTACCAAGACTGAGGAGCTTGGGCAGAAAATATCTAAGATGCAAACTTGGCCCCAGAGGACACTGCTATTCAAAAGAGAATTTTTGTTAGTTTTAATTTCCAATCTCATTCATGCAGCACTATGTGCACCAGAAGTGGAATTCCTGTGAACAACACATTTCGAAAGACCACAGTAACCCTATTTGCGTAATATAAAACGAAGTCTTTGCTTGAACTTGCTAAGACAAGATAAGTTTCATGGAAACTGCAAATGCTCAGTAATACTGGTGATTTTTTTTTTTTTTTTTCCTGTGGGGTTTGCGGGAGGGGAGATAAATACACACTTAATTTAAAGCTATCTATTAAACAACTATGTCTGTACATACTCACTGGTTTACAAACCTGGGAAAAAGCTCAAACCTTGTATTTGTAACACTAAAGATAATACTCATTTAAAATTGTGGATGATTAATCATATCAGCACTCACATAGGAGTTATATCCATAAGGAAACAGCCTGCAGCCTATTTAGTATAAACTCCCGTATTGTGGTAGTTGATTTTTTTTTTTTTAAACATAGCATTATTTTAATCAGTAAGTCAAGTTAAACAAAATATTAACTACTGCTTTTAGGATGATAGATCTTTTTTTTTTAAAGGTGAAACTGTGACACTGTAATGGATTAAAAAGAACGGAAGGTTAATCTACACTGGCTTTCAAAAAATGGAAGTGCAACATATCTTTTGTTATTTTTTTGTTACTCCTTTGGATGGTTGTGTTTTTTCCTTTGGCGATATTTGTCACTGTGCCATTTATTTTTCTTATTCTTGGAGTACCAAAGATCCTGAAATGGCTTGATAATT
Source organism: Sagittarius serpentarius (assembly GCA_034782735.1). Classification (NCBI taxonomy): domain Eukaryota; kingdom Metazoa; phylum Chordata; class Aves; order Accipitriformes; family Sagittariidae; genus Sagittarius; species Sagittarius serpentarius. Next base: position 163,572 of record JAVKLA010000024.1, read on the forward strand.
GCAACCATGTCAAAATTTATTTTCTGGAAGTCTGTTTTGTGAACTTTTGTTAAGATGTGGAATTGTGCGTGCAAATTGTTATCAGAGGTTTGCTGAGAAGTTAACCTATTCCAGCACGGAAAACTTGAGTGCATCGATGGAAGTGGTGAGCCTGAATCCAAATTCTGGATCTGAATACCCTGAAACTGGGGAGGAAGCTTGCATTGGGAAACGCAGCTGAGCTTTTGTACTTTGTTCCATCTCCAATCAGCGTGAGTGAGTGGCCTTAGGTACAGGACATCAGCAGAGGTTGTTTCATGTGCAAAAGGAGTTTAAAAAATTGCCAGCATTCAGAAATCAAATATTGTTGATACTGCATTTGCACTGTTAAATTTGCCTTGCTGGAGAGTTATATAAGTCTTATTTTTATAGGTCAATTGTTAAACACCTGAGCCGTTGGATACAGTATGGAATAATAGCATCTGACGTGGGTGAATTCACCTAAGTGCAAAGGGGCTTGCTGAAAGCTCTCCACACTACTAAGAAAAAAGGGCGTAAGCAGTACACAAAGGGTGTTGCGCCGGCTGCTTCTAAAGATCACCTTCTAAAGAGGTGACTTTCCCCCTCTGCGACAGCAAGTAGGGAATACTGCAGTTTAGCCCGGTTATACTCTAATGCTTAGGAAGTGCTCTCACTTTTTCAATAATACGAGCAATTACAAGCATTGTAACATACTGTACCTTGTCCTTTTAATGTTGATATATTACAGCAGCTCGTTCTTGGAGTCAAAATCGCAACTGCTATATTTTTCCTAGACTGTTTCATTAGTTGTGGTTGGGAAAGTTACATAGAAGCATTATAAAAATTTATATGAAGCTTTTTACAGCATTTGAAAATAAAAGTAGCATTCTTTTTGTAAAGTTGCTGGTTTTATTTTTTCGTACCACTGTACTGGATTTCTTTATTTTCCAGCATAGGAGGCATCTAAGGAATTGAGATGCTGTTTTGTGTATTCTCATCTTGAATTCCACGGACAATGAAAACCCCTATGTTGCTACTCAGTCAGAAAGTAGAGATCGCAAAAATTGCTCAACTTGCACCAACTGCAGTCATGTGAAGCTACTTCTAAAATGGTTATTGCTCTTTGCAAGAGACTGATCTTCTTCCCTGTAGACCATGATTTATTCAAGAAAGGCTTCCACAGGCAGTTGTGTCCTTCGATTCACTATAGAAACAATTTTGTCCTATGGTTCCCCATTCCTTGCTGAGTTTAGAGCAGTGGCAGCAGATGCAGTTGTGAAATAGTCACGTAAAAGAATTAGTACAGAGTTGAGCAGCTGAAAGCAAAGAGGAGCTAGCAGCTGGTGACTGGCCTTCTCTGGAGCCCTCCAGTGAATAACAGCCCTCCCTCCACTTGAGAATTGCTGCTGTCAGTAAGTGATACAATTTTAACAGAATTTTACAAACTCTATTTAATGGGATTACACTTTTCTTCCAGTAACCATATAATATATCTCAGAGCTACATAGCATAAGGAAATGCAGGCTTAGTTCTTTATCTCCTTGCATTACCAAATTCAGTATTCTTCAAAGATACAGCACTTTAATGGCAAATGTAAAGGCTATGCCTTCAGCATGTGCAGAAATGTTCAGGTTTTTTAAATCAACCACTTTTAAATATTACATAGTTTAGTGTTTATAAAACTTACTGCAAATATCTGTTGTGCATTTTTAATTTATTTATTCTTGTACAAAGTGTGTCTTGTACATAAGGAAAACAATTATGCTTTGGACAATAAAAGGTCTTTTCTGACAATCTTCCTATGGAAAGACGGAGGGAGGAGTATGCAAAACAGTCTGTCCTGCTGTTGGGAGTGATGACGAGTGGTTCCCAGCTCTCACTAGAGAAGGATATATTTGCAGTTAAGGAAGTGCTTAATGTACTTCTGTAAGGTAATTTTATTTATCATGCATGTAAACTGTAAATATCACAGAGGTTCTAAAATGCCTATCCTATAGCTGAATTTCAAAGATGAAAGCAGGTTTTAAATGTGGGTGCCAGCAGACTGTAACCTGTCAGCCATGCTGGGTTCAGCTGTGCTAGGCTCTGCTGCACAGAGTGCCATTCTGCCTAAAAAGTTGCTGTCCAAAAGATACCAGGCACATTAACTGTTGGGACAGTTGAAGGGCAAGTTAACGTATATATAACACAATTAACTCACTCTCTGTCAATACTGATGGCACTGGGATTTGTACACTTCATCACACAGGAAAACTACAGATGGTGTGAGGGGAAATGAATCTTTATACATGCAGAGAGAGTTCATCTCAGTGCCTCCCACTCCTCCCACCGCCTCTCTCCAGGGTGATAGCAGGGAGGTTACTGTTCTCTGGGGAAATGGGGCACGTAGGCTTGAAGCTCCTCATGCTGAGGAGGGAAATTAACCCAGGTTTCTCATTTCCCAATCAAGTTAGAGCTCTGCTAGGAACAGCTTGTTTCTGATTTGAACTGACCCTTGATGCCACATCTTGTTTCCGTACCAGCTGCTTTAATCTGTTTCTAGGAAGCCACCATCTGCTGCTGCTTCTCTCTCCTCTAGGAATACGTGCTCTCTGTATGTGCTGTCCCCGGGCAGTCCACCTTCCGTCGGTGGCAGTTTCTTCCCCTCCATGTGTCTCTGCCCATTCTCCCCCCTCCAAAGACAAAATCTTTGCCCTTGCCTCTACCTTTCCTGCCCCTGAGACTAAATGATGTTGAGAGGGCAACTCATCAGCACAGCAAGCCGGCGACCTTGAAGCTGTTGTGTAAAAGTGTAACCACAGCCCCTGCTCCACATTTTGAAAAAGAGGTGGCAGCTCCAGATGGCAAGTGTTACATACACGTGGAGCCTACCTAACACCTTGTTTCCTTCCAGGGATGCAGGCAGAATCTGCCCCTCAGTGTGCATGTACAGGCTGGAATATGAAGGTAATGGAGCTCCAACAGGAAGCAGGTGCCAAGACGTTCCCCCAGGCCCTGTCTGTGCACACACGGCCATCCACAAAACTTTGAGACTCAAAATGGGAGCGCTGATTTGAAGATACATCTCTCTAGTGTTAGGACTTACTCAAAAACTGCAAGAGCTCTGCTAGTCTTGGACGCTTAATTTCCCTACAAAGTCTACTTCTGACTTCAATATATCTGTTTAATAATAATAAATGGTCAGATAAGAACTTCAGTGACTTGATCATGATGGAGTGAATCACTGGTAAACTAGGCACACATCTGGAGATTTTCAATCCAGCAGGCTGCCTTTGAGGTCTCGTCCCACTCTCCCTGACGTCAGAAAAAGATCTCTATCTAAAGCCCAAAGAAACCAGTGAACAAATATGGTCTCAAAAGCAAGCTGTTTGCTGATGCCATGCTTTTATGTTCTTTATAAATGAGACAAAAACATTTTACTATCTATACAGTTCAATTGGTTGAAAAGCAGCATGTGAAGAAGGGTGCCTTTTGGCTTCAAATATAATGGTGAAAAACTTGCATGGTACTTCTGCTGTTAAAGAAAAAAAAATACCTTTTTTTTATAAACAAAATTAAACTAATGCCTCAAGGAAACTTTGCAAAACATACAATTTATTTAAATGCCTTTTTCTGAAACAGTATTGTACATAATTGGGCCCTAGTATGGATTTTGCCTATTCTAGGAAGCTGACAGATCTGCATGACTTCTTGATTTGTGAAGTTCACAAGCAGTGAACAATGAACATGATGCATTCAGTCGGCACGGTTCTGCCGAGTAACGTTAGACGTGCTGATGGGCCCACTCCATGCAACACTCATTGTGTTTCTCTTTTCAGTTCATTCTGCCTTGACTTAGTGGCACAGGCTGAAGGCGGTTTACGTTTCTGTATCTTTGCATTGTTCCTATACCAGCTGTTTAATATGAGGCTGTTAACACTTGAAAAGATCAGGAATCTGTACTGTGGGTGACAAGGCTACTTTAATCAAGGAGAAGACTTTCAGACAGTGGTGTAATGCATTGTTGGGACCTTTGCAGGTAAAATGGATGAGATGATTGCAGCTTGGAGGTTCACAGATTGGTTGCGTGCAAACCCAAGAAAAGGTGTTTTGCCCTTGGAGATAGTCTGCCCTCACAGCTGGTTTTGTTCTCTCTTAGCCACAGCAGAAAAGGCACTGGGTGGGACCTCACTGATCCTAGAGGGACAGGCCTCAGCTTGGCGGCTGCCACTTGTGCACCACGGGCACGTTTAATTTGCTTTTCATTTCAACAGGGCCCCTAAGCAGCTTTATTTATCCTTGTGTAGAGATTTGTATCAGCAATACTGTTTTTCAGAGACATTAGACATTAGGCTCTGGTTAGGCATTCAGAAAATACCTGTTTCTGGCAGGAATGAAAAGGCTACTTAAACACTGAAGATTATTTTGTTTTTAAATCAAAAGTGGCACCATCAAATTGAGAGACTTAGGTAAGAGATATACAAGCAAGCGAATTATTTTGTGGGCACAAACCTCACCAGCCAGGACTCCGAAATAAAGTAGGCACTTTGGAAAATGGTAATCTTTTCGACTTGTTTTAATTTTGTTAGAAAACCAGAAAGTAAATTGATCATCCTACTGGCTTCAATACTGAGATCAGAGAGGGAGAGTAAGTAGGATTTGGAAGCTTTTCTCAAGTTAAAATTGTTTTGTCTTGCAAGGAATTTGTCCATGATTCATAGATCTTTAAGGCCAGACTATATCACTATCACAATCCAATCTGATGTACTACATAACACAATCCATGCAACTTCACTCACTGTATTGTGCCAGCATAGCACAGCCCATTGCTGGCAAAGCCTGAATTCTTTTGTGCTGATTTTTTGCGTGTTCGAAGGGCTTCTGTACCAATTATTGAGTGGAAATAACTTTAAAGAGCATATTTTTGTTACTGGCTGATTACAGTATGATTATGCTATTTATACAGTTTTTGAAGCAAAAGACTTTCTGATTTGGGGAAGAACTTTTGCTTTAAAATGATAGCAGATTTTACTAATGCATAGACACAGAATTTATAGTAAAGTCAACAAATTGCTTGTGGTGCCCTTAAGAGTAACCCAGTGACCTTCAAGCACAAACCACAGACTAAACCAGATATTTTTCTTAATTGTATTCATTCTTCTAACTAGCTAGCCTGTTCACATGTACTCTATTAAAATGCACTTGATTCAGGACACAGGTTGTTCTTTACATTACTTTGAGCCATGTAGTGCCGTGGTCTGATGAGAAAGCATAAGCACTTGTGCTCTGGAAGAGAAGTCTGTGAAAAATCTGTATTTGTATTTACAGATATGCTGAGTAACTTCAGTTTACTGCTATTAAGTTTCAGTAGAAAAAAGTTAGTTAGCTCACCCTAAGCAGTCACCCGTTTTTATGTGAAGTAATACAAGTCGCTCTAATAACACAGAGTGACTCTCCGTGTTCCCTCAGAGGAGGAGAGTGCTTTTGTCCAGTCGCTCTCAGCTTCTGAAATAGGTCTCTTAAGCACGGTGTGCATAGAGCTAGCTTGGCCCCAGCAAACACACAATGAAATTCGCACCCTCGTCATGATGGTATCTCAGAGAAATGCTGACTGGATGCTTTTCATGTCCTGTGTAACAGCTAAGACACGCTATGCTTTGGATGTCATTAATTATTTACAGAAAAGAAAAAGGAGAAATAATAATGCAGACACCTTTCTTTACCTGCTCTCAGGCTATTATTTAACTGCTCTGAGGTCTGATTGTTACTTTTACCCCTTTAGCAAGTTGTTGTATAAGTTGTTTGGAAAAAAGAGGCTAACTGATGCTTACATAAAGAGTTCTGTTCTCTATTTTATAGCTAAAAGCTACTCAAGAGAAAGTGCTCACCTAAAAACAGGGCAAAAATATAAAGTGTGGCCTACTCAAAATGAGTGCCTTACATAAACTGGGATCCTGCTCTGCCAAGACTCAAGGCTAACTATATGCTATAAACACCAGTTACTGTCATATATGAAATGTTCAATGAAGAGACCAATCATCACCTTTGAATAAGAAACAAGTATAATAAATGATGTTTAAAATATGTGTTAATGAATTGGCAGCACATTATGTTTATAAGAACTCTCTAAATGCCAGTAGATGTGACGTTGACCATGGATGAGAAATACACAGAAGAAAATGTGACAGGCAGAAATACTGCGAAGAGATGGATTGGATTTTCTGACCTAGATATATCAGAAATATGCCAAAATATTCTGCATTAAATTACAAGTACTTCTTTGTTGCACTAAAAGATATTAAATAAAATGTGAATAAGGTACATTAGCTCTGTTTCTAGTGAGTCAGTTTAAAAAAAAAAATAATTGCATTTTGAATGTCCTCATTGAATGTTCCCATACGGAGAGGGTTTGTATTTAATAGCTGTTAAGCTGTTAAGTTTGTTAAAACAGTTTTCTGGAACTATTTAAATCTTTAACTCATTGAGCTTTATAACAATGGCCATCTTCAACCTTCTGTGGTTACTGAGTCTCTGAAACACTTTCAGTCAATGTGGCTGACTCACTCTTCTGAAATCTCCTTAACGTTTGGGTGTCCACTGATGATGCAAACCTGGAGGAGGGAGCTCCTAGCTTCAAAACTGGGGCAAAAGAGTATCTTAGCAAGGCCAAACATGACATTGAAGCTTCCCATGAACAAATTCTTGGAATTTTTTTTCAGTATCAGTTGTAGTATATGAATAAAACAAATGTGCATTAATGACAATTTTCTCAAAGATGGCAACACTGTCTAACTCCTGGTTTTTAGCTCTTCCTACTGCTTTTTATTTCATTTAGGGCAGAAGTGGTTCATAAATGCTTTTGTCCCATACAAATTTTGTAAGACCAACTGAACCCAGCATGGTGGAATATATGTATCACCACAATAGTAAGTGTGGGATTACATATAACTTAAAATTCTGAGATGAAAAGTTGGATTTGCAAGGGGAAAAAAATACCTTACGAAAAAGTGTGCATTCAGACTGTCATACTAGTGCAATTGCATTTGTTCAGCAACATCCCCAGCTGGAACCCATGATTCCCCAGACAGGTAAGCATGTTCTGTTAGAGCCGTCCACGTACTTGGCCCTTCCACAGGCCTAGTCTAACCCTTGGGCTTAGCTATGGGCAAGATGCTGAGCTGCCCACTCCCATACAGACGGGGTGCTTCCAAGTCAAATCTGGAATGTGTTGGGAGCTTCGAAGTATAAAAGATGGCACAAATGGAGTTCAGGACTGCATCTGAGTAATCATTCTCAAGATTATAGTTTGGAGTGTAGGCAAGTAAATTCTGCCTAAATCTCAGAAAGCTATGAATAAAACACATCCTTCTTTCTGGTTTTTTTTCCCAGCCCTATCATTGACTAGGCAAGTTACTAACCTTCCACCATGTTACATTAAATTCATAGGTGTCCAAATGGATTTGGCCCACATCATTTTGTGAGGATTTACTTTCTTAAGTTCTTAGAATGACAGAATCACAGAATCATTTAGGTTGGAAAAGACCCTTAAGATCATCGAGTCCAAACATTAACCTAGCACTGCCAAGTCCGCCACTAAAACGTGTCCCTAAGCACCGTGTCTATATGTCTTTTAAATACCTCCAGGGATGGTGACTCAACCGCTTCCCTGGGCAGCCTGTTCCAATGCTTGATAACGCTTTTGGTGAAGAAATTTTTCCTAATGTGCTATCTAAACCTCCCCTGGTGCTACTTGAGGTCATTTCCTCTTGTCCTATCGCTTGTTACTTGGGAAAAGAGACCTACACCCACCTCGCTACAACCTCCTTTGAGGTAGCTGTAGAGAGTGTTCGGCAGACATAGATGTTTATACGTAATTAAAATAAAGACAATACAGAACTGCTGTCTTAAATGGGACGATGGAAGCAGAGAAGCAAAGATTTGATGAGACTTCTGTTTCAAGGTATTAGCTTTCCCAAGATAAAATATTAACTTTCCTACATAGAGAAAACAGACATAGAAACAGCTGTGTTACACATACAAGGTTTTTGTCCAGGTATATCAAGCTATGGTAAGAATCTTTAGTAGGACTTCAAAATTTCCTTAATTTTGAAGGGGGAGGCGGGGAAGCTTTCTTGTTTTTAAGGGAGTCAACAGTAAACAGTCTCTTGTAATTTTACAAATGACCAAAATAATCTGTACTCTTACCACCAGTAGTGAGATGCTTAGAAACGTTACTACAAGAGTCCCTCTGCACTGTTTCTACAGCTCTAGACTCATTGTTTGGTTGCATGTGACTATCCTTTTGAAGAAAACAGCCTTTCAGAAGCTATCTTTCAAGCAATTTATTTCTGCAAGAGCAATTTTATAACCCATAGGTTTGGCTTAACCCTTTGCATGCTTGCAACTTCCTTTGACCTGGACAGATAATTGGCATTCACATACATATACTTCCCCTCAGCATAATGTAGTCAATGATGAAAATACTTATGTAAATAATACTCTTGCTTTTATTAAAACCATGTGAATCTTTTTTGTGTATTTAATTACACTTCCCTTTTCACTTTTAGTAAAGGTTTTTCTTTTTATCTTAAGAGTAATTTTATCATGCCTCCAGATCTGAAAAACCCATCACTTGTTTGCAGCTCCAAGATAAAAATTTTAACAACTTAGGTATTAACCACTAGAACAGATGATGAAAGAATGTAATATACTTTGCAAAATATTACACATACTTTTGTTAGTTCCAAAGGAGCCCCCATGACTAATGACAGACAGACTCTGAATGCCCACCCACCGAACAGTACACCTGCAGAAGTAGCTTCCTTCACACAGGTCACCAGTCATCTAGATCCAGCCTTACTGGTGAGCGACACCAGCTGCACTGTACATGTAAGTTCCCTCATACCCGAGTTCAACAGATCGAAGCAGGCACACGCGCAGCCCCTGAAGATGGCACAGGTAAGGACGCGCGAGTCCATTCAGAGTAGTCTATTCTGCCACACCTACAACTGGAACTGAGCAAGCACAGGCTACATCGACATTAACAAGCAGGGCAGGACAGTAAGAGAGGTTCTGTCATGTGGGACAGGCATCGCTGAGGTCCCGATGTCCACACCCTACGTGTTGTAGAGGTTTCATTTCAGACCAGCTCTAGTGGGGATCCGCTGGAGAGAATGCCTGTTGACAGCTGGAGCACATTAAGCTCTTCTAAGTGCATCTTGAGGTCTTCGTGCTAAAGGAATACACTTCGCACACACCAAGACTACTCCAGGATGTGAGCCAAAGCACAATGAGGATGATGGATTGATTCACTTCAAAAGTGCACTCCTGGTGTTGGCAAAAAAACACAGCTACAACTTCAGCTTCTCGTGTAATCCAGGTCTACTAATACAATTTCATATACTGGTAAAACTTCACCCTATTTTTACGCTACTTTTTACTGGTATGTGTGACTGTTCTCTGCCCTGCCCTGCCCACACACTGGACCAGAAGACCCAGAAAGGCCTCTCCCAGACAAAATTATTCCAAGATCCTGATTCTTCCTCAGAGAAGGTGTCCTCTGTACAGCAGCCTGAAAATAAAACCGGTATGCAGGTCAAAGCAAAACGATTTGGGGACGTTCCCCCATTCTGCAAAGGTCCGAAGTTGGCCCATGCCTACGCTGGCTCTCCAATATGCCAGAAGGGAGCAGGGGCACTTCCATCATATATTCAACATGGCTGGTGTGGCGTGGCCCGTCCAAGTGCCACGACTGCCCCGGCAGGTCTCAGAGCTCTAGATGAGGGCCCTGCGGGTGGCACCAGCCTTCACCCACTTTTCACTTCCAGCCCTTCTGTTTGGGGGTGAGGGGCGGCTGCCAGCCTGAGGCGCGGCACGGCGGGAAGGGGACGCTGCCCCCCCGCCCCCCCAGCCCTGACCAGCAGCCGGCGGACACCGGCCGCACCCCGCTCGCCCGCAGCTCGAAATCTCGCGAGAGGTGTCCCGGCGGCCGGGCGGGGCGGGAGCGGGGGGATGGCGGGGGTGGCGGGGCGGCTGAGGCGGCGCCAGGGCGGGGGGAGGCTGGCGGGGCGCCGGTGAGCCCTCCCCCGGGCCGGCAGGACGTGCTGTTTCTCCTCACCTAAGTTCACCTCCTGCATGCCGCCGGTGCCGGGGGCGCTGTGGAGCGGGGCCCGGGCCGCCCGCCATGGCCGAGGCAGGAGCGGGAAGCGCCGAGGGGACCGAGGAGGAGCGGCGGGCCACTGAAGGTGGGGGCGGTGGAGGGGGCCGTGGCGGGGGGCAGCCGGTGGCGGGCGGCGGCTGGGTGCCCCCCCCGCCCCGCTATAACGACTGTGGGTGCTGCGTTGCAGTGTGTGTGTGGGGGCGATCGTGGGTACGTATGGGGTGGGGTGCGCCTCTCCGTCTGCTTGCCTGCCTCCGCGATGTGGCACGATCGAGCCCCTGCGTGACTGTTGGTGTGAGGTTGGTGCCCGTGGGGCAGGGGCAGGGGTAGGGGTGTGCGGGTCTCCAGGCGGTGCGCGGCCGTCCGTGGGGTATAGCCTTCCTGGGAGGGCACTGCGGTCTAGTCATGTTCCCAGTTATCACTCCGTGGTGGTGTTTGGGTTTTTGGCTTTGGGGTTTTTTTTTTGTTTGTTTTTTTTTGTTTTTTTTTTTTTTTTGTTTTTTTGTTTTTTTAATTCATGCTGTTGTCTGCACGCACGCTGGCCCAGAGTATGACCTGGACGCTGGAAACTCCTTTCTCCCATTGAAAAGTTCAGTAAAGGGACACAGGGGTGGATGCCACGGCGTTATGTTGTGCGCGTACAGAGAAATCCCGAGTGTAGTGTTCACTCTGTGCTTCTGTTTGTTACTGTTATAGATGTGTCATCATACTGATGCGATGTGGACTAAAAACGTTTTTGTTTTTTTTAACTTAGTATGTAGTTTGCTGTTCCTGATACACAGTTAGCCGTTTTATGTGTTCCTAATACGCTAGTATGGGGGTTTTCTGGTAGGTAAACATAATTTAGTATTTTAGGTAGAGTGATTTTGGCTTCTGTGTGTGTGTGTGTGTGCCTACACTTGTATGATGACCAAGGTTTGATTTTCCTTCCCTGTTCTTAATCTGAAGTTTCTGGTACTAAAACAAGGCTAGTTGTAAATCACCAGCAGCTGACTGTGCTCCTCCTGCCTTGCAATGAGTACGTTGCTTGCCCTCTCCGAGGAGAGTGTTTTGCACAGGGTTTTGAAAAACAGAAGTGAGCAAATCTCTCCTAAATCATCATTGCAGCTCTGTTTAGTTAGCAGCAATTCTTCTAAGTCTAGTAGTTGTTAGTGTTTTCTAAATGTCTGGTGGGTTATGTGTGGTTTAATGTATATGGGGATCCTGGTTGTCTAGAATAATTGGCATTATTCTCTGCCCGTTGCTTCTTTAAATACTGGTATAATTCTGTAGGAAGTAATCTACTGTTTGAAAATAAAGTGGGATTTTTGGTGGAGTTTTTTTGTAGAGTTTTTGCAGTCTGTTAGATTGTGCTTAAAACAAGGTTGTATCATTTCTGTATCATGCACATACAGTAAGGAAAGGAAATAAACAAAATACAGAAAACCCCAAATATGCGGGCATTTCCATTTGCAAATAGATTTGGGAAAGCAATGAACCATAGGCTTTCATGTTTTATTGTGAAAGAAACCCCCCTCTCTGGTTTCTTCTGTTACCCATGTTTATACCTATTCTTCTAACAGATTTTGAAGAAATGGGTCTTTTCTATTAATTTTTTTAATAAAGATAAAAGTATCTTAATTTTTGTGGAATAGGTCCACACTAAGGTTAGCTGCTTAATAGTTTTTTCACTTGAGTGTACATGTTGTTGTTGGTATACTTGCACGTCATGAAAAACGACCTCTGAACTGGACAGTTGACATCCACTAAGTATCAAAATCACTGTAAGAAGAAATAATTTGGTGGGTGATTGTGGGAAGTGAATCATTGTGAATACTCTGTTGAAAAATCCCTGTTTGGAATGGAAGCTGCAGCTGACTTTACGGGCATCAGCATTTTACAGTAATATGAATCAAAAACTCACAAGAAAACAGCTGCCCTCCATTCCTTTAGCAGTATATGAGTGGAGATTCCCCCCCCCCCCCAGTAATGAACTACGATGTACGAGACTCGATTTCTATCAGCAACCTGGTTTGAGCCTGAAAGTGACTGGGAAAGCAGGGTAGCCTTTCAAGGGCTTGTGTAGTATTGTTCATTAGCTAGTTGCAGTCATACTTTTTAATACACTAATAGGTTTGGCCAAATATTTGGTGTTTGAAATCTATCAAGTAAATGTGTTATTTAATTGGTAAGTTGTGATTCTTGACCACTTCTCTTCTGAGTGGTGAAAATAAGTAAAAATAGATGCAGAAAGTAATCAGTTGCCTATGTCAAGGTTTGATTTAAATTTCTGCAATTCCGGATATTATAATTTTTCCTTTCATCATTTTGTGATACTTAAATCCGGTGTTCTTAAGTTCACCTGTGAGAGTTTATTCTCTGTATAGTGGTGTTCATAAGATAGTTTAATTAGTGAAGTCTCTGTATCTTGCTCCTGCATTACGTATGCTTATAAAATTTGGGGGGGGGAAACCTGGTTTAGACAGTACTTTTCTGCTGTTCTCACAACAACAAACAATGAAAATTGTTTTCCCAACTTTCAATGACAGATACTGTGAGCTATGATCTGGATACCAGACTTGCTGTAACTAGTCTTCAGATGCTTTTCATGGCCTATCTTAAAGCTCTAAAGTAAATAAATAAAAAGAATATTTAATAAAATTCTCACTCCTGTTTAGAAGATATGGTTCTTTGTTTTATAGGTGTTCAAATCTGCAGGACCTGTAAAGGGATGCATATCCCAGAACTTTCTTCCTCATACAGTACTGTATGTATGTAGGATATAGGTATAGTTTTCTCATTCTAATGAAAATCTGCATTAGGAATTCATTAAAATAATTTTAGAAAAATAACTCCATGGTAAAATAAAGCAATTTACATGACACAGAGTTATTTGAAATTATTTGACTCAATAGCCATCCTATGTATGTGCTACATGTATAGATAGATATATCTGTAATTGCTTAGGTAATTGGAGATATCTTATATCTTAAAAAAAAAAGGCATATCAATTGTGACAAAACTTAAGAATCCAACTTGACGTCTTGTGTAGTACCTCAGTTTAGAAAATATAGGTTGCTTGTGTGCCTAGATCTGTGTGTGTGTGTGTATTTCTGCTTCTTTGTATGACTGCATTGTTAAGGACTTTAGACTGAGACCCTGAAATCCAGTAAGTACCCAGAGGTTGTGTGCACATACAGTATTTTGGTTCAGAGCAATAGCATTGGTTTGAATTGAATCCCATCATCCCCACTTACTGCTCGTTGGTTTGGTTTGCAGAGCAGTTTTGGTATAAATGAGCTGGACTCCTTTCAGAAGAAACTAAACTAGAGTTTTATTGTAGCAAGGTTAGTGCTACTGCAGGCACATACCAACATGCTCCAACTCCAAACATAAGGGACTGAACCAGTGGTTTGTTCTTAGACAGCTTTAAAACACATGCATTGTAAGGATTTTTGGCCCAATGAACCAGGCTAAATGTGATTTACTGTAAGCTCCCTGAACTACTTACAAATTAGAAACCGGGGCTTCTGCACCAGCTGCTTCTCTGACCTGTTGCTGTTATGCCGTTGTACGTACTACTGTAGACATAGCCTAATAGCTTGTGTGAGTAGATTTAAATTTTAATAACTCATCTAGTGAGACTAAAGAACTCTTATGTGCCACTTTAACTACAGTCACTTCTAACATAATTTTGACTTCTTTAAACTTGTCAAAGCTTGAATTTCTAGCTAAAGGTTTTTGTGCATGCCAGGAACATATATTTGGAAAATACACATTTTAATGCTCTGTGGCATCTGTGGTCTTAGAAATTTCAATTCAAAGCAGCTTCTTTCTTCTCCTTTCCTTCTGCCAGAAAGTTTTTCAAAATAGGAAGCTGGATTGAAAGTGCCTTCTTATTCTTAGAAAGGTTGTGCCAGTGTTACCACATTGTTAACTTAAGCAGCTGCAGAGCTGCAACATTTCTGTGTGGTGTGTACATTTATTCACAGACTATGAAGAGTGCCACCCCTAAGTTTCATAAATGTACTTATTCATTGACGTTTTATTTCAAGCATATTTTACTGTAATATCCTGATAGATGATTTAGGTGTTCGTTTTTAAGCTGGCTAAATGAAGGCTGGCTGACAGCTTTTTTATTAATTTATTAATACCTACATGACTTGCGTTTTCCTGCTGATTTTTTGAGTACTTATGCGCGTCTCTTATGGTTTTCTTTTGATGATTCTAAAAAGTCAAAATAATGTTTTAGTACTAAAGTAATATTTTGGGAAAGCCTATGAGGAGTAAACCTAGCCAGAAAAGCTAACTTTCATGGGGGGTGAGTGGGTCATGAGGTGGTAGTGCATACTCAAGGCAATAATTTTGAAAGACTGTCTTGGGCTTGAACTTGTTGCATGTGACAAAGAGGTGATGTCTGTGGCTGTTGTGTTTTAAGATTTGCATGATAGTTCTATAGCCACCTTGGGTGGGATTCATCTCACTTATCTTTGGATGTCTACACAGTAGATATCCAAGTCTGAGCTAGTTACTTTGGTCTTTGTATAAATACTGGATAGCGGTAGGCACTCTTGGACTCTAATCTAACCAACTGTAGGAATCTATTTTAAATTGAGATGAATCACCCTAGAAATGTTGTATTTCATCTAGCCAACTGTAGGAATCTATTTTAGGTTGAAATGAATCACTCTTCTTCCCTCCAAGAGGGACTAGAATGGCTAGTTCAGATGTGGACATCTTTATTTGTTCAGCTGAATCTCACCTTTTATGGCTGGTGGAGTTTGGCCATACGCTTTTTCTAATAGATTATGTTTGTTTAGGAACTGAAAACCTTAAAACTGTTAGTGGAGAAAACAGCTCAGGAATGTGGTATGCATTTAGAAAATATTATTGTCAGTAACTGGAAAAACATAGTCTCCCAAGCCTTGTTTTTAATGCATTGCATGTGATTTACACAGAACCTTTGCTGAACATAGGAGTATGGTTGATTTCGTGTGTATTTACTTCATATCCCACCCCTAAACAGTAGTTTCATGTAGCTCATTTGCAGTTGTTCACTTTCTTGCCAACCCCCTTGGGGACTGTAATTTAAAAAAAAAAAAAAATTTTTTTTCTTATAGAAAAACACAAGAGAGGTTGTAGTTCAGTAGGGTATGGTCTTGTATGTTGATGTGATGAGAACTGTATACATTGATAACCGTTCCTTAAATACTTTGTTTGCCTGATTATGAAATATACTAAAGTTAGTGTTAAAATAATAGGTTTTTATTTCTGATACACCTACTGGGAATGAGCTATTTTTCATATGGTGTGTTTGTAATGTCTGGATGGTCTTTGGCTTTTTTGCAGAGAGAATGATTACAGTGGGGTTTTTTCAGTATTACTTTCATCTGTCCTGATGTGCATAATATGCTTTTAAATATTAATTTTTAATATAGATAAGCATATATGCTTAATACTGAGAGCCAAACATAGATCATAGACATACATATTTGAGGAACTATTCACTTACCATTAAAATTCAGGTATCAGTATGCCAGGGCATTAGCAAAACTTCAACATGAACAGTAATAATTTAAAAAAAAAAAAAAAAAAAAAAGAAAAAAGTGTCATTTCACATTTGGCATTTTATTTGACTTGCAAACCAGGCTAGTGTAAGTAACAGCATTTGGTGTGGTAAAACAAAGTATCTCTAGTTGAATTAAACTGTTTCTAGTAGTTTAAAAATTGACTAATGATTTCGGTTTTCCAGGAAAGTAAACTTGTAATAAAGAATGGTCTTTCTGGATATTATTTTTCATGAAGCAAGTGTGCTATGAAATTGGGAAATATTTAGTTTTGCTTCATATGTTCTTAGGGGTGTTTGTTTTTGATGTTAATGGTATGAAAACGTTCACAGAAATTGAAAATACAAGAAATTCAGCCAGGTGCGCAAATAAAAGGTAAGAATCCAGCTTTTTCCTGTCATAGAAGCACACCTTGGTTATTGGGGTGCGTTCTAGCTCATTCTCTTTGTGAACTCAAAGATTTTTTTATCCTTTATCCAGCTCTGCCAAAGTGGTATAGCGGGAGAAGTAAAGAAATCTTTTATCACAGTCTACACGAGGTTAAGACACTCAGGGAGAGAGTAAGCACCTTGGAATCACCTAGTAGCATAATGATAGCTATTATAAAGCCCTAAGAGATTATTTTAAAGCGCTCTTACTGACTTCTCAAAGCTGACTTAGCTTTATGAACTGTTTCTGTCTGCTTCTTGTTCAGTGAGTAGTAGATATCAAAAAGATTTGCTCGTCTGTTAAATTCCAAATAATTACTTTTCTACTGTGTTTGGTAGTTGTGAAGCTTTGAATTTATTTCTCTTATTTGTTTTCGTTTGCATTGTTTTGGGGGTTTGGGGGGGGTTGTTTTAGTTTGGTTTGGTTTTTTTTTAAGAATATATATAAAGAATATATGCTGCATGCTGTACATGTCAGGGATCAATACAGAATCTTAACCATATATTGTTGTCTAAGATTAACCAGCTATCTTACTGGCATTTAGTTTGTCACAGTCATAGTATTTAGGATTCAATTTATCACCTAAAAATTGTAGTGTAGAAGTTCTTAATAGGTCATTGTTCCTGATAATCTAAATATTTTTTATTTTCTTAGTTAAGAAAACGAGAAAAGGATGTTGTTAGGAAATGTGGAGGAGATACGTGCAGTATTCAGAATTTGTTGCTTGAGTGTGAGGGAAAATAGTAGTTATTTTGATAATATGAAGGATAAATTGCAAAAGCTGTAAATGAGGTATTTCATTTTGTTGCTTTAACGGGAAGTGGTTTAGAAAGCAGGCTGGCAATCTGTGTGTAAAGGAGTATTTAGGTCAGTGGGTCTGTTCTGTCCTGCTTTGTTCCTAGGACGAAAGGATCTGTTGTGCTGAAGGCATTTTTGTCTTTGATACATGTAGGTTTCTGTTTAGTAAGTACTCTTTCATGAACATTCATGAAGTATGATTATACTTTGATAACTTAATCTAGTAATTTTAGGCTGCTATGACCTAAGTGAATTAAAACTACTCTTTATAAGTAAAGAGTTCCTTTGGAATTCTTGGGGGATTTTTTGTTTGCTTCATAATTGCACGAATTTATAGTAGAAATATAAAATGTGACTATTATGAAGTGATGATTAATCGTAAAAATAAAAACATCTAGCACTTGTGCCCTTGTAGTATTTATGATGTCATTTCTTTTAATGTATTTTTAATATCACTAACTTGAATATGTTGTGTATTTGAAGTAACCAAATTTTCTTTCTGTTGCAGATGCCCAAAGGCTGTTACTTGTTTGTCAAGTATTTATCGATTCTTTGAGTTTCCACCTCTTTTTTTGGAACTTCCTGTGTGACTTAATGAGTTAAAGAGGTTTCTAAAATAAAACAGGGGCTGCCTCTGTGTAGTCTGACTTGGTATTGAGAGGATTAGGCAAGCTGTTGTTCAAGTATTAGCCTATTTTCATTTAACTCTCCAGAGTCATATTCCAACAGAAAATGAGAACCTAGAAGGTAATTTTTCTGGTGTAAAATGTGCTTACACCTAAGAGGAAAAAACCATACGCTGTGTATCATTATTTTTACACATTTTAACCTACCATTTATTGACAGTACAAATGCTAAAAAAAGGAAAGCTCACAATAGAGTCCTGCTGGATTTTGAAAGTACTCGTCTTGGGTTTTGCCTCCTGCTAAAAGTAGGAGATGCTGACTTCCTTAAATGACCTCTCTCAATCCCTCATCTGTCCCTTCATGGAGTTAATTCATTATTGTTTCTAGATGTATCGCATAAGGTACTTTCCTCACTAGCGCATGAAGCCTAAAGGAGTGCCTACATTTGCTGAAACAGAGTTAATTCTGATTCTTTACCTAAACATCAACTGGGTTGATCAACTTTGTGATAGCTTTGCACTGAGATGGAAGAAAAGTGTAATAGTGCTTAGATTCCTTGAGACTATTTTCCTTTCCCAGTAGGTCGCTAGGATTATTTTGGCTTGTGACTTCTCTTCTGTCCCCCCCAGAAACAAAGCAGTTTTCCTTGAGAGGAGAATTGTGAAGGGAACTATGAGGTAGAACTTGACAAGCTTTCCAGACTCTTCCAACTTACATGACTGATGTGCTGTGTAATTGTAGATTTTATGTCAGAAACATAGTTATGGCAGACTTTCATTTTTTGGATGTCCACCTTGTTTAAACAACATAGGTCACTGTATATTTTTTAAGTGTAATTTAGTGTTAGTTGCAGCATTTTGATCTGCTAGCTAATGCCATATCTTGTGATTTTGCAGCAGGATGTCTGAGGTGCTGGAGGATTTAAGTGTAGTCTGCTAAGAGGAGAATACGTGTATTTTTTATATTGCATTGGTCTGTTGATTGGGTTGATGAGATTGTTACGGGACTGTGGGAAGACAATTTACTCTTTTCTGTACTTAGGTTGTAGCAGTGCAACCTCTCTTTTTTGTGTCAGAGGCATAGAAGCCACCCGTGGACACTTTTCCCCCCAAATGAAAATCAGAATGCATACACAATGATATAGCTCTTACTTAATACTGAGCTTTTTTTTCCTCACTCACAGATAATTTCTCAAGAGATGAAAGCTCGTGCATTGCTTCTGGAGTCCCCAGCCTCATGAATCTAATAACTAAGCCCGCTACCACCACTTCTTTCAACGCTTCTGTGACTGAGATTCCAAGGAAGCGCAAAGGAAGTGATTCTGATAACCAGTAAGTAAATGGATTCAGTATGTGTGTCAACATAAATTTGAGAGATTCAACTGTTACTTACGCAACATGGTAACTGTCTAATCCTCTTTCCTTTATTACCATTATTTATTACAATTTCTTCCAAATGCATTCTTTGACAGTCTTGAGTTGTTAAAAATAGAAAAAATAATCCTTATATCCAAGGGATATGTATAGGATTCTATAATGCCATTTCCTGGCCTGAAGTGTCTGGGTAATGTGTCTCTAATGCTGAAATTTCAATCCTAACTCTTTTCTTTGGGGGGGGGGGGGGGGGGGGGGGGGGGGGGGGGGGGGGGGGGGGGGGGGGGGGGGGGGGGGGG
>JAVKLA010000024.1:186772-237748 GCA_034782735.1 Sagittarius serpentarius
CCACGGGCCGCAGGGGAATCTCTGCTCCGGTGCCTGGAGCACCTCCTCCCCCTCCTTCTGCACTGACCTGGGGGTCTGCGGGGTTGTTTCTGTTACATGTTCTCACTCCTCTCTGGCTTCTGAGCCCCAGCACTTTTTTTCCGCTTCTTAAATATGTTATCCCAGAGGCGCTACCACCGTTGCTGGTTGGCTCAGCCTTGGCCAGCGGCGGGTCCGTCTTAAAGCCGGGTGGCATTGGCTGTATCGAGCACAGGGGAAGCTTCTAGCAACTTTTAAAGCCGCCCCTGTGGCCCCCCCCGCTACCAAAACCTTGCCATGTAAACCCATTATACCAGTATTTGTGAGTACCAAATTGCTCATACTGAATTGGCAAGATAACTATTAGGCCATGTTCTGAAATTCTTAATAGATGGTGGTGAAGAATACAGTGATCTTAGGGAAGAAAAAAGATCATTGTCCTTGTTGGAGTAATTCTTCATACTTTCCTGCTGCCAAGTACTCACTGTGTTACAGGTACTGTGGTTGTCTTTCATTTACAATTTTATTACATAGACTTTCCAGTTATTGCTGTATGGTTTGGGAGAACAATTTTTACACTTTAATTGATCATGGTCAGAAAAAATATTTTAGGCCCAGTCTAGGCTAGGGTTGCTCTTCTCATCATTTGACAATAAGATTTTGGAAATAAAAACATGACTAGATTATCTCTCTTTTAAAATTTTAAATAAAAAAATAAAATCAAGCCTGGACTTAAGTTATTTGAATGTTTCATTAATGTTGTTTTCTCCAGGATAAAAATAGCCTTGTAATTATGAAATATCCCCATAATATGTTCACCTAACGGTGAATATTGGAAGTTATGCTTTGGTGTGTTTCTGTTACGCATCGCTTGCTAGATCATTTTTGTTTTAGGAATTTTTGTGGCTTTGCTTTTGTTAGAGGCATAGTAAATTTGTAGCATTTTCTATATCTTCTTGAATTAATGGGAGGAAAGAAGTACCTAATATTAAATATGCAATGTAAAACTCTTATCTTGTTTTCTCTAGGAGTGAAGATGAAGAACATGTTAAAGTAAAAGATTTCAGGTACTAATTTACAATAAAAGTACATCTTCCTAGTAAATACTAGGATTCACAGTAGTAAAATATGAGCTTGTGTGTAACATTCATTAAAACTGTCAAATATTTAACAATAAACTTTTCCCCCCAAATGTATAGTAATTTTTAGAGCTTCCTTGAGGATTTTATTTTCTACTAATTTTAATGAAAGTTGTGTTGCAGAATATCTCAGATGGTTTAGCAAAAACCTGAGGTTAGATTTTTCAAGGTGAGAATTGGACGCAGTACACTCAAGTCATGTGTAGAGGGAGGCGCTGATCCTCAGTCTGTATGAATTTGAGAATCATTTTTTCTAGATTTGTCTATACTTGGAGGTATTTAAAATTTATCCCACATGAAAATGGGTTCAGCTAAAGCATGACAAAGAATTCTTGTTCTGGAACAAGTTTTTGTATAGGGAATTATTCAAGGTTTGTCATTGCACTTTGAAATCACATCTTACCTGAAACCAAATTGAAATTCACATAAAGCACTTGGAAGATCTGAAACGCTATGTGACTGAATGCAGTCATGATTCATCCAAACCAATATTTTAAACTATAGACAAGCCACTTAGTAAAACTAGAGTGGTTTTATAAACTTGTCTTTCATTTGTCATGTAAGCAGATATGTCAAAGCAGAAATACATAATCCACTGTGCTGTCAAAACTATTATTTACACAGTATGCTACCTAATAATTATGAAGTGTTCCTGTAATTTAAATAAAATGGAAGAAATTAAGGTGTTCCAAAATATATTTACAGTTTTTTTGTTTAACTCCAAAATTCATTTTCCTTTACTGAGTATCACAGACTGCTGTACAAGATTGTTTTGTACATTGCTTTAATAACTTTCATGTTGTATTGTTAATTTTTTTCCTTAAGTTTTGGTTCATTAGTTAGAGGAAGAAAAATAATTAGAAGACTCTTTGAAGATTTGCTTAACAGTTATCTCCCTCCAGTGTTTCTTTTCTCAAGCTTATTGGGGAACTTGCTCTTCTCCCTTCCCCTTTGTAAGTGGGGAATGTAACAATGCTTTTTGAATCATCCAGTCATCACCTGAATTTCTGCATCCACCTGTTCAGGTTTCTATAACTTCTTTTGACTCTTAGAGATGAGGAAGATTGTTCTCTTTCCCCAGATGTTTTTATCTGTCTTCCTGAGGTTCACAGTACAAGGAGCATACACAACGTATTACTTGATTTTTTCCTACCTGACACAAAGGAAAAGTTGGGTGAACCTGTAGAGGTGAGAATAGCCGGTAAAATTTTAAATTTTAAAAAAAGCTTTTAGAGAGAGAAAAGTAATTGCTTGGATGAATGACCGAGAATTATTTGTGTGGAGAAGGGATTTATTTTGGGGAAAAATAGTAAAAAGAATAGAAGACTAGGTCTTTAAAACTGTACTTCGTTCTTTCTGAACAGGCTGGGTGTAGTTGACTTTATTACCTTTAATACCTTCTGTTACGGTATACCTAAGAAGAAGAGTTTTGGAGATCAATTAATCAAAACTTGTTGTCCCTCAGTTTGGTTAACTACCACTGGGTCTGGTCTCAGTCTGAAAGGAAAATAATCTTTGTTTTGAGTGGCTAGCTTGTCTTCTGGGTAAGGAGGGAACAGAATGAATTAAACTTTTTTTGATCTACTAGAGGATGTTAGAGGGGAGGAGATAGCTAGAAAAGCTAACATGCTCTGCTAGAAGGAATTAAAGGAAAGGTGACCTGAGGTAGAAATATATTCATGATGTGCACCATCATGTGCATTAGAAGGGGTTTTCTGATGAAAACTGCCCAACAAGAGAAGCTCTCTTTCTGTGGTTGAGTTCTTGGACAGAGGCTTACCAAGAGATGAAACCTGAGACACAGGGCGTCCATAGAGGCTGAAACCGTTTCTGCCACCCTATCAGGTGAATGAAGGGGAAAGCTTTCTGAAATATCTCTGGTGAAATTACATGAGGCATAGCTTTTAATTTCAGTTTCGACTACATCTCGTGTAAGCACATATAAATGTATTGTCTGTTGCTTCTGCTGTGCTATGAATGCTTGTGTTTGTGTCTGTCTTCAATGTGAGTAATTTTTAAGGTAATGAGATAACAAGAAGACATTGCTCATCTCAGATTGTTGTGAGTTCTCGTAAAACAGATTTGAGAGGTCCTTTAGCAAGTGCGGAGAGCATTCTTTTAAAAAAAAAAAAAAAAAAGCAGAATGAATACCCCATCTTAGTTACACAGGCCAGGTAGAGATAGGTCCAGGGAGCAGAAATGTCTTCCAGTGATTACTAATGCCATCAAAAATTCTCTGGTATACAGTAAGGTATCAAGGTATTCGCTTGGACGTCAAGGATCACAAGAAGAATTTAACTTTTATAAGTCTTCATAGCCTCTTGCTCCTGCTATATATAATCAAGTTGTTGCTTGAGATATTTTTTCCCCTCAATATTTCACATCATTATTGTGACCATTTCTGTTTTGTTCAAGTGAATCCAATTCAGTTGTGAAATACAAGTAGCGTATGAAAAACTGTTTCAGTGCAGTAGTACTTCTTGTGATATGTTCTGTTCCCAAAACTGAATTGATTAATTTTATGGGGAAGATCATGTGTTCTACATCTTTCTTAAAATAATTTTTCTTCTTAGAGAGGCTCACAGTCAAACAGAGAAACGAAGAAGAGACAAAATGAATAATTTGATAGAGGAATTGTCTGCTATGATACCTCAGTGCAATCCCATGGCACGAAAGCTAGACAAGCTTACAGTGTTACGAATGGCTGTGCAACACTTAAAATCTTTAAAAGGTGGGTTTTTGGAAACTAATCCTGAAAGTTCTTGTTCTGTCAGGAGTAATACTGTGTATCTTCTTTGATGTTAAGTAAATCAAAGGTCATTTATTTTACGTTTTCTTTCTGAATTCAGTTCCGAGTCTGTTCATTTAAATTTACGTGTTTGTAGCTTCCAGAACTTCATTTCTTCTTTTTGCTTAATATAACAGGAAAAAAGCCACTCTTCAGTGTCTTACATTTTTCGTCTGCTAAGGGTATGCCTTGCAATCGAGTCACTCCTTGATTCTTTTTAAAAATTACAGTGATCAAACAAGTCTGTCTTTCGTTATTTTCCAACCCCCAAATTAAATGTGTGTTCTGTGATTTATCCACTTTCCATCATACTTTCTGTAACAGTAATACCTGTGGTGCCGTACCAATGCCAACAGCTATACTGCTAATAAAAAAGCAGATGGTCTTCATACTCCTGATTGTTATTCCCGTGTTTGTGATTGCATCAATGGTTTGTCTCTGTTGTGGAATTTCATGTTTATCTGTTGCCTTTGAAATTTACAACACCGTGGGAAAACACCATTGAAAAAACCCAAACAACAAAACCAACCAAACAAAAAAAGCCCAACCAAAAACACAACTACATTTTGGGAAGGCTTTAAGTTGAAGGACAAGTAATTTATAAAATATCAAATACTTTCAATGAATTGTTTGTCCAGTGTGAGATTAGGTAAAAAAGTGTCCTCAACAATGGGAACTATGGTAATGCTTACCTAAAGAAACTGATGTAAGTAGTTGCACTGGTTGGGAGCACAGAGAACTCACTTCAGTGATGGGTGGGTTAAGTTTTTTACAGTGTAACCTCATAAAACCAAAACCAGTTGTGTAAAACTAAAATCATGTTTGGACATAATCATCTTTCAAATTTACTTTTTTATCTGCCAAAACAGTAGTCAAAAAGGAATGTTGCAAGACAAAACATACTTTAACAGAATGGTTGATGACTTTGATTACATTAAAGTCTTAAACACCGTGAAATGTTAGAGAGTACCAAGAAAGAGTTATCAAATGTATTTTTCCTCCCCTCAAAAAATAATAATTAGGTAAACTGTAAGCAAAGAACAAAGACTGTCTGCATTGCAAAAAAATAGATTATGAATAAACTTATCTAATAAGAACCCCATTAGTCTTAAGTCAAAAGACTGTAGGAAATGAATTATGCTACTAACTTAACAGTAATAGAATCATGGAATAATTTAGGTTGGAAGGGTTTTCTAGAAGCCCATTGACCCAAGCAGGCTGAGAATTTTGCGTAAAGAAACAATGTGACAAATTAGCAGGGCAGTAATTGCACTTGCAGTTTAAACAAGCATCTACCAGCGCTCAAACATTTGTATTTTAATAATAGTATGTAAAAACTGGGCTCCATCCAGCCCAGTGAATTATATGTGTATCCAAAACAAATGCTTTAAGAAAATGCAAGATACTATGGAATTATAGTGAATACTGAAATTTGCTGGAAAGTTCCAACTGCTCTTTACCTCAAAAAATATCTAGAAAAAGTTGTGGAAATGCTTGCAATGGCTAAAAATTATTTTAGAGTACTTGCCATGGGTGTTAGAACAGTAAATGTAGTGAGTCAGTCTCACATTTAGTGAGACATTCAATTTAACTGCAATAGAATGGTTTTTTGATTGTTGAATATATAGTACTAATGAAGCGTTGTTCATGCCAAAAGACAATTGATAACATTGGAATTATTCAGATTCAGCAAATGTTAAGGATTCTGAAATAGGACTATGAAATGTTCCTAGAAAATTCTGTTCTCATAATACCATTTCTCCATCAGTACATTAAAGGTATTAGAACAGAAGTTTCCTTGTTTTATGCGAAGTAAAGGGCAAGAAAAAACTGGTTGTGTGCCCATATTAATTACTAACATATGTTCATGAGGGTTTTTTTATTTTGAATATTTTTAGAATTTTTAATTATTATTTTTTTTTTGTTCAGCTGTTGTGGTTGCAAAGAAAATTTATAAAGTACAAAACAAGTATAACTCTGTTAAAAGTAAATTTAAAATGCAACTTTTGACATTATGGCTACAAATAATGTTTTCCAGGTTCCACTAGCGCCTATACAGAAGTCCGGTATAAACCTTCATTTTTAAAGGATGATGAGCTCCGACAGTTAATCCTTAGGGTAAGTGGAAGGAAACTCTCAGTTAAATGATGTCCTTACTAAAGCTTGCCATTAACTTGGCTTTTTAGTTGGAGAGTGCTTTTTTCCCATCTTTTCTTCAAGCAAGTGCTTTGATGTGTTTGATAAGTACTGGTTTATAAACTCTTTACACTATACAGGCTTTTTTATAAAGGGGTACAGAAGATGATTTGTGAGCGTGGCAGACAGCAGCCCTTGAAGGAATAATAAATCTGTATACAATCTGCGTATTTAATACATAACATTTTTTATGTTGATATTGAAGTCCATGCAAGTATAGAGAATGCTTTTAATGACGCATAAATATACTTGCAATTGTTTGCTCTCCATTTAAATTTTTAAAGATGTACTTTGAAAAAGATGCAGAAATAATGCTTGAAAGAAAATCATCTTGGTTTTGCACTTTGTCGTATATCCACACCCCTCTACCCTTTCTCATTTGCAACTATTTTCTTTTTCCTTTGCTGCAATAACAGACTTTGCTGAGATCTGTGAGATGACCCAAGTTAGGCTGTTTTGCAGCTGGTCACCTCTTTTCCCAAAGCTGGGTTTAAGAAACTTTAGCTGCCTGTAGTTGAAGGTCTGATTTGGTCCTTGCAATCTTAATTGCTTTTTGATGTTACTTTTAACTTATTTAATTTTAAAAAATTAAGTTTAAAAGTGTGCTTTCTTGTAGTCATCAATATTCACTGTATATTTTAATTGTATGTTTTTAAAGACAGTAACTTTATATTTTCAGGCTGCAGATGGATTCCTATTTGTGGTTGGATGCAACAGAGGAAAAATTCTGTTCGTCTCAGAATCAGTTTGCAAAATACTTAATTATGATCAGGTGGTTATAATTGAGTTTCTTGGTTTGCTTCACCTTGCATTTTCTTAGAAATTTTTAAACTTTTACATTTTATTGTATATTACTAAAAACCAGTCCTTGTGTATCATTTGCTGGAATTTCTTTGATTTACCCTCCTTCAGAGTAAGGCTGAATATCCTGGAACAAAATGTTTGCAAGTACAGTCAGTGTTCCTGACCTGAGTAATAGCACCATATTTCAATTTATCATCCTTAAGGAAACTTCTAGTCTGAGAGGAAGGGATAATTTGAAGATGTCCTAATTTCTGTCTCCAAGAGATTTTCTTTTAAATGATGAAGTGATTTGGGGTTCTTTTTAGTCCAAGGAAAATTGGTCGTTCAGCAGTGGAAGTTAATTAAAGCTTTTCTCAGTAATGCCTTTATGCTCAGATGCACTACATAACACCTCAGCCACAATAACTACCGATGTATATACTCTTAACTCGAAGGAAGCTGAGCTAGTGTAAGTTAGCTTAGCCTGTAGAATAAGAGAAATAGGAAAAATATAAGTACCTTCCATTAGTTGACATTTTACATTATGGACAATTACCACAAATAATCAAGGCATGTTAACTTGTTCATGTATCTATGACTTCTGTTCCAAAAACAGGCTAAAACAGTTAGTGCTTCCATCTGTCTACTTCTATAACTTTGAAACCATTTGTGCTATGTTCATTTTCTTCATAAACGGAAGGGTAGCCAATCTGGACTCTGTTTTATAAATTTTTTTATTTTTATTTAAAAAAACCAAACTACATATTTTAAATTAAAGTAAAATGAATCATCTTATTGAAACAAGCATGAAGCAGATCTAATTTTTTTAAACTTCTACACTGAATTTACTCAAGGACTAAAAAATACCTTTTGGAGTCTCTCACACCAGGCATACCTACTTGCAGATCCATAACATCTTCGCTACTCCAGCCAAAGAGGTTCAGAGAACATGGCTGATTTAACCCATTAATTTCTTAGCTTATTTGGGAATCATTCTACGTCATGAATCCCATCCTGCAGCCTAATCTGTTTGTTACATCTATATATTTTGACAAGGCTGCTATTAGCCTTTCTTAGTGGCACTCGGCATTTTCCCTTTGCATTAAGGTTAGATGGGGACTGAGCAAATGAAAGAGGCTGTGTGTTTATTATACTGCTTTCTTAGAAGCTATTCATTAAACCCATTTCTGACTCTGGCTTATTGGAAAAGTGCTCTCCTTTATGTATGGAGTGATCACACAGCAAGTGTGAGAGTCCAAAATGAGTTGCAATTTGAATCTAGAATACTGCTTGTCAACACAGCTCCTTTCTACCCATTGATTTGATCTGCTGTGGTGAAGATAAGCAATGAAAAAAACAAAATTAGCCCACTTCTGTGAGAATTCCTTCCTCTTTCAAAAGAAGGTAGTGCTGCCTACAGTAGTGCAGCAGACCAGTTACTTTAGGTCAGCAGAGTCAGCAGGTTGAATGGATCTGAGCTAGAGATATTTCTGTCAATATCCCCTACTAAGGAGTGCTGAAGTGAGCTGACCCCTGCTTCCAGGCAGCTCCTGGCTCAGGGGAGCCATTTTGTCCAGCCAAATTAGAGCTCAGAGTCATTAGGTAGCATGACTATTTCTTCCTATTTCCTTACCTTCCCCACCACCCCCAGTAATCTGTGAGTGGAGTTATTTTGTGCATAACCTTCTTCGGCTAGCATCAGGGATCATATTATGTACATAAATAAAACATTTGGTTTTACAGAACTGGTTTTTTGATATCCAACTAAACCTGCTGTTTTTCAAAGGGGAAGTAACAAGTTATGGTTTTACTACCCTGTTTTTATAAAAATAATATAAAACAATGGTGAATTAAATGTGGATCATAATATTGATGTTTAGAGTAACTGTGGTATTTGACTTCTACTTTTTTTTTAATGGTGTAGGAAGTTGTTTTTCTGAGATAAGTAGTATGTGTGAGGTCCTGTTCTAAAACGATGTGGTTCTTTTTTCTTTTGTTTTTTTGGTGTGTGTTGGTGGTTTGTTTTTTTTTTTTAATAGGCCAGTTTAATTGGACAAAGTTTGTTTGATTACTTGCATCCAAAAGATGTTGCAAAAGTTAAGGAGCAACTTTCTTCTTCGGATGTCTCTCCTAGGGAGAAGCTCGTAGATGGGAAAAGTAAGTCATGCTTGAATGTGCTTAGATTTTTTTTTAAAGATATGTTAATAAATCTAGTTATTACGCAGGACATATTCATGTATTTGTGCATAGATGTACAAACGAGGTATAATTTCTATGAACCAAACATATTTGAATGCTTATCTGCTGCTTAGAATGCACTTACAGTTTAAAAGCTAGCCCAGAAAAGAATTTATTTTAGATAATAAGAATTACTGAAATTTGCATTGTTAAACATTTACCAAGATGTGGTCTGACATTCTTCCTACCAGGCATACTACTTTTTTTTCTTGTATTTGATAGGTCTTGTCAGTACAAAAGACCTGATGTAGTCGAACATGGGATAAAATACTTCAATATCAAGAATCACTGTCTTCTCTGAAAATGCTAAGTGTCAATCCTAATTTAACCAAATCTTACTTTGTTTACAGTTATTTCTAATACGGAAAGGGTTATGTACTGTGCAGCTAATGACTATTTTATAGCTGGCTTTTATAAGCATCTTTGCAGTTCTTCCTTGTACCAAATAGAAGTTGAAAGTTTATAAAGCATATTTATTAAAATACCATTCAGAATATCAAGAAAGGTTTAAAAATAGTTTGATAGTTCTTTTTAATTTTGGAATCTGCGTGACAGTCACATTTTCTTTGCTCTAAGTTATTAATTTTGTCCTTACAATTAAAAATGAAAAAAGTCTGAGGAAACTAAACAGTAAGCAGAATGTGCTGGAAGCTAAAATGAAGAAAAAGCCTTGTATTCTGAAGTTTTATTGTTGGATTTTGTTTTTTTTCTTAACTACCTCACTAAATTTTTGTAAGCTGGCTTGCAAGTACACACAGATTTTAAAGCTGGACCAGCTCGACTGAATTCTGGTGCTCGACGTTCCTTCTTCTGTCGGATAAAATGCTGTAGGACCACAGTCAAAGAAGAAAAGGAGTGCTTGCCCAACCCAAAGAAGAAAGGTATTCAGTGTAGATGAAGTGGGGGCTTTCTGTCTTGAAACTTGGTATATTTAAGTTCTGAGTCAGTAGTGTGACCCTTGTAGTTATCACTGGCTTAACAAAGTAGCTGTAGAGAAGTGTAAATATGTACTGGAGACATGTTTTGAAAAACAGTCTAATTGTAGTCTTTCTCCTCCTGATTCACTCCGGGAAAGGAGGGAGGGAGGAACTTGAGTTACAGTGGCTGTTGTAGTCAAATTTTAGAAGTCTCAGGGAAATTTTTGAAAGCACCGGAGCAGATCAGAAGAATGAAACTAAATAATATATGTCTTGAAGATAACTGTGTGAATAAGGCCTGCAAAATCTACTGTTTTAAAGGAAAAAAAGCAAGTAAACCAACTTTTTTCTGATTTAATTTTGTGTTGTGTGTACTTAAAAGTATGAATTTTCCTTTTTTTTTTTTTCTTTTAATAGTAAAGTTAATTTATCAGTGTAATTCCATTCATTTTTCCAGTAAATTTATTTTGGTTCATGTTTTGGTACACCTGTACAGCAGTATACTCTTGTCAAGTTTTCAGTGAATGGATCTTCTTAAAATGTAATTGCCAGCTTTTGCTTAATACATTAGTATTGATTTTTGCAAACGTGTGCTGAAATTGTTTGACCATGAAAAAGGCCTCCTGCTTTTGTTTTTCAATGTAACCTGTTAATGTTGAGAGATACCATACAATAGTAAATTTTAAAATAGGTCTGTAACTGTAAGTAAATAGAATTCAGTCTCATTTGATGTGCCAACTAACTTGGTGAGATAAGAATTTAACTTGTATAAATGTTTCTCAGGAAAGCAGTATTGAGGGAAGGCACCTTGACAGTCTGAGATACGGTGACAAATTCACAGTAGGATAAGTCAGTTTTTCATTTTACGGAGTTGATATATGTTTTCCATAGTTGACAGGAAATCAAATCTATGTAAAACATAATTTGTTCAGAATACGGATAACAAGATTGGCAATTTTTTGAAAGATAATTACTCTAAGACATATAATGTCATCTCTATGCCTTGATGCGTATGAGGGTGTTAAGAGGTAGTAAAGAGTCTACCAGCCATAGGAATGAATGAAAGTGTGTGCTGTAGTTTAAGACTCTTAAAATATTTGTGTTCCTAGAAAACTGAGGAATTCAGAAGCCTAAGATAAATAGAAAATAAGCTGGGTTGTTTGGGGTTGTTCTCTCAACTGATTCTTTTAGCAATTGCAGTAAGCATATGTTAAGATCATTATGTTCACAAAAGGTAAATTGATTTAGAAGCTACCAAGTGCCTCTCCAGTTTATTTTGATTTACAATATGTACAAAAACATATAGAGAAATTGATCTGTGGGTTACCAGACTGTTGGTTTACTTTTTTTTTTTAATTGTGAGACTGTGTTTGAACTGCCAACACCTATAACTTATCTTCCTACATCTTACATAGGGTTAGAAGCACTCTCTCCAGGTAAGCCAAAATTAAGTAGTACGTAATTAATTAAAACATACTCTGTAAAATTATCTATAGCCTTGTACAGTTGTTGTAGGTAAGCATAAAATATAGTTGCTGGTCTCATGGTGAATGGAATAAAAAAAAGTAATTCAGTTTACCTTTTTGAGCCATAACTGCTTCTTATTTCATTTCTTTTTATTAGATCACAGAAAATACTGTACCATTCACTGTACTGGGTATATGAAGAACTGGCCTCCTAATGAGGTGGGAGTAGAAGAGGAAAATGATGTAGAAAAGGACAGTAGTAACTTTAACTGTCTTGTTGCAATTGGGAGGTTACACCCTTATATTGTTCCACAAAAGAGTGGAGAGATAAAAGTCAAAGCAACAGAATTTGTTACACGTTTTGCCATGGATGGAAAATTTGTTTATGTAGATCAGCGGTAAGCGTTTTGTTCTTTAATGAAGAGAAAATGAAAATGACACCTCTAGTTAAATTTTGTAATACTTCCTTGTCAGAACTGTAATTTCTCAAGCAGGATAGAATTTCTTGGTGCTGTACACGGGAAGCAGTTCATTCTGAATCTCTGAGTAGTTGGGCTTTGGTTTTTTTGTCAAACATAAAACATAATATATAAAAGTGTATTGTCCTATAGGAAAAGGTGAGCTAGCAAGATTAATATATGTCATAAAATGTATTCATGTGCTTATTTATTTATAAAGAAAAATCTCATTAGAGCTTCATAGATATGCATATGACTTAAGTAATAAACACTTAACCAAAAATGATTGCTTCTTAAAATCCTACTATTTGGAACAAATACATTATATTTAAATGAGGTACCAAATTATTTCGTTAGACGTGAAAGCTAAGTTCCTATTTTCTGAACCTTCTAAAGCAGGCTTTTATTTGTTGTAGAGACTGAGTTACCAATTTGCATTTTGAATTTCATTATTGTCACTGGAAGCTTTTCATTGCTTTTCAGTCATCTAAAAGTGTCAGTTTAAACCTGTTCCTTAAAGAGGCAGAGCAAAGTTCAACTACTAAATTTTTTTAATGACTCCTTGTGTGTGACCAGTAGCCTGACTGGCTAATGGGAAGACCTAATGATTATCAGTATTTTGTGTGTACATGTGGTTTGCATGTTTAAGCACTGTTATTTTGTCTTTGAATTGCCGTTCATTGCAAATGGATAATTTGCAGCGAATAGTATTTCCTGTTGTTTTAGAGCTATACTAATGCTATTATCTTTTTCCCAAACATGAACACAAGCATCTGTTTCTTTAAATACTAATTTTCTGCTTTATCTGATACTGAAGAAAAGAAGCTTTGCAATTGTTTGAATCCGCTGTAGTTCATGTTTTTATTTCTAACAGTGCAACAGCAATTTTAGGGTATCTGCCACAGGAGCTTCTAGGAACTTCTTGTTACGAGTACTGCCATCAAGATGATCACAATCATCTAGCTGAAAAACATAAAGAAGGTACAGAATAATTGGTCCTCCCAGACTACTTGCAACTACATGTAACTGCTGTGTGAAAACACTACAAATCAAAAAATCAGAAGCTAAGAATTAATAAAACTAAACAATCTTAGCATTGTCCTTTTCTACATCTGCATTAAGATATACCCGCATAAAACTTGTAAAAAAAAGCAGGGCAAACTTTTGTTGTCTTGGATCTCGATGCAGTGCTTTAATTGCACGAGAATAATGTTAATGCTTATTTCAACCCTCTGCTTTGATTATTTATAAGAATGAGGAAGGAATCCTGAAGAGCAAATGTGTCTAATCATACAATTAAAGACACCTATTATGAAAGTTCACCAAGTCAGGAGTCTCCCTACTAATGGTTTGCAGAAACTTAGTAGTTGAGCTTTAATTTAAGATTAATAACATTGCTGAAACTATAGTTTGATTTTAGTAGGGGTCTTGTCCTGTCAGTTGTTCTGGCATTTAATTTGTATTTCTGGCTATCAAAACCATTTTGGTTTTATGATGCTATAAAACTTTTTTTTTCTTTCTAAGTATAAATATGGTGATTACAACTTTCCTTTCTTATCTAGTGTTGCAGAATAAAGAAAAAGTATTTACAAATGCCTACAAATTTAGAGCAAAAGATGGGACTTTTATTACTTTAAAGAGTCAGTGGTTTAGTTTCATGAATCCGTGGACCAAAGAACTGGAGTACATTGTATCAAACAACACTGTGGTATTGTAAGTAATTCACATGAATCCCTGTGTTATTTTTTGTCTTAATTACAGTTAACATTAACAGACAGCAACCTGTTTAAGAAGCAGAACTAGACTAGAAAACATCAACACTGCACAAAAAGTGGTTGAGTAACCTGGAAGAACATTTTTTTGCATTTACCGGTTATTTTTATTTCAGGCTTAAGTCATGGATTTGGCCCTGAAAACTGCTATTTCCCAGTAGAGAAAATGAGGTGAAAGAGTTTCTTATTAAAGGAAGAAAGGAAGGATCCTTTAAGAAAAGTAGATATGCATAAATGGAGATGTGAAGTTAGTTCTGCTTTTCCTTCTGAGTTTTACAAGACTGCATGTGTCAGTTGACCTAATTTTAAGTGCTGCCCTACCTACCATTTGTCAATGTGGAGAAGCATAATTGATAGACCATAGAAATGCAAGCTGGGACAAAAGGATACTCTTCAAATTGATTGCTAGGGAGGAGCCTGCGAGACAGTAAATGTGTATGTTTAATTCTTCTTTTTTTTATTTTTAATTCTTCTTTTTCATTCTCTGTTCTTGGCAATGGAACTATAATCTGGATTGTTCCGATGATACTGAGGATCTTTGCCAATGACTGGGTTTTTTAGAGGGGGACGGATGGGATTTTATTTCCATTAAACCAAGTTGTCAAGGGGGCCTTTTACCTGTTCTGTAGCTGGTTCATGTCTTAAGTCAACATCACCCACCTATTTTGCCCATGTCCTTTTTCCTCAAGAAGACAGAGAAGAGCAGTTAAGACAGTCTATGCTGCCCAACAGCCAAAGGCCACTTTTGTCTGCCCTGGAGATCTGGGCATCTGCAGCTGTCTATAGGAGGGAAGGTAGGCAGCAGCGGCTGGCAGAAGGTGGCCACTGACCTGTCCTTGTAGCAGTTGTTTCTGGTTAACTGGTGTCCCTCCTAGTAGCAAAAATGGCAGCCTTGTTCTCTTGTCATGGAACGCAGACAAC
This sequence comes from Sagittarius serpentarius, assembly GCA_034782735.1. Lineage (NCBI taxonomy): Eukaryota > Metazoa > Chordata > Aves > Accipitriformes > Sagittariidae > Sagittarius > Sagittarius serpentarius. Next base: position 201,469 of record JAVKLA010000024.1, read on the forward strand.
TGTGTTGGCCTTTCTTCTTTCTTTGGAGAGAAGTGGAAATTAGTATTTCACCCAGTGCTTCAGAAACAGTACTAAGAATTGAACATTGAAACGTGAGGAATATCTCATTTTTTTACTAGTTTGAAGATGTTAGTTTTTACTCTGTGTAAAGTAGTATTGAAATCAAACATAAATATGGTGGGGTTTGCCTTTGAAAAACTTGCTGATTTTTTTGTGGGTTTGTTTGTTTTTTATTTATTTAAATCTCAGAGGTCATAACGAGTCAGCTGAAGAACAGGTCCTCTACGGTTCCCAGCCTGCAGAAGGCAAGTGTTGCTTCTTACAGTTATCATAGGTGCATCTCCTGATCAATCATAACAATTTTAGATTTATTCAATCCAGGAACTTTTTTGTTCTAGGTTGTTGTGCAAGGAAGGATTAAATTTTTTTTTTAAAGCTAATTCTGGTGACAATTTCTAGTTACTCACAGCATCCCTAATTCATATCATTCACATAACTGTGATCAGAAGGGCTTATAGCATACCTTTTCCTTCTAGCAGCTTCTGCTATAGCTAGGATTTTAGTTGAAAGGATGATATGCTTCTGTCACCGACTTCATATTTTGCCTGGTTTTCTGAAGAAATGCAATTGTAACGTCTGAGTTTACCTATAGAACATAGGGTGATACTGATATTGATATATATTTTGTTGATATTTTTCTGCTATGCATAGATTCTGATTTCCACATGCTGTTTTATCATCTTGCTATAAGGTTTTTTATTTTTGCTTTTGGAATTGTTCAATAACTGAGTCTGTGAAAAATCCAAGGGTTTTTTCCTCCTGTGTTTTGCGTGACAGAGACTGGAAGTGGTAATGATTAAAGCAAATTTCATTACTGGAGATCAGCAATTTTCACAAATATATTATTCATTTTTCTTTATATTTCAAATAAGACTTACAACACCCTCCCCTATGAGTTAGTGTTTTAAAGAATTTAATTTCTGAAAATGAGATAGAGAACAAAAACTGCTTTGAAGTGAATCCTTGAGGCGATTGTTCCTTGCTGTGTAATGAAACTGCTACAAACTTAAGGTTTTGTTTTGTTTTTTTAACTGTAGATGCTGTAAAACAGTCTTTAGTAAGTGTACCTGGAATGTCCTCTGGAACAGTTCTTGGTGCTGGAAGTATAGGAACCGAAATTGCAAATGAAATATTAGAATTGCAAAGGTAATAAACGCTTAACATCATACATTAGGCTTTTAAGTAAAGATAGAGAAGAGGTATACATGATTATGTGGGGGTCGTTCAAGTTTCATTTTTATTGTGTTATATGTATAAAATACTTTTAGGTTGAGCAGTGGCATTATGAGATACCAATTATAACCTAATGTTAGTCTCATGCATGGCAGAACACAGCACTGGTGTTGATAAATAGTTTTGTTCTGGGCATGCAATTTCCTTCGTTAATGAAAATATTATTTAACTATGACTCAAAAGCATTACTGTGATGCAGCTTCTTCACATGATGTTGAAATGGGTAGATAAACCATTTGGGAATGAAAAATCAGTTGTCTGTGAGTATTGTTTATATTTTTCTGATAGCGTCGCTCTTCTAGGAAAACTTTTCTTGAAACAGTCCCCAGTGGAGTGCTTTCATAGTCTGCATTGTCCCTTTCCTGATTATCCTGAATGTAGACTAAAGTGGTAGTATAATTTCCTCCCAGTACCCAGCCATAGATAAAAAAAAACCACCTCCCTGCGTCATTCCAAATGGGAATCAATACAAGAATCAAATTAATAATTAAAGATTGACCCTTTTAAAACTAACTAGTTTTAGCAGGTACACAGCATAGCCAAAGCATTTGAAAAGAAGAAACATAATTTTAATGTGAAGATATCCTTATGTATTTTTTTGTGTTGTGCACCCACAGTGGTGCCTGACTTGCTTACAGAGGGAAGAGTTATTACTCTATGTCAGTTTGCACTTTATCAGCATTTGTCGTCTAAGAACATTTTTTAAAAAGTCTGAGTCCCATAATTCCAGGACTTTGGGATGCACATGCACAGAAGTCTGTTTTCAGTCACAACTCTTCCAGGAATTAAAGCTTCATCAGAAGGTCCAACCACTTTTGTTAACATCAAATTTAGGATAATGGTACTATCATCTCATCAGTACAGAACAAGTTATCTACGTGTTAGCTTTGGATAATGAAGCTGTCCTTCAGACTTTAGATCTTATACTTCCAGTTCCAGATAAAAGAATGCCAAGAAATTCTTTATGTCTGCAGAGCAGTGTGTTCCAAGGTCCCATATGTAGTTCTTTCCACTGGCACTTAGGCAACTGGACTTGAAAAAGTAGTAATATTAAGTCTTCCAGGAAGAAAGTACACCAGTTTTGGCAACAATGGTAAAGGTGTAAGGAATAGTTTCATATCATAGAACATCCTGAGTTGGAAGGGACCCATGAGGATCACCCAAGTCCAAATTCTGATTCTACATAGGGCAACCTAGAAGTTAAACCATATATCTAAGAGCGTTGTCCAAACACTTCTTGAACACCGACAGGCTCGGAGTCATGACCACTTCCTTGGGGAGCTTGTTCCAGTGCTTGATCATCTTCTCGGAGAAGATCTTTTTCCAGATATCTTCCCCTGATACAGCTTGAAGCTGTTAACCACGTCCTATCACCCAACACCAGAGAGAAAACATCAGCACCACCCTCTCTGCTCTCCTTCGTAAGGAAGTTGTAGACAGCAATGAGGTCACCTCTCATTCGTCTCTTCTCTAACCTGAACAAACCTCGTACCCTCAGCTGTTCCTGATAAGTCATGCCCTCTGGTCCTTTCACCATCTTTGTTGCCCTATTTTGGACACATCCTAATATTTTTATATCCTTCTTATATTGTGGTGCCCAAAACTACACGCAGTACTTGAGGTGAGGCTGCAGCAATGCTGAGTCTAGTGGGACAATCACTTCTTTTGACTGGTTATCTATACTGTGCTTAATGTGCCCCAGGATACTGTTGTCCCTCTTGGCCATCAGGGCATACTGTTGACTCACAACGAGCTTAGCATCAACCAAACTCTGCAGATATTTCTGCAGTGCAGCACTCCAGCCTCTTGTCCTCCAATCTATACATACATCAGTATGCCATAGCATAGACAGCTTCTGCTGTTCCGGTAGTGGTCTGACTCATCAGCTTGTCTGCGAGGATGTTAAGGGAAAGAGTGTGAAAAGCTTTACTAAAGTCGAAGTTAACAACATTCAGTGCCATCTCCTCATCCACCAAGCTAGTCACCCCTTATAGAAGGCTGTCAGGTTGGTTAAGTGTGATTTCCCCTTTGTAAGTCCATGCTGAAGTCCAGGATTACACATTCTCTCTTTGCAATGTGGTTGTCTTCTCAGCTGTCTTTTCATCTGAAAACAGTATTTAATTTTGCGAGGGGGTAAAAACCATGATCAGCGCCTGAGTGTGATGAGTGATAGTGGTGGATGTTTCTTACTCTGTTTCCAGTATTTTGGAATCACCTTCCAATGATGAAGTTGCATCCCTTTACTAGAATAGCCAAATTGCACAGAGAATCATTCATTTTCTTTAAAGGAAGAAAAGAATAAACACTTCAGTTATGATGGGATGAAAAGATTGCTACTTAAAAATAAATTAAAATCCATCCCACAGCATGTTGGCAGGTTGCTGGGATTATCCAGCAAGGAGGAGAAAAAGCACTGGCGACAAAAAATGGATTGATATCCTCAACAGTGAAGATGGGATGTTACATTTTGGTAATGTCCTTATGTCGTGGTTTAACCCCAGCCAGCAACTCAGCACCACGCAGCCGCTCACTCACTTCCCCCCCACCCAGTGGGATGGGGGAAAGAATGGGAAAAAAGGCAAAACTCATGGGTGGAGATAAGAAGAGTTTAATAGAACAGAAAGGAATGACACTAATAACAATAATAAAGTGACAGTAATAATAAAAAGATTTGACTACACAAGACAAGTGATGCACAATGCAATTGCTCACCACTTGCCGACTGATGCCCAGGTAGTTCCTGAGCAGCAATCCCCCCAGGGCCAACTCCCCCTACTTTACATACTGGGCATGACGTCCCATGGTATGGAATACCCCTCTGGCCGGTTTGGGTCAGCTGTCCTGGTTGTGTCCCCTCCCCACTTTCCTGTGCCCCTCCAGCCTTCTTGCTGGCTGGGCCTGAGAAGCTGAAAAGTCCTTGACTTAGTTTAAACATGACTTAGCAACAACTCAAAACATCAGGGTGTTATCAACATTCTTCTCATACTAACGCAAAACACAGCACTGTACCAGCTACTAGGAAGACAACTCTATCCCAGCTGAAACCAGGACACCTTGTGAATGTCCTCTCATCAGTACCCCACCTATAGAGGGAAGGAGAGTCACTTTTTATTATACCTTTCTGAAAAGACTAAGTAAGTTAGCGAAAGTTCTTATGTCTGATGGTTAATATCCAGGCATGACCCGAGAGCTTAATTTGACTTGTTCTAAACGCTTCAGTCAGCTCAATGTGATGTTCCTGATTGAGATCATCTGACCTTTGCTGAAAATGCTCATCTATATGAGCATACGTGTTATCAGCTTAAGGAAACCAGTTTATTAAATGATGAATAATAAATCTGCTGGATGATGGAAGAATGAATGCATTCCTGGGCAAGTTTTCTTTGAAGCTAGCCCTTGAAAGTTATGGTATTTGTGTTTTTAAGAACCACAAGCAATGTTCTTTCTCTTCATATTGCTACAGAGGCAACAGTTTCAGGAGCAGTATCTTCCTAAGCAACAGAGGGAAGTTTTGTGAACTTTGTATGAAGATCTAACCACCCCATTACTCCTTCTGTGGCAGTTCAGGAGGTCACAAGAGAGCAAAGTCTATCTGTTTTAATCTTAGGAAACAGAAGAATCTATTACAGCAGACAGAATTGTGGAATTTGGAGAAGAGATTATGGTACTGAATTAATATCCCCAATTTGGGGGAGTTTCTTTTTTGTAAGAGTGGGATTTTTTTTTTCGGTCTGTTTAAATGGAATTCAGCTGTATAGTTGAGGCAGGTATGACTGAGGCCTCTTTAGGGGTATTTCAGGGCAGTATTTATTTCATATCCTTCCTGATCCCAAAAGAAAAATGGATTTTTCTCGTCCATTACAAACCTTACAGAAAGTGAGCTTATTTATCAAAAAGTTCATCTTCCATAGTATTAACACTGGCATAATTTTATTTCTGCCTGTCTGCCTATCATAAGCTTGAAGCTCATGATGCTTACCTCCCTGTCTGTCAGAGATTCATTTTGTAGACGTCTTCATTTCATCATATAAGTAAAGCATGGCTTTATGCCTTTAGGGAGCAGCAGTTTTAAGGCAGCAGGATGTTTACCCCAGTTTGATTTACCAGATCATCTCTTCAGGAAGAGCACAGTGATAGTTCAGACTTGCTTCTAATTTAAAAAGTGAGGCTGCTAGCAGAAATAAAATACTGCAAGTTCTGGATTCAAGGAACTACTTTCCAGGACAAAGATTTGTGAAAGTGCTGGCAGTGATGAGCACATGCCTCAAGAAGTTGCATCAGGTAATCTTATTTTTCAAGTCATTGATTGAACTTAGTGTTTTTCCTGGTTACGTTCACATCTTGAACACTGGTTAGTAAATGAAACAATGTTATGCTGCCTTCTTTGGGAACAGTCATCTTATTTCTCAACTAATAGACTGAATGTCATAAGATTTTTGGAAGGAAGAATGTTTTGCTTGCCAGCCTCATCAGCCACAGTGATCAGAGCCATTTTAGTCTTGTGCAGGTGGGTTTGTTTCAGCGATCTTAGTTGTCCACAGACACTGGAATTTGAAAAACTAACTTGTGCTGAAACTAATAGCCCAAGAAGTTGCTATGCAGGTGAAAGAAAAGTTGAAGAGCAAAGTCATGCAGAATAAGGTAAACTCTGTGTCCAAAGGAAGGGCAGTTCTGAAAAGAAGCCAGCTATGGGAGGGAGCAGTTGCACTGTGTAACTGAGGTGTCTGGCATCATACTCATCCTACAGCCCTGTATCATGGGGGAAAATAAACCAGAGATGTTCACAAATACAATTGGCCGTTGAAGGCCTCATCAGTAAGAACTGAATGTTTCTGGAGATGTCTGATTGTAGCTGCTTGCGCCCAGATGCAGTTCACTTTTCCAGAATCGTTGGCGAGATCAGTGCTGTATTTCTTTCCAGCTGAAGAGTAGAACGTCATGCTATTTCTTCATTTTTCTTTTGTATGAAATCAAGTTACTATCTTGCACACACTGAGGCAATCAAAATTACACAAAAGAGTGATCAACAGAGGCTAACAGCAGCTGTTTTTCATCAGATACCTTTGTGACTACAAACATAATCCAATAGGATGAGTGCATTTACTATCTGAATCTGCTCTGCACTTTTTTAATATCAGTAAGACACAGATGGTTCTCAAGCTGTGTATCAGGCATCACAAAGTTTTTTTCTAAAATTTCAGGACTATGCCTACAACTCTATTTACAAGCATATCTGAATTAAATTAGCATCTGATGAATGATCACTTCAGTTACAGCAATGCTATAAATCTATTCAATCTGGAGTTTCTGTCTCAGCTTTTAGAGATGGCGGTATTGCTTATCAAATGGCGCATTGGATATTGGAATGTAGGGAACTAACAAATACTCCATAAAAATAACTCAGCTCCCTTAAGATAGGCTGTTTATTCACCCATTTTCTATCTTTCCTCCAATCCCTTATCACATTTTGGATCTGAGGAAGTGATGGAAACAAGCATCCAGAGTGCCCCAATTCTTCCATAGCCTTGTCCTTTGGGAATCAGGAAGAGCAGGGCGAGATGGGAACAAGCTGTCCAAAGGGCCCTGGTACAACATTTTCACTGTTAGTTTCATCTCTGGCATGTTTGAGGGAGGATGAGAAGTTTCTCAAAGAATTCTGGTAACAAACAAGTGGTCTTTATTTTTAGTTGGAATTTTATGAAAATATGGAAAGATGGGTGTAACAAAATAATAGTAGGGGGAACATTAGAAGGATGTGTTGTTTTCCTTCCACCATTCAGCAGAAATTCCTTACGTTGTCTGGATTCTGTATGTATTTGAAATGTACCTGTTTGTCCCAGTGTGCATAATTCTGAAACCTGTTACTCTTTGGTTTGTCAGTGGTGGTGATTCAACAGAAGAATAAAAGTGTGCTTAAGTAATTATGACCCATGGCCTTTATTGATCTCTTCTGCTTTTTGTGTTATCAAAACTTGGAGCAGGAGAATTTACAGTCTTCAGGAGAATTTAATACAACATTGTCTCAGATTAGCTGGCTCATGCTTCGTCACTGGGGAGGTCTGGTGGGTTCTGCAACACACAGGCTATTTTTCAGTTTATGATCAATGTGACTTGGTAAATCAACTAAACATATACAATTGTAGGTTGCATTCTTCACCATCTGGGGAGTTAAGTCCGTCACATCTCTTGAGAAAGTCACCTTCTCCAGCTTTAACTGTAAACTGCAACAATGTGAGTATGGCACTGCCTGTAAAAGTCTAAAAGTAAAAGCCTATGTTTGAACCAAATTTCCCTCACTTGTGTTTTTGTGAGAATGTGTAAGGTATTGCCAACTATTTGGCAGCTATGAAAGTCTTTTGAGAGATGTGACAGCAGCAGGAGTTCCAGCCTCATTTACAGGGGCATCAGTTCAAGCCTTAAGGGGCTTAAGGATCTCTGCTGAAGCTCTACAAATATGCTAAATATGAGTGTGATTCATGCGATGAGGGCTCTTCTGGATTTGGAATTGCATTAAAACTTTTGCTAAGTGACCATCAGAGAGTAAAAGTGTTTCCACCTGCTCAGTTTGACAACCTAAATAAAATATCAGTTCTTGTTTTCTCTCACTTGTACTTTTAATGTTCTTGAAGACTCTTTTTAAAAATCTATGCTGTATGTTCTCAGTTTTGAAATGTTTAAAATTTTTACTTCAAAGGTATTTCAGCAGTCTTCTAAAAATTGATAGAATATGCTGGTTTGCTAATCTAGTAGTGCTGGTAACACCTCAAACTATAAGTATCATAGTTATTGACCATAGCTATGGAATAATCAACATATTTTTCACCTTTGTATGTTGTGTATTGTGCACTGTATGAACAAATGTTTACTTCTCTATCAGCACTTCTTTGAATGTAAATTTCTTTCCATTTAAAGACAGTTTATCTTCCCACTGCAGTTTTCATTTTCTAACAAGATTATTCTGGACTAGGGATCATTTTGGCTTCCTCCCTTTTTTATGATCAGTTCTCCCCTGCCTTACCACAAGTCCTTCTCCCTGAATGTTGGTTGACTTACATATACTGAACTCTAAATCATGCAGCATCTCATCATGAGGATAACTTAATTGTATTCATTGCAGGTTTTTCTTTGTTCTGTGCCTTGGTATCCCATTTGTTCCTAAAATGCTTTTGTAAAGCATTTCAACTTTATTAATTTCCTAGTAGAAGATACACAAGTCAGGCAGTCCAAGAAATCTATCCTGCTAAATTGCGTGTATGTGTTACATGAAACAAATGGGGGGCAGGGGGGAGATTTTTTTTTCTGGTATGTTTGGGTTAGGATGACTTCCATTTCTATTGTTGCTAGCCTCATTTTTCTGAAGTGCAAAAAGTATTTTAAAAATACTTAGATTTTTATCGTGATAGTAACAAGATGCAAAATAATAGAAAATATACAAGTTTATAATTCATATAGTTTAATGCATATAGAACATGGGAGGTATGAGGGTCTTTTTTTATCTTTTAACTAGAATGTGTTCACAAACATGATGTCACTGGGAATTTGTAGTTTATGGTACTAGGCATGGAAAGTATATACCAGTACAATTTGTTGCGCTGAATTTACGTGCTGAATATTGAATTAGACTCTCAATAAAGCAGATACCATCACTGTGAAGTACTTTTGACAGATGTGTAACACCTTTTATTTAAGCCAACTTCAGTGCTATGTGAACTTCTAAAAAAAATTATTTTTAAATGCAATAGATCTGCCTGTTGATGCATATTTTTCATTTACTCTATTTAGTTTTTAATACTTTGACAGCAATTTATATAGTTTCTGTAATGTAATAATTGTGATTAAATTTAGGACTTAATTCTGTCCCTTTTACTACTTCTGTTCTTTAGGTGCCAAATAAAGAGTTGATTCAGTTATGTCCTTCAGAAACAGAAGTTCTAGAGACTTCAGAACAAAACCAGGGTGCTATTCCATTTCCCAGTAATGAACCTCTTCTCAGTAAGATTTATTTCTCTTGTGGATATTTTGGGGGTTGCAGGGGAAGACATTTCTGATAAAGGCTGTAATTTTTGAGTGCACCACTTTACAACCATGTATAAATTGTAAAATTATTTGTCTGTCTTTCTGAAGATGAGAGGACTCTTAAAACAGACGTGTTTTCACTGGAAGGCAAACAGCAGAATTTGATCAGTGATTCAATCTCATGACAAAAATAACATCCTGTAACAGAAGTTTACCATTGCATTCTTGCATGCCACAGTTTTAATTAGGTAATTACTAGTTCTCTCTCCAGAACAGAGAGATGGGTAAGGAAAAGTATTTCAGTGCAACGTAAGGGAACTGGCTGTAATTTGTGAACTCTTGTCCTTTTAGCACTTTATCTCTTTAACTCCAGTCTGTGAATAGTCAATACAAAGGGCTAGTCAAAATGTTTCAGAAAGAAATTTTTTTTTTTCTTTCCCCTCATTTAAGCATGCATTAAGGCAGCAGTTTGTCTGGATATAGGATTCCCTGGCCCTGTAAGAGGAGAATGTCATTGTATTATTTTTAACATAAAAGGCAAAGTGCTATAAAAGCAATGTTTATGCTTATCCTGTATTTCAGCTCCCCGAAACTTTTCCATCTCCCTCTTCTATTTCAGTTACTAGAGCTTTAGTTATTTATTTATCACCTATAGCTTTCTTCCAGTTTATCTACGAGTCCTTTATATATTAAAAAAAAAAGAAAGAAAATAAAGCTAATCTTTAAATAAGGGTTTGGAGGAAGAAAAAAAACCACAACCAACCAAAAAAAACCCCCCCAAAACCCCACCAAAACCAACAACAACATTTATCCAAGACAGACAAGGAATGTTTTAGATTGATACTTGAGCTAAAGCATTTACCTTACTGTTGTTAAAGGCAAGGGTATTGTGTTGATTTCTAGGGCTAACACATAGCAACTTGTAAGATTTCAGTTCATCCAGCATAGTACATCAGATAAGGATTCAGGTACACAACTGTGTTTCCCACTAAAGTGACATAAAGTAGAAAGCAGTTTTCCACTTCAGTGACATGAACTTCGCTGCATGGATACAAGTTTTATTAGCTAGCAATTGGAGGTAGTCCAATGGATTGGCCAGATACAAGTCGTCATCTTAAATCAAGTTATGTATGTCTTTGCAGCTGTCTGTGAACTGCCATTATTCCTATTACTTGAAATGTTTGCCTCTGCTTCAAAGGAAGGTGCTGTTTAGAAACAAATGCTTTGAAAGTTACCATATTCTTCATGCTTTGTACTGCTTACCTTCATGTTTTAATAATTTTATAGGTGGTAATCCTCAACTGGACTTTGATGCAATATGTGAAAATGATGACACTGCTATGACAGCTCTTATGAATTACTTGGAGGCTGATGGAGGGCTTGGAGATCCAGCTGAACTCAGTGATATACAATGGGCTCTCTAGTTTTGCTTTTTCAAAATAAGAAGGAATGTAAAATCCGTAATACGCAACAACTGTGCATCCTCAGTACTGTATTATAATTTTTTAATGTTTCATTTGAATTCATACTTACTGTCTATATATTTTTAAAGAGTGAAGCCTTGTTCAGAGAGAGACAGTTTCTGCTGCACCTATGGAAAAATGCAATATTTTTTTCATGATGGGGAAACCTTGAAATTTTAATATTGAACCATCTGTAACTGGAATGCTTAAAACACATTACTATATTTTTGCTAAGAAGCTTTAACCAAAAGGTACTGTACAATTTACAGGAATATTTTTTCTTAGTTTTAATACTTAAACTTTTATTTATTGTTTTTGTTTCAAATGGCAGAATATTGATTATCCATGTTACTTTCTGTAGGACGTACTGTACTTACATAGTTAAAGAACATTTGTAACTATTAAATTTCATTGAAATGATGATTTGCACATACTACAGTTGTAAAATAAGGTATTGTAATTCTGAAATGATGCAGTTTGCGATTTCTTGCACTTTTCAGAAGTGTAATTTTTGTAGTCAAAAGTGAAAATAAAGCATACGGTTCTGGGAGCAAGGATTTGAATTAGATCACCGTAACAATCAGAAGAGAATGTTTTGAGAAAAATAGTCACTTCCCCAGTACGCAAACATAAGGGTGTAAGAAAAGAGCAACAAAATCTTAATTACTATTTTGTATTATCTGTGATGTATTATTAGAGGGGGGCAGTGCATAGAACCTAAGAAAAGTAATGCTGTAACTAATAAAGCACTTCGGTCTCATGGCTAGAGCAGTTTGGATGGATTGTCTCAGGTCCAGAATGAGGCTAGCACTGTCTATTAATGAAAAAAACTTAAAATTCTATAGTGTCTTTTACAGTCTGTATGTTTTTGGAGAGATTAGGGTGATCTTCTATTACTTGAGTCTGTGACTTTTTAAAATATCTGTGTGATATAGTGCTATCTAAGTAAATGCTGTATAGGATGATCTTTTGGGGGACAGCTTTTGCAAGAATTGTATCGCAGTTACAGCAAATTACTCAAGAACATGGCACTTAATAGGTTGTATTAGAACAATATAGCATTAATATCTGGTATTAAAGGTTTAGACAAATTTTTGCATCGATTATATATTATAAAAGCATAATTTTTCTATTTTTTTTTTAATTCGGGATATGAAAGCATTTGAAGATAGTTGATACGTGTGCAAATTTTTAATACAGACGTTTAAACACAGGCACCACCATATGCACTATTGCGTTTGGTTTAACATTAAAGGTGAGCGATAGGCAGCCTGTTTCAGATCTTTTTAGGAAGGCTGACGTGTGTGAACAAATGGATGTGGTACCCGCTAGATGTCAGACTTTGGCTGTTGGGTAACCACCCTGTCCTGAATGAATCCCTGATTTGGTCAGGCACTGACTTCCTACGCTTTGACAGAGCAGCTTTGTATCTTAGAGATATGAATCGTTTTGCAAATGATGATGTTTTTGGTGACATCTTGTCCAGGTTTTCTAGAACGGCCTGTTGGATTTTTTTTTTTTTTTTTGAAGTCTATAGATTTTTTTGCATTAAACTTGCATGTGATTTCCTGCGTTCAATTTGGGTTTTTTTACAGACATGGGGCCAAATTTATCTGATCTGTAGCTTTATTAGAATAAACTTTTCTGTTTCTTCACAGAAAATGAATTTTGGGCTATATCATGGAGCAAAGTGAAAAAAAAAATAAACAGGTACTTTCTAAGAATTGATAGCATTCTATTTGTATAAATGCAATTTGATAATTTCACTTTTTGCCATTGTAAAATGTATTTTCTTTATTCTAGAAATAAATTCTAAATAAAACAAGAAATACTGTAGCTAACAGGGATAAATGAGTAAATAAAAACTTAAAATTATACAGACTTTCCTCAACATACTTTCCTTTTTAACTGGATTAGTTTGAAAATGGTGCAGATGTTGTTTTTGAAGGAGCATATTAATTCTTCACAAGATTTATATAACTGTCTAGAGTCAAACCACTATTTTTGGATTCTTCTTGGATTTCCCTAAAAATAAAAACAAAAATGTAACTTTGAGTCTTGCAGTCATTGATCCAATATTGTGGCTCTCAATTAATTTATTAGATTCTCCCTTTACTATTTGTGAGATTTTCTGGTTTAAAACAGTCTTACGAGAAAAAGTGTCACTTGTAAATATTCATGATGAAATTAATACGTACTTCTTAATACCGTTGAGATAGTATGTGCTTATTTCTGTTTGTATAACAATACAATTCTAGTAAGATATGACCAGGTTTTTTTTTCCTGGCATGGTTATCGGAGGATGTGATTAAATCAGGTCAATAAAATGTTATTTTGATGCACCATTGTTAGTCTGTTGACAATTCTACCAAATAGTGAATTTAAATATGAAGTACTCATGCTTTCAGATCCCAGGCTTGTTCACTAAAAATATAAATGAGGAGGTTGAACTAATGTGAATTTTGGTAGCTCAAGAAGATATTCCCTAGCCAGGGTAACTTTGTAATCCAAACTAACATGCATTTTCTAGGTACTAAAACCCCCTGATGTTGCAGCTTAATTCGGCCATCTGTGGAAAGGAGAGTGCCTGTAGGCTGTACCTGAAAGAGCCTGTTTGAGCAGAAGCAAACAGAGTACACGGGTATGATTCTTACAGAGTCATGCCACAGGTAGGTATGGTAAGTGATAAAGCAGGTGTCAACAGGCTCTTAAAAGCCTTATTAGTTATCAGGGTTGTACTTGGAGATGGGTCAACTAATTTGTTACTGAGGGCACACGTGGAATTCAAGATAAGGAAATCTTGATGGGAGAGGAGTTCTGACATAGCAGCAGCTTATTTGGGAAACCAGTTCCTGTGTTGACAGGAAACATGAGAGAATTCTTTCCAGAATTAGGAGCAGGGAATGAGAATGTGGTAGAGACAAATACCATCTGGGTATTGTTGGAATGAGAAAGTGGTCTGGCTGGGTGGAGAGTGATAGTTGGCTATCACCAGACCAAGTTAGATCAGAGGCAGACTGCAGGAAGAAGGCCTGGACTACCCTGTGGCACACGGGATTAAAACAGTGCTTCAGAATACCATCATGCCTTACAGTGATGAATCACAAAGATGTCAATAGATTAAACCTTAACTTTTGCATTTCCTGTAACAATATTTGGCAGTTGGTGTTGTGGGGCAGGGGGATCCTTTCTGTGCTCTGCCTGGTGTAATTGCTTCTTGGGATTCCCTTGTAGTGTTTAGTCAAGTACAGTGCTATTGCGTGGGTCTAAAGCAGAGCTTCAGTCTGTGTTTCCTTCCTGAGGTGCAGTGTCGTTCTGGACTTTTCTGTGGATCTTATGCTTTTTAGAGTATTGGAAAATTTGGTTTACTCACAAGCACAGAAGGCTAAAGTTAGTCATTTTAGGGGTTGCTCACACCATTATGTTCCTGTTCATGATCCAAACTGAAATGAAGAATTTACTCTTACATAAGTGATGCTGCTTCTCCCCAGACCCTGACTTCTGGCCTTCTTCACTTAGTCTTTTACTTCCTTTCCGTGGATTGACATGCCACGTAAATTCATAAAATGTCCTGGAATTCCAGGAAGTAATCATCAGCTGGAAAGCTTTGTGCCACTTAAGACTTCTCTGAAGATGATAATTTTATTCCCCATCCTCGATGAGAATTACTTTGTTGTATGCAAATAGAGAGGTCAAGAAGATACTTGGGGTTATAGGTTCTTGCAGGTTAAAAGATATAAAACCATGTTTCAGAGCAGCAGAATTAGAGGTTCCAGGAGAAAAGGCAAGTGGAGAGTGGTGAATGAGCTGATGAAATACAGGTACTGCTGCTGCTGCTGCTGTAACCCTTTCTGTGTGTACCTCATTTCTAGAAGACTGATCTAGATAGCTCCCCTTCACTGTGACAGATGGCTGTCATGAGTAAATTTTCCGGGTTGTTCCTGGCTTAATTGCTTTCGGAAGCTTCGTATCTTCTCCGTGAGGAAAAGACAGACTTCCTGAGACACATCAAAGATTCTCATGTCCTTTAGAAGTAGCCAGTTTTACTGTTGCGGATCCTGTGGTCCTGTGGAACTGCTGCGAAGCTATACCAGCCTACTACATTGGGGAATAAAAAACCAAACCCAACCAACCAACCAACAAAAGTTAAGGCCCCTGAGAGCTGTGTATATTATGTGTCAGCTTCTGTGAAGTGCTTTTACCTTAGGTGAAATGGGGGAGAAAAGTGAATGAAGTACCTCAGCATGCCTGATTTATAAGTTCACATATATGGGCAGTTACTACACATAACTTTTTATTCTTCATTTGTACTCTTTGTGTCAAAACTTCTAGAAATAGACACACAATCTTTGGAAATCATAAAATTTTGTGGGGAAGGTCTTCTTCGGTTGTTGCTCTCACAATGCTGGTCCACTCTGAGTGATAATTTTTCTTCCTTGGCATTTGCAGATCCCAAGCGTACATGACCTGACATCAGTAATCTGGCCTACAAAACTGAGGGAATTTTGGCACAACTGAGAGAAAGTAACATAATTAATGGGCTCTTTTGAAACAACAAAGTATGTCAGTGTGTTTCTAGAAGGGACTGTAAAGTGAGCAGTGGAACTTTGAACTATACAATATCTCGGGTAATATGCAATGCTTTTAACAAATCTGGCTTCAAAGACTGCTTCTTTTGTAAATCTTACAGATAGGGCTGTATCGTAGAGAAGACAATACTACTGGGGCTTTCATATTTAGACAAAATAATTTGAGTTGATAAAAATTCTTTGACAGCAGTGGTTCCATCCTTAGACTTTGTCTCGTCAAAATAGGATGATAAGCAAATTGGTTTCTTAATCCCTCATACTTTATACACATTTGATTTGCCAGGTCTTTAAGAATAATCTCTCTTTTTCTGCAAATATAGTTGCAGTATCAGATAATGTTTTTGTTACCACTGAAGAGATGGTAAATCTCTTAAAAACAAACAAACAAAAAAAACCCCAAACCATAAAACAACAGGTAGGTGAACTTAGCGTTGTTTCAGCAAGGTACAACTGGCTGCTGAACACTTGTTCTGAAGAGCTCCGGGCTGGTTGCACTTCATTCTGCATGGAATGTAAGAGCAGCTATGGTGTTTGACTGCCCATTCTGCTGTGGGCAGCAATGGGCATGACCTGACTCCTAAAGAAAAAGTTAAGAATAGGATAAGCACAGGAGCTGCTTTCAGGGGATTTCCTGAGCTTGATTTGGTTTGTCCATTTGGTAAACCCTGAGATATGTCGATTCCAAGTGTGTCTATTTGACCACCCCTCCACTGAGCCCACGGAAACTACTTGTATCTGCAGATTCTGAAAGGGAGTGCCACGGGCCTCCTCCCTGCTGCAGGAACTTTTCTGTGTTTGGCTCTTGCTAGCTTCATTTGCAGATTATTGCTTCATTTGTGGATCACTGCTTCTGGTACTGGAAGAGGCAGCAAGCATTTGTTTCTTATCTTCTGTCTCTACACTACTCGTGACTAGTTAAGTTTTTATGACAGTCCCCCTTTATGAACCCCCAGCTTTAAAACTTTTTAAATCATACAGTTTTTCAGAGCTGTCTTGCTTGTGGCGTATTACAGTAATTTACAGCCTGCTCCTAGATTGTCTTTTAAAAAAAACCAAACATGTATTTAGTTTCCTGTGGTATGTTTTAACTCTTGGGGGCATTTTGTATCCAAGTTCTGTAAGGAACTTGAACTTTTCAGTATAAAAACATATGTTGTGTATCTCAGAAATCAGAGGTCATTGTTCCAGAGTTCTTAGAGTTGCTTTGGTAGAAAGCCATGGGAAACGCTCCAGTGTTGTGGGAGTTTGCAGATAAACAAAAAGATCAAATGGAGTGAAACTCCAGATACAGTTGCAGGAAAAATACACGTTTTTCAAAAAAAAAAAAAAAAGGAAAAAAAAAGACATAGTCAGGACAACTACTTACATAAATAATCTAAAATGCAATTCTATACCATGCTACAAGCATGATGCTTGTATGTGTGGGGCTGTGGCATGGTGCTCCATCAGTTCCTTTGTGATAAAGCAAAGGGGGCTGGATTGTTTGTTCTTCTCTCTCTCCATCTTTGCCGTATTTAAACCAAGTTACTGATTCTGGTAAGCTTTCTTAACACTGTTGCTTTAATGGTGTTTCAGATTTGGCGATAAGCATAAGGGTTAGTAACTTTAAAAGTGGTGGAGAGGATTACTGATAGCAGTCTGAGGGGAAAATATTTTCAAGTAGATTATTTTCCTGTTTAGGCAAGTATGCAGCTGCTGCCTTTTTGGGCAGTCACTGAATAGTCAAAACCGTTTCAAAACTGTTGATTTTAGGTTTCTATGGATTATATAAACAGAATTTGAAACATCACCTTATCAATCTGGAAGGAGTTGGGCACAGTGCTGAGTGGAAGTTGCACTGCTGGAATGGCTTGTTTGTGTTAGCAAACATGATCCTTTTTAGAAGGACTACAAGTTACCATTTCTTAACTCCTCATCTTGCTGCTTTCAGCCTGGTTTTGGTACCTTGCTTTTATCAAGCTACGGCATTAAGACAGGGTAATAGGGAATAAGGCTTTCAGAATTTGGATTTGAGACATTTGCAGTCTTGATGACTGTCCCACTCAAATACAGAGTCAAAGTTGTTCAGGTATTTTGGAAGAAGAAATTTGGAAGATGTAACTTAGGAGTCCAGTAATTCACGTTTTTATGGCAGGAAGGTTTTTATTGGACAGAACTTCTAACTTGTTCCAGTAGACCTAATTCAGTCCAATGTATGTCAAGAATGAACTCTGGTTACTGATGTGGGAATTAGGCCCATGCTGTATGTGATGACCAGATTGTCTTTTCCTCCTAAGTCATCAGACTACCATGGGTATTTTCATTTGGTCACTGATGTGCAAGGAAATTTATGGGCACTTCTATTTGTAATTCAGTGAAATGTCCAGTGTAATCTTGCGTATGCAAATGGATGATGACGCACTTCCTTGCCATTAAACAACTTGGGAAACTTCTTCCAGCCCTTCAAATAGCTGTAATGGAGAATGAGCTTTTAGCTTTTCGCAGTTTTGTTTCTTCTGAAAGTTGAGTTTCACTGAGAAGGCAGACTAGAATTTATGGGATTTTTAATAAGTCCCAAGTGGACTTTAACTTGTAATTGATTTATATTAGCAAAAACTGAGTGCAAACTTGACTCCACAACAATTGGTAAGATTCTTTGCTGCTGGCTTCAGCGTGGCCAAGATCAATATTAAGAATAATTGCAAGGTGACTCTTAAAACTGAAGTTCAAAGTAGAAAAATGGGTTAGGTATAAATCCTCTCTACAGACAGGCTGGGTTTTTTTCTGTTCTTTCTCTGCAGTTTACATTGGATAAATGTATAGGCATTTAGGTATATAAATCAATATATATTTAATTCACATAGGCTGCAGATGAGATCATCATAGTAGAATTTGCTTTGTTGCTTGTAGATACAGTAATGCATCTTTTAATAAGACCAAACTTTCTAAATGTTGTAGCTTTTCAGGAACCAATTACATTTAAAGTCATGTACAGCTGTTGATAGCTAAGAAGCAAAAAAAAAAATGCCGCAATGCTCATGTACTGCACTCAAGGCTAGTGCCACAGTTAATGACATGGAGACCAAGTTGTATTCAAAACTAGCATTTTGGCAAGATGATTGTGTCAAAACAAAGAAATTAGTTCACATTTCACACAATTTATTTCATAGATAAAAATAACAGCAGAAAGGTTCTTCAGTATCTCTACTGAGGATGCAGTGTGTTTCTGTGATCTCAGGGAATTATGTCTTTGAATAGTTTTTAAAGTGTGTTTCAGCTTCTTGGTGGAAATACAAGTCGTATTCTAGCTAAGACATGTAGATGTCCAGTTCACATTTTAAAATTAATATAAAAGATTTTGCAAAAGGCGTAAATTGTTGCAGAGTCTTAATGATGTTTATTATCTTTACTGCCTTTCATGATGGCTAAATTTAATCATCGGTTAAAAAACTGCAGTCCTTGGTACCTGTTCAGGAGGAGTTCTACATAATGAGATGTTCATTTTATGAGCTTTAATTTTGAAATATTGGCCTAAAATTGATTGTACGTGTTTGATTTTGAGCTAGGAATAGTATAAGCAATAGTTGGTTTTAAACAAGCGCTTTGAAAATATTTGCTACGTATTAAAGGATGCTGTTATTTTTATTTTTTTAAAATGATGTAGCATTTTTCTGCAGAAGGATCCCTGCTTTACTGATACTACTAATGATGTGGTAACGCTGTGCAGTACTGTCTTGAGCAAGTCCAGGGCTAGTTCTGAACAGGCTGTTTTCTATATGGCACAGTACAGCACCATCACCACACCAGTGAATCCTAGAAACAATCCAGTTATGATAGCAAAGCCTGTAGGACTAACCTAATTGGCTTGTCTTCCGCCATCCAGCTCCAGCTCCAGCTTGGGTATGCCTACACAGCACTACTCGGTATGGTGTAAACATAGCCTAAAAGCTTAATCTCACGGGTATTTTAATGTAAGTAGCTTTATTCACTTGACTAGCTCTGTTTAGAATTAGCCACATGTTTAAATAAATATTTGCATTTGGAGTGTACAAGGTAGAATTAAACTCCACAGCTTAAATTGCTGCTTTGGTTGGTGGTTAAGCGAAAACCTGTGGCAGGACAGTAACTCTGCACTGGAAGTAAAAGAAGAGAGAAAGTAAGAAAAACAGGTGGAGCCACAGGCAAACCCCCACCACCACCACTTTTTAGCAAATGTTGACAGCATCAAAATTATCTTGAGATATTTGTAAAATTGTAGTTAAAATTTAAATAGAAGTGATCTGACCTCCATTTTAAACTTAATTTGATTTTTAGTGCAACAATTTTAGTCAAAATATTTCTCAAAGAAACGCACAGGATCATTAACATTAGAAAAAGTATTAATAGCATTTTCTTGAGAATATATTTCAATAAACACAAATCACCAAGTTCTTTCTGCATCAGAGACAACACTTTGGAGTTCAAGGGCTGTTTGCTGAAATTTCAGGACACATGTTAATGGCGGGCTGAGCAGAGCTTCTACTGTGGAAATAGGAAACTTGGCTGAAGAGCAAAGCCAGGATAAACATGTGAATTCAGCCATCATTTAGCTTAAGCAAAGCCATACAGAAATAGCTGCAAACTTTACTAAGCAGGTGTGACTTCCCTTTTTGTAAACTCGGGATACCACTTCCAGATTTTTAACTTTGCCTATCAGTTCTCAATGTTATAGCTATTTTTACGGTTGCTGTGTATTTTTAGCAATTAACTTACTTTCCTAAAGCCTATAAACTGAAATGAAAATGTTTTCCAGTCCTGCCTGTTGAAACTCACGCCACCGTATGGGAATAAGGGAAAGATTTGTGGGGCCAGAAGGAGAGTGAGGAAGGGGGTACACTTCTGTTCACAAGAATGAATGAGTCTTTCCTGAAATGACCACATTACTTGTAATCTAGCTCAAGATGAAAACTGATAATTCACTGCTGAAGTTGGGTTTTTTTTCCCAAACAGGTGAGGTCTTTATATACACCTGAATTGTAAGGAAAATTAAGACTAATTGTTGGTTGGGATTTGAGTTGCCCAGCTGGCCTCACTACGTACGCTCCTCTCCTTAAAGCCTTTCTGTGGAAAAAGAGTGAGTTTAGTGCTGTCACTTGGCTTGTATTTTCAAAGTGTGTAATGGAGCAAGGTGCCATCTCTGGCTGCACTTGCATGAGAAGGGAAGGCCTAACCCTCTCACGCTTCTTTGAAAATATCTGCTCTTCAGTCACTTGCGCATACCCATGTTTTTTCCATATATAATACGTCTTGGTGTAAAGACAAGTGCAAATTAAAAGAGGGACATACTCAACAAGACTGACACTTTCATGTTTGAGTGTTAGGCGCTACCCCCAATCTCACTGTATGTTGTAGCAGAGGTAACTCAGAGCTGTGTCTCAGCTCATCTGCCTTCTGAAATAAGGAGGATTCAAACAGGTTTTTACCTAGTCTTCATAATGAGAAACCTGGAGTGAGATTAACTTAATCTACAAAATCTCATTATCTGGGTTTTCATTTGGGGCTATTTGTCGGTACTGTGGCAGAATTACATCACTTAAATGAGTTTAATGCCGAGAAGAGGAATTAGACCATCGACTCTGAAACCCTGCTAGGCTGTCATGGGTGTTACTGCTGTTTGGAGTTTACCAAAGCCTATTGCTGTGGGGTTTTTACCTGTAGTTTTGGAAGAGGAGGTCTTTTTTCTTAATCTTTGACTAATGCTAAAATAACCCGGATTAATGATGTTACCAGTGAAGTTTCTCTGCTCCAGGGACTGGCACAATGTAGACTAAAAATAATACTTAGCATAGGTATTTGTAGGTATAGGTTTGTGTATGTTTAGACAGTGTGCAACTTCAGACATTACCCCCTGAACCTACACGTTAGTCTTTTTACAGAAGTAGAAACTTGGATATAGACATCAAATGCCTTTGTCCCAAGGCTGTGCTAAAAGATCCTAGTCCATGGATTTTTTTCCATGCTGTGCTGTCTCTCGACAGAGAGATACTTCCTCAGCCTAAGAGGCTGCATCGAATTCACCTTCAGTTTCCTTGGCTGCTTTGCCAAGTTTGCAAACCCAGGTTATAGCATAGCACCGGTTGTATTTGTTTTGTAGTATGTAAATGCTCAAGCCTCAGATACTGGTGTAGCCCTACTCACAGGTTTAGATCCTTATTAATTTAGTAGGTTTGTAGTCAGAGGGTGCTATGCACATGAGAGATGTTTGTAATTCTTAGTTCTGAGAGCCTCTGGGTAAAGGGTGATCCCTGCAACTGGGGCTGATGAGAGCAGGCAGGAAAGAGAAAATGCTGACCTGAGACAAAACAAGCTAGGAAGGCTCTTGGGACCACAATTCCCCAGAGTTTTATTTCAAAACCAGTCAGAATCCTAGAGCCAAAGTCAAAAAGCTACTTGCTATTTTCATTGGCGTGATAAGGCTGAGACTATCTGCCATGGGAAACTATATTGTTCATAAAATCCCATGCTTTTGGGTAAAGGGCACGAGTGAACCACTGGCTTTGCTTCTTGGCAATGGCTGGGGAGATGGATGGACTCCAGTGCTTTAACATCAGCGTCTACAACTTCATTCGCCCTCACGATGGCTACTGAGAGTTTTTCCTCAACCTCACAAGGAGCTAGGGCAGCCTCTTTAAACACACTTGCATTCAACGGTGGGTGTTGATGCAGACATTTTTGTAAACCCATGAAAGAGAAGGAAAATAGGAGGGTGCTCTTCCATTGCTATTTTTATTCTACCTTATATGACATATACAAGGGTACCGAGTTTAACAGTTGTGCATTTTAAACAACTAGCCTGGTGCTTGGCATATCTGTGTCTAGTTTTGCTGCTTTGCTACAGGCAACCTGTGTGACCTTTGGACTTCACCTAATACCATTGTCTCTGTTTCCCACCTGTGAAAACAAGGCTCAAAGTACTCCACACTTCAAAGGCCTTGTTTTGAGAATAATTGCTTTACTGTTGCAGTAAGAACAATCATAAAGTGCACAAGCCAGAGGGACACCACGCACCAGTGATACACTCCTACCTGGAAAGGCAGCACATATGCAGAGTTAATAATTGCCAAATGTCATTATCGTCAAGCTAGAGCTGCATTTCTGAGCAATGTATAGAATAGATAACTAATGCCATACCAATATAAGGAAATCAATGTTGTAGCTTATACTACAGTACAAGGTATAGGATAGAAATTTCTTGCCAATTTGTTAATGAATTAGTGTATCATTAGGTTAAAACCAAGAGGAGGACTATCAGAGGACATGGGAGTGGCCGGACTACAAGACCTTGAGAAGTGTGATGTCTCCTGCTGTTGGCTCTCCTTGCCCGATAAGGAATGCTGCTGCAGCCTTAGAGTAATGATTTTGTCGGTAGCTCTTCTTGAAAAGCAGAATAAGCATGATGAACCAAACGTGAGTTGCATATGAGAAGCTGCACTTGCAAGCAGCAACACCATTTTTCAGCTTGTTTGATTAAAATTTAATCGATAGCTGGGACACAGCTGTTGACTAGAAAACCAGCATATGGAGCTGATCTGTGATTGTCTGAAGAAGATAAAAACTTGTGCGCATATTAGCCCTGTGCTTCTGTTATGGCAATTGCTGCTTATATTTAAATTTCACCAGATTGACAGTAACTCTGAGTTCTTACTGTGACTTGACTTCTTAAGGTTTCGGAGAAAATGGCATGCGAAGATGAGCTTTGCGCTAAAAGCGAATCCGGTGCTGTGCTGCTATCTATAGTATTTCCTGTCTCACAATAGCCCGCCCAGCTGTCTTCCCTATAGCTGAATATTGAGCCCTCAATAATGGTGCACAGAAGACGTAATTCTGCAATGCAGCACAGCGCCAGTGGCAGCTGTAGATTTGCTATCCCCACAAATTAATACAGGCTACAGAGGCTTTAGTGTCTCACTGAAAAGAACTGTGTGGCCAAAACACGCTGCTTGGGAATTGCAGATTTACCTGGGGGATTGCTGGGTTTGTACTTGTAACTGTTCCCTCAGGGGATTTTAGCATGTTCCCCACAGTGTGCAGAGTGTAAACTGATGTTATTCCCTAAGAATGAGAGAGGTTTGAAATCTCTAAGAGAAGGCTGTGTGTAGAAGTACCTGCCTCACCGTGGTCTTCACCACGGGCTGCAGGCCAGCAGCGAGTCCATCTTGGAGCCGGCTGGCATTGGCTCTGTTGGACATAGGGGAAGCTTCTAGCAGCTTCTCACAGAAGCCACCCCTGTAGCTCCCCCTGCTACGAAAACCTTGCCATGCAAGCCCAATACATGCTGAACGAGTCACCCAGAACATTCCCATCACAGAGACAGCACTCAGATTAAGCCAGAAGAAAGCATTCAGGTTTCTCTGAAATGCTGCAGAATGTTGGTCCCAGTTACTAGACGGCAGACGGGAACAGAAGATTCATCATCTTGTGGGCGTAGCAGAGGCCAGGAACGTGCGAGGAATGGCTCAAGGGGGGATCCTCCCTGGGCACCATGCCTGCTCCCCAGCTTGCATAGCCACACAAAACCGTGGCAATGGCACTGTCTTTCTCAGCATCTGGCCTGATATGTCACCGTGGGGAATCTTTGATTTAACTGACAGATACGGATGGCCACAGAGCCAGGTAAGTCCCAAGTGAGTGCACAGGTGCACGTGCAGCAGAATGTTATTCCAAACAAAGTTTGTGCCAGCTTAGGTTCAGAAACATCCTCTCCAGATCTGCCTGCTGTGGCGGGTAACGCTTCGCTGTTTTGACATTTCCCCTTCCTGCAAGCTACAGAGCTTGTCTAAAAAGCTGGAGGGGCTTTTTTCATGAAGTGGGAGCATTCAAGCAGATAGGCAGATCTGCTGCAGGGCACCAACAAATGAATGATACCAGCCCTCGCTGAACATAATGCAGATGCAAGTTTCAGCTGTCGCAGAGATGCACTTGCTCCTCATGCACCATCAGCGTATATACCTCACAAAGGTGAAGGCACAGCTCTCTGGTGTCCTGCAGTTATACTATAGGTTCTTGCCTCCCGAAGCTGCTTATGTAGTTTCAAACAGAAGGTAAGTACAACAGGTTGCAGCAAGGGATGGAGGAGAAAGACAAGGGTAATACAGCTGGAGATTGCCGTTGTGTCTCTTGGCATCTCTTCTTGCTGAGATTCATTTCTGGTTTGTGTTCAAAATGACACTGTCCTTGTCTCCTCAGTCCTCCTCCTTATACTGCCCTGCTGGAGGAGCTGCTGCCCCCAGCCCAGGCACTGTGCGGGACAGTGGGACACAGAAGCAAACTTTTCCCATAGTGTTGGAGTCACAAGAAATGGTGCATGTCCATCTGAGGTGCACGTGAGCACAGCACCTCCCATTTTGGAAGTGCACTACACTTGTCCTCCCCATTCCTTTCCTCCCAGACTACCTCCTCTTGTTCTTGTCCTCCCCATAGCAATGGGCTTTGGTGTCCCATTCAGCCATTTCCACAATAATACTTTATTGATGCTGGAAGTTCAAATCATTATTTACAGAGATTATTTCCCCTGTGAAACTCCAAAAGGTACTGGCAGGCCTGCACAATGCTCAGGGCTAGCTGCTTCCCTACCGAAGGCAAATTCCAGGTTAAATCAGTCTTGAGACCTGAGGCAGGTGAGGGGATGTGAGCTCTAAGCAGAGCGAGAACTTGCTTCCAGCGCCCCTTTTTTGGAAATGCCATGGCTACGTTCGGATTGGATGAGACAAATTTTTTGAAACTGCCTGAAACTCATTTTGGTTGAAGTCACCGGGGGCCCGGGCCAGTCTCCCAGTTCTCCTTTGATGTGTGTTTCCCAGTTAATGCAGGAGCAATCAGCTGCATAATTTCTATGAAAAGCCGGAGCGCAGCTTGCCTTAATGTCCTTCTATATGTAAAATAAGACATGTTTAATTTAAAAATACCACCACATACTTAATGCATCTTGGTAGCTGACAGCCCAAACTGATTACTGTAGCCTATAGGGATCCTGTGGGCTGAATAAAGGACATGAAAGGCCTGTGATTTTTAAGTCTTTTCTCCATCATACTTTATCATAAGAAATGCTGTGCAATTTCTGTCCTGCGTTACTGAAGCGCTCCCTGTGATCTCCTGTGTTTGCGGGAGGGGGCAGGTTCAGTTTGAAAAATTTTGCGGTAACTTTCTTGTAATGAGTTTGTTAACAGGGGTTCACGGTGAAACGCCAAACTGTCCTTCCAGCACATGGGGCGGGAGGGATATGTGGTGCTGGGCTGGAGGACGGGAGAGCAGAGCCGCTGGCTTCTGCTTCTGATTTCTAACCTTGGCAAAAGCCTTGCCTAAGTTGCTCGCTTTTGCTTGGCCTTACCAGTAAGGCGGCAGCGACATTGCCCCAGGGGAAAGGTGTTGTGGCCCAGGTGATACAACCCCCCCACCCCATGCAAGTGCCTGCAGCAGACCTTAGGCAGACCACGGGCCCCGAAACAGCCACTCGCCGAGACCTCACTCAACCCTGTTCAAAGCCACGCAGGCAGCGGCTGCTTTGTGTCAGCCTGCCAGTGCCACCTCAGCCCCCGTGAGATGGGCGATAGGGGAGCAGGGTGGCCGTGCGCGACGTGTCCCCAGCCAGCCCAGACGGCAGCAGGTCCCTGACGGTCCCCTGCAGGGACAGCGGGTGTGCTGGCCAGCAGATGAAAAGAGGCTGGCCACTGTGGCGGGACCTGGGCCTGGGCATCTGCAGGGGAGATGGCGAGGAAGAGCTTGTTCACCAGCCGTCATCTGCTGAACCGTGGTGGCTGAGAGGTGTCCCCAAGCCACACTTTTGCCATGAGCTTGCTCCAGGGTCCCTGCCCCAGCTGCACATGGCCAAACCTCCTGCCTGGGGGTCCACACCGTGCCCAAGGTGCACCAGCAGGCCTCATCCTCCCCAACACGTTCCCCCAGGCCCCACAGGCCACGGCGGCATTTTGGTGCCATCCTCAGCCTTGGCCATGTGCCCAGCCCTGTCCCCACTGTCCTGGCTCACAGACCCCACCTCGGGGCTGGGGGGGGCAGGACGGGAGCTTTAGGCTGCTCCTTAAATTAATTTTCCAGCTCACTTGAGTGGAAAGTTTTGTTTTGCTTTGTCTGTTTGGTGGAGGTTTGTCTGGCGCGGTGGTCAGCGAGCCCCTCGAGGCTGGGCGGGCAGGGAGGTGGCACGGCAAGCCCCAGGCAAAGCACTGGCACTCCGGAGCCACCGCTGTGGTGCGTTTCATTAATTTACTCTCTGCCACCCCGGCTCTGGGGGATGTGACTAACTGTGCCGTACGGCCCCTTCCCTGTCTCTCCGAGGGGTCACCTGCTGCTGTGGAAAATACATGGCTGTGAATTCAGCACATCGTTCAGAAACATCTTTTAAGAGCATATGTATCACATATTTATGTCATATATATCGTTCTCCCTTAACAAAGGTACTATTACTTACACAGGTATGGGTCCTGAGACTAAAAATAAGCGTGGGCTGTAAGAGGTAAGTGAAGAGAAGCCGGCCTGAAGCCAGCCTGCCCACACCAGCACACAACAAATCAAGCTAAGCCTGGGCCGAAGGAAGCAAAAAAAAAAAAAAAAAAGTACCCATCTCATGCAGGAATGAGAAAAGAGAGTGTCAGTGGTCAGTGTTTTACCTCTGCAGTGCCTGTGTGCAGGGGTGGAAGCCTACTGCTTCCAAGCAGCCTGGGTGGGTGCCTGCCTGCTCAGCGTCTGGCTCGGTTCTTGGCTCCGTTCTCAGTGCACACACACTGTTCAAAAACCCTCTCTCCTTCGCTATTTTTCACTAACCACGCAGACCACTACAAGCACGCTGTCCACAGAAGAAACCATGCAAAGCTCATCATCGTATATTTTTCATTAGAACGGAACTGATTTAGAAGGATCATTGGCAGCTAGTGAATTGAAGTGCTTGCTGCTGATCAGCGTCCCTCAAAATGTAAGCACGAAGAGAGGTACCGCTTTCATTCCTTCCTTTGATTCACAGCTTAGCAATGAACACAAGGTTTTTGGTGTTTAGTTCCCGGTTAGTTTCTCGGCTTTGAACTTATTGCTGTTTCTGTTTCAGATTATTCAACTTGTTCAGCTCCAATATTCTGTCTGCACATGTAGAAAAATCACTTTTATCAAAAGCTGGTTCAGTTCAGCCAATTCTTGTTCCAGATGTTCAGATGGTAATTCCATTAGTTTGGTGATTTTATGTTCTTTAAAACTTTAACAGCAAACGTTTATGGTTTTCACCTTGAATTTAATTTCATTCATTTAAAAAAAATGTATTAAACTTATGTTTTAATACCCAGTGTAAGAATTTCACACTTTATTTTAAACAGGCTTACATCTTAAGTAGGCTATTGAATTATTAATGAATCCAGCTTAAGTGTTTACTTATGTATATGTAAAAGCATATGCATATACTTTAAAAGAAAAGCAGCTTTTTAAATATCATGCAGTCTAAAGTCCTGATTTCCAAAGATTAAGGGGGACATTTATGCTTGCAAAACACTTGCCAAAAGATAATGGTTACTTCTGACTCCTGTTTTATCTTAAATGTGAAAACATCATTCCTCAGATGCCTAAGATGGATTGAAACTTCTTCTGAATGTTCCTTGCACGTGTGTTGTATATGAATTAAAGACCTCATATCTGAACTTCCTGACATTTCTGTTTGAATTTTAAGGCGGTTTATGTAGAAATACAGTAGTGCTGTATGCAGTTACAGAAGAAGCCATCTGAGTAAGGGGAACTGGAGAGTAAGTTATTTGGAAATGCTTAAATAGTTCTTTACTGAACCCAGGATTAGAAGAAATATCCATGGATGTTAAGAAGAAATGACAATAACTCTGATCACTTAAATTTGAGACTTTCTTTAAGAACCTTTTTAAGATAAAATATTTATTTTAGGAACCAAAGATGTTTTTATAGAAGATGGACATAGCTGTTCTCACTGAAACAGATCTTCAGCTCTTGGAGGTCTTGATGAAACCTGCAGTGCATGGTGTGCTGTTTCCTGAATTAGAGAACTGTCTCTTTAAGGATGTTCTCAGAAGTTTTTGGCACAAAGACAAAACTGCCACAACAGGACCGCTGATGCAGGATCCCAGCCTTCATGCCTGTGCATTAGCAAATTGTGCTTAATGAGCTGATAGGGCTAGTAAATTGTTTTGCATGATGGCATTTAGCCAACGAGACGTGACAGCCGCAGGTATTTTCATGAAGCCAAGCTGCTAGAGGAGGTGTGCCTTCCATCTTCAGCAAGATTAGACTCAGAGTATAATTAATCTCATCTGAGATCCACATTTCCTTATCCACCCTTATGTTGTTGTTTTGTTACGCTTGCCTGCTTTCTATGCCTTGCTTTTGCTTTTGCACGTGTTTAACCTTTCATCATTCACAAGCCCCCTCATTTCTGTGACCTCTGTTGCATCCAGCCTGTCTGTCTTCTGCCTGTGAAGGACCTGCAGTGGTAGCAGGATATCTAAAACAAATGCAGAAGGTACAGCTCAACAAGACAGAGGGACCCCGCAGCCTGGCAGTACTTCGGTGCTGTTTGGTTTTGCAACCATGCATCCATCCTGGCCTTCACCTGCTCACTTGGTCAGCACTGCTTTGACCAGGCTAAACAGTGGACATTCATGCATTCCCGTGAAATAGCTCAATATTTATATCCTGATTTTCATATTAATTTGCTTAGCTGCTGTTCTTAGAATATTTCATTTAATGAAAATCCTAAATATTCATCTCTTCATCCCAAATGCATTGCTCTGTTTCTCTCAAAATGTCAAAATCAACACTTTGTCTGGGATAGAAGTTAAAACATTTAACCAGCTTTAACAGAAACATTGTTGAATAAATGCAATCTGAAAAAGCATTTTGACATTGAGATTTAAATTGTAAAACAGGTGATGTGGAGAATACAGATCATTTTGATGTTTTTTCTAACCTAAAAAATACATATCTTCCATGAATGAAAGCTTTATTCTCATTCCTAAGGTGTAAAATCTCTGGGGAGAGAGAGAGAGAGAGGGAGACCAAACCCAATAGTAGCTAAATTGATCATCACCATCTCCTTGTGCTACCTCTGAGCTGTATTTTCCATGTTTCTCTCTTCTTTCTTTCAGAATAAAATAATCCCTGTTTTATGGTTGTCTGTCACTTTGCTTGGAGCATGGCAAGTATCACGTTGACTGATACAGTAAGGCAGCTTGGTGACTATCCTAGTCGGCCCCTAAGCTTTTGCTTACCACCTCTTGTTTCTCTAGAGCAGAAAATTTTAGTAATTCCACGTGATTAACTTGCTTGCTGCTTGCCACCTGAAAGCACCCCTTCCGGGGTGACTCAGCCTGGGAGCCTGGCCTTGTTTCCCACCTCCGTGAGTCACCAGCAAAACGCATTCCCAGAGAAGTCAGCCCAGGAACAAACAAGGTGCTCATATCTCGGGCTCTTGGAAATGGGAAGCCAACGCAGTTCCTGCTCTCCTCTAGGCAGGATGCTGTCGCCTTCCCCAGCGGCCCTCGCAGCCCTAGTATTTAAGGAATGTCTGAACCAGCGTTGTTTTCCTCTCCTGAAGGCCGGTTAAAGCCTGAGCCTGGAGGCCAGCTGACTGAGCTAGCTTTGACACTGACTCACTGTGTGATCTGGAGTAAGTCAACTACAGTTAAGTCTACAGCGTGCCGGGCAGAGATATCTGTGGCTGCTTTTGCCAGCTGTGCGGCAGAGGGACTGGAGGGAGCGAATGCAGCCGTGCAGCTACTCTGCATTTTGCAAATGCACCGCCTTGCTCAGAGGCTTGCTCAGGAGACTGTACGGTGTTACACTGCGAGCCAAGATGCATCCTTCACCTACCTCTTCATCCCTTGTTTTCTTCATTGGCACTGTGGAGAGAATAACTTCGGTGCAGTAGGATGTGGTATTTGAGATTCTCTGAAGAAAGGTATTTTATCGCTGTACCAGTGCTTTACTGGCTGGAGAGCCCTGCTAGAACTGCAGAACTGTAAAAAGACTGCATTCAGTAGCACTTTTGGCAGTTTTTCATTACGGTGCATCTAGAAGTTGATGCCAAGAACAAATCAAACCAAGAGATGTGCTTGGGTGAGTATCTGAGAAACTGAGGAAAAAGTTAAGGAAAAAATTCACACGTTTCCCCAGGGAATGGGAATGTGAAAGTCATTATGAAAGGAACAAAAGGGTGATATCGCCATGTCTGTATGTAAACAGTCCCAGGCAAACTGGAGCAACGTGAGCTCAGAATTAGTGGGAAATGAAAAGTGTGAGTTACCCAGTGGTTGGGGGCACAGAAGCTTTGGTGTAGGGTGTCATCACCGGCCAGGCACAGATGAGGGGTAGTGGTGAGGTCAGACGTGATTAACGGTGTGAGTTGTACAAGGGATGAATTTCATAGAATCACAGAATCATAGAATGGTTTGGGTTGGAAGGGACCTTAAAGATCATCTAGTTCCACCCTCCCCTGCCGTGAGCAAGGACACCTTCCACTAGGAGAAAAGTCTCCTTCAGATTAGGTAGATGCTACAAACTGAGTTTCTGGCAGGGTTGTTATGTCTTGCTGCGTCCACCATGCCTGCTTTTCTCCGATAACATTTTGCAGTACTTCATAGACTCAGGTATTTGCCTTGCTGGCTGGTCATCGTGCAAGTCGCGTGTGCATATTTCAGTGGAGATGTGCTTGTTTGGTACCTCCACAGTGAGGTCTACCGGTAAAAGTTAGTGCCACTACCTATAGGCCAGTTTCTGACTACTCTTACACCACTAAGTCATTGAACATTTTTTCCTGTGTCTGAGGCTGAATACTCCAAGTACCCAAAAGGCTTCTCTCTAGCTGGTGATCAAGCCGTCATCTTTACTGACTATACCAGAAAGCAGCTCCTGAGTGTAAGTACAGGAATTATCTGCTGGTACAGAAACTGAGAGAATGCTGTGAAAATTGCATATGTATGAACCTAATGAGTATTTCAGCTCAGTTAAGGTACACTTATAGCTAAATTAGTGAGTGGAAGACCTCCAGGGAGAGAAAAATGTGTTGTAGGCCTACAGAAATTTAAAAATGTAAAACCTCCAAGCTGTAATCTCTCCTTTCCTGCTTTTAATGACAGCAATCGTTCAAAATAATGGGAAGACAAAGCCCAGCTGAAACACCCAGTCTTTTCAACAGCTACTCTATTGCCACTGAACTTGTATGGATTCCTCCAGCCAAGCCTGTTGTGATTCCTGCTCATCCCAGGAGTTTTGCTCAAGTTTTACGTAAAACGTGCAGCATCTTCTCCTTAGTAATACTGTTTTTTGTGATTTCCAGATACACATTGACACACCTCTGAGGTTCAGCACAGTGTTCAGGCTGGAGAAGGTCCTGCAGCTAGTCACTTTTTCACCCTCATGGGTGTGTGAAGTTTTGTGGGAAGCTTTCTTGCCCACTTGAGAAAAAACCTGAGTTTGCTTTGTCTTGGTTTTCAGGGGCTAATTGCACAAGGTTCCAGATAAAATACACAAGACTGGTCATCTTGATAGGCTGGTGATGGCCACACCAAGCACCTTACCAAAGACAGCATGGATGACACAAGTGTGAAATAGCATCTCCTCTCCAGCGCTTTCTGGGAGACTCAGATTTATCCAGCCCTCAGGAAGACTCTTCACAGACTGATTTCACTACTAACCCCTAGACGGCAGATTCTCAAACAGAAAGGTGACGTGTTTTGCCTCCTCCTGCTGCTGTGTCACCCCATACTGCAGGTGGAGGCTCTTGGGCTTGCAGGTAACCCCACCTCAGAGGATTAGGGGCACCTGAAACAATCCCACGCACAGGAGCAGATCAGTTGTTTCTTAAACAGCCGCCTTCTTTCTTTCTGGGGGGTTTAAACTAGAAACTCTAGAGAGAAACTGCTTGTGTGAAGCACTTCAGCCCTGAGCAGCTTGCTCTGGCCAGCGCAGCAGAGCCAGGGCAGCATCCCTTCCATCAGCTCATCAGCAGGTTCAGTGTGCAGGGCTTTTCTTACAGTGTTTTCAAAAGCTTGGCTGTGGGAAGACTCAGGGATGGGACAGCTGAGGTCAGAAGTTTGACTCCTCTGGGGGGTACAGTTTGGGGGTGTTTTGTACTTCAGCTGCTGTGGATTAAGTCGATCCTTTGGGCACTGAATCTCTCCTCTCCTCCTCTCCTTTTTAGGAAGGGATCGGAGGGGAATTTAAACATGAGGAGGAAGGTTAAATTATTGATTTGACAGCTAGAAACTGTTTGTGCAGTGCTTTGTCCCAGGACTGAAAATAGTGTCATACTGAAGCTTGAGGTTTTGGCTAGAACAATTAGCTCTGTTGAGTATCTAACAGGATACTTCAGGTAGCTGAAAGCTAGGACAGCTTTGACAGCATAGCTACAATAGTTGGTCAGAAGAGCAACCATTTCCAAGGTAGAGGCAGCTTCTAACAGTAAAACTGTGCTTTTGCTGAGAGAATGAATTCCAGCTTCCTCGAGTGAAACAAGCTACCCGGACAAAAGCGCCATTTTCTCTGCTTATACCAACATTGCACAAGGTGCTTTTGCTGCCCCAGCTCTGCCTTCAAAGGACCTTATCTCATCACAGCTCTGGCTGACACAACTATGCCAGGGGACTCGGCAGCAGAGACCTGACCTGAAAACACCCTGGCTCAGCTTCAGGGTTGTCCTGGTTGCAGCTGGGACAGAGTTAATTGTCTTCCTAGTAGCTGGTACGGCGCTGTGATTTGGGTTTAGTAGGAGAAGAATGTTGATAACACCCTGATGTTTTCAGTTGTTGCTAAGCCATGTTTAGACTAAGTCAAGGACTTTTCAGCTTCTCGTGCCCAGCCAGCAAGAAGGCTGGAGGGGCACAAGAATACTGGGAGGGGAGACAGCTGGGACAGCTGATCCAAACTGGCCAAAGGGGTATTCCATACCATGGGATGTCATGCCCAGTATATAAACTGGGGGGAGTTGGCCGGGGGTGGGGCTGGATCGCTGCTTGGGAACTGACTGGGCATTGGTTGGCGCGTGGTGAGCAATTGCATTGTGCGTCACTTGTTCTGTGTATTCCAATTATTTTATTATTATTATTGTCATTTTTAAATTATTATCATTATTATTTCTTCCCTTCTGTCCTATTAAACTGTCTTTATCTCAACCCATGAGCTTTACTTTTTTTTCCAATCCTCTCCCCCATCCCACTGGGTGGGGGGGAAGTGAGTGAGCGGCTGTGTGGGGCTTAGTTGCTGGCTGGGGTTAAACCGCAACAGGCGTTAACACCCAGCTGGGAGTAAAGAGAGCGACTCACAGAATCCATTTTCTGAGCTGTCCTGAAATGAAAGCCATGCACAGACTGAGTGTGAAATCATTGCCCTTTGGGAAGCAGATCCCTCAGCTCTTTCAGCTGCTGTATTTTGGGGAGTGGGTTTAGCCTAAAGGAAATCTTCTGGGGCCCAACAAGGTGCTGAAGTTTAAAAAAAATACTAAAAATGGGCTGCAATGTACATGGCTTGTTATTGTATTTCAGGGGCCTGCCTGTGAGCTAGCACTGATACAGAGGCACACGGCTAAGGACCATCATGCTGCTAAAAACAGATGACTTTCAGAGGAAGCTGAAATCTGCATCACTACAAGTCATTAACACTCCCAAGTAACCAAGGTGAGTCACTGAAAACTGTATAAAATGAGATAATAATGCTTTTGAGAATGTAGTAAGGATAACTGCATTAGAAACTGCACTATGTTTATCACTTGGCAATGAGGCGCAGGCAAAACCACGGAATAGATGCACTGCAGATTTAACAGGAGTGCTATTCGTGGCTGTTTTGCAAGGGGCTTCATCTGAGAGTCACTGCCAGCACCCCTGACACCCAGACACCCGCTTTGTGCAAGTGATCTCAGAGGCTTGGAGCGTGTCTGCTCACCTCAATGATCCAGCTGAAAAATAACTGCACTGCAACACCATATCCCTAGTTGTACCACGCCGTGAATGTGCAGAAGACTCAAAAATATCACTTGAAGAATATCATGTAAGAGAACATATGCTGTGCCTTCGAAACGCCAGC
Source organism: Sagittarius serpentarius (assembly GCA_034782735.1). Lineage (NCBI taxonomy): Eukaryota > Metazoa > Chordata > Aves > Accipitriformes > Sagittariidae > Sagittarius > Sagittarius serpentarius. The sequence continues at coordinate 235,880 of JAVKLA010000024.1, forward strand.
TCTTGAGATACTAGGCTTAATGCCATTTATTGATTTGTAACCACGGAGACGGTACATGTTCCCATTGGAAAGTGAGGGAAAAGCTCTTTCCTTCACCTCCTCAAGCGGTGAAGAATGTTGGAAATACTCTTGCTCATTGTAACCTCCTGCGGCCTTCATGGGAGGGACAAGGGAGATGTTTGTCTTCTCAGAGGCTGCTGCATTTTCACAAAAGTGGAGAAAATCAGCCTTTCCTTGCAAACCAGCCTGAAGCAAAAAGGGCTAAGCTATTTCAGGAGAAGCCAGATAAGCAAGCTAGAAAGCCTTATCAGAGATTTGTCTTAACTTGCAAAGGTATTTTCTTTGATGAAAGAATTTAAACAGTTTGAAATGTTCTGTCAGCTCAGATTTGTTTTCAGAGAAATCTCGCTCATATGCCATCCTGACTAGCAAAGCCCTTCTGCATTAGGTTCTGTAGTAAGACTCTTCACTTTCTGAATTAAAAATTACTTAAAGTGTAAAAAAAGGAATCAACAGAACAGTCTATTCAGAAAACAAAGGTTGATGAATATCAGCCTTCAGCAGGGATCAATCAGTATTTGTTCCAAGCGCTTGTTACAGGGGAAGTCCAACTCCAGCCATTTCAGGAGGGACAGAGCGCTGGATGCTGGAGCTCTGTGTTTCAGCCTGGTGCTCGCACTTACCCCTCAGCTGGCAGCAAACTGGTAACGTTTCCTGGAGATTCGATGAGGATTAGAGAAAATGGGCAAAAAGACCAATTGTAGAAAGTGATGCTACAGCACCAAAAACCATAGTTAGTCACCAAAGTTTTGAAACAGAAGTACTAGAAATAGCAGATACCAAAGAAAACCAGGTATTTTGAATTGCATGGCTGCATGCATTTCTATTCTCGTAGTCTAAAACTCGGTCCCCCTCTTTAATCGGAGACGCTACAGATGTGTGGCCAACACGACAGGCCGGTAACTTGCCAGAAAAAAAGTGTTTTGAATTGACTTGCTCTCTTTGCAAACTGTGCTTAAACAGCAAATGGCACCTTCCCAGTTTTGCTGAGAATTCACAGTGCTAACTTTCAACATGCTTTTGGACGGGCACTTCCACATTTTTGTAAGTTATACTCAGAAACGAAGTACAACCAAATCATTTTTTCCACACAGAAAAACATCACATTGAGTTTTGTCTAACCCAGCCTTTGGGGAGGGGATGGGAGAAAAAGCTCTGAAATTAAAAAAGTTTGGGGTCAACTCAAGACAAAATTAACAGTTAGTTGGCTGGACCTGGCCGCCAAGCCGAGCCCTCCGCTCCCGACGGAGCACTCCCTCAGGCCTCTGCCGGCCATTTTGCCATGCAGGAGGCAAAGGCCTGGCTGGCTTTAGGGGTGGGACGCCAGGCAGCCGACGGAGCGGGCCCATCCCCACCGCGGGCGTTGCTGCCGTGGCCGGCCGTGGGTGTGATGTCTCCTTCCAGCCGCGGGACCGGGCCTGCTTCTCAGGGGGCCGCGGCCAGCCCCCACTTCCCGTCCCAAGGAGCCATCTGGGGGGATTACACAGGCTGTTTCGGCCCAGCGTCAGAGGGCGGAACTGTCGGCCGAGGGCCGGATCCTGGGGCGCGAAGGTGGGCAGGCAGTGCCGCGGCCGCGGGGCGGGATGGGCGGGAAGCCCGCCGGGGCACCCCGGGCTGTTCCCCCGTAAGGGGCCCAGGGGACTCGGGGGCAGGCAGCCGCCCCGACCCCAGCGGGAGGCCGGCCCTGCGCTGCCCTTCACCCCACCCCGGGGCCCGGGCGGCGCCTCCGGAGGCTCCCCTCGGGCGGGCCGGGCCGGACGCCCCGCCGTGGGCAGGCCCGAGGCTGAGGAACGACGCGGCGGGGCGGGG
>JAVKLA010000024.1:238354-327859 GCA_034782735.1 Sagittarius serpentarius
CCGGGGGCAGGGGGTGCCCCACCCCCCCCCGCCCGGGGAACGGGGTAGGGGTGGGGGCCGGGCGCCGCTGCGCGCCCCCCGCGGGGGCTGGGAGGCCGCCGTGAGCCCAGCGCCGCGCGCCGGGCACCCGCCCTTGTCCCCCGAAGCACCGTGCGGGGAGCGGGCAGCTTTCGGGATGGCGGCGGGGGTGCGACGAGGGGCTTCCCCTCCAGCCTGCCCTCCCCCCTGCCAAAAACGAGCCGGCCCTCTGTCCGCGGGCTACGCTTAGGTGTTCCCGTGCTGCCTTTGCTGCGTCCTAGCTGGAAGGGGGAGTGAGAGCGGTTTCAGAGGGAGCGTCGGTAATTGGCTCCTGATCTTCTGTAACTTACTTATGTGCTAGAGCTGACATAGCTTTCAGGGAAATTTTGGGGAGAGGTAGGCTCCGGTTTAATCTTTTCAGGCTTTAGTAGGACACTTCAGCCACAAGTCCCGTGAAACTTCAATTGTGAGTTTTATCTTGAACTAACAAATGTGTTTTGATTTAAGGCCTGGGGTTCTTACATCCTGTAATTATTTCTTCTAGGTGTGTTTCTTTTAGGTCTGTGACTTCTAAAAACTGAAATAGCTGTGCTAGCTCACACCCTGGCTGAGGTGCAGCTGTAGCAGTAAAAAGGTGCTTTACACCTGTGTAGTTACTTCTGTGGGGGGAAAAGTCAGCTTCGGTGTTAAAAGCTTTGCTGTGGTATAACCACAGCGCTGCCCGTCTTGTGCAAAAACACAGATGAAGCATTCAGGACTGGGGCTTGGCTATGTCTGAGCCTTCAGAGACTCTGCTGGCTCTCCTTATTTTGGCCCAAGCACAGATACTACCAACAGCACAATGTGTAAGCTCTGGTATGTAGTGCAATGGCAGCACGATTGAGCAATACGAGTGTCTCTGCATTCCAAACAGTAAACAGCAAGAATGGGTCACAGAGTGAGAATATTCTCCGTGCTTACAAGATTGAGTATCTGAGAGGAGGATGTTTTGGTGTGCCAACTCTGGATTTATTGCATCTATTAAAGGTAGCAGCCATAGCTTGAGGTTTTATGTTTGTGAAGGACAAAAGGGACTTGTAATTATAATAAAAACCATGAGTATGGGTTTCAGTAAAACTGGTGTGCTCAGTGAGGCGGCACGGCAGGTAGGTTTGAGAGACATCCTGGAAACTAGGAAAACTGCAGTCTGCTTAAACTCTCGCTTCCAAATGCAGCAGCGATTTTGGCCTCTTAACTTCTTCACATCAGTAAGAAATTAAGAGCCAAAGTGCCCCCTAGTCTGGCTTAGTACCTGTCCCAGGAGAGTTTTGGCAATAGGATTTAGCACAGTTTCTTGAAAAGCTGTATGAGATAGATCAGCTCCTAGAAGCCGAGGGAGTTGTTTGGTTTGCCAGTGAGAATGACTGTCCATGGCGTGCCGCGTTGCTCATAAATTAAGGTCAGTGTGCCCATGCCAGGAGCACGAAGTTGGTGTTTCTCTCCTCCCCGAAGGCAGCGTGAGCTCCACCTGTTTGCCTGGCTGTGGAGCAGGGCCCTTAGGAGTGGGTTCCCTTTTCAGCAGCGTGGCTCCTGCTTTGAGGCACGCCGCCTTTGAACAGGGTGCTGTTTGGTATTCAGCAGCCACTGTAACCCTCTTAAACGAGATAAGGGCATGAACCTGAGTCGAAACACCTGGGTCCAGATTCAAGTGCTTCTTCAGCTTCGGTGAGTTTTGCCCTGGGTTTTCATCTGTTTGCTTGATCCCTTCTGGGTTTAAGAGTTCTGCTGAAGAATATTTAAGTTGATGTGTCTTGTGCACGTGTGTCTGCAGCAGATCCATGCTCTGGAAAAAAACCGGTGAGTAACGTTTCTGCTTGTCCCTGAAATGCAGGGTGGAGCGAGCTCCTTGAAATCAGGGATGTCACAAGGGGCAGATAGCTGTGGTGAATGCCATCTTTTTTTCCCCTGCTTAGATGCAAGTCCTGTTTCTGTTTTGCGTTGCGCTGCTTGTGCAGCGTAAAACACATTGCAGGAAGGGTTGGGGTCCTGAGGAAAATGTCTGTGGAGGTGTATGGGGAGACTTTGCTTGTGACCTGCGTCAACATGAGGATAATTGTTAACATTCCTGAAATTACAGCCATTCCCAGGAGACTGACGTTCCCAGGTGGTGCTGCCAGCCTGTCTGATCCCATTGCTCACTGGTGATGAGGAGGACAAAGCCTATTCCCTGCTCACTGGTCAGGTCTGGGTGGCCTGAGGGTCCGCAGCGCTGCGTGTTACGAGGTGCACGGTACAGCGTCCTTCAGGAGGTTTTGCGTCTCTTGAGTCCATCCAAATGGGGTTTCTGTGATGTTTCTGTCTTTCATCGCTTCAAGGAGCAGTTTCAGTGAAGTGAAAATCCTTCCCCTGAAGAGGTTTATAACCAAAGAAGGTTTAGTCACTTTCTTGACAGTGGTGCGGTTGCATCAAAATACACCTTTGGCATACTCTGGACAAGATAGTGTTGCTGTAAACTCGTTTGAATAACTGACTAATGTCCTTTGTTGTCCTTTGCATTATGTGTTTTCTGTGAAGATGGGGGGGAGCGCGGAGAGGTGGCCAGGGCACAAATCTGGTACAGATGGTCCAAAAATGTACCCCTGACTCCTGGGGTGGGGTGGGGTGGGGCAAGAGGAGCGCAAAAAAAAATGAATGCCTGTGACTGGGGAGTCCACTGGTTTGCAGCAGTTTTCAGCAGAGAAAGAGTGAGCCCAAATATTAGGCAGGATTTAGGGAGGTAAAGGAGCATCCTGGAAATTCCTGTGGTGTTAGAGGTGGTCAGTAAAGCCCCCATCCCACTGCTGAATTTGCATGCTCTTCCGTAAGAAGGTGCTGGTAACCTCTGCCTTGGCTTGTAAGTGGCAGTACACAAGTTAGGTTGGTATACCTGAGACAGCTGCTTCTTGTACTTACCTTTGTTATTTTCAGGCTTCAAAGCAAAACTCATGTTCCTTCTTTAAAGCTCTACAGTTATCATCTGACCTGTTTCTGTCTGGCCAATTTATAAATGCAAGGAACAGGTTTATTGGAAGGTTCAGGCGGGTGTTGTTGTGTTCACTCTTCTTGCGTGGAGTTTGTGCGTACAGCTGTGTGTTAAGAATACATACAACCACTTAATATCTTCATAAATGAAGCCACTTAGTACTTTCCTGTACTTAGGCTGAGTAGTGGCCTCCCTGCCCCATTGGTAATTGTGAGATCCCATTAGTCATGCCATTAGCGACTTTGCTCTTGGATCCAGCCCAGGAAAGGTAAACTACATTGTCTTGCCTTGTGTTTACTGCTGGTGTTTATACCGAGATACTTATTTTGCATCTAGTATAAATTCCCACCCTGACTTGACGTACTATAAATTTGTTTGTGTGCTTAGAGCCTAACTGGTGTGTTGCAGCGTCTCCTTCGCAGATGTACTGTGCATAGGTCTCTTCCTTTGTCAGTCTTTGCATTTGTGCTGACTTTTTTTAGTTTGAGTAGGGCTAGGGCATCAGTGTTCCGTGTGTCTGGGTAGGAAACTGACAGTGCTGCAAAGTTGACTGTTGAACAGATGATCTGTGAATGGAGAAGGGGTGGCCATTTATTGACAGCTTCAGAAATCAGTGAAGATTACTGTTCAAATAGCTCTTTGAAGGTGGCAGATTTACAAACATTAATCTTTGCATTACATAAGAAAGGCTCTGTGGTATTCCTGAGAGATTACATGTCTTGGCCAACGTTTGGAAAAGTCAGCATCCAATCCAGAATTAAAGCTTGGTCCTTCTTTCGGAGTACGGTGTTCTTGCTGTGGGGTCATTAACTGCAGTTGCTGTGCATTTCCAACTTCAGGCAACTTTAGCAGATGATCACGCTAAGTCATAACATCTGTTTCAGTGGTTTTCTGGTGGGATCCTTGCTTTGGATGTCTCCTTGCTCCGAGTGCCCTGGTGAGGGTGCTCAGCTGTGAACACACCTCGAGACACAGGGAATGATGCATGCATTTTTTCCCTCCTTTTTTTTTCCCACCTCTCTCACAAATTGACTTGTGCGTTGGCTTAGCTCAGGCTGAGGATAGTGGCTGTTTGTTATTTTTCTAGTAGTGTTTGCTGCCAAGATAGTACTTTATTTCTGCTTAAAGGTTGGAATTTTCCATTAATAATTCGGTCATCAGACTGGATTCACCGTTGCTTGCCTATGATGTGTGTTGCCCTTGCTATGGGCATATATGATTTCCTGGTATCCTTTAGCTTCCAGAGCACTTTATTCCTCTGTCACTTCTGCTGTACATGAGGAAAGCGTGGTGGGTTAAACCTTTATCCTTTTTCCAACGGCTGTGCTTCTGTTTCTGTCAAAAGGCCAAGATAAACCAATTATGTAAAGAACTGATTTCTTTCCTCAGTGGAAATATATTTAGATACAGGTCTTGCAGCCAGTCATGGCTATAGCCTTTCTTCTTCTTGCCCCCTGCCTGGGCCATCTTCATCATTAATGGGGGAGGCAGGTGGAGAACTTGGGAAGGGCTTAGGCTGTGCAGTTTAGCCTCCCAAACCCGACATACCCCTGGGTGGGAGTCCTGTGTTCTCTTGCTGTTGAGTGCTTGGCCCCTCCAGGCTGACAGAGCTCATGCTTCTTCAGAGCGCTTCTTGTTAGAGGTGCTGTCTTGGGGGAATGCTGTTAAATTTCGCCCTCATGCCTTGCATGTTGCATCTTCTCCCGCATGTCATCTCAGGACCATGAGGAATGACCGCTGGTGAAGACCAGAATCGTTCTCTTTCTTCAAAAGCATGGTGCAAGTCTGAATCTTGCTAAAACCACTGGGAGATGCAAAAGCCTGGTTCCCCCTTATCACGTGAGAATACTTAGGCAGAGAGATTAGATCTCCTGTCCAGCACTGGGCTGGAAACCTGTGTCCGCATTTGTGTTAAGGTAAGGATGCTCACTTTCCCTTCTGCCTTTCTGCATCATTAAGCAGTGCAGGTTGTCTCTGGCTTGTGGTGTTTGAGGTAAGATAAAAATAACAAAAAGTGTGACTTTAAGCAGCTATTTGCATACATCTTGATGGTAATCACACTTCCAGTAGGCACAGTGTTGTGACTCTTGCATGAATAAAATCCCATCGAATGCCACCTGTGAATAAAAGGCTCCAAGATCAAGTACACTGATCCAAAAGTTGATTTGTACTTGCATCTTTCTTTCTAGGCTTTTTCCTAAATATTAGTGGAAAACTTAAGGCTGAGACTTGAGCTGGCTGTTGCAGCATATGAAATCTAAACTGGAGAATCTTTGTGCTGTCAAAGACAGCTGTCTAATTTTGTCTCATATCCGAAAAATCTGATAACCACTAGCGTGAATCAGCACATTTTAAATCAAAGAGTTCTGGTAGCTCCAAATGTGATGGATTTGGGGGAACAACTTTATTTTCTTGCTCTGTAACAGATGCATCAAAATAAGAGGAAACGATGATGATTTGATCTTGCATGCCTTTTCTCAGAAACAAAAATCTAGGGAAAAAGTATAGGGTATATTTTATTTATGAATGTAGTCTATAACCCCAGGTAGTTCATGGACACTGCAGTGGTTGTGAAGGGAGATACAATGTATGCGATTTTTAGTTGGTAACAGAAAAAGAGCTTTAATACTGTAAAAACAGACAAACTGCCAAACAACCCCCCCAACCTCCTCATTTTCAAATCTTTACCCTTAATGCTCTTTTATGAATGACAGAAAGAAGAACACACATGAGTTTACCAAACCAGCATGAGGATCTGGTTTTGGGGACGAGGAAGAGCGGTACCTTTCGTTGATGTCCGTGTACTGTGTCAGCAGGCATGGTCATGGGAGTCTGGTTCTCTCCCAGCTTCATGGTTGGGCGTTCGTGGGCCGAGGGGTTCAGCCTCGCGCAGTGCGACTCCTAAGGATTTCAGACCAAGTTCTAAAATTCAGAAGGAAGGTCCTTAATAATAATGACATCTTTCCTAGCTGTAAAGAAGAGTGGTTTGGTGAGTTACTCAGAGGCTGTTTCGTTGACCTTTGCCCCTTGATGCAGAATTTGGCAAAAATGTCAGAGCTGGTTTCTCTGTCCACAGCGGTAAGGTGTGGTTAAGGTTTATGATCACACTTGCGCTTAAAGGAGTGACCAAGCCGTGGCTTGCAGGCTCTGTGCTGTTCATGGTAGTTTTTGTGGCCTGTTGTTTACTGCTGGCTACTTGCTGTCCCAGGGACGCTGCAGGTAGAGTACAGGAGGAGCGTGGTTGCTACATGCACAGAGCTAGTGAAGGTTCGTGCAGTACATCAGACACTTCGAGGAGGTGCCGAGTGTGCTTAGATTGTCTGTTCCGTGCTGCTGAGTGTCTTTCCACAGCAAGGGTCTTGATCTGAGCAAAATTTCATTTCTGATTACCTCCTCAGTTCAGGGAGCTTCAAGTCCATTCAAAGGATCCAGAATAATCCAGGAAGTCTAGGTAGGTGTTTTACTGAAGTCTTGACTTGATGTTTTCTCTCTAAAGTATATGTACTCACTAGCTATAGCCATGTATGAAGTTTAGACAGAAATACAACCTTTGCAAAATACAGGAAAGGTATAAGCCCTGTTGAAGGAGACGGGTATTTAGACTAGCCCAGATCATAGGGAGTGCTAGGGATGGCGAAAAGAACACGCAGGCCCTTTGGAGGCTGGACTCTGTGTTTTTGGATGTCATGAGATTGGCACATGAAGGTGTCTGTAGGATCAAATTAAGGTTCTGCAGAGTGTATGCTGATAATTAACGTCTGCCTTGAAGAGCAGGTGAGGAAAAGTATCTTAATTGTAAAAATGCGCTGAGCTGTTTCTGTGTTTCTGAAAATAGTTATTATCCCACGCAGCTGTAGCAGTTGTGGTCTTGGGTTCTGTACAGCTTAGCAAGGACGCAGCTGGCATGGGTTTGTAGAAATCGCTCTTGCCATATGGAGGCTGCCAGAATTTGTCTTCCCTCAGGCTTGGATCAGGTAGTCTACTCATGGAAGAAGTCCTGTGGAGACAAGGTGTTGGCAAGGAGAGGGAGCATGTAGACTATTGGGATCTCCTCAGCTTGAGCATGAATGGGTATTTGTAGATGTCAGCCATGTGATTGTGTTGTTTTGCCTTATTTTGAAAGCTTTTCTTGTGGATTCAGAGTGTCTCCTCTACCACCTTGGTTTAGGTTTATAAATCTGTGCTAAAATGTAGCATGGATTCATCTTTGTCCATTCCAGAGGAGCCTTGGGAGCAAACCTGGTGAGGAGTGTGCGATTCCAAGAGATGCTTTGTGCAGGATGCAAGGGGAGGCGAAGGCTGGGGTGTGGATCAGGCTGTGGCTGTGTGGGAGCAGGGAGCATTCCTGGTGCTGGGAACTGCATTGGTTTCCCTATCCAAATGTCCAAGCTGGAAAACACACTTTACAGTGGGAGGTGGTGGTCTGATGGCTGTGCTCCCAGTGCCACTCAGCTGGGGCCTTTTTGCTCACTCTCCTGCATTAGAAGCATCTCTGATATACTTTTGTTAAATGGGAGGGGAAGGTTGGTACATCAAGTTCCTTTTTTAAGAACCAGACAAAAATTTCATCCTCCCCAAAATGCTGGTACACTGAAAATGTAAGGTGTTCCACACCGTAGCTGGCAAGTGCTTTGTGTAACCTGCCTCCTGGGAGGACCTCTGTGCTGTGAGGGGGGGACCTTCACATGGCAGCTGGTGGCTGAAGTAGCCATCCCCGGTGGCTTCTCTCAAGATCCAAATTGAAATGGCTGTTCTCCTGGAACAGGGTGTGTATTATAGACAATTTCAGTGGGTTAGTGGCTTACATAGAGGGAGGGGTATAAGGACATGTTGGAGCAGCCAAGGCACACTGAGTGTTCCCAATTCCTGCCCACAGCTGTATGCACAGTGGAGCAAAGGTCTTCTGCAAGAAGAGGTGGGTGTGTTGAGCAGCTAATCTCCAGGAAAGGCATATGGTAGCTGAATGCCTCCTGGTGGGTTTAGGTGCTAGCTTTGTTGTTGTATCCTCTGCCCTGCTTCCAAAACAGGATTAAGCAAAGGAGACTATTTCTTTACTCTTAATTTAAATCTCTGGGAAGTTGGTTTTGGTTCAGAGCAGACCTGAAAAGGCTTGTCAGTTAGATCTTAGAGCAATCAGCGTTGGTTTTTTTTTTTTTCTCCACTTAACTGAAGCTCGTTTAACTTGTGACAGCACTCTTAATTTGTTACATTTATAAAGGGAACATCAGGGGAAGGTTCAGAAATGCATATTTATGTTTCTTGGCTAAGCTTAATTTGTCTCTAAGAACTTGTTTTTCTTATTTCAGTAAAGAGGAATTTCTTGTCTTAGGCTGGGATTTTTTTTTTCTGTATTTCATGGTTTTTGTTCGGTTTTTTGTTGTGTGTTTTTTTTTTTCCTCCTCCTCCTCTAAAAAGAGCATATAGTGGCTTACCTTGATCTACACCTTCCCTTAGATGTGCAACATCTAATTACCAGGTCCTAACCAGAAGTATCCTCTCAGAGGTTTCCTCACTCATCCTGGAGCTGGTGGTGGACCCCCTGTGTAGTTCTGGGCAGGACCACTGCAACCTCTGATGGTGCTGGGCAGAAGTGTGGGTTTTTTTGGGGATATCCTTGGGATGTGCAGCACTACCAGGGATTTGAACACCGCATCTCTTCCAGCCGCCTTTGCTAAGGAGGGCTGGAGCCCGTTTTGGTGGGGGACCCCAGGGAGGTCTGTGCAGCGTGGCTCTGCTCTCCGAGTGAGCGGGAGGACTGCTGCTGGGTCAAGGGTGTGGATGTGCCCCCCTCCCACCCTGATGCCCCCGGAGGAGGCATGTAGCCATCCAGCAGCAGCAGCTGAGGCTGGGCTATGCCCCGTGGCATGGGGACAGTGCAATCGCATGGCATGCCTCTGGTACCTGGTGGGGCATGTGACCGGATTTGTGGTACTGCTGCGAAACTGGGATGCCGCTGGTGGTGTTGGGGTGGCAGGAAACATCTGGGAGTGGGTGGCTGTGGTACGGGGCAAGTCCTTGTGGCTGCCCCATGGTATTGCTTCTGGCTGGCTTGCCCCACTCCTGGTGGCACACCAAGGCTGGGTGGCCTTGCTGGCCACCGACTAGTAGCACCAGCCGCAGAAGCACACGGCAAAGCTGTGACCAGGGCGTTGTGAATGTGGGCTGATCCGACTGTTGCTGAGAGTGGTCAAAGGGTGTGCTGTCTAGACCGAGCGCTTCTACCCACAGCGGCTGATGGCACCCGTACACCCCGACAGTGGTAATGGCACTCCTCAGCTGGCTTCTTGGAGAGCTTAAAGGATGATTAATCCTTCCCCCCTTTCAAGCCTTCACATGAATCAGCAAAGCAATGTTGATGATGAGGTTGCATAGACGGATGGGCATTATGTGAAGGGAGCAGTAACAGGTCTGTCATAGGTGCAAATGCTTTTGCAGCAGCAGCATCCTCCTTGCTCTCCCTCCATTTGCAGTATTGCTTGAGAATGTCCTTTCGGTAAAGAGCTGTGAGGCTTTAAATGCAATGTGGAGATGAGAAGATTGAGGTTTGTTTTCAGGGTGGTGCCGGTAAACTTTCTGCAGCTTGGTGGTAGAGATAATTCTGCAGGTTCTGGCTCCATTGTTGTGACTGGGTCTAAGGTGAATTTGAGAAAAATGTTTTGGCTGAACAGGCTTTCCTTTCTGTTTTATCCAAAGGGAAAAATCTGTTAAGAGCCTGATCTGTTTTTCTCATTACTGAGGGAGGTTCTGAATGGAACCTAAATCCACAACTACTTGCACGCCCTTATCTGTGTGACACAGTGTTTTCCAGGTCAGTATCTCGGGTTTCAGACTCACTTGTTGTGATGTGCGGTCTTAAATCCACATACGCAGAAGTGTTTGATCAAAAAGGTGTCAAAAGTTGAAAGGCATTTCTCTCGGGATCATTTTGGGCATCATCATAGAATCGGCTGCTGAGGACCAGCATTTGCTCAGCTTACAGCAAGCTCTTGAGCTGTTGCCGGAAGGAGGGTGAAGTGCAGGATTGTTTGACCAGTTGTCTATCGCAAGGCTGCAACGCCTGGGGAGGGTGGAGTGGAGGCACTGGTTACCTGCAGGGCCTTCCGGGGATGGGGCTTCCATGTAAACTGGTTAGAGGGAGAGGGGAGCATCTTGGAGCTCAGCATGATGATTGCAAGGATGGAGTCCCACCATGTCTCCGGAGAACTTTGTATCGGAACAAACCCACAGCACGCCATTAGAGAGTGCCCCCTTTTGTGCAGGGCAATGGCAGTGGTAGCTAGAAATGTTTTATTTTTTGACCTGGTTGGGAGACTATCCCTCTGTTGCCTGCACGCTATACAGTGGTGTATGTTTACCTCCTTACTTGCAGAAGTACTAAAGCAGGACGTGGAGTTCAAGGCTACCTCCTGCAAGGAGCCTCCGTGCTGCTGTCTCCATCTGTAATCTGTTTCTGTTTTCTTCAGCTTCTTGCTCTCAGACCTTGTGGTACTTAAAACTCCCCCTTCCTTCCCCACTCTTCCAAGGAATTTTACAAAGAAATCAATAGCTGTCTAGTTATGACAGCAAAATGAAAAAGGCTCTAATGTCTCCATAGCTACCTAAAAAGTACTTGTAAAATGCTGGTGGAAGAGAGTGCCCTACAATTATCCCATACATTCCGTGCACGCGGACTGAAAATCATTTGCATTAGTTAAGTAATCGCTGCACACTTGTCTGGAGGAATGTTTGGTTACTGCAATAAATTTTTGTTCCTTTAGCCCTGTGAAGCTGAAAAAAATTAATTTGTTTTACATAGAATACTAACTGACCTGAACTCTCCGTAGATGAACTGATTGTAAACGTACCAGCTTAATCCAGCTTGTTTTTTTTTCTTGTGTTTCGTGTAGCATCTGAAAAGAGACAGCTTGTGGCAAATTAGCTGGGGTGAGACTACAAAAAGATTGAATTATTCCTGTTTGAACAGTTCCCAGCGTGTGAGCACTTGCTGCTTGGTTTGTATATCATCTGTATCTTGAGTTAGCTTGCCAGAGCTGCTGTGATTGAGGTGAAAGTAAATAACCTCCAACTAGAAATCTTGCCTTTGTTGTAAATGATAATTTATTCATTCATCAGTGAAAATATCACAGAGGTATGATGAACAAAAATTGCGATTGCTGTGCATTTGAGTTTCTTGCAACAAATGTCCTGCCCTGTTGTGTTTCCGTGAAGAGAAACTGTTTGACATGCTGTCCTGCACTGTCCTGAAAAGTCACTTTGCTCCTAGTGAAGCCCAGCGCGGGTATGAAAATGCAGTTGTCAAAACATATGTGAGGTTGTGCTTGGTGTGTGTCTGTGCCCTACGCTGCTCCATTCACTTCAGGGCATGGCATAAAAATAACAGGCTGCAGAGTTAGGTCTGCCATGTGTAGGCAAGGCTAAGCTTACTGTCAGGCATCTGTAAATGCAGAAGTAGTTGAAACAAGATGATGTCTCTGTAGGGACTTGCCTTGATACACTGGTGTATTGCAGTGCCCCTTTCAGAGGGAAGGGACTAAAGGGGGTAGGGAAGCTACAGCACATGTGGCAGGCATTTAGGATCGTCTGCCTGGTTGGTCAGGACAGCGTGTCCAGCTGGACTGCTCATGCCAAATTGGAATTTGGCCGTGATATTGCAGTTAATTCCTCTTCTTACTAAATCCGCTATATCATTTTCCTATGGCTGCAGTAATTAGGGCCTGACTTTACTGTTGTACATGGTGAGGAGCAACATTTCCCTTCCTTAGATACAGCTGTGTTCATGTAGCTCCCACAGAGTGTGCATTTAGGAGCATAACGAGGAGGCTGCCTCTGGTTTTTTGTGTTAAAAGGAAGAAATGGGACCCCACTGCCTTTCTTCTGAGCCTCATGGGGTTTGCTCTCTCTTTTTTCCTGAAGACATTGGGCTGTTTGTGGGTAAGATGTTACTTGCCATAAGCAGAGGGAGAAATAAGTGCAGTGCATGAAATACCTGCTAGATGCAATGAAAGTCCTGCTTTTGCTTCTAGTGAGACCTCAACTTTGCATTGTCTGACTTCCCATGTTTTTCTGGAAAGGGCGAGGTTAATAGGGATGGAGATTCAGTGACAGCCCAAGTGGAGATGCCTTTGCTGTTGTCCCTTTTGTCTGGGCAAGCTGTTAGCAAGGTGGTTGGTGAAGGGAGTAGGCCATCCTGGTACTGCCCCCCGCAGCGTGGAGGGGGTGGTGGGGTCTCTGCTGCTGAAGTCTTTGGGCATGGAAGTGAGGGGCAAGGAAACAGGCCCCCCAGGGGTATAGGGGGGGCTGGGCTGGGCTGGTGGGGGTAGAGGTGGACTTGCTGGGTGGTGAGAGCTTTTCCAGACCCAGCTGCTGCAGAGCAGGTGACCCTGCTGGCTTGAGGAGTTGGAAATCACAGGGTTGAGGATACAACAGCGCAGTCCAAAATACTGTCGCTTGACATAAAAATAACAAAAGAGACCCTTCCAGTCTGTGAACTTTTGGATTGGATGTGCTCAGCTAGCTGGCCATCCCTGTGTGGCAGCTATCTGTCTTGCAAGCCTTCGTCGCTGTGCCTGGCTGGAGCCAGCATCCCCTGTCCTGTTGGCCCCTCCTGAGAGCTGTGGAGTGGAAGAGTGACCTTAGCAGCTAAAGCACGGGTACCTCCACGGGCCCTGTTGGAGGACATGCTCCTTAACATGCGCAGCCACCCGCCGTGGGGTCCGTCCCCTAAGCGCATGTCCCTGCCCCCTGTACCTCAGCCCGCAGTCTCCCACGGACACACAAGGAAATTCAGAGCGCCGTAATTTGTGGTGTTCTTTCTTTAATCCTTCCTGCCTAGCTTGTATTGCAAAGCTTTGAGGCAGAGGTTTTGCCTCTTGTATTTAGAGCATCATGCCTGGATCTAGTTGATGTTTATACAGAAGTGTGAGGGCAGCCAGAGGTTCTCCGGGGTCTGATAGAAGCCATACGTGAAATTAATCCAAATTAAACTGTGTTACTCATTCCGCGATAAACAGGAGGTTACAGCACAGACTCAACATGTTGCATAGCTTTGAGACTATGAAGAATGAAAAGTGAATCCTCCTCCAAAAGTTGGCTGCGCCTATATGAGGCTTGATGAAGTTCTGAGACAAGCCAGTATGCCCAGCTCACTGTGTAGGCATTTGCAAGAAACAAGGCAGAGTTATGGGAGAAGACTGTGGGTACAGGGGGGGCAGAAGGGTGCTGGACACGAAGTGAAGTAGCTGAACAAAACGTGGGCCTATTCGGGGTCAGTCTGTATGTGTGGACCCGCACGCTCCCACTATGGAGGAAGGAAAGATCAGCTTGTGCGCCCTGCTAATGTGGGCCAAACTGGAGCCGGTTTGCCTACGTGATGGGATTTTGCACGCTGTTCTGGTATGCCTGCTTTGTCCTCGTGCTTTGCAGTGACGGAGTGTGCGGCAGGGTTGTGGAAAGCAGGGCAAAACAATCTGGTCGGGGCAGCCTTCGAGTGGGTGGGCGACAGCCCCGTTCTTGCTGCAGAGGCCCTTTGGGGCTTTGGGGAATGCTGGAGGTTGGTTGGTGCCCAAACTGTCAACAAGGAGCTGGGTGCTTCCCACGACAGCAGGAAAACATGTTGTTGGGGCTGGCTCTGACCCTCATCCCCTTTTCCCCAGCACTGGGGTGAGGGTGTGGTGGACTTCCCAGCAGTGAGGGCATTAAGGACAAACTCGGAGGCCGGCATGATTTTCCCTGGATGGAGTCGGAGTTGGCTCCCAGAGGCATGGGGCTTTGCTGGCTTGTGTCTTTGGAGTGGGCACAATTCTTCCAGGGAGGTTTTTAGGCCCTGTGAAGAACAAAAAGCATACAAAAATGTGCATGCTCTGGGAGGTGTGCTGGTGTCAAAGAGCAGTGGCGGCAAGAGGTGAACTGGTGGAATTTTACAGTCCAGTTTAGTCTGGGCTTGAACAGTCAGAGCACTGTGATGCTCTGGAGTGTTTGCAACGCCACCCGCTTCTCACAAGGCTGGGACTGGGGAGAGATGGATGCCAGCTAGGAGTTTCAAACTGCAGGTCAGCACGGGAACGCAGTGGTGCTTCTCCATGGGAAAGGAGTGCCCGCAGGGTCCGGCTGCCTCTCCTGCCGGCACAGAGATCGTGTTGATCTGGTGCATGTAAATAGACTTGCAGCCTTTCTGCAGAGCTGTGATGGCCGAGGAGAGGCAGTTTCTGAGTGAAATACTGATTCTTAGTTGTGATCCTGTGCACTAATAGCACCTGTACTGGAGGAGAAGAGCAATTCTGTGTTACAGCGTTTGAATCATGCATGTTGATTTTTTTCAAGCACGCTGCTTAGGAATAGAGGATGGAGGGAGTACTGCTGGTAGTGAGGAAGGAACTTTCTAGTTCTGCACTTGTGGGTCTCTCCTTCACGTGGGCTGTATGCTTGGCACTGGGACCATATTAAAACTTCTTGTGTTTGGATTTCCAGAGAGAAGTCTTCCTCTTGAGACTTTCTGTTCTTCACATCTGTGAAGCTGAATGCAGATGCTGTCTGTCGGGCTGCAAAGATTCATGTCCAGCTGTGTGTGTACAGGGCGGGGGAGATGTTATTTTGGCATCTGCAGAGACATCTTACTAAAAATAGACTAAAGCCCATGAACCTGGGTGCAAAAGTAGTTGTTCCAGAAGTCTTTCTTGATGCATCTTTCTTTCTTTTTTCCCCCTTAAGGAATATTTGTTTGGAATATGCTCTGTGTCTCCGTGTTTGCACAAAAGCTGGTTGTGCTCATGGTGGAGCTGCTGCTGGGTGGATGGGGCCAGACTGAGCTTTGTTTGTAGCTCTGCTGCTCATTACCTCTGAGGCTGG
The DNA here is from genome assembly GCA_034782735.1 of Sagittarius serpentarius. Taxonomy (NCBI): domain Eukaryota; kingdom Metazoa; phylum Chordata; class Aves; order Accipitriformes; family Sagittariidae; genus Sagittarius; species Sagittarius serpentarius. Next base: position 253,218 of record JAVKLA010000024.1, read on the forward strand.
AATGTGTCGCCTCCCTCGTTTTCACTGCTTTCCTGCTATCCTGCTTTGTATCTGTCTTGCTACTTCTGGATCTCAAGCTCCTCTGAGATGGGGTTGCCTGACTGTGTAGCATCCAGAGCCCTTGTGGTGTATGAGGACAGATCGTGCAGCTGAGCGGGAAAGACACTTTTCAGGGAGGCACAGGTGATCAAGTGGCATGTGGAGAGGTTGGTATGTTGAAGCAAGAGCTTCCCTGTGGTTTGGGCTGGTGCCTCTGGCTGTGTTTTTTGTATTTGGTAGGAACAACTGCCCACATGCATGTAGCAGCCTTTGTCCCTGGGCTGCTTTGTTGTTTCGAGTCCTCTCCGTGCCTTGATGCTGTCTTTCTCTGCATGTCTTGCCCTCATCCCTCTCGCATACATCTTCTGAGATGACCTGTACTAAGGAGTCCCTGCCAAGACCCCAAGCATGTTTTGGGAGCGGAACTGCCAGGCTCCCTCCTTTGCAAGTCTGTTGCCTCTGGGAAAACAGAATGAAGCAGATCCGTATTAACTTGCCTTCATGGAGCTGATCCTGGCTGCGGCTCAGTTGGATTACGTTAGCAAGTACCCAGAGACTTCCAGATTTTAAGACTATGAAGCAACTTTGCCTGCAAACAAAGTGAGTGGTTGCTTGGCTGTGCTCTCGTAATTGTTTTCTGTTCATCGACCGCATTGCAGGAATAGTACGAGGTGGTGTTAAATTTATGGACAAGGCTTTGAACAAGATTTTCCATCAAAATGCTTGATAAACCACCTACTGTAATGCAGAATGCTGGTCTATCTTTTTGCAAATTGAATTGTCGGAGAGCTGTTACGATTATTAAAAAATGCTTTGTGTAATTCAATTTCCTGTAAAAGACACGAGCTGGATGATTCAAAGAAACAATGCAAACACTTAATCCAGGTTAAAGCAAAATTTCCATATCTGTGCATATGCAATACTTACAGGTTTCCAGTGGGATCATGTCCAGGGAGGATGTATAAAAATAGACATAAAACCCCAATACTTTAAAATTTGTCAGTTTTGAAGAAAGCATTTAGTTGTTGGGGAACTGAGTAATGAAAAACTGTTCAAAGCAAGAATGAAGAAAGCATAGATTGAATACCTTCTCAGGGTGATGGGAGGTGGAAGTGGTTTTCCCCATTGTATTTTAAATGAGTTTAAAACTCTGTTCCAGACACTTTGTGAAGTCAAGATTCAGTGGTGGTTTTGTGAGCAGAAGGGCTACTATTTGGGCTTTCTGGCTCGGTTCCAACTCAAGGGATCCTGATTCAGGGTGAAATGTCTCCTAGCTCTAGGCAAGCGTAACTTTTACCTCCCCCTCCTATTCCACAGGGACCAGCAACTTCACCTCCTTTTTTTCCTGCTGACACCCTTCAGAACTGAGTTAAGCTCATAGGAATCTTGCCCATGTATTATGAGCTTGATATTGGCTTCTGCTGGTGATGAAGGGCTTGTGTGCACAAGATAGTGAGTGATGCTCTTGCCACCCCTCCCCTGGTGAGTGGCCAAAGAGAAGAGCTTGTGTGGAGAGGTGGTTCCAGCTGTGTATGTTGGTGGAGCTGGACTCTCTTGAATGAGTCCAGCTCAAGTGATCTTGGGCATCCTTTGAAGGAAGGGTACATCTCTGGATAACAATAGCTGTGCTTGCAGAATGCCCAGGCATCTGAATGCTCTGCTATATTTATATATATAGCACTAAACTTTTAAAATAAACATATAAATATTGTACATACAAATATATATTAAAAAGTTGTGTTGCTTTATGAATTTGTCCACAGGGTATGATGATGTTGTACTTGTGCGCATGGCAGGGGAAAATTGGAGGACTTGGAGATCCCTGGGTGTTGCCTGCCTGCACTGGTGCTTAGGTATTGCTTAAATGTGTTTAATGAAACTTTTGCCCATGTCTCCTGCCAACTCAAGTTAAAAGTGCTGTGCTTGAATTAAAGATGTAGATGGGAGGTCAAGTGAGGGACAGTGCTTGAGTTAATTTTTCAATGTAGACAAACTGTCTGCTAATTAGCCTGTTTGTCTAAGTCCTGCAGCAGTTTAGCATTCTTGTTCTGTCATTTTCTTTCCCTGTACCCTAACCTCCTGCTGCAATGCTGTTCAAAGTCCGTCTCGCCTCAGAAGTGGCTGCCTATCAATAATACATCAAGTGATGTTCCTCAGGCTGTGTGTGCATTATAAAATGTATTGTGTGTATAGCTGCTTGTATCACTTTCAAATACTTTTTATAGCAAGAAACATGCTAATACAGCGTGGTTCATCATGAACTGAATTTACTACTTGTTAATCTCTCTCTTACAAATACCTAGCCTGTCTGAAGCTCTGAGCAAGGACGACACGTGCATGTTATTTAATTGGAGTTCTCTTTAACTGTGTTGTTAAAGAGCTTTTCTGTCTCCCATCGCTGCTGCAGACTCTGCTCCGAAGGAGTCCTGAGAAAGCCTGCTGCAGTGTAAGAGCCTGAGCAGATGCCCTTTGCAGGACTGCTCCATAGATCAGCAGTCCTCTGCTCCTGCACTCGCAGTGTCTTTCAGTTCATCTCTCCGCCCTGGTGTAATGCATTTCTGAGTTGAGTGCTCTGCGTGTGCAGTGTGGGTTTACCGAGCTGTTCCACGGCGGTGACCTTCCTTGTGTTCCCAAACTGAACGCTGCAGGACGCAGGAAGTACAGCTGCATTGCCTGGAGTCTCCTAAGTTCTTTAAAAGGATCTCCTGGGAATAAAGGTTCTTACTTGCTCTTTCTTTGATTTCCACCCCCCTCCCTTCTGTCTGCTGATAATCTTGGCTTCTTGTTCACTGTTTTCTCCCTGTTTAAAAAGACTGGGGAAATAATGGTTTCTTTGTTTTTTCTTTCTGAACTGAGTTTGCTACGGTATCTGTAGGGCAAATAAATCTCCTTTTTGCTTCTTCCTGGCATAAGAATACCTTTCATTTGAGAGAAACTGTAAATCTAAAATAACAAAAATTATAGTTTGACCTTTATTAGTTAGGAAAATAGTGATGCAATGAAATGGCTACTGGGAAGCCAGTGAGACAAATCATACGGGCCTTTATTTGTCGTTTTCCCGGCTCTGCTTTCCAGAAAGCCCTACCCTTTGCCAAAATTAGTTCCTAGCCATTGCGGCTATAACGCCCCATGGGGCTTTAAGTTTGCGTTGACATAGGCACTCACCCAGGTGATCAGCCCCATTGACTTCAGACTGAGCAAGGCTGGAGGGAGGAGGACTGGCGAGGGGTTGCAGCGGAGCTCCCTGCTGCCCTGTCCGGCCCGGAGCAGTCTCGCCCTGCTGGAGCTGGCGGCCGCCCCTGGGAGCTGCTTGCCAGATGTGCCTGCCTGCCTGCACAGCCCTTCTCCCTCCCTGGCTGGGCAGGCCGGAGCAGGAGAGCGGTGTGACGGCCCTGCGGCAGGGAGAGCCTCTCCCTCCAGCCCTAGTTAGAGGCAGCCGCCTTGGGGAGGGCTCTCGGGTAGCCACGCAGCCCCTCTCTCCTTCTTCAGTCTTCCTTCCTTTTCCCACCCCACCCTATCCCTTCGGACCATCTTGGGTCTAATTGCAGCTGCTTGGGGGAGCAAACGGCTCCAGCTCCTGAATCAGTGGGTACACATACGTCTGGATCGCTCTCCCTCAGGGTTTGTGACTAGACTGTGTCTTCACAACTCCCACTATAAAGGATCTGTGACTGACATGAAAGGACTCGGAAAACATTCAAAATTGGTTTAGCCCTACCCTGGCACCTTCTCCCTCTGCTTTCATGATGTGCAAGTACGAGCGTCAGAACGTGGCTTTCTGGGACTAATCCAGCCTTGGCTCGAGGAAATGGATACTTAGATGGTGCTTCATTAAGTCAGTGCTATAACCCTGTAAAAAGTGCCCTTTGAATCAAAACCGGCTCCTTCATGTTCAGACAGAGAAAATGCTTGGTGTTAGCCTGGGTTAGCAGACTCTTCTGTTGATCTTGTTCAACGCTCTCTTTCTTTCTTGACTTTACAGTGCCATTGGTCATGCCTTATTTTGGCTCTTTGGTTTGCATGGTTGCCATATGGGAAACCCCAGCTGCATTCCTCAAACTGCTGCAAATCTGATGGAAAATGTTGTTGTAAAGCACTGTACTTAAGCAAGGAGTTGAGGAGACTTGTAGTGGCTCATTGACCCTTTGAAAAGACACTGAGGGTGGATTATGCAAAGTTCAGCCTTCAAAACCATTTGCTGGACCCTTTTGTATTTGTTTGGTTTTGTCTGTACTAACAGCTTATTTGTAACTCTGTATCAGCATCCTTGTATGGAGGCTCAAAAATTACCCGCACGTTTATTAGAGCTGACTTCACAGTGTTGGATTTGCATAGTCTTAACGTTACAAAGTGCAATTTTAATTAAAAGTACTAGAGCCCTTGGATAGGAAGTCAAAACCTTAATTGTTAATACAGTGCAATTAAGTTTCTCAGTACCTAGCTAGTAATTACATAAAATTCACTGCAGTATGGAAAGACTGTTTGGAAACGCAGAAGTGTAGAGGTATGTAGAAGAGAGTTTTTGCAAATACTGTCTGAATTGTTTTACTCTTTAAAAATAATTTCCTCCTTTTTGTCTTAAATAGTACTGTTTTTGCTGTTCAGAGTTTGTAACTACAGCCTATTCTTTTTGCTTGGGGTGCATGGTTTTAAACAGCTAAAGCAAGGAGGTTTGCATGTCAGGTGCTGCAAGCCAATGATTTGGTTTCCCTTCCTTGGTTAGCGTTTACAGAAATTTTGAGGACACAGCCAGGACTTGGACTCAGCCAGAAGCAAAATAGTCTGTCGTGAACACTCTTGAATTACAGGGGAGGCTGGATACAAATCTGTATTCCCTATTTTTGACTCAGTTGTAGGGAGTGGTAGTCAGTGCAGGACAGTGATTATTTCAGCAGTGACCTTTTCGGCATCCGGCATATTTATTGTCCAACAAAATGCTGAAAAAGCTGTAGTGACATTGGCCTTCAAGGTTTGGATTGCATGCACAGGACTGTAGTTTTAGCATAGAGTAACAGCTCTGGGATTAGGCTTTCTTTTCTTGCTTTCCCTGAGGGAAGCCTGAAATGATATGGTAAAGAGATGTGCTGGAGCCCCCGAATGAGTTGGCAGCAGAGCCCTGAACCTGAAGCCAGAAGCCTGTGGCTTGCCAGACCACACTGCAGTGTAATTACCAGATAGCATTGCTGCGACTCCGGGGGCAAAGCGAGCCAGGGCAGACCAAGATCTGCATCACTCTTCTGTGGCGTGTGGTACCGGTGTCTTGTCGTGCTCTCCTTTCCTGTACTTGTTTTACACAGATGTGACTCCTGAGCATCGGGTAAACTTCACTTACCTTGCTCCAAGGGGAGAGTTGAATTCTTCAGTGCTCTCTGGGTTTTGTTTGGTGGTGGTTTTTGCTTTTTTTGGGGGGGGGTGGGGAAGGAAGTTCATGGATTTCTTTTGGCAAGAAATGTCAAGTCGTAAAGCTTCCTAAATTACTCATCTTTTCCACACAAAACTGGATGAAACATTGGGTTTCTCTGAGACGTTCTCTAATGACCCAACGTATCTGGCTTCATACAGAACATCTGAAAGAAACTTTTTTGGGGAAGGAGAGCCATGGAATAAACAGCAAATGAAATCACTTTTACAGCTCTGTCTCATTTATATTACCAGGGGAAGAGGAGAGTGATTACTTCTTGGCAAATTAGGCTACATAAAGGAATTCTATATAAAGATTATATGTGCCCTAATGAGTATGAATCAGTGATGCAAGCAGAAAGGGGAAATGCATTATCACCAGCTGCATTGCTGCTGTGTATGTGAGGGTTACTGTGGTTTAATGAGCCTGGCAGGATGTGTGGTAAATTGTCTTAGTAATTTCATCTTGCAACAGGTGATCTCTCAGCCTGTGGGTCCCCAGCTTGCATAAAGAAGGGGGAAAAAATCCTGAATTAAAAAAGAATGGGGTGTTGCGTGTTGGCAGCGCTCTGCTTGAGATGCATTTCTTTGCAGAAGAGAGCTAGCTGGCTTCTCCGTGCGGCAAGCTGTTCCGTGCTGCACACATGGCTTGTACAAATTTTCCCGATCTACCCTTCTCTTCTCTGCGCTTCATTTCTCATGTTCTTCTGGTTCGTCTAGATCAGCCTCTGTAGAGCATTGCATTTGTGTAGTCCTGTCTGGTGCTCGTCTTGACTTGCGTCCTCTTTTAAAGTCAGGGCTCTGCAAGTTTGACATCTGCTAGACCTTGTCGTTGCTGGGGTTAGAGATGTGCTGTGTACCTAAGGAGTATACAAGGTAGTAAATGAGGAATGAATGGGAAGTGAAAGTTGTGTTGGAGCTCAGTAGCCTGGGGTTTTTTGTGGAAATCAAAGTAAAATGGTTTTTGCCTCTTTCTGGGGTGGGGCAGTGCTCGTGTTCCTAATGAAAATCTTAACAACTGACTGCTTACGATCACAAAAGCACTTAGGGCAGCCATTGGAAAGTAGTGGGGTACAAATTCCGAACCACTTACCTGTGTTCTTATGTCTTCCTTTGTGCTGTACCCCATAAAACCCCCTCTTTTTGCAAGCGATGACTTGCCCTTAGATAAAGCAGGAGCTGTATTTTGCTGTTTGGTCAAGTATGGGAGGCTGTTTTTTCCCCTCCACAAATTTATAGGATTCTTAGGGGATATTTCAGGATAAAAGGAACTGTGCTAGAAACACGCTGTCACCTGAAAGCCTTTTCTCTATATCCTGCCACCATCATTGAAGCAGTCTTTCATATTGTCTGTGGAGGGGGCTCTAACGAGAGTACATCACTGTGTACGGTAATGGCGGTGGGTTGAATTACAGAAGGTGAGAGGTATGGTGATGACTTTCTCTGAAAAGACCTTATCTGCTTCTCCCATCTCCGTTGCTTCCAGCATCTCCTCCTTCGGACAACAAAAGGTGCTCCTAGGTATGGCTTAAGGGGGTGGACTCTGCAGTCTTCCAGTGAAAGGCTTAGGTTTCGCCCAGCCCTTCTGCGCAGGGGATGGGGTCTCCCTGTGCTCCACCGCCTCTCAGAATATGCTCCTGAAGATGGTCTTTTCTGCAGTTTATGCAGTGGAAAATAATCAAATTAAATGATGTTGAAGTCTCTTTGCTGTGGCCCAAATTTTACACAGCAGTTAAAAATCTGTTTTGTGAAATTACTGGATTCTAGGAACATCCTTATGTAGGATGTTTCATAGAGACATCCTTGACATCCTTTTGTAGGATGTACGTAGCTTCTAATACTAACTGTCCCCTATGGGAAGGATGGTTATTAGGTGATTTCTAAATGAAGATACAGTGTTACACGTACTTAATGATGCACTTGTTTGCCCCCAGCATCTTCTAAGTCATTCTTTCACATCCAGCTTGCGTTTTGGAGTCTAAGCAAAGTTTGCCTCTTTCCTTAAAGAAACAAGCAGCCTCCCTTCCAGGAAATAAACAAACCAACCAACCAATTAAATGTGAAATATTTATTTATTCATATTTCATGGGAAATATGAAAGTAGCTTTCACTGAACTAGTTTCTGCTGGGCTGCTGTGGTGGTTAGGGCTGCTTGTTCTTCCATGAGAGAGAAAACTGGATGGGTGCAGTAGGAGAGTTAATAGGACCAAGTTGAGTGGAAAGCTCGTAGGTGAAGATACTGCTTTCTGGGGTCAGATATCCCCACCTGGCTCTTTCAGGCTCTGCTATGATGCATTTCTTGGTCGTAATTCATTGTGATTTAAGGCTTATTGCTTTTGTTGGATAACTTTATTTTTATGCTTGGGCTCTGTCTTGTTCCCAGCCCCAGTGTTTTGAAGCTCTGTTCCTTGCCACCTTGCTCTTGACATACTGCAGTGCTCGGCTCAGGGCCCTGGGCTATAGACGCCAGTGCCCTGCTATTAATAAAAGGAGCCAGACTATCGTAACTGGAGGGATTGCATCTCATCACAGTACAGATCCAGTGCTCCTGACAGGACCAGTGTCTTCTCCACACTGATGTCAGGACACGTGTTGCTCTTGACCCGGGGTGTTTGCTGTGGTGGTAGAGCTGTTCAGGCTGTTGTGGCCATCTAGCCCTGCTTCCCGCAGAGCCCGCTGCTTGTGGTTGCACAGGGCTTCGTACCGAGGGCTGGATAAAGTGCTCTCTGACAAGTGGGCTGCCATCGCAGGCATGGTTGGCATGTTAAGACCATGGAGAGCTTGCGGGGAAGCTGAAGCTGGTGACTTTTTAAATTGTGTAATCAGTCTGAACTTGAAGTGATGGTCTAGAAGGGGAAAATTATTTTGCATCTTGTCATTTATCCCGTCAGCCTTGTGCTCTGCCTGCATCTTTTTTGTGTCTTGAACTGCATCCTTGGTGTTTTCCCTGAGAGAAAAACTGTTTTTTCTGTTGTTGCAAGATGCTGACCCCCTTAAAGAAGGAGAGAGACTGAAAGCTAATGAAGTTTTTCCTCTGAGGATAATGCCCTGTAATTGTTAGTGAAAGGGTATTTAGTGCTGGTGGCACCATCCTTCCTTACTCCTTAAATAAAATGTAATAGGTTGGTTTTAAAGAAGATTCTTGAATAAAATCAAACTAAACCAGAAAGGCTTGTGGGGGTGTGGGAAGGAGGTATTTGCATTCTGCTTTCATGGTGCAGAAGCATTTCTGTCTATAGAACTAAGACAAAACTTCCTGCTCTCTTATCTGCTAGCTGCTAAGCACAGAGAGGGAGTGGGGAGAGCCTTACTTGCCACTGGTGGCTGTGGGACTTGCCCTGGGGCTGCTCAGCCCTGGCTGGGGGTGGATGCCCATCCTGGCTCTGCGGGATGCTCCCTTTGCCCATCCTAGCTGCTTGGCACCTCTCAGGCTAGTAGTTGCTTGTTTCTGGCCCTCAGCCCCCCCCCACTTCTTCTGAAGTAGGGATAATTTGATCATACTTCTCATCCCCAGTAGCTGTCTAGGCTTATGATACTGAGAGCTCCTTGGGCAAAACTAACCCACATAGGTTGCAAGTGATCTTGATTCAGCTTGTAAGCTTTTGTTCCCTTTGTACTCCTTACAAGCAGTATTGTTTGGTTGTCTTTCGGTAGTGCCTCTGGGTTGCTTCCATTCCCTGGCAAGAACTTCGTGGAATGCGGTGTGCGTTTCTCCTTTCCTGGGATGAAGAAGGTGGCTGCAATTCGTAGGTGACAGTTCTGGAGAGGGATCTTAATTTCTGTTACAGCTGTGACGCAGGTGGATTGAGGTGGATCTAGTCTACTCCGGCTCTTTCCCAAGCATGAGCTTGGTTGCTGCTGTGCTGCTTCTGTCCCATCTGCCAGCTGAAGGCATGATCCATTTGTGGCCCTAGTAGCATCCAGCATTATTTTTGGGTATCTGAAGATGAAACACGGCTTGCAAACAATGAGCCCAGGATGTGGTGGGAGAATGGTGTGTTGTGAGCTTTCCAGGGGGTGGAAGGAGGGCAGGGAAAGGATGTATGTTATCGTTCTCATAGGTATGGAGATGGCAAAGAGCTGCCACGAACTATCCCTCAAGTAGCAGAGTTGACAAAACCTAGTTCTTCACAGTTTTGTTTCCCCTGTGTGCATTGGCATTCTTTCCACCATGACCTGTGATCCTTCTTTTTGGACCTCTTCATTTTCACTGTTCCTTATTTCCAAATTACCTTTTCTCCCTCCCTTTTGGCTTGGTCCGTGGTTTCTCTCCAATGTCTCTCATGTTGGTCATGCAGGAGTCAACACGTGCGTTAGATGTCCATGTGCAGATGCTGATGGAGAGCTGCTGGGCCAAACAAATCAGGGAACTGTTGACTTCTTGCAGCAGAGTTTGACTCTGTGTGAAGCTAATTTGGATGTCTCTTCTACCTACATAGTATTTTCTCCCTAAGATGTAAGAATGTGACACCTATTTGGATCTCTTTGCTTTCTGCCAAATGTGGTCAAAATTGACTAGCGAGTTGAAAATTTAATAGGGTGAGGACTGACAAACAACACTACCACATAAACTTAATTTCCTTTAGAATCCAGGCCAAAAATGTGTGGTAAGGGGTTTATTCTGCAGTCATGTGCTTTAAAACGGTGTGGAACAATGTGATTAGTAGAAATGGTATTTTCAGGATTCTTTGCAGTGCATATGAAAACACGACAGCTGAATCCTGTTGTGTGCATGTATATTAGCATGTAACCAACTTAAAAGGGCTGGAACAACTGAAGTGTCTGCATGGAGAAATAGCAAAATGAATGTGTAAAACTTGTGAAGCTGGCAAAGCATCTGGTTATGTTGATCTTAATTTCTAGGTTTTTAAACTCAAATCTTTTGGCTGCCTCCTCTTAACAACAACAACAAAGAATGTATTTTGTTCCTTTTGCTGGTAAGTGCTTTTGGTTTTTGCTGTTTGCATGGCTTCCACCTCACTTCTCAGCTCTGGAGGCAGTTTGGATGCGTGTGCCTCGCTAACAGGATTCTGTAAGTTTGTGGTGTTGCAGCTATTTAAGTTCCTTCTAGGAATGGCAAAGTATTGCCGTGACTGAACTTCAAAGTGAAGGGTGCCCGTAACAATTCAGGATAATAGGAGGGCGGACATCTTCCTGAAAAATGTTACGGCAAACCTTATGTGTGAGCCTGATCTCTCTTTGTTAAGGAATGTCTTGTGCTTATTTCTGGTAGAGCTGGGAGGACAGAAACTAGTGTGTGGCAACACCAGTCAGATTAAGAAGATGAATAACGCTGATAGAGCAGTGCCTTTTGCATTTGAGGGAGCATGCCAAGGTTGAAGGTGTCCCATAAACCTCCAGCCAAGAGGCACATGGGAGCTTTTCTTGGGTCTTTTGCATGTGCAGAACAATTAGACCAAACTGGTGCCTGTTGGAGAGAAAACACTGTGCTAATCTTTTTGTGTTAGTTTAGCGATAGCAGTGTTACAACCCGTTGTGATCATGTCACCCTAAAAAAGCAGCCTCCTGTAATGAAACCATTGCAGCCTCTTGGCTTCCCAGAACCAGGGCTGCTTGAGATACAAACTGGTTGTTGGTATTTGCACAAGGACAGAAGTGTTGCCTGAAGATGGCTGTCCACCCTGTGTGCTCCAGCTTGCTGTGTGATTAACAAGATCAGTGGCTTTAGTCACCTTGGTGTCAGCAAACTTGATGTAACTATGAAGGAGGCAGAATACTGACAAGGCCAGTATTTGGTGTTATAGAATTCATGCTATGGAAAATGTCTTCAGGAGATTCAGTTCTCTCATATGTGATGGCACAGACTTCGTATCACACTGCTTCTGTAACATGGGCACTGGGGGCATGAGATTTTCAGTTAAGTTCATAAAATAACTCCATGTCTTAAAGTCACTTCTACATCTTTCATCAACTGACATCTGCATTTACGTAGACGGTAAGTTGCATATAACCTGTTGCTTTGGCTTGTAGAATTAAAACAGAGCACTAGCTGACAGAAACTGCATGGAGTGTCACTCCACTTCAGAGATGGACTCAGTCAGTGATTAATACAATATTAGTCATGGATTAGTCATAATTTTTTTCCTTGCATAAATCATGTCTAGTTTCACTTAAAATCTGATAAGTTAGTAATTTGAAAGCTTTTAGTTAAACCTTCTGCAGTTTCTTCTTGCTACTGATCTTACAGGTACTTCATTAAATGGTCTGTCTGGTGTTAATCTTCTCTGACTCAGGAGATTATTTGTAATGTTTTATTACGCTTCCAGAAAGTGTTTCTTTGCTGTGGCAGTTGGCTGTGTTGTCTATATCCTCCAATGCTGGTATGTTGATTGTGACATTTGTGCTTGTACATTGTTCAAAGGTACTGTTTTGTGGTAGGAAATGTTGTTGTATGAGATACCAGCTGCTTCAGTCACTGGAGTTAATGATGTGGTTAGTTTTACTCAGGTCCCTTTAGTTTTCACTTTGGGTTTCTGTGTGTGCCAGACCCCCTGGTTTTGGGTCAAAACTTGGTTTTTAGGCTCAAGGCTGGCACTTGTAGGATGGACAAGTACTGTTCTGGGTTTCAGCTGTGGGTGTAGTAATATCCAAAACCAGACTGGTTTGCTAATGTGGATGCTGTATGGTTTTTGTGTCAAAAGATGTGCAGCCTTCTAGAAACCAAAAATAAAGATAAGAGCTAAAGCATCTGTGTTTTATGCATTTGTCTAAATGCAGCTAGGCTGTCCCATCGTAAATAAGAGATCTGTTATGTCGTCTGCAGCAGCTGAAAAATGTATCCAGGGTCAGGGCAATTTAAATGTGAGGGAGATTGTGCGTTGGTGGGTGATACTTGGTGTGGATAGATGATGTATACAAGTGTGGGGAAATTACTCAAGCTGCAGCCCTGATTACTTCCATTCAGGTTCAAACCAGCCTTTGCCCAAAGGCCTTTTACACAAAATTGTACTATTGGCGTACCAAAATAAGACATGCATCAAAAACTTTTTTCACGGAAAATCATTAGGTCCCCAGATCATTTAAGTGTTTTTTCATTGCTTTGCTTCTTGGCTTTAAATCCTCTGCCCGCATTTCCAAGTCGAGATAACTGGACATGGTCAGCGTGCATTGGTGACTTCCTTGGAAATATACATGCTATTAATTTTCCTTCATAAATTTTTGAGTCAAGTTATATCTAGTAGCAATTGATTCATTGTTTAAAGAGAAAAAGAATTTAAAAGGAAAAATGGTCTATACACAGAGTATACAAGCAGAGTATACAGGCATCAAATATGCATCTCAGGCAAGAATCTTCTCAATGCAAGCTTTAAAAAAAGTTTAAAAAGATTCTCTGTACTGCCCAGCATAAGCTAGGTTATTACCATTGGAAGAGGTGAAAATGTATGGCCAAGTTCTGCAAAAGCAACTTCTAATATATGCAGATCTGAGGGAAGCCAAATAATGAGATTGCAGAAATGCCTGTGCATGCCTCGACAAGAAGGAGCTGTGTCTGTGTGGGAGCCTCTGGGCAGCCTCTGTGTGCACTTGTGTGAAGCCATGGCTTGGCCGAGCTCCTGCAAGCGTGGCTGGGCTTTTGGGAAGAGGCATCTTGGCCACGGGTGGAGGGTGACTGGAAGAAGCCAAGCACTCGCTCGTGTTTTGTTGCCCAGAGGGGTGTGTGTGGCAGACAAGGGGTAGGCAGAGGAGGCTTCTTGGCAGAGGAGGCCTCTTGCCACCTCTTCTTCTGCTAGCCGAACTGCGGAAAGGGGTGGCTGTCAGAAGAGATCCAAGCGATCCTACCTTGAGAAAGCAGAGGCTTTCGCATCCCTGCTCTGAAGGGATGAGAGGTCAGGATGCGTGTGGAGCTGCTGACCGCCAGCAAAGCACCGGCTGTTGGCAGATGTTTCCTGGAGAGGCAACCGTGCCCGCTTCGAGCTGTCAGTGTTACAGGCAGCGTCCGCTTCCACGGCAGGGCAGAGCGGCTTGTCTGAACCTTCACCATGGATTTCAAGAAACACTCCCTGTCTGGGAAACCGTGGCTGCCACCTTTTGCGCTGTCCCCTGTGGCAGGCTAAGCTTTGCTGTCCGGCTGATGCTGTCCTCAGCAGCCGCAGCCCTTCTGCCCAGGTCCCTCCTTCCCATGTGATTTCTTGGTGCCGAAAGTCCCAAGTCCATTGCCCGGAGGACTTGCCCTCCAGTCTCACCATGTCCTCAAGGTGTATGTGGTCCAATTACAAAACCTGGTAATCGAGCAGGGCTGGCCCTCACGTTCAGTTCGGGGTGGGGGGGTGTATGTGTGCAGGAAGCTTGTGTGTAGTTCATGGAGTGCCTTGGGGTCAGAGGGGGTGGTGGGAGATATATAAACACAAACTTCTTTGAGTCCTGTTGCCTGTGGAATGTATCGCCCCATTTTCTTTTAAAAATGCAGGAAGAATGTCATAGTAGCTTTTTAATTGAAACATAAACACACAGACATGAAGCAAGTGTGTGGGAAGGAGTAATTTAAATTGGGCTGTGACTACTTGAGTCCCATGTTAGAGTCATTTTTTTTGCGTTTAGTAGAGAGGAGGGGCTCTTTCAGATCCTGTAACTCAAAGCCCTTCTTTTCTTGATCAGAAATGATTAGGCAAAGCAGATATTTATTTTTATCTAGTAAAGAACAGACTTAAACCAGATTATTTACTTGCAGTACTCTTACATTCTTCCAAAAATGTTCCTGAAACAAAGCTTCTAGTAGGCACAAAGCAAAGCAATAATGCTGCACCTTTCTTGTTAAGCTGTGCCCTTAAACACAGTGCAACATGTGAATTTTTCAAGTCTTTACACATAGAGTTGTCCCCTGTTTAAATTCATACAGCGTGTAATTGTATGCAGTCATGCTTCTGGAATTTGAAAAAGACATGGGTGGCTATTGTACAAAACTTTGATTGGCAAGGTAAAACATTACTGCTGAACATGCAAGATTGTAGGATTAGGATTTGTATTTTCTTCCTGGTTAAGAGATTATAGTCTGGAAAGGACAAAAAATTTCGTGTCATGCACCTCTCTTTTCTTTTGTCTTGCAGTACTTTTTTTTTTTTTTTTCCCCTAGGGATACTGGAAAGGTTCCTCCGGGGCATCTGTATTTTGCGATGTTCTCTCCATGAAAGCAAAAACCCAGTTAACTTTTGTCTTGCCTGGTTTGCCTAGTCCCACGCTTCTTAAATGATCATTCCTAAAAATTGGTTCTTGATGATGAATGTGATTTTCTGGCAGGTTGTTTTTTTGATGCTGAAATTGAACTTAGATTGAACTCAGTGGAGAGCTTAGCTCGTGTTGTTGAGGCTGGAGAACTCCCGTCTCCCAGATGCCTCTGGCTGCCTGCGTGCCCTCTGATCGGGGCTTTATGGCACATTTATCGTGTGTGATGTAAGAGCAGCTATTCCCTCAGTTGCCATTCTTGGATGATAATTCGCCCTTCCAGCTAAACCAGAAAAACTCCACCCTTTCCCAGAAGTCCCAACAAGTCCCAGTTTTCACCCATTGTCCCTGAGCTCAAGACCTCCTCTGGGGGCTGTCAGCCTTCCTGGCATCCTAATGCAGGTTGCAGGGTAAAGACCCCTGGATCTCTGTGCACTGTTCAGCCAGGAGAAATACTGGGGTGAACGTCACAGCCAGCCATAGAGGAATTACTTTTGAAAACAGTCTCCAGAGGTGAGGGTGTGCAAGAGAGGTTTCCCTAGCTCTAGGATTAGAGGGAGTCTGCGATTTCTGGGGCAGTTCATTAGTAAAAATTAAATTGAGTTTGAGGAAGGAAGGAAGTGGGGGGGATGGGAAATGTAGACCGCTTCCCTAGTAGCCTTTGAAACAAACTGAATCCTTCTGGTGACAGTGCACAAGGTAGGCTCTAAGGCAGTTAGTTCACTTTCGAGAAATGCCTGCAAGTGTTCCCTTCCTCACTAGATAGCGAGCGGCCATACAGCTTGCCTGAGGTGTGGGCTGTGTATGTGTAACTATGACTCTGTTGAGAAGGAAATGACTAAACTTTCTGTTCAAACCACAAAAACAAAGAACATCTTTGATTTACCAAAGTAGTCATGGTAGAGAGGCTCAGGAATAGCTGTTCTGCTGCTGGCACCCCACGCCAGGAAGAGCAAATCAATTGGAAATTGGCACTTGTGGGCAGCGTGACTCTACTGGCCTTAAAGACGGTGAAGCTGCAAGGACTTTCCATGGTGGAAACGACGATGAGGAAATGGGGGCAGGACTGTTGACTGCCTCTGGAGCGGGTGTCAAGACGGGCAGACCAGCTGCGACAGCAGGCGGCTGGCTGGCCGGCCAGCCCCACGCAGTGGGACGCAGGGTCAAAATCACACAGCCGCTGCGCTCCGCATCTCCTTCCCCACTGCCTGACTGCTGCCGGTGGGTCCTGGCAGCCTGGGCAGTGGGAATGCCAAAGATCCTGTCAATTTGTGAGCCTCGTCTGGCTCAGCTGGAGTTGAGTGTTTGGAATGAAAGGGAGAAGCTCCATCTAATTGTAGGTTTTCCATTTTAGCCCTTGGTTTTACTTTAAGCAGACTTAAAATAACACTGTTAACTAACTTTTTTTTTTCCCCTGGCTTTGTGGTTTCATACATGACATTCTGCAGTACCCTTTATAGAAACCTCAAATATTCCCCCCCACCCCGCCTACCATGTCTTGTCTCTTTTTCCATCTGACAGATGTTTTTTTCCTGTGTTGTACAGGGCTCAGTACATAATTATTCTGTTGCAATAGCCTGAAGCCCCAGTTCTGTGACGGAGTTTGCTTGCACAGACTTATATGTCCCTGTCATTTGTGTTCTGTGTAATTTTTTTTTCCTGGTGTTTTTGTTCAATATAGTCTAAAAAACTGCTCTGAGAAGCAATGAGCACTCAATCATTTGTGTGCCCTGAGACCATCTATTATAGCTTTTTAGTATCTAGACCTGAAAATGCTTTTTCTTCTTTTCTTTGTGTGTGTGCTCATCTCCCAATCATGCATGAGCTGAATTCTCTTTGCTATAGTTTGCACCTTCTGGGTATTTGCAGTTGGTCTTTCTTGCCCCAAGTCAACAAGTAGTTAGTCTGTGTCTCTTTAGCCCTACATTGTTTTTGAGTTGATTCTTTGCTTTCTGATCATATCACTTGCTTATCCTAAACTTCTATCAGTTTGGCAAGATCTGTTCTTGCTCTTGGCATGATTGTTGTTTGGAGAGCAGCATCTCGGCATGCTGGCGCAGTGTCCCAGGTGGAGACACGCTGGAGTGTCCCTGGTTGTTTCAGTCCTTCTACCAGCCGTATTTCACTGAGCACTTATATATGAGTTACTGATTCTTACGTCTCTTTTAAAGGGAGCTCATGTAATTGCCTAGGTTTAGAATTTTTTTGTTATTGGTCTGGAGTTTTATTCCCCAAACTTCCCTTTTCCATTTCAAATTCACAGTTTACCCAGAACCTTCTCCTGGAACAATTCTGTCAAGCTTCCCACACCAAATAGCTCTTTTTTTTTTTTTTGACCACAATCTGTAGATGGGAGTATCCATGACTAAAACTTTCTGTCAGACCACAGTAACACAGAACATCTTTGATTTACCAAAATAGTCGTAGTGAAGAGACTCAGGAATAGCTGTTGGGAATGAGCTGTAGGGTTGGTTCAGTGCTATGGGCTGCTCTGACTTCCGCTGGTTTCACTTCACACTCTGATCTTTAGACGTTCAGTGCCATGGGGTGCTGGGTTGGCATTTCTGGAGGTTGCAAGAGTAAGAAAGAAGCCTTGCAAGGCATCATTCACCTTCATTTTGTTATACGTGTGTGATCAGCTGGGGAGGTGGAGGGCAGGCACAGGTCAGCTGTGTGATGTAGGAATACTGAGTGATGTTGCTGGGAATTATTTGGAATAAACAAGCTCATTTCCCCTTTGTACATCAGTTGCCATCCTTTAATCTTTTGGTACTGGCTTTTTTTAATGTTGTTACGTACGTCATCCATTGTACTTCCTGTATCCTGTGTCACTTGATGATAAACTTTTATAAGACATCACTGTTAAGTCGCCTCAGACTTTGTAATGATTAATTAAATAATTTACTTTTCTCTTTTCAGTGTCAGAAGTTTATATGGATCAGTGGTACTTTCTCAAGAGTGACAGTGGAGATCAGCATTAGGTCTGCTCCTCTGGGTGAGTAATTAACCTACCGCATCATTGATGTCTATTATCTACATATCTGCTGATTTTTTTGCTTGATACCTTACACAACAGCTCCTTTAGGCTTTTATTTCAAATGTCATTAAAATTATGTTGTATATGGCTTTCAGCAGGAGTTGTAGAAGAATGTAATGCTGCTTCTGCGTGTATGGACATCCATTTATTTGGTTATCTTACAAAGGATAGCCATCACTTAACAGAGTCTGAGCCGCTGTTAAGATTCAGGGAGGCTTCCCACATTTTAAAGACAATGGATTTGGAGTTAATACGTGGACTGTGGCAGAGTAATGAAGTATATTTTGATTATCCAAGAAATAAAACTGAAGTGACCACTGGAGTTGTTCTGTGGCATATGATGGACTCAAGCAGTGCCAATGCTCCAGCACAAGGCCCACTGGACTTGCCGTGCCTGTGTGATGCAGTTGTGCTGTGCGTGTGCAGTTAATCTGACTCAGCAGGTCTATGGCAACGTGCAAAGAAACTGCCAAGAGCTTCCAGATTACTGGAGCAAGTTTATGTGAAAACGCATTCAGCAAAGTGGACTAGCTGTTGCATTAGCCCTTGGAAATGGCCCAGTTTAGTTGACTTCAAGGAGTGGCATTTTGCATTTAGTCTGGACTGATTTGATCTAAGTAGTCTAGCGCATGTCAGAGCTGGCAGTCTCGTTTTGGGAATGGATATCCCTCATATACTTTTGTTTTGGATATTACAGTATGATCTAGCATGATTTAGCATCCTAAATTCAGGTTGAAGAGCTGGGTCGAATTGCTGCGCCTGCACTTCAGCCACGCACCCTGTGGCTGGGATGTGCTCGCCCCATAACGCCACTGCTGAGGTCCCAGCTACTTGCTGGGTCTCTCCTCCTGACTTCTGTGCTGCTGCATTCTTTCACACTCTGTACAACCGCTTGCCGAGACCAGTGTCTACTAGCATGCTGCCGTCCTGTGTCTTGGCTTGCTGCCCTTCAGCTGCTCTCATCTCTGAACCGCTCATCCTTGCCTTATCACTGGTTGAAGAGTGCAGCATTTGTTTGTACAGTCCTCTCCGAGGTGTTGTGTGTTAGCCTGCCAGAGAAGCAAGCATACCTCCCTTCCTGTGATGCATTTACATAAGGCACATCTGGTCACCGATTTTTTTTTATATGTCCGGGGGCCCTGAAAGTCTACCTAAGTCAGCTGTTGGCTTCTGTCCCACAGGTGTACTGGGCTTCTTTGTGACTGCTGCCTTCGTGCTTCATAAGGCTGTCTCCCCACTCCAGCTGGGACTTGCTGCCTTTTAGTCTATCCTTTCTGTGGTGGAATGGCCGGATCCCCCTCCTGTTTCCCTGCACCCCTGATCTTCCCTGAGCCACCCCTGGGCCAGCTGATACGGTCAGTGGTGGCTGCTGTTCCTCACAGTGTTTAACAGCCTGCGACCCAAGGGGGTGCTTGCCTTGCACCCACAGGTTTGCTAACAGTCATTGGCTTTGGAAAGGGCAGCAAGCGCCTCCTCTGCTGCCTGGGACCACTGGTGCGCTGCCACCGAGGGCTTGGGGCTCTCCTGCCTTTGGTCATTGCTGCCCCCGAGTGCTGTCCTGCATCCGTAACCTTGCTGCAGGCCCACGGTATGCGAGGACTGGTGTCTCATTTGAAATGTTATTTCCCTTCTTTTATTCCCTTTCCGTCTCCGTAGCCTTTGGAGCGCCTTTTCTTGGATCTCTGACCCTTCCCACACTAAATCACTGGGCGTGACCTCTCCCTGGGATTCACAGGGTGCCTGAGGTCTTGCGCTGGAGCCGGAAAGAAGTGGATGTTGCTCCTTGGTTTGTCAGGAACCCTAAACTCCAGTGCCAAATGCTTTTATTCCCTGGGTTTTTAATCAAAGATCTGCTGGCTCCAGGAGTGGTTATCACCTATTGTCTCCCATCCTGGTCATGTTTCTTCAGTTTTATTGCTGCTTATCAGAGTTGCTGGGATTACACTGCAGCTGGCCCTGCTCTCCAGCTGGATTTGAGTTGGTCGTGGCTGTAAAAACATCATTAAAAGTCCGATGTTGGCTGGCAGCCGCGTTCTGCTGGGTGTGTGTTTGGAGACTTTCAGTCTGCTAGCATCACGGTGCAAATGTCTTGCCTTCACTGGAAGTCTCTCCCTCTTTGCTCTCCTGATGCTGTGCTGGTTCCAACCCCGCCTCGGGGACCGGCAGAAGTTTTGGGACCTAAATCTGCTTTGTTTTTCCTGTCACTTGTGCTGTTGCTCCTGGGAAGGGGTGTGTGTCCATGTCCATTCTAGGCTGTAGCAGCAGGTGCTTGGTCCTCCTTTCTCCATTCCCATAGCTCTGGTACTGGTGTGTTTCTGGTGTTTGGAGGCGTGCTGTTTGAATCGGCTCCGTTGCCTGCAGCAATCAGTCCAGAAAGCTAGAGCTGATTTCTCTGGCTGCTGCTTGTTTTCATCATGAAACAAGTAAGTAAGAGCCTCTCCTAACAAGATGGCAAGAAATTCCCATGCCTGACTCAGTGTTTACACAAGCAGTGGGCTGTGTTTCAGGCTGCTGTCTGCTTCTCCCAGCCAGGGGAAGGAATACGGCCTTTCTCGTTGTGTTGCTCCAAGTTCAGCCCACGTGTCTGAGCTCTGGTCTTGCCATGCAGAATACGCCAATGTGTTTCAAGTGGAGTTTCGGTACCTCTGCCTGCTGTCTCTAGCTGTAGAAGCACGGATTCCCACCCCATTGTTCCCTCCCTAGCAAGCACTGTGTTAAACGTGGTGCTGACAGTCCAACTGTGATCCACAGTAAGGCAGCATGTATAAGTAATCCAGAAAAGCTAAATAAGGCTTTTAAAATAGTCCTTAGCAGAGAGAGCTGCTTTAGTGAGGTGCCATGAAGACAGAAAACTATGTCCATGTAGCCAGATCCAGTCATACTTTCTGTGGCTGCTGCTCTTTCCTAGCAAAATCTGCGCAGGTTTTCGGGTACGTCTTGACCTTGCTCCACCAGTTCTTGGGACTGCTTTTAGTTAAAGTCTGTGCTCCACGGCGGCAGATTGTCTGGGTGTCCAAAGCTGAGACAGAGTGTGCCCATGCGGCACTGAAATAGCACGTGTCCAATCCACCGTGTTACTGCACATGTGTGCAAAAGGCAAAAATTAGTATTTGTTGGTTTTGTTGGTTTTTCTTTCCCCCCAAGGAGGCAAAGAAATACAAGGTTACTTCTGTGTACTCATTATTGCATTTATTAGCACTTCCTGTCTTGTCCTGCAGGGTCCAGCCCACGCAGAGCTTTTCTTGGGCTTTTAATAGTTTTGCTAAACTGAAATGTGCTCAAAATATAATTTAAATTAATATACAAGTTATAATTGAAAATATTTCCCTAGAGCCTGTGGCTGCTCCGCATGTTTATGTGAGGTGTAACACTGCCCACGGTTGGGGTGCAGGGGGTCCCCAGGCCATTCCCAGTCCCATTCCTGCCTGGCTGCTGGAGTAGAGGAGCTGGGGTGTGCGTGCTGGGCAGGCATGGGGCAGAGACCTGTCGGGGCCGGGGCACGGGAGTGGGGCAGGTGTGGGGCACGGCACAGCTCACGCTGCTGGAGCTTCGGGGTGCATAGGGTGGGGGTATTGCCTTCGTGTTGACGTGTTACCTGAGTCTGCTGCACAGCAAAGGGTCCAGTGCAAGGTAAAGTTGTTATTTGTAGGAAATACGGTGTCTTCCCCTTGCCCAGACCTCCTGCTGCCATAACCCAGTCTGTTGTCGGAGCAAAATAAGGGCATTAAATGACATGGGGATACTGATCAAAGGTCGGTTTTAATCTGATTTGCTGCTGGGTTCGGTAAGAGTTAAAACCACTGATCTGTTTATTTGTGAGTTAACATTTCGCTTGTGTGAATGACATCCCCTGTCCCATGTAAGCCTGTCAGCTGAGCCATGATCCTTGGACTGGAGGGGATGGGGAAGGAGAGTGCCATCCCGGCAGGCAGTGGTGGGGATGGAAGGAGGCAGGATTTTTCTGGTTGTTTTTTCCTCCCTTTCTTCTGAGATGCAATATTGCTGCTTGCAGAAAGCAGTATGTTGTTATGCTTTTGCTCTTCACATTTTATGTGATGTGGTTTGGATAACGTTAATGTAACTTAACGTTATGCTCACCCACAGTACTGATGGTGGCTCTCTAGTATACATAAATCTCTGTGGAGAGAGAGGAAGTTGGATTTATCTGTAAATAGTTAGCATACTGCCCTGTTTATCTAGCGTGTGACCTCTGTTGCACACTGCGTTTCCCTGCCTTTCTCCCATCCGGTCCTTTTTATTTAATTGACTTTCCCAGTCCTGACAGTTGCTTTATATTCAAAAAGCATAAATTCATCCCCTCCAAAGCTTTCAAATCTAATTTCATTTCTTCCCTTGCTTCTTTGAGAAATTCTTTTTGCTCTCTTCAAGACTAAAAATGTACATTTTCCCTATTTATTTAGACGAGCTTCTTTGTCTGAAAAAAACTGGTCAAATATTATGTTTCTTTTCTTGCATTTATAATCCCGTGAGGTTTATGTATTGAAATAATCTTTGTGAGCTGGAAGAAGATTGTCCAATATGTTTTAAGATGTCCCACTTTTCAAGTATTGCAGCTCATTAGAAATACAGTTGGCTGTTTGCATGGCTTTTTTCTTCCTCTATATAGCTTGGGGGAGAAAACACATCATTTCATCATCTAGTAATAATGCTTGGCACTTTGTTTGCATCTTCAAAGAACTATACAGCTATGAATTGAATAATTTCTATAACATCGTGTAGTAGTTTCTCATTATTTGCCCCATTTTACAGATGGGGAAAGTGAACAAGAAGTCAAGTGACCTTAGGCCGTGAAAGGAGAAACAAAATCAACTTGAGTTCCCAGCTCCCTGACTTGTATTAGAACAGCACCACACCTCCTTCTTGTTTAAACTAAAGACGGGGGGATGGGGGGGTTGGAGAAGGAAAGTTTGATTCCAGTCAACAACAAAAGGAAAGGGAACGCTCTTTATCTTCAATGATCTTGCCTCACCTTGTTAATGATTAAGTGCATTTGGTGGTAGTGGTTTTTTGGTGTTTGTTTTTAAATATGTTGTCTAACTTACTGATGTGGTTGTCACTTCTCAGTGTATTGTTCAAGGTATGCAAGGAATTGTCTGGACTTCATAAAGGCAAAGCAGCATGTAAATTGGGGGAGGGTTGTTGGGGAGGGGAGGGTGTTGCTCACTGCCAGCTGGGGGATCTCTCTGCTCCTTCCTTCCTCTTCCCCCTCCAACCAGAAACAGGGGAAACCTTTTCTGTAGTATTTGGAAATATTTTTTCTCCATCCTGTTTTCCATCTGAAACTGAGATGGGGAAAGTGAACCATCCTAAGTGGGGACTGTGTTAACACATGGCATATATAGAAACTAATCATTCTTGTCTCATCCACCACGTGCTGTGCTAGGATTTTATTTTTTTCCCCTCATGGGCTGTAGTGGAAGTTACTGGCTCAGAGTGGTGTATGGGATTACTTCATTTGCAGAAATAATTTTATGCAACTGCACTAGCAGATTTACAGCTGCTTAATTAACTGACAAGATCCCCAAATGTGTTGCACGCCATATAGAAAAGGTGAGTACCGCAAGTAGTGGAACTGTGGAATTATGAACTCTGTTACGGAGGAAATCATGGTAACAATATTGTTGACTACTTGTTCAAAGTTAGTTAAATCTTCTTTTTTCAGGAATTTTGGCTTTTTACAAAGGTGCTTTGGAGCACGGGGCAGCTTTAGAACAGTTTAGTCCTCTTGGGGAGGACAGATAATCTGCTTGGCGAAAAGTGGCTTGGTTCAGAGGAGCACCGAAATCACGTGAAGAATGTCTTCATCTTTCTCTGGAAAATCCCATGGCTGCTTCTCTGCAGATTCTCAGGCCTGGCCACCTTCTGACTGGCTTCAGATGCCTTGTTTGATAAACTTTCTGGTGAAAGTCTTAGATGATGTAACACAACTTTATTCTGGGCGTGCCCTGCTAGTGAAGGTGATGGAGAAGGCAGCTGTCTTAGCCATGCACTCGGTCTGGGGATGCAAAACTTTGCTGAGCCTTTTTTAGGGGCTCAAGATTTAACTCCAAGATTGTATTTAGTTTTCTGTTTCTGATGAGTGGGACAGATATCCTGATGCCTTAGATGAGACCTTCAGTGATGGAGAGCAGCACCAAGGTATCATAGGAAGTATTTTTTTTTCTGTTTTCCTTTGAATCTCTTACCTAGCTGATACCTCACTTGTACATGCTGCCTTCCAGTGTTGAGCAGAGCTGTCCTGAGCCACAGCATGCTCACAGGGCTCTGGTTTCATCCAACATTTCTCATGATGCCCAAATTGCTGATTACTTGTCAGCTGACTTTTTGAGGACCTGAATGTGGATTTTAATGATTCTGGATGTTTTTCCCTTGCTGGGCTTGGGGAGCCCTCAGGGCTGAGTTGGGACCTGGACATTCCAGCAGTAAGTGCAGAGCAGCTGGTATGCAGGCTTTCACGCTTTACTTGCAGGGTGCAAGTGCTTGTGGTGGGGTCTTTGTGTCTCTCCTCTGTCATCTGACAATTTCTCTCACTAGACTTTGATTTCAGCTGCTTAGAAATGTCAGCAGCTCAGCGTGTGGCGAGTTACATGTTTGCCTTGGGCTGCTTTGTGGTGTTTATTTTTTAATTTAGTGTTTTGTAATTTTTTTGAGGTATTGCATCCAAAAGTGGGGAGTACTTCCAAGAATGTGTTCAAGGTGAGTTGCTCGGAGTGTGCTGATACCCTTATCAAGGAATTTTCTGAGCTACTTTAGTATCTCTGTGTATTACTTAGGTATTTGAAATTAAAAGAGGGAAGGAGCTACCTGACTATCTGGATACTTCTTCCTTCTCCTTTTCCCCCCAATGCAAATTCATCAAAACTCAGGTAACTTCTCAGCTGTGAGAAGAATTGCATGTCCTTCTGCTTGGCAGAGTCTTGAGAGTTGGACGCTGCGCCTGGCCCCAAGTGGCGCCTGCTCCTTGGAGCACCATTGCCCTAAGGTCCAACATGGTAGTCACGGGGCTGAAGAGGACTTTTTCTGCCTTCCCCTGTTTGTGGCTGTGGTCGTGCCAAGCACGAGAACTGAGGGCAGGGTTATTTGGGATTTTTTTTTATCTTTCTTTTTTCTTCCTCCTAACTGTTTGCAAGCAGCAAAGAGAAGGGAGAAGCTGTGATGTATTACGGGTTGATTGCATACCACAAACATCGTGGGCACTCAAGAGAGTAGGAAAGTACCAGGAGAGGGAAAAGGGTGGTGGGAGAGGGGATATCAGCTTGAATGGAAGGAAAAAAGAAGTGGGAGATAGCAGCCAGAAGGTGATCACAGCCAGAGGGGAAACAGGGGGCAGGTACTGGGGTGGGTACCAGAGCCAGTGCGGTTCCCCATGATGAACTTGATTACTGCCCTCCCCACTTTTATTCGTATAACTAAGAAATTCCATTCTGAAACAACATAAGGGAACACATAGAATATTTTTTTCATTTCTAAGATGTTAAATTTGCAACTTCCATGTTAAACCGACCTGCCCAACCACCCATATCCCCACACCCTCCCATGGAAACTTTGCATGATAGCTGGACTTGTTGTTGCCCCCTTCCGTACAGTTTTAGTTGGCATAGTATGTCTATCATAAAGTGACTCTGGGATTCGGGGTGGGTTTGGGAAATGGCTAGGATTAGCAGGACAGGTGATGATTTTTGATTGCAAAATTAAGCGGTATGAGCCAATGTTTAAGGGAAGCCACCTCAGCTGCTGCTTCAGGAGGAAGGTGTGTTGTGCCGTGGGGTGCCCAGGATGTCAGCAGGCACGCGGCTTCCCTTAGGACCGGCTAGGGCATCCCTGGGCTGGGAGGTGATGGCCCAGGTGTGCAGATGGCTCTTGCCCAGGGGGGCTTGGACAGGGCTTTTTTTTTTCGCCTGGGGCATCAAATCTCTGTCAGAAAGCTCTGGGAACTTTTAAGGTCTTGATGGGAAAACCAGCTGTTGTCATCTTTTCAGCTCTTCTTACAACAAATTGGCTGGTTCTCCATTTATCCTGTTTTTGAAAGGCTGAGTTGATGCTGACCAGGTTTGACAAGTGATAACCGGGAGCCTGGCTCTCTTCTCTTTTGTGATTAAAGCTATAAGCTGGCCTTCTGAAGTTAACGTGGCAGTAGCTTGCAGGTTGAGGTATCTGGAAAATATCAAGGAGTAGGTGACAAGGTGTGAAAGGCAAGGGCTGCCCAGAGTGGTGAGACCGCTCCAGAAACCTGCTGGGAGCAGGGGCTGGAGATGGAGCGATGCTCCGCTGAGGGCATGGTTCATCACTGACAGTGGTGGCAATGGCAGTGCGAGTGGTGCTGGTTACAGTTAAAGATGGGCCGGAGCAGAAGCTCTGTGTCAAATCTCCATGACCTTTTCTGTTTGTCTAAGGGAGGCTCAGATCCATACTGAATAAAATTAATGTTTGTCTCAGCCTGCTTATCTGCTGGCCAGCCCGTACACTTGCTTCCGGATGTTCTCTTATCTCGAAACCGGAGATGCACCTGAAATTGTCCTTTCAGGATTTGGAAGCTCTTTGATAAGCCTGTCTGTGTGCAAGCGCTTTCAAGGACACGCCACACTTTGAAATCATGGTATTAAAATAACTGTCTTTGAAATGAAGGGGGGGGGGGGTCATGTGCCCTACATCAGAAATTCCTCTTAGTGCTTATTAATCCAGTATATAAATGTCATGGCTTACATCCACAGGGTGTTTATATTGAATTTTTAGCTGTATCAGTATCTCTTACTCTTCAGAATAAATGCCATATAATCTGGTTATGAGCAATATTCTTAATTTAGATACCAAAAATAGGACACAGACAAATCTGAGTTACTGTAAGAAAGCAGGAGAGGAAATAGCCATGCCTCATGAGGGGAGATCAAATTCAATTGAATCATCTAGTGTTTAATGTAGTGGTAAGGCCAGAGAATTCAGTCTATGTCATTAGGATAGCACGATTGCCATATTTTCTCTTATCTTTGTTTTTTTTCTGAAGGCCTCATTCTTCTCTGTTACGCCTGTACTGAGGTGTGTAGCGAGGGGGTAGGTTGGGGAATACCCTTTCTTCTTTTTCTTCCCCCCCTGAGCAGACCAGTGCACACTGATTTGAGGTACATAAAGCAGTAGGGACGTAGGCTTATCCCCCGCCACCAGACCCGCGGTTTGAGGGAGGTGAAGTTGTTCTTTAGAGACCTACAGTGAGCAACACTGACGACGACAAGATGCGTGTTTTGGGAGCAGAATCATCCCTGCTGGGGCAGGTGGGCATCATCCAAGAGCTCGGATGTCTGAAACACCTTCCTTGCTTAACCAAGCCAACAGTCCTACTCCTGGAGGAGGTTCCTCTTCTCATGCCCTTAGCAGCTGTTTTTAAATAACAACAATGAAACTAATAATCATATAAGCATCAATAGCTAATAATAACCGGTACCTGATAAACTAACAAAACTAATATTGCAGGCTGTTCCTGCAGGTTGATGACAGAGCAGTCAGCGTTTTGCTCCTCACTATGAGTGGCAAAGGCTGTTAACTTTCAGCTAAGTTGCTGTCTGTGTGCTGAGCTGGTGGGTGAGCTTCCTCCCAGACTCCCAGTTGCTTTGGTGGAGGCTTTCCCCAGCTCGTTTTCTTCTGCGGGCGCAGCCTGCTCTCCTACCCTGTGAGCTCTCTCATATGGTAAAACAGCCCTGGTTTGCCCTGATTCACTGAGTATTTCCTGTTTCATTTTCTGTATGGAGTCAAGCTTACGGGTCACAGCGGTTCTGTGTAACCTTAATTAAATTTTGCCTAGAAATATCTTGGTAAAGAGGTTGCTTTTCTGTGTGATGGTGGTATCCCACTGAACCAGAGTGATCTGGAGCACAATCCGTATCGGAAGAGAACGTGTCTTTGTTGCAGGCTTGATTTGAGTTTTGTAACTTCAGCGTTTCCCTTGGGCCCAAACTGGCACACCCCCCCCGCTCCTGCCACCACCGTAGCTATGCTCTGGTAGTGCCTCTAAGTGGAGAAGGAAGGCAGATTGTAGCCACAATGATCAGGATGCTTGTGGAGACTTGCACGTGTTCAGTTTGTGACAGAGGTCATGTCTGGCAGCTGATGGACTGAAGTCAGTCAAGGTGAGGAGAGCTGGTGTTTTACTGTGGATCTCAGAGGGCTGGTATTAGTGGAAGCACCCACAGGTTGCACAAAGCTGGCAGGATCTGTATTTTGAGGTCTTGTTTCGGTCACTTCGTCAAACAGGCAGCCAGTGTTAAACATGTGCCCAGTACCATTGACTTCAGTGGCGTGCTTGGACACAAGTGGGATTTGGACACATGCTTGTCCAAATGTGGACTTATGCAACTTGCTGATCTCAGGCTGGGTGGGTCTTGCTGAAAAGATCCTGTGCTGACAGAGAGACTATCTCTATTTCAGGCTGTGGTTCAGCTAGGTTGTCAGTCTAATTTAAGGGGAACAGATTATAAACACTGTGAAATGCTGAGCTGATGTAAAGCTGCTTTGCTGATAAGGAGCTGTTAAAAACATTTGGAAAGTGCAGCTCTGCTGTGGGACTGGGCAACCAGTCCCGGCTGCACTCGCAAGGCTCAGTGCCAGGAGCGTTTTGGCTGATTTGCCCCCTCGGCTTGATGCCGAGCGGTCGAGACTTGATGTGCCTTGGGTGGTGTTCTGCCTGAGGTCCACCGGGCGACAGCAATGGTAAGGTGGCTGTGGTGGTTCTGCCACCTGGGCAGTGAACAGCCATCTCTGTCCATGCGGGACAGAAAATAGGGTTATGCATCCCATCAGGTGCTGCAGCATTGCTGGGAAAACCAAAACTGAGCTGATGGCAGCTCTGGTCCCATTTGTATCTGTTCCCAGGTCCCAGCATGAGAGGAAAATCCAGTAACTGTGGGGGGATGCCGTTCTCTGCCACATCTCTGGCTGTCTGGGGGAGAGCCTTGTTGACTGTCAGTGTTTCAGCCCCAAAACAGTCTGGCAACAGAGCAAAGGCAATGTGCAGTTGCCAGCTTGCAAGTGCTCACAGGAGCCTCTTTGTGGGTTTGGTGCTTTTTCCGTCCAAGACCTAGGCACAGATTCCCATTATTGCTCCCTTTTTCTCCCTTTCCCTTTCCCCCCACCCTTCCCCCCCCCTTTCCCCCTTCCCCCTTTTTTTTTACCCCCTCCCGTTCGCCCTTTTTTTTTTTTACCCCCTCCCTTTCCCCCTTTTTTTCCCCCCCTTTCCCTGGTCCTTCTCAGTACAACAGTTTGCTACTGTTTATTGCTTCCCTTGAAGTTCGGACACTATTGGAAGTTAACAGCTTTGCATCCTGTGAGTATCTAGAGTAGCTATCCTTGCCTTCACTTGTGTGTTCCTGCTCCTTTATAGCTGATCTCATCATTTCATTTAGGGACCTTTGCAGCTGTGCTTCTATTCAAAAGATCTCTGCCAGCTGTGCTGCAGTGCTCTGGGCAGAGAAGTAGGAGGAGTGATGTGCACAGACCAGCACGAATGTCGTATTGTGTGCTCCGGATAGATCCTGCAAGTGCTGGTGTGGAGCAGATGTCTGGTGCCAAGGGGTCTCTTGGTGCCCGGGTGCAGTATTAAGGTATGCTTCCATGTTCAGTGGGCTGTTGTCAGCCAGTGATAATCCCCTGTCACTAAAGGTGGGGGCAGCACTGCTTCGAGCAACTGAAATAACTGCCTGTTGGGAGGATGCGAAGGAGAAGCCCAACAACATTGCTACATCAGAAGAAACTATTAGTGTTGTCAGTTATGATGGCAAGAAACTGTGTACATACACAACAAATAGTAATGGACTACGTCTGTCTCCTTTAATGCTTCTACTATCTGATTAGTTGTCAACATCTGTTAATTTCTGCTACCGCAAAATATGTAGACAGTTCTGAGGTTTGTGTTATTAAGGGTGTGTGTTGTATAATTTACAGTGTATTATGACAGCTGTAGTGAATGCCGTGATCCACACCATGGAGCACTGAGATAGGGCTGAGTTATCTCCTGTATTATCTAGAACAAGTTTGGAGTCTTGCTGATGTTACAACAGGAGAGGAAACGTGTGTAGTCATGTTACTCTCATTAGGCGCTTGCGTATGGCTCTTTGGAGCACAGCACGAGGTCGCTGGCCTGCAGCCACACCAGCTTCTTGGGATCTTGTCAGATCTCGCAAGCAAAGGAGCAGCAGGCTGGGTCACAGTTCTTGGACAAGAAACCTCCAAGGAACAGGCTGTTGTTGCAGAGATACTAGAGACATCTTTGCGGTGCCATGTATGTTTTGGTTTGCATGGATGCTGGGTGTGTTTCTCTTTTTTTTTTTTTTTTTATATTTTTTTTTAATTTGGTATTTTCTTACTTCAGAAAAGCACTGTATTATTTTCTAGTGTTAGTGGGAAATAACACTTAATTCTGCTATTCCTTATACTGTGCCTTGTTCTAAATGATTTGAAGATTAATTGCTTGAGATCTGCAGACAGGTATGCCATGGATTATTTATGAGATAATGGTTGCTCAGTCACAAGCTGAATATCCATCCACAATAGGTGTGGCCTTAGTAGCAGTGTGGAGCTATGCTTGAGATTTGTGGATGCTATTTCCACATGGAGCGCTGGCTTCTTCCCTACTGGTGAGAAGCTCCCATGAGTGAGAAGTTTGCGCAGGTAGACACACATGTGCTCTACTCAGGTAAGCTAACCTTATAAAATAGCCATGAAGACGAGAGTAACAGGAGTCCCAGCTCAGGTGAGCAACTTTTAACCTAAGCCCTTCAGGGCAACTGGTTTAGCTAAGATGTTTCTTTTGATTTAATGCCCAGTTTACTTCATCTTTATGCCTGTCTTCAGTCAGGTTAGCTCTTTTGAGTTTGGCAGCCAGGATTAGAAAAATAATGTATTTTTCACAGCGTATCCTTTGTGTTGGCAGACTGCTGCATCAACACAGGACACAGGATTTGTCCCGGGGTCTGTCCTCGTCTGTGCTGAGTTGGGAGAGGGCGACCAGAACTGGGAACGCTCTCCAGTACTGAGGACAGAGTTGGTGTTGCAGTGTAGCAACAGCGAGTTAAGGTTTCTTCTCCTTAAACAAAGACATTTCAGTAAATCATAAGCAGCTTTTGCCTGAGTAATGTTAAAATAGGTTTGCAGAAGCTTTGAAACAGGCACAAAAGTGTCATAAGTGTGGCTGAGCATCTGTGTGTGTTTCATTGATAACTGAGCCTTGGTTTAGAAAAATGGGATGCCATCTAGTAATTGTCTTTTTCATGTTATTTTCCCAATACTTTTTTTAGACACAATAATGCAACACAGAAAATTAATCCCCTACTTTTTTGACGGTTTTTAGTTAGCTGACAGTACTGATTCAGGTCTTGCAGTCTGTAAAATACAGCACATCATTTCACACTACTTCATCTTGGATAGTGCTTCACTTTCTTTTTAAAGACAATTTAAATAGAATATTAGGGGAGGAAAAAAAAAACGAAACCAGGGCGCAGAAATGGCAGTTTAGTATTCTTGACATTTCTCGGAAAGCTGCTTAAGATTATCTCCTTAAAATGGCAGATTTTGCCTGCAAGTCAAGTAGAGGAGCAATGAACTGATATTTCATTAAAATACTATGAGAGGCCTGAATGCGTTTGTGATCCTTGAGACATTTGCAGGAAACAAGAGCTTGCTATTTGGAACTGTCAGAAGTTTTAATGAAGGGAAAAAACCAAACCCCAAAGGCCAACTGCATGTGTTACCACACAGAGATACCTGTTCCTGGCCTTTTCTTTTTTTCTCCCTCTTTTTTCCAAATGTACTTGTGAAACCATTTATTTTAATGTTGGCTGTTGAACCAGAATTCAGATAAACTGGAGTGATGATTGCTCTTACACGTTGTTAAATGTATGGCCAGGTGGACTTTTTTCCAAAAAATTATCAAGGATTGATGAAAAATGAGGAGACCATGGCTTTCTCAAGGGTCTGCCATGTGGAGAATGCTTTTTGAATATTTTTTTCATAGAACTGAGAGTTGGTGTGGGTGTTTTCCTTTTCTCTGACGTCACAATATCAAGGAGTTGGGCTTCTCTCAAAGATTCTTCACTTTAGCTTGAAAAATGGAGTTGAAAAGTTGGGAGACCAAAAGATAATCGGCTCGGAAAGGTCTGTAACAACAGGAGTAGTTGTGTAGGGCATGTTACTGTTCCATTTTGGAAAGCACTACTTTGGCACTTCTAATAAACTTGTATTCAAGGCAACAGGTTTAATATCATCCATCCGTATTTTCCACTCAGATTGTATTACAATGAATCTTACGCTCAGAAAATGACAAAGGAAACTTTTTTAGATTTCTTACCTTAAGTCACTTCTTAAGGTAAGGCATGTTCCAATTGGGGGAATTTATTGTTAGTGAAATGGAATTCACCGTCAGGATTTTGTGGTGTTGCTGGAGGGAGTGGGAGCAGCGGTGGACCTTTCTGTGAGCAGTTCAGCCCACTTACAATCTAGAGCTACCCTGTTTCTGTCCGGCGACTGAAGAGGCAACCTCACGTAGCTGCTTAAATGCCTCTGCTGCAGGCTGTTACTATATAGCAGTAAATAAATGATGAGCTGTCCCTGAGAGGAGCCGTACTGTGACAGGACCCCTGCATGAAGATGTATGATGATTTACATCCCGAAATAAGCAACGTTTCTTTTCCTAAACAAGGCTGAAGCTGTAGGTCTATTGTATATGTGAAGTAAACATTCTTGCCAGTTTTGGATTTAC
Source organism: Sagittarius serpentarius (assembly GCA_034782735.1). Taxonomy (NCBI): domain Eukaryota; kingdom Metazoa; phylum Chordata; class Aves; order Accipitriformes; family Sagittariidae; genus Sagittarius; species Sagittarius serpentarius. The sequence goes on from JAVKLA010000024.1 coordinate 285,635, forward strand.
TTTTCCCTTTCTATGCAGCAGGATCATCGTAGCTGGGGCCTTGGCATCACCAGTGTCTTCTGCAAGGCCAGACTAGCCTGTCTCAGTGCTTTCTTTCTGTTCAGCAGAGTAAGAGTAAGATCCTCCTCTAAGGGAGGATCCCATCCTAACTTTAGCCAGGGAAACAAAAACTGCAGTGCTTCAGAGCTAAATATAACCCCCCAGAATCAGTCCCTCCAGTGATGGCTCAGTAGGCACATAGTTTTAAAATAAATAATTATTTTTATAGATCTATTATAAACGAAGCAAGAATCAACCTTTTAAAACTTATTTAGTGCTTGAGAACAAGCAAGGCTTATATCCAGGTAACTCTTGGGGCCTCCACGTATACCATGAAGGATTTGGCCTCAGATGTTCAAATGGTTGCTGAGGAAGCTGCTAGGTCATGGTGATAATGAGGAAGTGTCACGATTTGTTTACTTATGGTTGGTTTTGGTGGGTTTTTGGCGTGGTAATAGACAGCGAGGACAACTTCTAGGACCTTCTTTTTTCAGCTGGTCCAGTGAAGTCCTTGGTCGAGGCACAAAAACCTGGTTATATTTCAGTACATCTTGCCAGCCACCCCCTTCCCCTTTCACTGGCAACGTTGGCAGTGTTTTGGGAGTCCTGCTGAGTTCTCTCCCTTGTCTCTGAAGAAAACCATAGAAGATGATTACCTCTCTTCGACAGTGCAAGTGGACCTTTGTTTTTTCCCATGAAGAGCCTCTTCCTTCCAGTGGCCTTCGTGTGCTGGGCATTTGCATTGATCCCTCTCAATGTTGGCATGACTATTTGAATCCTCCAGGTTAAACCTGTGCTGCTGATCCGGGACCAGGATCTTCAGCTGCAGGTGGGACTGGGGCTGTACCCTGTTTCTATTTGACCTCTGATATATGAACTTTTTCCTGATCAGCTGATATAGTGAAAATCTGCGTAGAGTTAATACATACCTTTCTACAAGACTGAGTTTTACCCCCACCCCACCTGAAGGCTGGGAAAGTGTGAAACAGTTTTAATGTCTGCTTCTTGCAGCATCAGATATCTAACTTGATTTGTATGTAAGTAGGAAAACTTTGAAGTGTTGTTGAAATACAAAGGGAAAGTACTTCAAAGAAATGTAACATTAAAAGTGTATCTGTTCCCTCAAGGTTTTTGAAGTTTTATCTTGAGATTATGTATTTAGAGGAACATTTTTATGGAAGTAATACAGCTCATTAATCCATCCAAAATGGTTGGCATACTGTGGTGGGTTGACCCTGGCTGGATGCCAGGTGCCCCCCCCAGCTGCTCTATCACTCCCCCCCTCAGCTGGACAGGGGAGAGAAAACATAATGAAAGCCTTGTGGGTCGAGATAAGGACAGGGAGAGATCACCCACTGATTACTGTCACAGGCAAAAAAGACTTGACTTGGGGAAATTAGTTTATCCTACTCTGATTTGATTGGTAATAAATTAATGAGAAATAAAACCAAATCTTAAAACACCTCCCCCCACCCCTCTCTCCTTCCTGGCTCAACTCCACTCCCACTTTTCTCTGCCTCCCCCTCCAGCGGCACAGGGGAATGGGTAATGGGGGTTGTGGTTGGTTCATCACACGTTATCTCTGTCTCTCCTTCCTCCTCAGGGGGAGGACTCCTCACTCTTCCCCTGCTCTGGCGTGGGGTCCCTATGCATTGAACTGTTCTGTACTAGTTTTGATTTCACATTGTGGCAGGCGAGCAGTCTTTCACTCATCTGCCTGCGTTGTCAATGTCCGTGACACAGTAAGAAGTTAACATAATCTTTGACAGGGATCCAAGAGTGTGATGCTGCTACAGCGTGAGACTTTTTCACTGTTTTTATCCCATGGCCAGGAGAGATCCCTGGGTATGGCCAAATAAAACTGCAGTGCGTTAAGCTCTAAAACTGATTTGCATCGCTCGCTCTGCTGGAGTAGGGCCGTGGTGGTCCTTGGGAGGCAATGGGGTACTGGATTACAGATTTCTAGTAAGTATCTTGAACTTTGGGAGAGTTCAGAACTTGGATCTGAGCTTTTTTACAGTTGGGCACCCACTCCTGTAAAAACATGCCCAGCTGTGCTGGTTGTTCTTCCTTTTGGCAAACAAGGATTCTGGCATCGAAGTTTTTAATTGCAGGAATTATACTAGCAGTTCCCAGAGCTCAAGGGTGGGGGGGTGTGCGTGCAGGAGGAGCTGATTAGATGTGTATAAACCATGGACTAGGCAGAGCTTTAAATCCTGGGTGTATTGTTCCGTCCTTGCTATCTTCTGTTACACTGGGGCTTCAGAAAGTTAGAAAACTAAAGTTACACAAGAACCACTTTTTCCCCAGTACACCTATGAAACAGCAGTGAGGTTACTTTTGGTCTTTTAATGTTATAAAACCAGCTTTTAATTAAAATAGTATTAAATGAATTGTTTTTGAAGCTTTGTTTTAATTACATCTGTAGGTTGAGGGAAGGGAAACAGTTAAGCAGCCTAAGCCGGTTTGTTTTTTTTTTTTTCCTCTATTGCAGATTTAAAATAAATAAAAAAAAGTCAGGTGATCCTGCTTCCTCCATCTACATCCATTCTATGCCTTGCTATATTACATGGCAAATAAGGGGCTTCCTGTGTTCAGACTTTCAGGATATTCTCAGATCACATCAAACTTCCTTCAGCAACCATGTGGCTCAATAATATTTTTTTTCTTTCTTAATGAAAACTAAGATTCTAGTGGAATTACTTCTCTGTAAGATCTCAAGTTTTGGGAGAAATCGGGTATTGCCAGGTTTATGGTGTAAAACTGGCTTTCCAGCAGAGTCTGTAAACCTGACAGGCGTATCAGAGTTGTAGTCTGGCTTAAACACATTGCAGATACTTAGTTACGGAGAGGGGCAATCCAGCTCTTGCAGAGGACAGTATTTCTGCATTATTGTTGTTGTTGTTGTATGATTGAGGCACACTTAAGTTTGCTTCAGACTTGTTGACTTGATTGTGGCACCGCTGGCCCGGGCAGCACGGTGTGGTGTTTGTGCTAACCCATCCGCTGCTTATCCTCCGGCCTGAGAAAGCTTTGCAGCCCCTTGCTTCGGGTAGGCTGCTCTGTGTACCCGAACCAGGTGGGTTGTAGGCACGTTCACACTGTACTACTGCAACTGGATTGTAAACTTTGTTGCACTGCTCTTAGAAGTTACCTGTTCTCCATTTTAGTGTATTGTAGCCTTATCCACTAAAGGCAGCCTATTGTTAGTAAGGTCAGTAATAAACCACAGTTTATTGCTGTATCTAATGAGAGGCATTTGGCATTGTTTTATGTAAAAAAAAAAAAAATTGTTTCACATTTAGCAAATCACCTGTAGCAAGTAAACTCAGTCTCAGTAACCTTGTTACCCCACAGAAATCTAGGCAGGTTTGTAGCAGCTGCAATTCTGTCCCCAGATGGGCATCAAACATGCATTGATGCAAGTATATCTTAAGTTTCTGACTGCTAAGATTTTTCTTCATCTCATGAGCTGCATCTTCCTCTGTTGTAAAGCCAGCACTTCCTGCTCATCTTGTTGATGGGGCCATGGGGGATGGGTGGGATATTTCCCCCTCCTACATCTGCACAGAGGCTTGGCCACAGGATGGAGAGTGGCTGCTCCCTTCCAGCCCTAGTCTTTCTCTCTTCCTGGAGAAGCAGCAGAACGAAGTCACATTTTCCTCTGCTACCTTCTTTCTTCCCAGCTTCCATCCTTTTCCTGCTGCAGAAGAAAGGAAAGACTGTAGGGCTGGGACCAGGTTTGCTTCATACTCTATTCCTGCAGAGGTCACAGTTCTGGCTTGATGCTGACCTGTTGCCTCCCTCCACCTTGCTGGTGAAAACCCTCCAACCCTTCGGTATCACCCGTACCCCATGACCGTGTATATTATCAACGTAGCCCTCCAGCCTGCTCCAGGGTTGTTCCCATTTCCCTGGCACTGGATACCTTTCTCGTGTGAGCTCCTCTGAGCGCCAGGCACAGCTCAGCCCCTGCTCTACTGAGTTTTTTAGCCTTGGGTGGTCCTGGAGGCCAAAGGGCACCAGGGCATGGAAACATCTTTCTTCAAGGGATGGTGAGGAGGTGTCAGTCTGACAAGAGGAGGAGAGGTTGAGATGGGATGGAGAAGGCAGCACCTCTATCCTGAAGAGCCAGCTGCAGGCTTTCATGAAAAAGGAGTGGGCAGCAAGAGAGTTGGTTTCTGTGTCCTAGCTGCAAAATAGCCTTCGTGCTGAGAAGCGAGGCTGGCCCAAGGGTAGGCAGGACACACAGCTCCCCAGCTGAGCAAGGGTGAGCATTAGGCAGCAGTGAGGACAGCATATGGCTCCTTAAAGTTAAACTGTAATAATAGGGGGTTTGGGGGTGGATGTGTTTGCTTGCTACTTATCAGTGCAGCATTGATAAGAGAAGGACCCTTTCCTCCAACTGAGAGTGCACGGCTTTTGTCTTTCATCTCTTGGCACTGAAGCTTTAGTGTTGAAAAAGCAAGATAAAATCAACAGCGCTCTGCTCCCTGGCTGAAAAAAAAAAACAACCAAAACTTTGCTTACTCCAGCATTACCGAAATCTCTGGGTATCAGACTCGGGGTTGAGTTGTCCTAGAGACTGGAGGTTGTATCCGGGGAAGGGACACGGGGGACAAGCTGGTCGAGAGAAAGTGTGGGAAGGGCAGCGCTGGGAGAAAGCCATGTCTGCGAGTGCCTGTTCTTCACCCTGGGCTTGGAACGAGCAGCTCTGGAGCTGGGCCGCAAACATGGGCCGTGTCCGGGAGGAAGGGGAGGATGGTCCTGAGGCGATGGGGGAGAGCATCCCAGCAGCGCTGCACTACCAGGGCAAGAGGTATCTCCTTGTTCTGCAGCTGGGTAGTGCGTCGCTCTGTGGGGTCTTCATCTGTGGCTGCTCTGGCTGGCAGTGGGGTAGCGCGTGCAGGAGTTGTCAAAACACAAAGGTAACTACATTCACCTGTGCTTTCACCTGAGAACAAATACGCGTATTTCAGAATGTTTTGCACGTGAACTACTTGGGCCTTTTCAAAGCAGAGAACTAATTCAAATTTTGAAGTCTGTGTTTTGAAGTGCGCAGTACCTACATCTGATATTTCAGGAATCTCAAGGGTAGGACGTCCATTTTTAATGGTGATTAAAGTCATGTGCTGCCCAAAGCAGGTTGTCTTCATGTAGACTGTCTCAGATTCCGAAGTGTATTACCTAAACATAAGCTGTTCGAAAAGCTCCAGCGTGAGCTATTGGTGAAGGGCTTTAGTTTAGGACAAAAGAAGATGAAAAGGTCCACATGTTTTTGAGGTCAGCGAGAGAAAATGAGTGAAAATTGGCCTACAATTTATTATTTTTCACTATATTTTTTTCTTTAAAATTCAGTGCCATTGGATTACATGGGGGGGAGGAGGAAAAGTCCTCAACCGTGTTGAATTTTACCCCACTTAATTTTTTAAAACGCCACGAGGAGAGAGATGGCAAATCATGCTATATCAGGGGATTGTTGGTGTATCAGTGGTGCAGTGGTGGTACTGGCAACCTCATGTTCTCAGGTAATCATGAGTCTTTAAAAAATGGAAGTATCCTCATGCACAAGGCATATACTTCAGATAAGCACATACTTCTTTTACATATTCGTCCTGGAAAAATAAATCTTAAAATAACAAAATCAGTGGCAGACAGATGGGTAAGGATGTAATGCTGGGACTTCATATGAAAATTTTCCCCATGTAACAATTGATGCTGCGGTATTACAAAGTATTGTTTTTTCTGTTGTTCTTTACAAGTAGTTGGTAGTTAAACATATGAAAATACTGTTCAAGCTAAATATATTTTATTTACTTTCTGGGCTTTTGATGGTGGGTGCCCTCTACTTTGCTTTGTGCAGTGACAACGCTGAAACTGTGAATCTGGAAACTCCTCAGCCTGAAGGTCCAAAATCTAAAGCCAAACCCTTTCATATCTGGAAGTTTGTGAATTTGATCTTTGGATCCAGCCCATTAACAGAAAGCGGCATGAGCTATGAAATCAGATCTAAACGTGGGTCTGCGCTCAGGATTTGGTGGTTCTTAAGGTATTTTGAAGAACTACCTTCTGGACTCCAACCCAACAGTGCCTCTTTTGTTTTGTAGCCTGTGTGGCCACAGTGTGTCAGTAACATGTTGCTGGGGAATGTGAGGCATTTCCTTGCTTGCATTAGCAGTCTCAGAGTGAGGAATCAGTATCTTGGTTGTTTTTCTAATCACTGGACCCAAGCAAAACATATGAGAAAATAACATATTGACTTCTCAGAATCTCTAAGGTGAGTAGTTGAAGGCATTTACTAAATAGTTAACCAGTAAAACTTGCACAGCCTGAAGTGAAGTATATGTGTGGGGTTTTTTTTGCAAGCCTTCATTTGACCTTGGATTGCTTGTGAGCAGAGTGAAAGTGAGTCTGAAGAGTGTTTGCAGACAGGTATTTGCATTACACGGCTGCTTTGCAGGTAAGGTACTGCTGTTCTGTCTGCCTCAGTGTCATCCAGTGATCACAGAGCTAGCTTGTGCATCACAAAACAACGTAACCTATCACCTGCTGTGTTTTTAAAATTCCTTTCAATTACAACAAAAAAAAAGCTGCTGGAGAGTAAGGTAGCAGAGATAAGCAACCAGAATGATTTCAGTACTGCAGACCAAAATAAATGGTTTGTTTTGTAACTGGATGTGAATCTAAGCCATAAACCTTGACTCAGAGACTTTGGGGTTTTATATAAGCTGTTTGCTGTGTATACATCCTTGTCAAAGTATCTGAAGGATGCTTATCTTGTTGAGGCTTAGCTTTTGCATCATGGCTGAAGTGTTTAGCAAATTTTAAGACACAGAGCAGAACGTCACTGACCTGGTATTAAAAGTTGTTGTGTGATTTGAGGTAAGTTTTTCCCAGGTATAAACAGTTATATCTTGGAAGGACTTTTGTGCTTTACGCTCTTAAAATACTTTTAAGTCTCTTCATATACTCTTCATACCTTTCATCTCAAGACATTTCTTACGTACTGTGGGATAGGCTTTCAGCCTCAGTGTGTTCCCATTCATTTTTTATTGGTTAAAGGAAATAAATAATGTTTGTTGTATAATAAAGAAATAATGAAATTCAGGGAACAAAGAAAGGATCTAGAGTTAGGGAACAAAGGGACATTCATTGCTTTTTTGTAGCCCTGCATAATACGAGAACAGTATTGCTTTGATGTCACTGACTAGAGTTCAGCAAATTCAAGAAGAAATTTATTTATATGAAAAAAAAAATAGGCATTATCAGTTTAAGTAAGCCTTTGCCAACATTTGGGTTGTTTTTTATTCATAATAATGCTTATCCTTTTTGCACGGTTGAGTGTTGGAGGGTGCTGAGCCTGCAGGCTGGCAGGCCCCTGAGCCTGGCCCCACTGAGCTCCCACTTCAGGGGCAGGGCTCCTTGTAGCCGTCCTCCCAAAATGGAGGAACGTGGAAGGACCAGCCAGAGGACGTGCCTGGTCTTACCAGGCCTTCATGCTTCGGCCTGTGTGTAATGGCTGTTCAGCCAGTATGGGGCAAGAAAGCAGGGGTGCCTGCCGGGAGGAGCTGCCAGGGGGTTGTCCCCGTGCCCGGGAGGGACCCCAGCAGAGGCACCTGCCTCCACATGGCCCTGGCCTCGCCTCAGGGAAGGGGAACAATGTCTGAATTGCGCAACTCAACACGTTTGGGACCTAATGAGTTCCCTGTCCCCGCCTCATGCTAAGATACTTCTCTAAATTATTCCCATCAAGGTATTTCCAGCATTTCCTAATTTTACTTTTTAAATTTCATTTGTTCTTCGCTTGCAAAAGACCAGAGCAATATATTCAACAAGGATCCATTTTCTTTTTTAGTTTCTTCTTTCAGGCCTGGAAGGTATGAAATGGAGTCTTTTTTTATGTTAGAAAAATGTTAATGATTCCTAGTGTAAATTAGCTGAATATATTCATTATTAAGTGTCAAAATGCTGCTGACTGGTGGCACTATACTTGAGTATCTTCAGAACATCCCATGAGAAATTGTGTCAGAGACTTAGACTGAATTCATTTGAAGCCCTTTTTATGTGTGACTGAAATATATTTTGCAAGTAAGTCTCGGTGTGTTTGTATTTCTCTTCTGACCAGCCAGAAGAAGCACAAATAGATGTGATAATGTGTCTGAAATGGTATTTATCTTCATGAAATAGAGCTTTACCTTGTAAAATCAGTGGCTTAGGATGTGTTGTGAGGCAAAAGAGACAAATCCAGAAGATGCTTCAGACCTCTAGCAGTCGTTTCATACGTGTAGGACCAAGAATGCAGGGACATTAATTTTGACAGCGAGGTGAAATTTGGGGTCTTGCTTTTGCTGTGGAACAGGTTCTCTCCTTCCACCTTTTCTGTAAGAGGTGACTGCAGTTTGTTGGCTTTTTCATTGCATTTTTGTGGTAGACTGCTCTGGGGTAACAGCCTGCTCTTGGGGGTCCTTTTTTTTACTCTCTACAGCTCTCAGAAACAAGCCCTAATAGAGATTTTTCATTCCTGTGTATCAAAATTTCCTGATTTAAGGAGTGTTAAGTAGGAATGGGAGAGCTGGGAAACTCAAGTCATCCATCTTATTGCATCATATCATAAAAATAATCTATAGCTGATGCTTTCTTACGAAACGCTGAGCGTTTGTGGAGCATGTGCACAAAGAGGAAGGCGAGTGGGACGAAAGGCCAGCCCCTGCCCTTCCCTGGAGAGGTTGCACATGGGGCACGGTGTGTACTTTTGGCCCTAGGACCTGCTAGCAGGCAGCTGATTTCTCCTCAGCTCTGCGAACCTCTGGGTTTTAAAGCGTGGTGTGTTTTGCAGGTGGAAGTCCAGAATGAGACCACCTCAAAAAAAAAAAAAAAAAAAAAAGAGGCTTGAAGATGTTGCCCCTAGATGCCTGTCTGTGTGTTGTTTGATCTAGGAAAGAGAGAGCCTCTGGGTGAGGAAACTGTGATTTCCTACATATATAAAATGTTTAAGCACTTTTTTTTTTTTTAAAGTCTGCTGTCTTAATTAAATATCTGATTTTCAAATCCATATTCAGGCAGCTTTCCTGTTTGCATCCAGCAGACTGCAGTTCCCATTCACAAAGCCCTTTGGTTTTTTCTAGCTTTCCTTGGATTTATTTGCAGGGCAGTGTTTTGTTTTCTGTGTAAACCATTTGGAATACGTCTTCACTAGCGCTGTAGCCGGAGGGTTTGTATGTCATTCAAAAATAAAAATAAAAAATCTCCACCTACTGAAAAGTGAACAGCATAGCCCTAGCAACCGGCTGGTGTGTTCGAGCCGGAGGAAGGGACATTAAACAAGTAAGACCAAATAACATCATCTCCATAACAGCCAGGGATGTAGTAGAAATGCCAGTTAGTGATAAGATTAATTGTAACTGATAGTGGAGATAGCTGCATTTGTATTTCATTTTTATTTTTTTAATGGTGGATTGTAAATACAGCCTTGATGAAGCGGTGCTTATTCTTGCCAGCATGAGCGAGGTATTCAGCTGGGAGCTCTAGAAGGGGGATCTGCTTCTGTAAAAACATCCCCACCCCCACCCCATCTTGCGCTGATTGTGTATGTATTGAAGGAATGAGGAAGGTAAGTCATCATATTCTTGGAAAGCAAGGGAAAACTTATTTTAAATGGTCTGTCAGACAGGGTACTGTCAGTACTTTCCTCCCAGGTGTGTTCTCGATGGCGTTATGCCAGGGGTGGCTTTCGTGCATCTGCCTCTCCATCTCTTGTGTGCACCTTGGTTTCTCATTCATCTGTCACGTCATAGATCCATCTGTGTTAAAATGATGATTTTCTTTTCTTTTTCTTTTTGCTATTGTGAATGAAAGGAATTTAAACTGCTTGACATCATCTGAAATATCAGCTATTCCTTATTTTCCTAAAGAGCTCCATTGCAATTCCTCAAGATGGATTTTCACTCGTGTTACCTGGCCGTGTGCTTTTCCTTAGTCACTGCCAACAAAAAAACCCTGAAGCCTTGAGTTTTGTCTTAGGTTTTATTTCTATTAGACTAAAGCCATAAAAAGCAAAACGAAGAAAGGAACATGCATATCGGGGAAGGTCTGCTGTGGTAGTGGTCAGCCCAGGCTCCTCTCAAAGTTTGCGAAGTCAGAGGCAGTCTCAGTCCCCTTCAGCAGGCACAGGGATTAATCTGCTACTGTTTTAGTATTGTCCTCTTCAATGTAATCCACAAAGAATGCTGATTTATGACTTCTGTCTAATAATTGCGTTTCTTTGACTCCCCCTGCACCTCCCCTTTTCACCCTCTTCCTCCTGCAGATTGTTGTCTTGTCTTGTTTCATGCAGTTTGGTTCTTTGGTCCGCTGGTGTATGAGGTGTTCGATTTCCCCCCTGCCCATCTGTTCCCTGCGTGCTGGTGATGGTGTGCAAAGAATAAAAGCAAATCTGTGCCCCTCCTGGGAAAGGATGCCTCCAATAGTATTTTTCTATCACAGCAGTTTGCTTCCTGACTGCTCGATGTGATGCACTGTGCTGGGAAGGTGGCCAGAGCAGGATGTGCCATTCCAGGCTAGTTTTCAATGACCACTTTTAGGACCAAATAACCGAGGAAATGGGATTTTGTTGCATCATCTCCAGCTGTTCAGCTTGAGGGGTTTTTGTTCTTTTTATTTCACCTCTCCAAGTTTCTCAGCTGTAGGCTTGGTCAGGCTGCTAACAGATGCTCCATGAGTGTTGGAAGGGTTTTTGGAGATCAGTGTGTTTGCATGGTCTTGCTTCACTAAATTTTATCTTAAAATTTCTCACTGCTGCTCTCTGCAGCACAGCTCCTTTTGCAGTAGCAGTGGAGGAAACACTGCAGAGTGATGTCTCTCCTTCGTTGAAGGTAGGACCTGGTAACAGTGGGGTAAGTGCTGCAGGTCTCCTGGATGCTGTTGGTACCACCATCTGCCACTGCTGCTCCCTTCAGTAGAGCTGTCTTGCGAATTTTTGATAACCATGGGTAAAACCCTTGTTTAGGAAAAGCAAGGAGTGCTTTTTTTGGAAATGTGAGGAGTGATTGTGCCTGGATGAAGTGCAGGGATGGTGATTTTTCTGTGCCTATGAGCCATGGCTTTATTGTGCAAATGTAAATTAGCAGTTCCTTGCTCCCAATTAATGTCTCTCCTAGACAGAAGGTGAGGAACAAGGGGTGCACTGTGAACAAACATGATTAGGGAGCACTGTTCCTTAGCACATTTTTAGCCTGCGGCTTAGCTTTGCTTAGGCAGCCTCCTCAGTACTGTATTTAATGCTTGATCATGAGCTGTGCTGAGCTTAATGATGGCCGAGGTGGGAAGGCACCTCTGGAGATCTCCATCCCACCCCCTGCCGAAAGCAAGGTTGCCCAGGGCAGGCTGTGCGGGGCAGTCAGTCTGTGAGTAGCTCCAAGGATGGAGACCCCAAAATGGCAACTATTCCCGGTGCTTGCCACCCTCACAGTAAAGACAATTTTTTTTTTTTTTTTTTACACTTTTGTTTATGCTTAGGTGGCGTTTCCTTTGTTTTAATGCGTGCCCTTTGCATCTTGTCAAGTCACTGGGTGCCACTGAGAACAGTCTGGCTCCATCTTCTTTACTCACCCCATCAGGTGTTTATGCACACTAGGAAGATCACGGGCACTCCCAATTCCCAGACATTATTAATTGGCTCTTGCCGTTTGTGGATGTTTTGCATCTTGGTCCTTTTCCGCTTGAAGCTGTGAGGAATCAGCATTTTGCCTGGGGCAGCAGCAGCCGTGGGGTTTCTCTGTGTGCTCTTTGCCTTCAGAGGGAAATGCAATGCAGATGCCCGTGTTTACTAGACTTCAGCAGGAGCTGGTTATTCAAGTCAGGATATCCTAAAGGGGAAAGGACAAGACTGTCTTCAGAATTGTCCAGGTGATTGTGTTTGCAAAAGCTGAGTTTTCTGCTTATTTTTGTCAGGCATAGAGGCACCAGACCAAATATCTTGAAGGATCTGCGTATTATGGCAAGAAGTTGAAGTTTACTATTTACATCATGTTTAAATTCGGGGGCTTCCTTCTTGAAGGTTGGAAGTCTTCAGTTATGATGCTACTGCATTTTTTAAGATTTGCAATACCTTTACTTACAGGTATTTTGACTTTTTAAAGTTCCCTTGGCTTTTCTGACTCTGGCAACTAAGTAATAGAGCAAGGCGTTTGCCAAAAGCGCAGTAGTCTTTGTGCTGTCCTTCAAAAGTTACCTTCGAGTTTGGACCTACTTTATGTAACAGAAGTTTTGATGTGGAAGGTTAAATGTTTGTTGCTGTTTTACCATTAGCATTTCAGCAAAACTCTGGCAGTCTCCTGTAAGAGCTACCTCCCAGCTGGGTCAGACCAATAAGGTGACTCGTAGGAGGGAAAATTCAGTTTATAATGTGAATTTTTGTCTTGTGTTGTTTTTTAGTAGACTGTTTTCCAGGACCTATGCCAGAGAAACTGTGAACAACTTTCTTAATTGCTTATGTTGGGGCAAATGTCAGCAGTGGTGCAGCCTAATACAGAAACCAAATGGCAGGGTATGCAAAAGGTTAAAGCGAGTTTTCCTTCCTGGTGTTTGTTTAGCTTTGTTCCCTAACTGTATTTATAGCAGAAGTAGTCTCGCATGTCCTAGATTAAAGCCACGGCACTCTGGGCTATTTCGGTGCCTTGTGTGTGCATTGTGCTGGGGTGGAGGGATCGGGTACGCCTCTGGCCTCTGCAGCTCCACTTCAGGAAAGTACCTAAGCATGTGCTTAACTTGTAGCCCATCGGGATTTCGAGTGTGGTAGTTCACCTACCCAGACAGCACATCAGGCAGGTTTGCTTTTCCAGGCTCTGCTGGAAATACTCCTCTGGGGACCACTTGTGGCTTTCAAAAGTTTGAGGATAAGATCAGATTGCGTCATTATGGCGTGAAGCTCTGCTAAGCTTGGAACGATGTTGTTGGGGGGGATAGTATGTGCGTGCCTGCTATGTCTGGTGAGTCCTGGGCATTTGAGATATGCTGCCTGTAGGCAAATGATTGCATGCCCAGGACTTCTGGATTGTCAGACATCCAGAGATCTTCGGCAAATGGTCAGACTCCTCTTTTTCTGTACCAGCAAATTCTTGGGGAGAAAAAATACAGCGGATAGACATGTGGTTTATTGCTGAGTTGCAGCTTCCTTTTAGTGATAGAAGGCCTGTGTCTTCTATGCAAGCTTCCCTGAAGTGCCATGTGGGATTTCTGAGGTGCTCTACGGGATGCCCCTTCAGTGGCACGGGCCTACAGGCAGAGCAAGACCACAGGCTGACCAACAGTAGGAACTGGATGATCAGGTTGGTGCTTTGATTCTTTGATGCCAGTTCACGCCTGGTGGTGAACAACTCCAAGACTTGTGTTCAGTAAACAGCCGCAGTCTTCCTGCTGGTCCAGCGATGGTGGTGTCTGAATTCAGAGAACATGCAGTGAAATTAAATTCTCTTTTGCAGATTGATTTGTAGACTTGAGGCTCTGGATCCAACTCACAGTATCAGCGTTCTATTGCTCCTTATGGTGTAGCTGGTGATTGTTCCTGAGAAGAGAGAAGATGATGAGTGATGCAAGTGACATGCTCGCTGCAGCTCTGGAGCAGATGGATGGCATTATAGCAGGTAAACACTTGGGGCAGCTTGTTCATTTAGCTGTTTCGGTCCTCCTTTCTCATACCTGGAGGGCAGAGTTTCAGGCTGAGAAGGGAACATGCTGGTAATTGTGTTTGGTGTCTTCCATTATAGCTTACTGACTACAAACAAATGGAGTGGAGGGATGGCACAGACTCTCACACACAGACATGGTTAAATGGATTGTAATACTTCTCCTAGCCTCTACCAAAATGCTGCTCAAAGTGGCTGAGTGATGCAGTTCAGCTGGTGCATACAGCACCATGAAAGCCAAGGACAGGGCATGTTTCAGACCAGGCTGAGGGTGTCTAAAGAGCTGCAGCAAGGCAGGAGGAGTAAGTTTGCCTAATACTGGCTATTCTGCACTTCTCTCAACTCTACAGAGTTAAAACATGAATTGAATTTTCCTTTTTTCAAAATTGGAATGGTCTGCGTCCAAACATTTGGTTTGGACCTGCCTTGAACATTTGAGTTTTTTATGAGTGCTTGTAAATTGTAAGTGGACCAAGGAGAGGCATCGCAAAGTATACAACCTCTACCTTTAAGTTGAGTCTAGTGAATTAGAAAATAAGTATACAACACAGAGGAGCAATGCAGCAAGAAGTTAATAGTTTAATCCTCTTCCAGCAGAGCTATGCAAACAGCTACCCAAACTGAAAAAAATACTCTGCAAGGATAGCAACACAGTTGTGAAGTCTTTAAGACTTCCACTTAAAATAATTCCCCTTAGGGAAGAAAAATCATCATACAGTGCGTGCTTTGTTTGAACAATGACTTTTCTCTGCAGTTTTCCTGAAGATATTAAGGGCACATAGCAGGAACACATGTAAAGTGGATTCAGTTGGATCATAATGATCTCTAAAAATACATATAAACTGTGACTTTAGTCATTTCCATAAGTAGATACTGGTATTAGGATCCAATCATGTATCTGTGTTTCCAAGAGCCTAAGTTGGTTATGGCAGGATGAGGTTTAATGTAAAAATAAAAAGTGATGTTGGGATGTTTAAGTCACCACAGACTTGATTTACCCATGTGTCTGAACAGACCTGTAAAGTAATATAACAAAGGGATATCAACTTCTGTGCTGTTGTGGGGATTTTTTTTCTCTGTATTTTTTTTCAAAGGGATGAATGAAAGTTCATGGAAGTGCATATATGGCCTATCGCTACAGTTTCCAAAAGTTGACAGTACAAATGATGCTCTGTCATGAGCACGTCTCATTGTGCCGAGGCATTACAGTATTAAGGTCACAAATCGGTGTGCTGAGATTATAGTTGGAATTAGCTAGCTTGACTATAATCAGCCTTAATCCTGAATTCATAGTTTCCTTCCTTACTTAATATATAGCAGCTTTTAATATAGGTCAAATATACGTACTGTGAGTTTATGCAAATAAGAGATTTTTCTCTTTATTAACATGCAAATGTCAGTGCTACAATGACAAACTGTTGGGTTTAAAATTTATTCTTGTGTAGAAGTGATCTGGTCTTTTTATTTATCTTCATATTTTTCTTTATTCTTTTAAAAATCTCCAGTGCCTTGGAGCAGCGTTAACATATTCCTACATGAAAAATGCAGAGCACGGTTTCCTCTGGACACCATCACTGTCTGACTTGGGTCACGCAATCCCTACAGGGTGACTCAAAGCATTAGCAGAGCCTGTTCCCCCCACACACGGTACTTTCTGCCTCCGATACATTCCCGGGGAGCAGGAGCCCATCCCACGCCTTGAACCCACGGGCACGGTTGTGGCGTACACATGCTCTGTCGGAGCAGCCCTCCTCCTTCCTGCTGGAGCTTCCGTCCACATAGCATGCCAGCAAGGGCTTGCCCTTCTCCGCATTGCTGTGTGGTACGGGCAGAATCGAGCACCAGTGCCGAGTTTGGTTCAGATAAGTGCCTGCCAGGATCAAATGCCACCTGGCATTTCTCAGCCTTGCTATGTGTCTGACCGGCTTGCCTCGTGCCTGACCCTGCGTGATTTTGCTCCCTCCAGGTTCGAAGGCGCTGGAGTACTCCAACGGCATCTTTGACTGCCAGTCGCCCACCTCCCCCTTCATGGGGGGCCTGCGGGCACTGCACCTGGTGGAGGACTTGCGGGGCTTGCTGGAGATGATGGAAGCAGACGAGAGAGAGGGGCTGCGCTGCCAGGTCCCGGACTCGACGGCGGAGGCTCTGATCGAATGGCTCCAAAGTCAAATGGTACAGTCTCGCCTTGTTTCACCCGTAACGCGCTCGTTTTGTATGTTAGCCAGACTGGCTCTGGCAGCGGAGCTGTGTTTTATGCAGGCATTTAAAAGTTTTAGAGTAGGTTTCAAAGAACCAAAGGGAAGAGATTTTGGTTTGGAGGTGCTGCTGTGGGGCCTTGGAAATGCTGTTGCTAATATACTTTGTGTAGTGGGTTGGCCTGTGCTTTCTTTGATGTATCACCATCCCTCGATCTAGGGAGCAAAAAATTTTCAGTAACGAGTTTCATCCCAGAGGGTTGGGGAAAGACCTTTTTATAGGAATCAGATGCTTAAAGGGGGGAAGTTGTTTTCAATATGAACTTTTCACTAAAAAGCATTTTTGGCAGCTTATTTTCTACAGAGACCGGTGGTGTTACTGAGCTTCCTGAACTGGTTTATAACAGAAGTGAGCGGTATAAGCTCAGCGTCCCATTAATCTGGATACCAAACCAAATTTTTATTTTCTGTGCTTGGGAATCTGCCAGTTTTTGTCACCTTGCTTTAAAAATACACCAAAATATACCTGACATAGCTGGTTTTTTCCCCAAGACTTGGTTTTCCAAAAAAATCAAATATTATTTGAGTGGAGGCTACCTGAAGACTACCCTGGGAAATAAAATGTTGTGCTTATCAGAAGGTGAGTTACTTGGCATCATTTTTGAAGGACCCGCTGGTTTTGCCTCCAGGTGCCCTGTGGCTGGTGACTTCCTAGCAGGGCTGAAGATGAGTTCTTGTGCTCATGGTCTGTAGCAGGGTTGTGTTGTGGTGGTTCAGGTGTGCACAGGTTTTGAGGAAGCTCCAGCAGTGGAAGTGAAAACTGACTTCTAGAGGCTATGCTTCAGGTTTTAAGTCAGCCTCTAGCTGTTACAATGACAGCAGCGGGTGTGCGCTTCTGCGTATTTTGCCAAATCTGTCTTACAGCAGCGCCTGGGTCTTGTTGTCTCACACACTTGGTGTTGGCCAAGGTAACACCGTGCTCCTGAAATGGGGATGCCAGATCTGATGAAGGCTGGGTCTCTGATGCAGGACAGGCCAC
The DNA here is from genome assembly GCA_034782735.1 of Sagittarius serpentarius. Classification (NCBI taxonomy): domain Eukaryota; kingdom Metazoa; phylum Chordata; class Aves; order Accipitriformes; family Sagittariidae; genus Sagittarius; species Sagittarius serpentarius. The sequence goes on from JAVKLA010000024.1 coordinate 302,590, forward strand.
CGTGGTGGCTCTGTGTTGCACCCGATGCATTGCTGCTGTTGGGACAGGCAGCCACCGTCGCTTGTTCCCTTCGCAGGACGGGCATCACACCCCCTCAGAAGGGGTTTGGTCACTCTGGAGCCACAGCTGATATTGCAAAAAGTGTTTTTATCTTAATAAACGGATTTATTTCAGCGCTGAGTCTCAGCCCCGCGTGGCAGGTGCTGGGCTGTGCCCGCCAGACCGTGGCTGGGGAGCGCAGGCCAGGTGGAGAGCTGCGGCTGGCGCTGGGTGACCTGACGTGCCTTTGCACAGTGCTGCGGGAAGAGACGGGGACCCGGGCTAGCACGGCTGGGCTCACTTCTGTAGCTCTTGCAGAAAGGTTTGAGGAAGAGGTTTGGTCTGGGTTTTTTTTTTTTTCCCCTTTGCTTTGAACTACTCATTTGAAAATGCCTGGAAGTTAATGAAGCACGTGGGAGCTTTCCCACTGCCTCCAGTGGGATTTGGATCTCGCCCCCGCTGTCAAAGCGTGGAGGCTAACGCTGAGATCAGGAGGAGGAGACAGGAGTGGCATTCGAGTCAGATCTTTAAAATGTGGAGAGTTCCTGCTAACATCAGCGTTTCCTTCCTACATAACGTACAGCAGTGAACATTGCTGTAACTAGCCTCTGCTCTGTGTGGAACAGAAATCGAGGGACATAACAGGTTTCACGCAGGTATGGCCTTTATAAATAAAAAAAAGATCATATGCCAAATAAACAGCCTTGGAAAATTAACTACTCCCCATGGTGTGCATAGACATCAGTAGTCCATGCTTAGTGATGCTGATCCACAGCATGTTATTCTGCCGTGCCTCTTGAGATTAATGAGATGGGGGCCAGTCATTGCCCCTTGTGATGGCAAGTGTGTGATTTAGGGATGCCTGGCTGTTGGGATCTGAAACGAGGTCCTTCAGACCCGTGTGATGTGGATCATTGCATGGCAATGAGACAGTAATGGTTTTCAGTGCAGCCGTGGGCTGAATCTGAGAGAGAAAAGGCTCTGTTGTGTGCCATTCAGCTTAGTGCCTCCTAAGCACTGGAAAAGATGTGCAGGTGTTGTGTGTACAAAAGATTGCAGAAAATAGCTATTCCATCTATGCTTCTCCTCAGTCTGCCTCAAATTATTCCCCTGTACTCTCTGGCATCCTTAAAACCACTAGTACGAAAGACTGAACGTTACGCTTTGTACTGTGCTACAAGCATGGGATTTGCAGATGTCACCGGTCCCAGTGTGAGCACGAAGGTGTTACGTGAAGTGCCCGGCTGATTCACAGGAAGGCTTTCTGCAACTATGCCCACCCTTACCGAGGAACGGAAGACACCTCCTTGGTTTGAAATTGGTTTAATCTGACACACATGAAGAAGTTGCATCCACTGGGCTATTCCAAGCTGCTGGAACTGGTGCATGACATCCCGTGCGAAGCTGTAAGCAAGTCTCTCGTGTCTCAGAGGAAAGCAAAAATAGTGTTCGCTGCTGCCAAACAGTGTGTCACAAGGGAAAAATCCTTTCCTGGCCCCTGCAGGGAAACTGGTGATGCCCTAGTTGGGAAAAGGGTCTGACAGCAGTCTCCCAAAGTTGCTCACTTCTGTAAAATGGTGCAGAGCATTCAGTTTTGCCACGCCAGAATTGGCTGCCCGGTGTCCCTGTACCGCCTTTCTTAGTGACCGCTTCCTTGTGCTCCTCTCAGTGTGTTAAGAGAAGTCTATGCAAGGACTCCAAAAGAGCCAACCAGTTAAAACGCCTCATGCTGATTCTTTTTTTTAACCAGTGGATACCAGATGGCCACATGACACCAGAGTGCATGTACAGTGCCCAGACATCTGGCGGAGCTCTTCTAAGAGAATCCATCGGATGGTCCCCACGGGGAGTTCAGAGGAGTTGTACATGCAGCTTTCTGCTGCACAAATAAGCCAATTTAACTACAACACGTCATTTCTAGTTGTCCATCTACAGCTCTCTGTGTTGCTGAAACCCTGCTCACGTCTCCATGTGCAAATGGAGGGCAGGCAAATATCATGGTTAAAATTACAAACTAGGCCATTTGTTCAAAGTCTGGAAAGGGACCGAGGCCTTTTCTAAGCTCACATATTAGGACTGTGTGCTTTCGCTGGGGACCAGACCCGAAATCTATAGCCAGATCATAACCATTCCAAAGTTTTGGAGTTTTTTCAGATTTCTCCTGATCAACAGAAATGTTTAATGTATTCTGATGCGTGCTTTAATAAAACACAGTCTGTACTTTGTGCAAATGCAGCTTGTGGCTTGAATACAGACAGCATGTAAGTAATCTGTAACATCATCACCAGTGACAAGACCATTTTAAATGAAACTCTGCCTTTTGCAACACCAAGGCAGCCCTGTTGTGTCCAGCTGGAAGTTGATAGCTCCATCTCTTGAAGAGTAATTCCCAGAAACCTTGCTCCCAGTCATGAATGTTGTTCCAGTTTTTCTTCAGTTGAAACAAACAAGAGACAAGTTTTCTTTCTGGTTATTATTTTTCTTGACAGTGGTTTTTTTGGTGTTTTTTTAAAAATACATCTTATGCAACAACCTTCCCAGCAAGAAGAAACCAACTGTGTCTTGTTAAAAAGGAGGGTGAAGGGTAGAAGTGGGTGGACAGTCCCTTCCCACGCCTCAGAGCCAGCTTCCCCAAGCTCCTGATCTGAACTTGTGTATGTGTGTCCTGTTGTGTGCCTTCTCCTCTTTAAAGGATGTGCTCCTGGAACAAAAGAGCCAGGATAATACTTTAAAATCCACAGCAAGTGCAGCTGTGGTTTTAGCTTTGGAAGTGACTTTCTGAATTTGAATATATATATATTATAATATTTTTTTTTTCACTCCAGAAGTGAATTTCTGAAGTTGACTGTAAGATCATTAAAGCAAACCAAACTTTATGGCCTCCAAAGGTTTCTTGAAGAACATTTTCAGCTCATCTGAAGATGATAGTTAATTTGAGCTATGGTACCTATAGTGGTGTGTGCCATCCGGAGTGTTGCTGCTGTGAATAGCAGATCTGTTGTCTCACATACCAGCCTCAGATTTTGACACTTCTTCAACAAGTTGTTTCTTCCAGAGAGTGACTGGGAGTAATGACAGTTAATATGAGGGGATATTAGATTTCAGAGAGAAATTTTCCTGGCTGGATAAACATAGCTTGTAATCTTACAAAGATATATTGGCGTATTTGGACAACAGGGTGATTCCCAAGTGGAGGAAGCAGTTTGGTTAGCCAGAAACCATCTCATATTTCTTATTCATGGAAAAATCTTGACTTCAAACCAAAGTTTGTTATTTGATTGTCTTAGTGTGGGCGTACAGTGCATTCATTTGGCTCTGCTTGTGCTTATGTTGAGTTTAGCTATCAACAGGTCCTATGGTAATGTGTGGCACACAGGCATTTACCACCGAACACCTGTTTGAGATCCCTCCTCAAGTTGAAATATGAAAGGAGCCTTGTGATACCTTTTCAGCCTGTCATCACAAACTGCCTCCCGGCAATACTTTTTGTCCATGAGAGATCTACCTCTCAAAGTTCTTGAAACAGAGGACCCTGCTTCTTGCTGAAGGTAATCATCCAGACTGGTGTGTTTTTAACACTGGAAGGTAATTCGGGCTCATTTATAGCACATCTTGGTGTGGCATCTTCATGCATCATGGATGAGTTTCAGCAGCAGCAAGAACAACCCATGTGGTCCTGCGCTGGAGCGCAGGGCGACCTTGGTGGCAGAGCCATTGAAAATCACTGTTCCCAATCCAAAATGCAACAGTCTGGCTTAAAAAACACAGCTTCTGCTCTGCTCTTTTGTTCTGGGTTATTCAGTATTCATGTGTTTGAGATTTTTATCTATCAATGGTAGTTGTAAATGTTTCTTTTTAATAATAAAAGCTGTGGGTTTTGAGATAATCACAGGACTCCCAGAGCTAGGCTCTGTGGTCAGAAACACTAAGGATTTGTTATGCTGCCGCTGTTACTGGGTAAATTGAAACTTAAGCATGAGGACAGAGGTTGGTTTTAACTGTTGCATTTTACGTCCTTCTTAAGTATGACATAAACTTCAGACCATCCACTCATGAGACCTAGGACAGCTGAGTCAACTCTTTTCTTCCTCTCTTTCTTGGTGCCTACAAGTGAATTACATGTGTTCTTCCAGCTTTTACAATTAATAGCCCATCAAGAAAAGAAAATTCCCTCCTGTTTACCTTGTAGTCAGGTAAAGGGATTGGAATCGCTCTTTTCTCGTGTGTTTTTGCATTGGATGATTTCCACAGGGCTGGGAGGGTGCAGAGGAGGGGGTTGCCCTGTTTGGCGAGGAGCGACAGTGGAGATGGCCAGCTGCCGCCTGCGTAGGGCTGCCCTTACTCCCTGTCAGGTTTACACAGCTCTGCACCCCCAGCCTGCATCCTCGTCTGCCTTGCTGCCTGGCCTTTGTGTGTTGGGATCCCGGTGGCAGGCTCAAGTTGGAAGAAGGGTTGATCTTCCCGGGCTTTGATGTGTTAATTCCCCAGAGGAGTTGCTTGTTCCGCCTGAGGAGCGCTGCTGCTTCGCGGCTCTGCTTCCCACATCTCCCACTCCGCTGCCACATTCGCCTCCATCCTTGGTTAGGCAAGGAAACCTGCCGTCACTTAACCTCTCCATCTCGGTTCAGAGGAGCCCTGACGGCGCTGCTTGGCACGGCGGGTGCCTGCGGTGCTGGGGCTGCAGCTCTCAGCCTCGGCTGCCTGCCACAGTCGCTGGCGTCCTTAAATGCATCAAGATAGTCATGACCAGCATGGAGTATAGCTGGGACATTCACGGACACTGCGTCTGGCTAAATAAGGTAAGGCTATCGCTGTTTGTTCTGGCTCTTGCATTTCCCTGAGTGACAAGCCATAGCTGGGCAATGCTGATAGGGAATAAGCGTTTTGTCTTTCTCTTGTATCAGATACCAGCTGAGCTGCTGTTGAAGAAACTAAATATTTTGAAATGATTGCATCTTCCTATTCAACAGCCATGTTATTTATATTTAGAAAATGTTTCAGGTAAACTCCTCAGAGTGAAGGTCTGTCTTAAGCTGGTTTTCTTTCAGAATCTTACTGTAGTGAGGTTTTTAAAATATAATGCGGAGGTTTTTGAGTGGGTTTGTGGTTTGGTGTTTTGTTTTGGTTTTTTTTTTTTCCCCCTGCTCATTCTGTAAGGAGGAACTAATCTGTAAACTTTAGGAAAAGCTTAGCAGCAGGTCTGCCTGCCTGCCTGCCTGCTGCCGGAGCATGTGGAACAGGCTGCAGATATTCACAGCGATGAGTAGGGAGGTGTGAAATGCGGGAGATGCCAGTTTGGGAGGGCAGCAGTGGGCTCCCACACAAACTGTTTAAACACTGGTACAAGTTGCGTTCAGACAGATTTGACCGGTATGAATTTGGGACGGAATCGATACTTACAGAGGGTAAAGCTGTCACGGCTCTGTATCACAGGGGAAACAGTGGCAAATACTTTGCTTGGAAAACCTTGAGGCTCTGCCCATGGCACACCAAGCGATGCTGAGGTAGCGGAGGCTGGAGGAGCCCCCTTGCAAGGGACTCTCTAAAACTGAGTGAACAAGCAGAACAGCGGTAGCTGTGCTTAACTAAGCGAAGGTAATGTGTATTATAATGATCTGAACAACATAAGCATGTTGATGAGCTCTAATTTAACTCCAGATGGTCAGGAAAGAGATGTCAGGGACCACTTGCCCAACTGTTGACTGGACTGTGGTGGTCAAAACAGTCAGTGCAATCTGCTGTACAAGAAAATAAGGCTGTGGAGTGGCAGCTCCTTCTATACAAATCAAATTGCATCTACAGCAAGAACAGCATGATCTGTGCTGCTTATTTTGTCGCAAAAGCAGAAGAGAAAATGAAGGGAAATGAGGGTATCAGCTGCAGTAGGCTAAAAATGAGTTTTATTTTTGAAAGGAGAATTCAGCAATTGAGAGGAAATGGAGTTTTTAAAATTTTTTATTATTAGGTTTAAAACAGCAGCTATTAGAAACTTCCTTGCGGTTTGGAATGCTGTCTTGCTTCCAGGGAAAAGGGATTAAAGACTGAGGGCAGGCAAGCTGTGGAAGTTTGGTGATGCATCTACTTATTATAGGAATAATTCCTTCCAGAGTAGTGTGGATTTTTACACTTACATGATTGCAGACAAAGCTTGCGCATGTAACATTAGCCACGGATTGATCTTGCAGAGTTTTTAAGTGCACCTGGTCTGATCTTATAAGTTATTTTAAGTAAATGCTTAATCTCAAACTTCTGCGAAGCCTCAGTGGCATTGTGACAACTGTTCTTTTGTTTTTGGGATTAAGATCGGTGTTGGTAAAACTGCATTCTGTTCCCATACAATGTTTTGCAATTAATCCCTAAATTGAAAACATATGCAAAGTCTAACTGCTTAATTGAAGATAGATTTTAAGTTGCTGATGAAAAAGAGCCTTCTTTGGAAAATGGCAAAGCTTGTCTTACACAGCTAGTAAACTATGTTAATCCTGTATCGACTTTGATGATACAAAGTTGATCCAGAAGTACCAAGTACCCCAAATATGCTTGCAGTTGCTGTTGAATCAAATAGTTACTTTTCTTTTTTTCTACTTTTTTTTTTTCTCTTCTTTTCAAAGTGGAGCCATTGCTCTGCAGGGTGAGTAGTTGCTGCGCTTAGTCCAAGGGGAGGCTGCAGGTCCCCAGGTGGAGAGAACTCCTCCTGAAGGACACACCAAGTGTTGCTCACTCAGGTTTTGCACACACCAGGTCTCCCGGCATCTTTCAGACCTCCCTGCAGCCCATTCCTCCCCGTTGGGCCTCCTTCCACGCCATCTCCTGATGCACTACTCTCCCGTATCCAGTGTTTGGGCATCTTCCCTCTCTAGTTCTCTTCTGTCCTGCTCACTGCCGTCATTGCACTGTTCTTTTCATGTGTTTCATCTCCTCTCTTCCTTCCTCATCTCTCTGGGAAGAAAATCATGCCAGGTATCAACTTTTTACCTTTGAAAACAGCGCAGAGGAGAGATGTGGGAAGGCATCGTGCGGCCATTGCCTGCAGGCCCCTGATCTCTGCACCACCATAGGAGGTGCTGGGGCTGCTGCTCTGCAGAATAGCTGCCATGGCCTCTCTGCGTTGTCCTTTCTCCAGCTCTCATCTTTTTCCCCACTGAAACCAAAGTCAGTGACTTCCTTGCCTTTTCATACCTAAAATGAAGAGTTAGTCCCAGGTATCATGGAGAACTTAGAACATTTCAGGCAGAAAGCAAACTGCTGTTGGGTTGTACACAAAGTTTTCTGGTTTTGGTGTACTACAGGAGGTCTGTTTTTATGCAGATTTCACAAAATATTTCTGGCGACAGGCAGCAAAGATATCTTTGTATTTGGTTTTGTGGGAGAACAACCTTTACTCCAGTCCTGTTTGGGGTTCCCATCACCTCCTTCCTCTTTCTTACAGCAACATGCAGCTGCGGCCTGAACTCTTACTCTCTAAATGCTCCTATTTTAAAGCCAAGTATGACGTGCTGAGGAAAACAGGATTTTTTGAGAAATGTGCATGGAGTTTACCAACAAAGGTGTCTTGACAAGATGCTAAGCACAATGACTAACATTCTACTTTAACACCTCGTTGGTTTTCACAGCATTGTAAAGACATTTTCATCGTAGCGTGAAACCAATACTTACCTCCCCGTATTTTCTTCATGCAGTCTTTGGTTTTAGTTAATTTGTGTCTGGTTACGCTGACCAGAGGCATCAAGAGGTTCAGTGGTTAGGGCACTGATGTGGTGGTTGGGAGGCAGGGAGTTGAGTCTGTGCTTTGACAAGGACTTTCACGTTAGCTCTGGCAGGATGGAGGGGCATCTTTGCACCTCGGCTGCCGGCTTGTAATGAGGGACAAATATCACTTTCCTACATCAGACACGCACACTGGATTGATAAATGTGTTGTATATTACAAAATACGGACGTTCTTACGGAGGCTGAGTAAGTGACTGAGGTCTACTGGAGGACTTTAAATGAGAAGGGAGCTACAGAATAGCAGAAGTATGCAAAAACCTTGGTTTTGTATTTCACATACAGTTAAGTTACAAAATGTAAAGCATCATCTGCTAGTTGAGCATCTAACAAGTTTATTTTGGAAGCTGTTCAACTTCTTTCACTTGAAGTGTTACAGAACTGAAGATCTCGATCTTGAATGGAAATCCTATGGCATAGGCTGAATTCTGGTAGAGGTCAGGGGGAAAACAGGGCAGACTCAGAAGTTTAGAGTACTTCTGCCTTGGTGCTTAGTGCCTGGATGGTCAGAAGGCCTAGTAATTTACTGCTAAACAGTTCAGATACGGGTTATCATTATGATGTAATTTGTACAAATTACTAGAGAGCATCCTTTCGTAGTCTGCTGTAGCTCTAGTGATTTCAGGGGAGATACTATGGTGAGCTCGTAAAAGTTACGCATGTATGCTTTTGAGACACATTTGCTACTGCACACTGACTTAAAAGCTGCCAGGACATGGCCTGATTCTTGAGAGAACTAAGGTGAGGTCAAGCACTTTGTACTCCCTCCTGTTGGCTTTGTGTCTAATCTTTAAGTGGTGCTGGTGGGAGTTCCGTTCTTTCAGTTTCAAATGAGACAGTTTCTCCCACCACCCAAGGTCAGACATGTAACTTAGAAAAGGAGTTCTAGCCAGTAGGCTTCCTGAGGCATCCTCTGAAGTCAGGGGAGATGAGCTGCTTCCAAGGGAGACTGAAAGCAGGAGCCCGAGGCTTGCAACTCTTAAGTGGTGGTGGCCTCTCAAGGCAGGGTTGTGCTGCAGACTCACCGGGGCATGAGGATCCGTCACCTGGTGTCTTCTCATCACATATTCAGAAGGAAATCAAGGCCCCTCAAGGTCAGTGGGAGTCTCTGCTGAGCACATTGGATTTCAGAGCAGCTTCTCGGAGTCCTCTAAACGATTTATGCAGTGATGGGAACAGTTTCTTTTCTGGGCTGAGATCTGATTGTGGCATCCATCACAAAGTGCTTTGAGACAGCTTTGAATATGGATAGAGTAAAATCCTTCTTGCTGCTCAAGAGCATTGAAGTTATTATGAAGAAAGAAAGTTGCTGATTCCTCTGAACACTGTGATAGCATTAACATGTATTCTTGTTTCTCTTTAGCCTCAGGCAGCTTTACAAAGAGATGCGTTTAGAGTGCAGACATTCACCCATATCCAGTAAAATGCGCCTGATGTAAAAGGATGTCTCTCACTGTGTGTTTTAGAAAAAATTGTTTGACTTGCAAGAAGCATAGTGCACATTTTGAAGATTGTACGTTGATTTTTTTTTTTTTTTAACTTGCTGAATGTCTCAGGGTATTTGTCTCTTTGCAAGTATGGCTTAGCATTGTACATCGTTGAGCACAAATTTTGTTAACAAAATGCTGAATACACAGAAAGTCAATTTTGCAGAATTGGGTCACCAGAAGGTTCTTTCTTTCTCATCTTTAAGCCCTGAAAAATTCTTGTCTTGAATGGTGGTCATGTATCCTTTGTTGACAGTTTATTTGATTTGTAACCCTTTGGGGGCTGGAGAATACTTTAAATCTGTTCTTGAACTGTGCAGACTAAAAATACTCCTTAAGTGGCTTGGTAACACTGAATGACGTTTATGGTACAAGTGACTATGCACTATTTGCTGTCTTTTTCAGACTAATGGACACATATCTGGGAATGGAGATGTGTATCAAGAAAGGCTGGCTCGTCTGGAAAATGATAAGGAATCTCTTGTTCTGCAAGTGAGTATTCACCTAAATTATTTTTTTTTTGCTCTTGCATTTGTAAGACTTCTTGATGGTGTGTGATAAAACCTCCGAGGATTTATTTGCAGTTGTGTCGTCTTGGACAGTGTTCAGAAGGCTTGCTTATACCGGAGAGTTAACCCAGGTTAAGGATAGGTGTGAATTTAGACTGCAGGAAAAATCTAAAGGCCTTTCTTTCTGTGTATCTGATGTCTTTTTGAATGTTGTTAGCTGAGCAGGTCTGTGGAGCAGCCACCTTCTTACATTCCTGTGTATCCTTAAGATCACCATTTTCCATGACCATTCACATACTGTTTGTATCAGGTGACAGATGTCCTGTCCTCATGATAGGTGACAAAAGCTGCGGGACTGGCCAACGGGCAGGAGGAGACAAGCAGCTCCTTGGAGGTCTTGCTTACCTGCTGCTGGGCTGGACTAGGTCAGCCCTGGGTGCTCTTGCCAGCTGGCTTATTCTCACCATCGGAATTGGGACTACCTGGCACCCTTGGTCTGCACAGGCATCCTGCCATCCCCTGAGGCGGACCTGGCCTACGGCGTGTGACAGTGCCGAGTGCTGCTCTAGGCACTTGCCCTCATTCCCAGCAGTACTGCAGATTTCCTAGAAAGAGCCTGTTTAAAACAAAAACTTTTTATTCAGAAAAGGCAAAATGGGAATCGGTCTGCAGTCTCAAAGGTGGTCTCTTGGTCTTGCCTAGCCTCAGTCCATGTTTAACCTCCTTTGCTTTTTTTGTTCTGAAAAGGAGAAGCTGTATGCTATGGTACACTGTGTGCAATCGCTTGGAAAGGAGAATAAATGATACGCAGTGAGGTTTAGCTATTTGGTTGTTAGGGTAGGAGCTAGTAGGTTTTAGTTAATGTATTGTCACAGCAAAGGCACAATTGTTGGCTGTAAAATGCAGCAGCCACCCCTTGAGAAAACTTCCAGGACAAGTCAGAACTGCAGGTTCTGCAAGTCAGGTGCAGAATTGCAATGCGTCCACCAGAACTTTGGCTGAAATTCCAGTTAGCGTGAGGGGAGAGTTTTCCCTCTTCTCCTGTTGCCTTTGCCACACACCGTGTCCACTGCAGAGCTCTGCTGCTCCTCTTCCTCCCGCCGCGGTCCCATTTAATCTTTGGCCCATCCAGCACGGTTACTTACGTACAGTTCTTCAGGTGACCCATATGGCATGGGTGCAAGGTACTGAAAGTGCATCCCTTTTTCTCCGCTGTGCAGGTAAGTGTGCTTACAGACCAGGTGGAGGCCCAAGGAGAGAAGATTCGGGATCTGGAGTTCTGTCTAGAGGAGCACAGGGAGAAGCTGAATGCCACGGAAGAGATGCTGCAGCAGGTATTTCACAGCCCCATGTCTGTCTTGCTGTCTGTCTTCATTCTGTTTTAATGAACTGCATTTTGCGTCAGTGAGAGCAGTGCGCTTCAAGGTGTTGCACCCCTTGATGTCTCTTAACTAAGTGATAGTTTTCTACTGTATTTGCTTTAAAGTCTTTGTACGTAGTAATGTCAGCGCTGCGTTACACTGTAGGAATTGAGTTCTGCTCTTCTTTGAGCCTTGCCTCACTGAACTTCAAAGAGACTTGGATTAAAGCCTTTGGCAAGATGGATGGATTCTCCTCAAAGCTCCTTGCTGCCTTGAGCAACTGTGATGACAGACAAGCTTTTTTCTTGTCCTGGCAGCCAACTCATGATAATGCCCCTGTGATCTCGGATGCAACCTAGGTGCCTGGAGTCTGTCAGATGGGTAATAGCTGTGTCCCAGGGCTTCAGATAGTGCCAGGAGGAGGGTGATGCTTTTCCCCATGAAAGAGGCCTTTACCTGTAGAAATAAATTACTGATTTCTTCCCCTTGGATGAATAATTCTATTCTCTTCCTCTTTATTTTGAATCAGGAGCTTTTAAGCAGAACATCCCTTGAAACCCAGAAGCTGGATCTTATGGCAGAGATTTCCACTCTGAAGTTAAAGCTTACATCTGTAGAGAAGGATAGATTGGACTATGAGGACAGATTCAGAGACACAGAGGTGAGTAAAACCCAACTGAGTAAGTTGTGAAAGCTGTGTGTGGCTTCACATTACCTGAAAATTTCCTGGGAATTTTTTTTTTTTCCTGCTAGGCAACAAGGGAACTCACCTTTAAGGTTAAAACATGTATCTCTTAAAATAAAAAGTGTCCTGTTTGGTGAACTCTGGTTTTACAAAGAAAGATTTCCAAAACCAGGTTTTTATTCTTGCTGTCAGATCTCAGGAGGGATGGCATGAGGGATGGCATTTAGGATGGATTTAAATAAAATCATGAACATACTGCACTCTCCTGTCCCAACTTGAAACTGTTGTCGTCTTAGTAAGGCATGTCTGAGGTAAACACTTAAGCCCATTGCAAGTATAAAAAGCATGCATATGCAAAGACAGAGCACACTACAAGACATAACTTTTGCTTTTGGTAACAGAGAGAATGCGGTGACTCTGTGTGAGGGCATTTTGAAGCCTCACTGCAAACCCCAGCCTTACAGAAGCCTAGGACTGAGAGGCTAGCAGTTACTTGTCTCAGCCTGGCTTCAAGCCCAATGGTGTACAGTGCCAGGCAGAGCTGCCATCCCTGGCAGCGGTCACCTGAGGCATTTTTCTGCTGTGCGCCGCAGATCTGCGTAGCTGAACCTTGCTCATGTTTGAAGCCAGAAAGCCTCAAAGCAGGTGGGCAAACCCAGGTTTTCCAGGAAACTCCAAGAATCAGGCTGAGTTTTGCTGCCAGGGTGACATACCCCATATCAGAAATACCTTGGAGTCTGCCTAGAAAGCAGAACAAAATTTCCAGCTCTGGGTTCATAAATGAGCTGAAATGTCAGGTGTTGGTATTGTGGATGTTCTGGATGTCCTTCATTTCTAGAAGGAAAGAAGCCATAATGTCATCACAGGAGACAAAATTTGCCCTTTCCACTTCAGTCAGTGATTTACCAACTCCCTTCCAGTTTCCTACGTATTTTCCAGTGAAGTGTCATTCCTGACTTGTACTGCAAGCATAAGAGCAAAAGCTAGGCTTGCTTTTGAATTAACTTTCTTTGGACCTGTCTGAAGTAGTCCACAGACCCAAAGAAGTCCGCAGGCGGAAAACTAATGACTTGAATCATGTTCAGATTTGAAAGGTGGTGATCATTTACGTAGTGACGGCAGTGCCTGTTCCTGCAGTGTAGCATATCTGGGTGTTGCCAAGCTGTGGGTTGGATTCATGTTGCCTCCTGTTACCTTTTCCTCTAGTTTGATACCAGGTGTTATGTGAAGGATCACAGCATTGCCCTAAAAGCAGCTGATTTTGCAGTCCAGGTGAGTACTGTGCATGGCAATGCTGGAGAAATTGGCAGGGGGAAAGGTGGAGGGAATTGTTGAAGGTCGTCTGCATCTATAGGAGGTGTGTTTAAGAGCTGGCTGCTTTCATAGCTCCCGTGAGGTCTCTGCCCACACAGCGCTTGGCTCTTCCATGAATTACAGCATACAACAAATAACTCTCTTCACCGGTATACTGACACCTGTCATAAGCAGCCCAAATGGTAGATTAATGAGTTGACATCAGCAGTGAATGGCTTTGGGGAGGCAGGGTTTGGTCAAAATGACTGCAGTGAGCAGGTGCTTTCAGAACTGGGTTCCGGTGCATCTCCATTTGTAAACACCCTGTGGTTTCTTTTGCTTTCCAGAACAGGTAATGAAAGTGATTGGGTGTTGAGTGATTTGCTTCCTCTTTCTATGCTTATTTTTATTGAATATGATTCATTGCTGAGCTTTCCTGTACTCCCCCTTCCTTTGTTCCCCCCCTGAACTGCAGTCTCTCTTAATAGCACAACTCAGCATACCAAGAAGGTGGACATGGAGCTGCCTCTGTTCCCAGAGAAGTGGTTAGTGTGGGGACCGCAACATACACTGCAAGAGGCTTAGCTGCCTGGCAGCTATGAAGACCTTTCTCTGTGAAATACCTTGAAATATGCTTAATGTCTTTGATAAAAATAAGATAACCTAAGTATGTTTAAAAAGTAATTACTGTAATTAGGGGCTATATAGATTTATATCCTTGATATTTATGCCAGAACTAATGAACTATTACTAAAATGTTCTTCCCTCCCTTTGAAAACCATAATGATGTAGTTCACTGTGATAGAAATGATGTTGTTTCTTCTTTGTTTCAACACTTTATAGCTGTAAAAAGGCTTGGGCTTAGACACTGAAAGGGATAATATGTCTATTTCCATGTTTTTCAGTGGAAAAATGAGTGGCTAATTAGTTGCAAGGGTCTCAGCCGTGCAAAATCTCCAATTGATATTTTGGAGGCCGTACTTACTCAGAAGTACATGATATTTTGTTCAGTGTTGGTCTACTTATATTCCTGTTTAAAGTAGTAGATGATCAATTATTCCAGCAAAGCTGAGTATTTAAATGAATATTTAAAATATTCTACCGTAAAACACATTATGGCATTTACATTCAGTGTTCAAAATGGAAAAAATTTCATACCCAAACTGGGAAAGGAAAACTATGAATATTACTTCTGGTTTTATTTAGGGAAAAGAAAGTGAAAAGAAAAAAAATTTACATCTCTACACCTTTTGTGAGCTACTGTCTCCTACAGAATTACCATTCAGATTAAATCATTCATATTATCAGTTTTTTACTTATGTCTGTCATTACAACTTCCCGTTCCAGCTTGGTAGGTTTCTCATATTCACCATTCTTTGTCTAAACAGATGCTTCACTAGATCTGTAAGCTTTTTTCCTTTGTGCTCTAGGACTTTACTCTCTAGATGTTCACAAATACACAGCTTTTTCAAAGCTAATTGTATACTTAATAGAGATTCATAATCATTCTGTTCTTTAAGTCATTCCAGTCTTTCTACTTTCTCAGCAGACACCGGTATTATTTTCCTTAAGGAGCATGGGTGGTCTGAGTTGGGCACAGTTTATGTAAGAAAATATTGTATAAAGGAGTTTATTTAGGGAGGAGTTCATGACCAGACATGGTCTTTGAAGCAGCAGCCGGAGGGTAAATTGGCTCACTCATGGGGAGTTCTTCATAATTTAAACACCACCAGTCTCCTTTGTGCGGATGGATTTCTGAGTGGAGCAAAATGACGAGCGTAGTTTGTGTTTCCAATGCCAGTAAGGAAGCCTCTGACCCCCAAAGCTTAAAGTTAGCATTGCTTTTTTTGTGCCTCCCTGGGCCTGCTATGAAGAGCACAAGTAACATGAGCAGGGAAGTAAAAGGCTTTGGGAAATAGGAGTCTGTATGTCCCACCCCATCAGCACCATTCATGGATCCATGCAAGGAACAGCTGTTGGGTGTGTGCCTGGAGGGACCTGACCTCTGAGGGATCAGAACAGGACCATTTCATGGCTCTTCCCTGTTTTGCAGGTTTTAAAGACAGGAATGTGCGTTACGCCCAGGGCAGGTATTTTAACCCATTTACAGGTACCCAAAGAGGAGGTATTAAATGCAAGCAAAGCAGGTGCCATACACTGGCCACCATGTGGGTGACTGTTTTACTGCTGATTCGTCTGAGTTAGCCAGGGAACTCGGCGTGTTTTTGGTATGGTCTCAGATCCTGATGAACCTGTACAACACCCTGAGTGCCACGGGGACATATACGCCTCAAGCATCACACTGGTCCCAAAAGCTCTTCAGGTCATAAGCGGTTGCAATGGTTGGCACCTTCAGGTTTCAAACAATGCTGTGATCTCCTTGCTGGGGCTGTTAGTGGGAGAATATAGGGAGAATAGTGGGAGAAAAGGGTAAATGTTTCAGGGCAGCAAGCAGGAAAGTGAAATACACTGGGAGGATTAGGATTTCTTAGGGAACCTCCGTGCCTTTGACAATCTCTACCTCCAGTAGCTGGCCCAAAGTTAAACAGTAATTCAGCAGCAGGGGAGACAGCCCTGTTGGGGCCTTTTTTTTTTCCTCTGCTCATTTATGCAAGGCTTGACCATCTCTTTTGTACTAATGAGGATCTGTATATAAGAACCTCGTGCATCTTTGATGTAGTTGTCTGCCTCAGAAAGATGAGAATGAAAGTCACTTACAGTTACTGTGTTGTAGGTAACTTAAGACATGCGTTAATGTTGCACTTGTAAGAGAGTTACTGAAAATATTTTTAGAGCAAAGCACACTGTTAGGACTTGTCTTCAGTTCTATTTAATCCTTGAGAAACTGTACAGTATTTTTGGTGACCAGTTACCAGTGGTAAAGGATCCGATTACCCATGAGGCCCATAACAGATTAAGCAGAATTTAATTTCTGATCCAGGATCTTATACTCTTGGATTCCGGTTGCAAGATTGCTCTGTTTTCTGTGATAATTGTGAGTGCATCTTGACACCGCTGTTAATCAATATGGGTTGTGCTAACTTTTTTTCGTAAAAGGAGAAGAGTTCTGGTTTCTTACTCATTTTGCCTCACAGGGGCCTTTTGAATATGGATAACTGGGTTCCCCGTCCTCCTTCAGTATTTTAGAAGTCACATAATTCAAGTGATAAATACGTAGGCAACAACCTCAGCAGTTACTACTACACAGCGTATTTTGACGTTGGATCATGCCAAAGCAAAAATGATGGCTGCAGGAGAGAAAAGCCCCAAACAAATCAATTGTCATAGTGTCAAAGCTGACCATCAGACCTGGGAACGTAGATTTCTTAGAGATCTCGAACACTTGATGTTGATAAGAAACAGCTCAATTAATGCAGTCATGCAGACTGACATCCATGTACATTTATACTTCGAAGAGTGACGTGCTTTGTAAAGGTCGCATTGAAGAATCAGCGAGGAATTGCAGGTGTACCCAAACCAGAAAGTCATACATTAGTAGTAGTAATTACTAATAGCATCAAAATGGTCTGTATTTTCATTTTCCTTGTAGTTCTGGTAATTGAGCTTGGATCTTGCTAAAGGAATACAGGTGCTATTCTGTTGCCATCAGATTTTTTAAGCAAATAATAACCAGAGGCTTGTAAGCTCAGAAAATGTGGTGTGGGACTGGAAGGCAGGTGTTACTAGGGACCCATGAATACCCTCTAAATGTCAGCTGCTGGCTTGTTAATTTATAAATTCTAAATCTCAATTATAGTTAGCTATGAAAAAATGTGCTTACAGTTGTTAGCTCAATCTACAACATTGCTGGACATGGATAGGATTTGCCTTACCATAGGAAGACAAGCAAACCTAAGTACTGTGCTATCTTCTCGGTAGTTTAAAAGCTGTTATGTGCTGCAGTTCAAGTCCTCTTATGTTTTCTAGAGTGCACAAAAAAACTTATCTCCTCTTTTGAAGAGTTTCCTGGTGAAACAGCATTACAGTAGCTGCTGAGAAACTGCTTTTTTTTCTATTTTTTCTTCTTTTTTCACACAAATGTAACACTGATCTGATGTCCATCCATAAACTAAAGGTCAGTGAGATCTACATGAAGCAGAAGCTTGCTGGACATCTTTGAGCTGTCGAAAGCCACAGCTCTCTGGTAGTGTGTTCCCATGCTGAGCAGGAAGATCATTTTCCCGAAAAGCTGTGGTTTGTTATCTCTTACATGGAGGGACACTCTCTCCTGGCTGTCTCCCAGGCTTCCTGCAGGTCTGCAGCTGGCCACTTAAGATCCCCTTTCCCCATCTACAGGGATGGGGAGGTTTGGAGAAAGGGCACCTTGCCCCTTGGTGGGGCAGTCAAACTCGGGGTTCGTTTGACCACTGCAGGAGGGGAGCTGTAGAGCTGGTGGCACTCAGGGCTGACCTCCAAACCCGGTGGGTCTCTCCGGGAGTATGGCCAGAAGGTCGAGCCATTCTCCTGAAGAGCTCAGATGTGAGTTGGTGGTGGCTCCGAGTTTCGTTCAAACCAGGATCAGTTTGCAAAGGTCAGATGTAGTGACACCATTCGTGCTTAAACACATATGCCTTTGTGCCTGTAGAAACCAGTGATGGCTCTTTCATTCAGCCTTCAGTTACAGGGGCTCATCTGAGTGGCAGAAACATGGACTTACACTGTAATGACTTCGTATTTTGAAAAGGCGGGTGATGGCTGGCAAGCCTGGGGTGGGAGGGACTGGAGAGGGGAGGATGTGGCTGCTGCATATGGAAGGACAGCTGCCACATTTTTCCATTACCCACTCGTAGTGGTGGACATCCAAGCAGTTGAGCAGCCAGAGGGGCCGGAGGCCTTTTTTGACCCTCAGCACAGGGAACACAACTTCAGTTTATGCCTCCCTTTGTCCTCCGCCATCTTGCATTCAGTACAGTAATGCAGAAACTGAGAAATACAGTCCCGGATATCTAGGAAGCACTGAATTGCTTGACTTAACTATGTATGAATTTGGGTGGTGTGTTTTTGTGTACAGAGTGCCTTTTACTGCTGTGTTTTTATGGTCCTACAAATGTGTAGCTGTTCTGGTTTGTTTACTGAATTTCTTTGTTGTTTCTGGTCTTGTTTTTCCCCTCGCTCAGGATTTGATCCAGGAAATAAATGAATTGCGGTTGAGAGTGGGAGAAATGGACAATGAAAGACTCCAGTATGAGAAAAAACTGAAAACAACCAAAGTAAGTGAGGCTGAGGGCAAGAGGCAGAGATGGGTGTAAGTCAGGCTTTAGAAGTTCGTTCTTTTCCCCAGTCTTTGCCTGCACCCTGCAAAATCCTGAGTACTCTCAGGCCCAGGGGTTTCATGGTACTTACTTAGCAACAGGGGTTATTTCCAAATTTCATGCTATGGTTTTCAGATCAAGGCATTTTTTTTTATGAAGGATAACTTACCATGCAGCTGTCTGTTAACAATGACTTTACTACCTATTTAGACGTGTGTTTCACATGTGTCAAGAAACACCAGTTGCAGTACATAAGACAGGTACTGTAGGTGAGGCCAAAGCTGAGCATTTATTTTCTCCTAAATGTGCTAAAAATAAGCACTTCTGAAGAGAAAGCATTCACCTAAGTAATTCTAGGAGCCTGTTTCTGTAAGTGTCTAACTTCTCTTTGCCATTATAGCCTTGTCTCTTTTCTATCTTTAGTTTTCTCTCACTCCTCTGTCTCTGTTACCAGTCTTTAATGGCCAAACTTTCTAGTATGAAAATCAAAGTGGGTCAGATGCAGTATGAAAAGCAGCGGATGGAGCAAAAAAGCCAGATGCTAAAGGTGTAGTAGTTTCTGGGTAACATTGGGCCTGTTTTGAATCCTTCATGTTCCACCGTTTTACGGTCTGTCTTGCATCGTGCTGTCATGCTCTGTTCTTCATTAATTGCTGTGTGTTGATATGCAGTGCGCTTTTTCCCATTAGATGTGGAAAGCTCTTTATATAGATATTCCTTGTAAACAGCTTTTATATTGGATGGGAGAGGATTTTAGTGTTGTGAAGTTTGCACAGGTTACACATAATGGAATTAGACTTGGGTTAAAATCATTCCCTTTCCAAGGGAAGATTGCCTGTTCTGTAGCTTATGTCCATTATTCAAATGGAACTTTTTGTCACCTTTTTAGAGAAAATATATTCATGAAAACTAGCTAGAAAATAGTGATTCTTTCATACTGTCCCCTCTGCCACCTGTAAATTTACATACTGTGTTTCTAGTTCAGGGGAAGAAATACACATCAGCAACCACATGCAGCTCTAGTTGCCCATGGGTATAACAGCAGCTTCTCAAGTGACCAAGAGATGTCTTGTTTTAGAGAAGCATGGGTCCTACACTGGCAGAAATCCCATCAAAATCAGTACCAAGTTGGAGCACTGGAGGATTGTATTGCCTAACCACTGTTCTGGAAGACTCTTTGATTTCTTGACAATTTTAAGATTGATCTATTTTTTAATGATGCTTTAGAGCAAACAGGAACCAGTTTCAGGAAATTCTGTAGTCTGGGCCATAGTTTGGGTCGCAGACACCACTATATATTTGCAATAGATCTTTTGAGGGAAGCTCAGGAATATACCTAAGCCACAGTATTCTAGGTTGGTTTATTCCTTTAAGGATTTAAAACTTCAGTTAGAAGCTGTAAATGCCAAAATTTTGAGTCTTGCCTTGTTTTGTTTTATTTACAAACTGAACAAATTAAATTTTCAGTGTTGGGTACATTTGCACTGAGGGTCCTGTCTTGATGATGCTGTGGCACAAGATATCCTCGGACATCAAAGAAACATGTTACTAAACTGGGTAGGATTTGACTCAAATTTTAAAAAGTTAAATGCATGGATCTGTGCCAGTCACTTGCTAGTGCAGATGGTTAGATCTGAGTTAAAATTTGACAGCATTTATCTAATACACCCCGACTCCCCCAAACACCATCTGTCTTATTCCCATGAATCTCAGCTCTAAGCTTCCTTTCCTAATGCTTGATCAGCAAACCCAGACTGTGGCAGAGGTACCACATTTTCGTCTGAACTGCTTTCCAGTATGTGTTTATGTGCTTGATGGTGTCGTGATTGATTTTTCTTTCATAGAAGCAGTGGTTATTTCTGAAACTGTCCTCAGCCTGGTGTAAGCACAGTTCCATAATTGTCCAGCTTTGAACATGCAAAATGCCCTATAAATACCAGAATACGTGTTCATAAATTTTAGCATTCAGCCTCATCGCCTGCACTTTTTCTGTCTCTGCAAAGTTAAATAAATAAGAAAACTGATTTTTTTTCTTTGCTCTTTCTTTTTTAAATTTAGATGTAGAATCTCTTTCCAGTCATACATGAGACTGACAGTTTTGGACCATAGGCCCCCTGCTTTTGCCCCCTTATGGACTCAGCGGTCTTTTGTGATGTTCCGAGCCAGTTTGGTGGGTGTACCCTCAACCAGTGTAAATGTCAGGGGGCCCTCGGTCGTTTCCACCAGCTGAGGACCTGTCCACTGTGCTTCATAGGAGGGAATTTTGGAAACATCTCGGATTTGTGTGGAAGCGGTTACTGAGTGATTCTGTGTCTGTTACAGGATGAGCTAGCAGCTTTGAAAGACAAACTAGAGCAGAAGGAAGCCGAGGTAAAAAGGTTGCAAGAAAAATTGGTTTGCAAGCTGAAAGGAGAAGGAATTGAAATACTGGACAGAGGTAAGAAGAAGGGAGGCTTTCTCGCTATGTCCTCCTCAGTCACCTCATCTGAGGTCATGTTTCCATGAATGGTTGTACAGGATATAACAGATAAAAGCCTCAATTTTCATACACTTTCTGTCTTTGTATTTACTTCTTTTAATATATTTAGTGGGTGTTCATGATGAAACTGCTGAACCTACCGTCATAGCAACTTCCTGATCATCTTAAAACTAGGCTTAGTAATCCCTAGTTAGCTCTTTACGTGGCTTGCATAGTGCCTCAAAAGATGCCATTTATATTGGCAGAGAAATCCTTAAACTAATTTCAACAAGTTCCCCAAAAAGATTATACTGAGAAGGAAACTTGCTGTGTGGGTATCTATGCCGGGCTTTGCTTGTACAGCCCTTACTGGTAAGGAAGGGCAAAAGCCATACTGCAGACCAAAGTATGATGTGTACCAGCAAATCTTCAGTGTGGACCTAGCCTTAAGTAGGTGAAATGGAGGACTGGTTCTGGATTTGTGCACTGGTTAAGTCAAAATCCTAATTAAGCTTGAGTTAGCACCGAAATTTTACATGTCAGATAGTTCTTTTATTTGCTTGCAAAGAAGAAACAAAATCAGTATTTATTTGGGGGAAACTTAGATTCGGAAACTTATTTAAAAATAGAAATTTTTCTTTAAAGCCTCACAAAAATTTTCCACAGACTTTTCTGCTGCAGTTTCACTTCTGAATATATCTCACTGATGGTTATTGCTGATTTTAAGGTTGTGCTTTTAAAGTATGTTTTTTAGAAAAATAAAGCCACAAGACTAATTAGTGTTCTCCCCTGACCTGAGGAGGAAATTGCTGTGTGTAGATTGTCACATTTTATTTAATAAAATGGTCTGTTTTCAAAACCACTGCAGAAGATTACTAAAAGTGACCACATCGAACTGATTCCTTTTTTTTTTGTGTGTGTGTGGAACATTTAAATGTGAGCAAGGTCTGACTTTGTGGCATTTATGACTACTTATACAGGGCTTTTCTTCCTGGGGGTTGCTGTGTATGTTGAACTCCCATTATCCTCTGGTTCTCAGCTTTAGTTGAGTTTTCAGTACAGCTCAGCAGGAGATCTTCTGCCATGATGAACCACGTTTTTTCTGCCTTGGACCAATATTAAGTAATGCTGTTTGCAGATAACACGGGTTATCTGCCCCATTAGCTGAATTGTGCTTTCTGAACAAATACGCATACATTATCATTTAGCTGGCTTTTGCTAGTAAAGTGTTAGCTTAAGTGTGATCTATTGGCATAAGCCTTTTCTGAGGCCTTACAAATGAAAATGTAGAGTTGAAAAATACATCCTTGAGACAGATAGTTTTGTGTGAGAGCAGTGAGACCATTTTGTGTCATTAGGAAATTCAGCACTGGGGCAGTGCAGTTTGAAACCATGAACTGCTTGCTTCTGCAAGAATAGTGAGGAATAGTTGACTCCTTAAGGATCAGTATTGTCTTAAAAGTTATTTAATGTCATAACCTTCATGCTAATTTCAAATCCAATGGATTTTCCTGCACAGATGAAAATTGTAAAAAGAAGCTCAAAGATAAAAGTAAGGTTTCTGGTGTCTTTCCACAAGCATTTGCATTTCAGAAGTGCTTTCCAGAATAGCTTTCTGCATGTGTTTGCAAAACTGCTTTAACAAACATTGTTAGGTTGCATCACCTATAATCCTTAGTTACACTTACAGTAAAATTTGAGAATAAGGATGGCTATATCACACTTGAAATACAAAGTTTTCTGAAGAAAAGCTGATGGACAAGGAAAGATTTGGTCTCATGGAGACTCACAAAACAGTTGCCTCTCAATGACATGCAGTCACAATCCAGTAAACCAGATTTTCAGTTAGCATAACTGAATGAAAATCGTTGGAACTGGATCAGCTGCTGGTTTAGCCCAATGTGTCCAGATGTCTTTCATCTAGAAAGCCAGCCAGGCAGCTTATTTTCTTCTTGCGTTTCTTCAAGGAGGAAAATGTTCTTCCCGCTCTGTTTGTTTTCCAAGTAATTTTAGGAAGTTAAAACAAAGTAAAATGCTTTCTTGCCTGTGAATTTGGCCACCTGCTTAGGTTTGTAACGAAAACTAAAGTTACTTCATTTATGCAAGGTAGATTTTTAGCAGAAATGGAGATTGCTTCCATTCTTTTTGAATTTCTAGTCCAGGACACCTCTAAAATCTAACCTTGTTAGAACATACATGTTTCTATGTATTTATACTTCTTTGTAAATAAGGATTATAGATGAAGCGCAGAACACTGTCATCTGTATTGGGGACCTTTTCAATGTCTGAACTACAATATATATTCTAGCATGACTGCTCATCACAGCAAGTACTTGTATCATTCCATTGTGCTGTCCTCATTTCTACATCCATACTGAATTAAGACTAAGCATCATGCACAATGCTTTCTTCATCATATCCATTAATCCTATCGCTTTGTATAGTGGGTTTTTGAGATGCCGTCTGGGCTGTTTGTTGACTGTTGTAATGAGGATGTGTTTTATTGCACTCCAAATGTAGTATTTTATATTTTGGACTTTTTGTAATTATTTGATTATTTGAAAGATGGAGATCGTGAAAGTCAAGCAGTAGTTTTACTCTTGACTTTTCCATTTTCCTAAGGCTGGGGCATGGGTAAGGAAACTTCCTGAATTTCATCATTTCCTTGATAAAAATGTCAGAAAAAAGGTTTTGAAGAAAAAGGGTTTTCTTCTATATATTTCCATTTAAAATAGAATTTAAGTGGCTTATGTTTTGTCTTTTAATTTGTAAATTTATTTTCAGATATTACCGAGTTGCTTCTAGGTTTTTTGTTTTTCTTATTTCCTTACACTGTCTTATTTAAATTGACTTAGAGAACTGTATTGTGTTTTTAGATATAGAGGTACAGAAAATGAAGAAGGCGGTAGAATCTCTAATGGCAGCAAATGACGAAAAGGTAGCAAAATAATTTTTTCAATAGAACATTCATCAGATTGAGTTAAATCTCTAAGAAAATCTTCATATATGAAGTTGTCACAGTCCAATTAAAAAATCAAATTTGTAAGAATCAGTGATTCGCTGTAGTCAGAAGCACTTTAAGTGCTTTTTTAAGGGTCTGTAACCGAGCATTTATGCGCTCTGTTGCATGTACACAGAGTCATTACATTGTTGTGTCATTCAATTCGGTACGAGTGCAATTTACGCCATGTTCTGAAAATTTAAAGAGCTCGATACAAGTCCCATGAGATATCACAGGCTGTGTTTCCAAAAGGGCTTTCTGTAAAATATGAATTGTTTTCATGTATGGTTTTGCACATTCATAAGCATTTTGTAGGATGTTTTCTTTTGATCACCAAAGCCCTAAGTCCTCTGATTACTGCTTTCTTTGTACATGGCAAATTCATTATACTCTACCTTTGATTTAACAAGGGAGCTGAAATCCACTTTCAAGGCTGGGACAATTCTGGTGGTTAACCAGATGATAGTTTTTGCTAAATACAAGTTTTGATATTTCAAATCCTCTCAGAGTTCTTGGCCCATCCACACTTCGCATTTCTTTTAGTCTCACAACCAATTAAACTGAAGAATATCTAGTATTTGTATTTCTTATTGTTGATTTGCTGAAGGAAGAAGCACAGTCACAGCTTTCGTTTATTTTAGGATCGGAAGATAGAAGAGCTTCGGCAATCTCTGAATAGGTACAAGAAGGTTCAAGACATGGTGATATTGGCTCAAGGTAAAAAAGGTATTGTACAATCAAAAAAAAATTAAACTCTACTCCCACTTAAACTCTAGGTGCATTGTGGTAGTGTTATATTGACTCGTAGACTTACTATCTTTGGAGGCATCTATTAGGTAGAGTAAAAGCCAGGTCTTCAACTGGTGTGAACTGGTAAATTGCCTTTTTTCTCCAGGCAGCTGCACATTTGGGTGCTGTCCCATTTACCATCTGGTTGTAGTAACTATTATTGTCACATTGCTTATTTCCCCCTTGTAAAATCAGTTTGAATACGATAAGCTCTTAGGCTCTTTCCATAGCCTTCTGAAACGCCTTTCAGGGGTGGCTACTACATTAACTGCTAAAAATGGCTGTTCCCCTCTCTTGCATGTATTCCTGGGGAGGGGTTGGTAGCTGACCAGAGCAGTGCCTGAGCGTGCACATTCCTACAAGCCAAACCAGCACCGCCCCAGCGGCTGCACACGCTGTAACAGCAATGCCCGAGAGCTGCAAAAATGTCCATAGCAAAGTGGATGTGCTGCCAGGACTGTGTTGCAATGACACGCCACATCTTTGGCATGTGATGAAGCCTTCACAAACCGCCACATGCCCACATGCAGCAGCTGTGGAATAGTTCTCCTTCCTTACCATAGTGGGGGGCCAGGCTAACTTTTCCTACTAGTCTTTTTTCACCTATACCCCGGGGGGGGGGGGGGCGGG
>JAVKLA010000024.1:327959-349684 GCA_034782735.1 Sagittarius serpentarius
AAATATCCCCCCCCCCCCCCCCCCCCCCCCAAAAAAAAAAGCCTTCTTTGCCACCAGATAATGAGCTTACCCATGTGGCTGAAATGGTAGCTATAATATATACCATAACATGTAAGGTCCATTCCATATGTTCCAAGACTAACAGAGGTTTCCAGATACAGGAGCTTCTGATCTCCAAAGGTGATAAAAGTTGAGGTGGTCATCAGTTTGATGTAATTGCATTGAATACCCTATATCTCTCCTTTCTCTCTTAAAAGAAAATCAGAAGAAACACACGTAGAACATTACACTGAAGTCATTCTGGGTTTTCAGATGAAAACAATTAGATGTTAGAAAATTATCCTCTCCCTTTACAGGAATAATCCCGGCCTGGTGGTTTTTTTCCCTGCATCGTCCTGTTCTTTCAGCACTCGAAGTTGCATTTTGTAGGTCACTCCTCTGAAAGACCTGTCCCCAACGAGTTTTAGGCATTAGCATTCTGATAATGTATGCACATTTATGTGCAACTTAAAAGTTTGTGCACCACAGCGTTGTATTACCACCTTATGGAAATGTCCTTTGTCATTGAGTCCTCTGAAGGCCAGAGAAGGCCAACCCAGCCTTCCGCAGACCTTGAATTGACCCAGGCTCGTTGCCTGAGCTTCTTTAAGACAGACAAGGGCTTGTGGATTTTGTTGGCCATGCAAATGTTGGAGGTGGATGATCTTCCTAGGAGAGGGATATAGGAGCCCCCAGGGATCTTTTCAAAGAGTGCAGATTGTCAATAGCCAGAAATGAGTGAGGAGGCAAAATATGTATTTTTGTGGTGGTGGATTCACGTTTGGGGTCTTGGGTCTGCTGTCTTGGGCCAAGGCAGGAAAAGCAGAGGGCAGAGCCCTACCTGGACATGCTGCCAAGACTGGGGCTAACACCTCGCTAAAAGAGAGGTTCCTGGTGCCCCTCTTTGCTTCTGCCTGCCTTTTGAGAGGCCATCCCTGTGTGGAGGCGGTGATTGCAGCAAGGAGATCCTGACCTCTGCTCCTGAGGGTGCCGGCTGATTTGCAGTGCCACGTCAAAGCCCTCAACCATGGTCTGCAGCTGCCTGTCCTGCTCCCCCCTTGAGCACTGCAGGCCTGAGGTGGGTGCAGGAGTGGGTACGGGCAGCACCTTCTCTTAGTCCGGCATCATGGATGTAAGTCTGGTTGGGAGCTGGCATGTGCCAGAGCATGCTGGGCTGAAAACTCTCTGTGGGCTTTGGATCTTGGTATGTAAGGACTTGTCCGTCCTCGAAACCACTGAGGGGCACTAAGGACATAGCCGTGTGTCTTCAATCTGCAAGGCTGGGAAAGCACATTATCAGTGAGGGAAGAGGAAATGTGGTGATGAGGGCAAAACACCATGCTGAGTGTTGGAGGAGCAGCATTTTTTTGAATAGTTATCGCTTTTTCATGCAGTGCTATGCCTTCAAAGACAGGAGGATGTTAAAACAGACCTCACGTCTCTGGGAACTGTGCTTTATGGTCAGTTCGTGGACCACAGACAGAGATTTCAGGCAGCGAAAAGTGGGCAGGAGATGCTTTTGCTGTGAACAGACTCTGGCTTGTATTTGCATCAGATCTTTGGCAATGAGTGCTTACTTTTTAGAAAGTATTGGTTGGTTACCTTTAACTTTTTCTTGTCAGTGTCAGTACTTTGGTATCGATGACAAGTGTGGAAATCCAAGCCTTTTGGTAGTACCGAGGCAGTTCAGGAGCAGTTGAGTCACTCATTGGGAGCAGAGGATGCCAGATACTGGTGTGGGCTATGGCATTAACTAAATGAGACATGCTCAGTTTGTGGCAGTCTGCAAACATAATGTAGTAACTTCAAAACTGATGTTAGGCAGTGGGCTGCATTTTTCCTGTGGGTAACTTGAAGACACCATAGAGACATCTTAAGTTTCAGGCAGATGTGACCCCCTGGTCTTTTCCCTACTGAATAAGGGAAAAGAAGTATTTAGTATGAAATTCCAGAACATGGGGCAGGAAATAACTACTCCAGTTTATTCAGCTTGTTGAAACTGATCCCACTAAATGCTCTGAGGGTATTTGCTGGGCTTTTTGCTGTCAGATGTACATCCTTCCTCTGCTCCAACCCTGCTGTCTTGTGGTGGTTGAATTGGGAAGTGACATTTGGCAATGACTCCCCTTCTCCTGTTGTAGTCTGTCCTAAAAAAAAAAATTCCCTTTTTGGCCCATAAATGAGCACACTGGCTGTGCCTTGTGTGGGAGCGAGGGTCATGTATCCAGAAGTAAAGCCAACAAGTTTCCATCTTCTCTCCCTTCAGGCAAGGAAAGTGATGGTGAAGACTTCTTGAATTCAGGGTCTGTTTCCACGGTTTTACTGGACACACCAAGTCTGACTGACCCAGAGAAAAGCCCATCCCCAACCCCAGTAACAGCATCTCCAGTCCACGATGAGTTTAACATGAATGTTCACGAAGAGGTATCTTTTTTCCTTCCTCCTTTAATGCCATCGCTCCTTGAAAACATTGCTTATGCTAGATTCGTATTGCAGATGCCAAAACTCAAGTTTCTGAAAAGATTTTTTTCTAGGTTGCACAGTTTTTAGTAATGTCCCATGTCCTTTTGGAGAATATAGTTTTCTTGTGAAAGCTGCTGAGGAGTTTCATTTGAGTTCAGTTAGATTTATTTTTCTTAATCATCAAATGGGATCAGGACACAGCAAATAGTTGTATTTGTCATGAGAATGGGTTTAAACTACTTTTTCTGTCAAACATAGAAATTACTTTTCGTATCAAACATAGCCGCTTTAGGAGCGGCATTTAATTTGTCAGGAACTTGAAGTAAACATCTTGGGACTTATTTAATATATCCCGTCGTATTTAAAAGGACGCAATCATCGTTACATCCATTTAGTTAAATGATAAGTTGGTTGTCGTCCAATCTCTGATTTTTACAATCACATTTTCCAGTAATAAAACTATAGATCTCGTCTTTTAAAGGTCTGAGTCAGAGAAGGGACGTGACTTACTTAACTAAACAGCACAAACACACCATGAAGAAAACTAAATTGAATTAAATGTTTAACAGCTTTTTGGTATTCTCTGAGTGGCTGAGGACAGAAGTAAACCTGAAAAGTGAACTAACTTTCATGGGGTCTGTGACAGAGATAGATTTAGCAGGCACCTTTGTGAGACTGGTGAGGTTTTTGTCTATGCTGTAGCTTATCTGTGCAGTGATTCATGTTTTATCTTCAGTGCCATCTTTCAAGTAGTAAATCGTTGTATTACAACAGAAAGAAAAAAATCACTTTAAAAAATCTTATTTCAGATCCTTCTTTTCATAGTTTATCTGTTACTCTTTTTTCATTTATGACTGCTTAATTTCAGCTCAGAACAGTGTAACATGTATTCTTCATTCTTTTTAGAATTCCTTACAGATCCACACCAGTATTTTACAGATTTCAATCCCTTCTTTTTCATCAACATCCAAGAGCTCAGAAACTGTTGCGGAGAAAGTGAAAACACAGCCTAGGCCAGATCCTGCAAGCGAAATGAGGTATTATTGTTTCCATGTATTTTTCCATTGTAAATCCAATATTCTGTGATGTTTAATGAGAGTAATAATCTGGCAGTTGCTGTATTGTCTGTCAGTAAGTCAGTTAAACAAAGTTAGCATTCACTTGACTAGCTATAGCAAAGTAAGCTTATGTTCGTGAAGCACATTGATTACATCTTTTTCAGTAAGCAAGGATTAGTATGCTGTTGCTTGTACAGTACTCATACTCTATACCAGCTGCTTCACAAGAAATGAACAGAAGGAGAGAAAAACTGATCTAATGTAATGAAGGATGCAGAATCATTATTTTTATCTAAGTTTACATCATCTAGGTCTGGCTGAGATAGTGTTGGCTGTGCTAAAACAAATGCATTCCTGATGATTTGCATTCAGACATTTTCCACAGTTGCTAAAGGTTGTTGTAAGGCACTGCCAAAACTGCAACAAAAGGACTGTCTGCCTCTAGCCTTGAGCTAGAGTTAATGAGTTAATGGAGCTCCAGAAGGAAACCCAAGCAGTGTTTCAAAAGATCAGAGAAAGAGATACCCTTGCTGCCATCCTTTGGCATGATGAAATGCAAAGATATTTCTTCACTCGCTCTTATGAGAGCCTTGCCTGAGATTTTGAAAGCCAGACGAAATGTGTAGGCACAGTGTCCCAGGGACGCCAGGGTGGGGATGCGTGGCTGCACCCTGGGGCTGTGGCTGAGCTGTGGCACCCAGGAGCCCCCATGCTTGAACCCAGTGGCAGCCTCCTGGGTGAGAAGTGGCCGTCAGCTCCCTCCAGCCTTTCTAAGCCTGCACCCACCTTGCCCAGCTGAGGAAACCCGGCCCCTGCAGATCTGGACGCGCACTGCAGGGAGTACTGAAAAGTACACAGGACTTGCAGCCAGACAAAGGCTGTGTTAGGGTTTTTTCTTGTGTGTCCACATCCCTGGCTTTATCTGAATGAGTATCAAATACTAAGAATCCAGAGGCAAGGAAATCTTGTTGGCTTAAAAACGTCATCAATCTTGATGTGAAAAATCAGCGCAAGCACAAGTTGATAGGTGATTTTTCCATTTCCAGTCAAGGAAAGCATCCTATCCAGAAGACCAGCTTTGCTTGGTTTCTGCTGTGCTTCATGCAGCTGTAGCCACCACCAGCAGGGATTTCATCTGTGTCCCATCTTCGAAAAAAAACCAAAGCACTAACCTGCAGGAAAATGCCTCGACCTGTGGGTGACTCACAGGGAGGGAGCCAGTGACCTCCACTGCTTGGTGTTGCTGCAGACCCTGCACGTGCTGTAACCTCTGCATTTATTTAGGCTCAATAGTGCCGTATTGTCATCAAGTTGCAGTGGGAGTTGTCTTTGCTGGGGCTCTTGAACTCACTTTTGTCCTTTATCTTTTCAAAGACTTGCCACCGTAGAGGAGAAAATTTGTCATGTGTTAGTACTATAACAGCTGAAGTGAAAACAGGATTAAAGCAGGCTGAGGTGATAGGATTTCTGCATCGGCAACGTATTTGGATGGGATCCCCAAATGCCGTACTTTTTTCATATATTTTTTGGTTTTACAGTGAAGGAAGATCAACAGATTCCTCCTCAGAAACTCAGCTGTGTGATAGTCCAGTGTAAGTATCATAATCAAAAATATTTAGGAAGCATATTTATATGTGATTGTCGACTTGAACACCCCCCTCAGCACTCCCCCCGTATTTTACATACATGTGTAAATATGTCAGCTAATTCTAGCAAAGATGATATTTAGTGGTGGTAGTTTTCTGCTCATGTCCTGTGTTTTCGTGGTCATTATTTTCCAATGCTTTATCTGTGCACATGTGCAGTTAATTTCTTTTACGCTGTGAAGCATCTCTTACTGAGTTGTAGACTGTCAATATACTTTGAAATTTACGGTTTTCTGTAGTACATGCGCATGTGATTTGCTTTTTTCTTTTGATAATGGGGGAAAGGTGATCAGCTGACTGCAATGAGAAGATAAGTGTAATTTCTGCCACATAGCCATATTCCCGAGGGAAATCAGTGGGACTATTTATGAACTCAAAGTTGAGTCAAAGCGATTTGTTAGTAAGGAGCCTACGTCAACAGGGTTTGTCTGGCACACAGCGTGAGGCTCAGCAGCTGTTTTTATTTCGAGTGACTTAGTGCCACGAGAATATTTCCAAAGCCAAATTCTACTCCCTTTATGTTGGTATAAAGATAGGTAACTTTGTAAAATTCAGTGAAGTTACTCTTAATTTATACCAGGTTACAGGAAGAACTTTAATGGTAACTTTCTTTTCAACCAGACTTAAGTGTTCTAGACTGTAAATCCCACCAGAAGTTGGGGGATATCTGGTCCAAAATGGAAAATGGAACTGAAGATAAAGTATTAAAACACACATGCTTCACTTAATATGCTTGGCTTCTTTAAGGTTAAATTAGTCAGAAGCCTGTTGCTAAAAATACTGGTTTTCATGGCTTTTGTTTATATCACTTCCTTTGCCTGTGCAACTTCTGCTTGTGCTTCTGAAAATACATTAAATAAGAAGCCAAAAATATCCAAAGGTAGGCATCATGTCACTGAGGCATTAGCAGCAGTAACTACGATGTGGAAGTTCTTACGGTATCTCATCACATTGCGTGGGCTCTGATTAGCGCATTGATTGCCTTAATTCAGACTGTCTTTGTTTTTAGTATATCTCATCGTGTATTATAATGCTTTCTTTCAAGATGATTTCCTGAGAGTTTGTTTATCTCAGCAAATTTAATTCCAGTAACTTGGCTTGGTTTTTTATGTTGTTGTTGTTTCAGAACTTCTTCGCTGCAGAAGTCCAGCAGTCTGAGCAGTTTGAGAAAAGAGACATCTGAAGCGGTTGGTTTAGTCTCTTACTTCCTCCCATCCCCTTAGAAATAGGGGTGACGTCTCTGTTGAGGCAGTGACCCTGTGGATGGTCTGTTGCCGCCTTCTGAGAAATTCTGAGTCGGAGTAGGGCTCCTCATGTCATGTGTTAGCAATGGTCACATACATGTGACATCTTCCAGATTTTATTAAAGAAGAAAATCCGTCCTTGAAAACACAGGAGCTTTTTTTTTTTTTTTTTTCATGAGGCATTTACCTGAGACACTCTTGCTGTGTTTTTCCTTAGATAATGAGGTGGCTTTTTTTTTAGCTGATACACTTTTCTGATTTAAGACAAGAAGAAAGTAAGTCCCACTACCACTTCCTACCTGTGTTTAAGGCAAAGAATTTTGGAAGGCCATGTAGTTAATGCGTTATAAAATACAGTCTGGGGTGACTATATATTTTAGGTGGTCGGGAACAAAGTACTGGGCCTTTGTATTGTCTAGTGATAGCTTCGGTTTAGGTCTCTTTTGAAGTGACCGAAAGCAGCTAGCCTCTAACGATGTCACCACATCAGGGCAATTCCTGTGCTCTTTTGACAGCCTAAACTGCTAAAAGCTCCCGAGTTCCCTGATACCCAAGCTGCTGAGCTGTGCCTTATAGCTCAGGAGGGGTGTTGACAGAACTGAAAATGTAACCAGAACTTGATGATGAGAACTAGAGTTCATTGGTTGGGGCTTTTTTTTTGGTTCGTTTGGACAGCCAAGGAGTGGAGGCTGAGGATGTTTTATCTATTTGGCTTCTATCTTGTCTCATTCCTGCTTTGGGTCCCCTCAGCCAGCTGTGCACATTAGTGCCTTAACAGACTGCATCTCGCTAATTATGTACACAGCTAATCCTTTACAAAGTAAACCAAAGTAACCGTACTTTCATGTCGGCTCACTGACCTCAAAGAAAGCAAGAATTAATCTGTGTGAAATACAGCTCTGAAAAGATTTATTTTGGGGGAAGAAAATAGGCAGGGAAGGGTATTTTGGTCAGAATTTAACTCAGGGTAACCATAATGAATTGAATACTGGCTATAAACCGTGACGTTTTAAATGTCTGTCTTAATCTTTCCCGAACAGGACAGAGACTCTGCACAGAAGCCAACAGAGGTAATGTGTGTGTGCGCACTCGTGCCTGTACGTGGAGAAACACAGACAGTGGGTGGGTGTTGAAAGGCTCAATTGTGTGAAATTGCAGCATGCAGTTCCAGAGGGGGAACAGCAGACCTGCCTGCAGACGAGATAGTGAGGTGTATATATGATGGTTGTCACCATCACTTCAGTGTCAGGCTTATCATGTCTTGTACGTTCTTGTCTTCTCACTCATGGATTATCTTTCAGTCTGGTTGAGCAGAAGGTTGCCATCTAAGATAATGTTTCCCCCACATATTGTACCACTAGATAATTACCAAAGCTAACCATTAAGTACTTTACTGACTCTGTAATTACCTTTGATTAGTGTCTCTTTAAAAACCTTTAGCCTTCCAAATTGTTTTCGGTGAGTAGCAACTGTGTTCCTAAAAAGACTGTCATTGCAGAACAGTTACCCTGTGGTACCGTATGGTCACGGTTTGCATGCAACAATTATTACCTATAGGAAGACCTAAGCAGAGGCAGCATACCATGGATACCAGTTGTAGGGTGAATGCTGCATCGATTCAGCAAAAGCCAAAGGATCCTATTTGGATTGTGAATGGGTTTGCTTCTTCCTTCTTTTAAAGAGACAGTGAAACAACTGGCAAGGTTAAAACTACTGCTTTATATTGGTTAACTGGTGTGTCTGATGTCTGTCCTTGCATTTATATTCCTTACTTGATACTTAATTTCCTCTCAGCTTTGGCAGTGGACATAGTCAGTTAATCCATTAATTATGAAATTGCAGAGCAGTGATAGATAAAAAGAGCTGTCTGACACTTGGCAGAGAACCGATATACTGTGGAGGTCTCATCTCTCTCTTTGCTTCCCACTGCCCCTACAGCTGCCAGTGGAGGAGACAGAAACCCTGGAAAGCTAGAAAAGTTCAAAGCCTTCCAGGACTGTATTTTTACCTTTTCCATACCCATAAGCCAGCCTTGCAGAAACTGAGAAAGCCCTTAGAGAAGACATGTTACTCTTGGAAGGTAGTGATGGTAATCCTGGGTCCTGAACATATTCAAATGACCATCTTGTTTGTGTTTTCCTTTATGGCTTTTACATTCTGTTTTCTTGTAGTAACAAATGAGAGGGACTGTCCAGATTATCTGTCAGCAGTCACTTTGCAGTCTCTCTCAAATGGCCTTTTGCAGTTCCCCGATACTGAGTCTTTATTTCCCTAACTTGAGCAGGTTAAACCTCCTGTGGAAGGTAATAATTTTGCAACCCTCCCTCCAAAGTCTCCTTCTCATGGTGGCACAGGCGATGAGGATAGTTTTGGTACCCGTAAAGCCAGATCTTCGTTTGGACGAGGCTTTTTCAAGATAAAAAATAACAAGAGGACCGCGAGTGCCCCCAATCTGGGTAGGTATCATGAACCTGCATGCAGATTCTGTGCATTTTGAAGGGTCTTAACAACAGCTGTGTTTTAAGAAGCAGGAAGGCCAGCCTTAGTCTCACTGTGATGTGGTGGCACTTTTCTCAGTAGAATGTTTGGAAAATACCAAACAGCAGCAAAAAAACCCAGAAGAAACCTCACTGAAGTAATGAAGTATTTGACCTGTTTCATCCTCTGCTGAGGACCTCCCCTGGGACCTTGTAGCAGATTGCTGCTGTTTTGAAATGCTAGCTGTCTGGCAGTGGTTCTCACATGGGATTTGTGGGCTTTTTTTTCCCCTGGCTCCATCATCAGTTTATCTTTCGTAAGATTTTCAGATGTAGAGAAATGAGGCAGCAGCACTCAGACTTCCTCTTTATATTATGTGTATTTAAGCAGCCTTGCAAAACAGATGGTGACAACAGGAACAGGATTGACAAGTTATTCAAGCTCTTGTTGATTTTTAGACCTGTAAGGGGGGGGGGGGTGTTTTGGTATTGCCA
Organism: Sagittarius serpentarius; assembly: GCA_034782735.1. Classification (NCBI taxonomy): domain Eukaryota; kingdom Metazoa; phylum Chordata; class Aves; order Accipitriformes; family Sagittariidae; genus Sagittarius; species Sagittarius serpentarius. The sequence continues at coordinate 337,382 of JAVKLA010000024.1, forward strand.
TTTGATTACATTTGCACATGACAAAGAAATAAACAAAATGTTCTGCTTAATGCAGAAGTCACTGTTGCCACCAACTGAAATCCTACTTGCATTCACTGCTCTGCTATAGTGGTCTTTCCATTGTTCCAGTTCGAGCATCAAGTGAGTCCGTGCATTAGATCTGCTGCCATTCATCTAAAGTTTTTGGCTTTCTTTTGCACGAGATTTAGGAATTTAGCTCTATCTTTCAGAAGCCTGAAGGGGGATAGCTTCTGCTTTGTTGAGCAGAAGAGTCTTCTTACATACTCAAAGACAGTTTTAGCCTTTTGTTCAAAAGAAATAACATATCTACACATTTATTATATGTTGCCCATATTTACCTCTGACGTATAGCATGGGAACTTGCTAGCTTACTTGGAATAGATGTACGGTCTATTCTGAGGGTTAGACTCTTTGCTTTGGTTTATTTCGTGTGTGCTTTTGTGTAATCACTTGTTTCACCCTGAAATTAATTTGTCTAACAAAGTGGAGTACTTGTGGCTGTCGTAAAGGATTGGAAGATGGGCCATCTAGATCAGGGTCCTGTGAATTTGAGTAAGTTATTTATGTTACCCAGATTTCAGCGCTTCCATCTGTAAAGCTGGTGTCCAGATACTTGCCACCTCACGGGAGCCCGCGTGAGTCACCTGCCCAATGTGTCATGGAGCAAGTGACCTTCCTGCACCAAAGTGACTGTGGTGCTGTTTTACTCTCTCCACCACAGACCTCTACTGCATTTCTTTTTTGTGAGAGGGGGATTAACAGTGAATTGGTAATCCCAATCTCTGTGTGAATTCAGCATTGCGTGTGGCGCATGTGTCTCATGTACCTCCCTCCTTTTGTCTTGTATTTTGCTGATGTAAGTTTTGAACTGTGTTTTACCTTGTCCCTCTGCGTGTTCTCTCCCGTTGTGCTGCGTGTGGTTATGTGCATTGTTTGGATATCTGAAGATCGCAGTCGAAGTGCAAGTGCACCTACTTTAGGTATAGTAATCCTGCATGTCTGCCTGTACCAGCGCTGTGTTGTGACTGCTGCTAACAGCTGGTTATGGCCACACACTTTTCAAACAAGAACTAGACACCAGAGCTCTGCATCAAAACTTTTGTCCATCACTAAAAGGAGTTTCATGTAACATCTGCCCTCTGCTAAAAGTCAGCTGCGCCATTTCTCAGTAACTGCTACTAATGAGAGAGTTTGCGGGTTAATTTGCAGAGTCCTTTGCTGTAACTTTGAGCACAAAGTTACCCACAGACTGAGGCAGCAGGTGAGAATCGGTGATGTTTAAATACCGGACGCACCTTTGTGCTGTCATCTGTCCTGGAGTCCCTAGAAGAGCTTAAAGGGTGGCGAAGCAAGGAATGAGATACATTTCCCACGCATTCACTTAGGGGAGTTCTTGGGGGAAGGATATGTAATTCCTCTTCTAAGATGTAGTTTATTATATAATAAATGAATGAGAACTAATTGGGGCAGATGGGGATGGAGCTCTTCACATAGTAAAAACCAGTCTTGTGCTGTGAGCATCCCTGGGTGGTTCTGGCAAGGGCAGGTAAGACCTGCAGGGTCTTGCCTTAGCAAGCAGAGCTGTCAGGGCGGTTGTACAGCCGCCCGGTGTGCCCCTCACTGCAAAGAGACCAAGTGCTCTGGGCCCTCTCGGTTTCCTCTGCGGCCCCTTAAATGTCGACTGTTCTACGGGGTTGTGTCAGTGCACGAAAGGGAGTGAGGTACAAGGAGCAAACGTTGCAATACCCGCAAATCTCTGCTACTAATGCACCCAACCTTGTCCTGGTATTCTCTCTCTAGAATGCTGTTTAAATGTGTTTTTTCTAAGCTAGCACTTTTTTCTTATACAAGGAAAGCAAAAACCACAAATGCAAAAGCCTGGTTCAACATTAGTATTGTCTCTCGCTGGCAGGACGCCCATATTTGATAGCGGTCAAACCAAAGTGCCTGGAAATAATCTTTTACGTGACCTTGTTGCTTCACTGCAAGGTTTAACATCTAAAGCATCAGTGGAAAATGGGACATGTTCAAATGTATTCTGGCTGAATCATCTAAACTTTGCCCGACAGAAGGATACGCTGGCAAAGCCTGCAGTTTGTTGCTGTTCGTGGCACGCTGTGGCCACCTCAGCGTTAACTCTGTGGCTTGAGACCTCATGTCCCAGCAATATATGCTCTACCTTGATTCACGTAATTTGTTCACTTTTCTCCTGGAAGTCTGAGAGTCCGTTTCAAAAACGAATGATGGTCATCTAATTACACAGCCATGTTAAAAGATGGTAAAAGTGGTTACAGGCCTGACTGTCAGCCTGCTGCAGGCTGCCTTGCCACGGCTGCTTCATCTGAACAGGCTCATGCTGTCACTGTTCCCCAGCAAGTAAGAGGCATAAACTCCACATGGTAGTTTTATTCAGCTGTCTGGCACTTGCTGGCACATCTCTGCTTACGTAGCCTTGTAGATATTGCAATTCTTTTAGTTTTCTTTTTAAATTATCTTAAAATAGTTTTCTTCTTTGTTAGTTTAGCTTTTGTGACCACTTTCCTTTTGGGGACAGGAGCCCTCAGGTTTGTTGCCGTAGAAAACAACAGCTACAGATCAAAGATGTAATGCTTTTAGAGTGGATGGTGTTGTTTAGGGTCTCTAATCAGAGGTCCTTGGTGCATCACTCAGAAGATCTAGTTCAGACAGAGCCTAAATTCCATGGTGTTTCTCTGCAGAGGAACAAAATACCCCACGATTTGCAGAATCGAGGGGAAAAGGGCCCTCCCGCTTCTAGGGCAGGAGTTGTTTATTGCTGGAATTTCGTGGATGGGGGTCTTAGAGAATACTGCGGGTTATTAGGAAAGATGCCTGCAGGGAAATTTATTTATTTTTCTGTGCTTTGGGGACTCCTGGTTTGGTTCCTGGCCACGGCACTGAATTGTTTCTGGGCATCCGTGTGCCTCGGCTCTGTCTATGAAAGGACTGTAGGAGCGCTCTGTGCAGAAGCGTAAACTTGGGATTTAATTCACTGATTCACGGGGTAGGTTTTGCCCACCTTGCATGCAAGGCACTTAACAGGTGTAGAGCATTGCCTCGGAGTGTTCCCAGTCAGGCCCATGAGGGAGGAACACTTGTTGTTTCTCCTGGATTTTCCCATCCCTCTCTGCCCCATTTTCTTTAACGTGGTGGCTCTCAATAATTTTAGCAAAAGTCATTCCCAAGTTCAGGAGTGTGTCTGTACAGTCCTGCGCAAGTGGGTCTTGATGGGGCTCTTGTTTTCTAATAGCTGAAACAGAGAAGGGATCTGCAGATCACTTGGATCTGGCTGGCTTGCCCCCTCGCCCAAAAGAAACGGATAGTCTACAGATGACACCACCGTCTCCGGATTCCAAGAAAAAGGCCAGGGGGATCAAGAAGTTATTTGGAAAGTAAGTAAAAGATGCAAAATGACCGTTCTCCAGAGCTGGGGCTTGCACAGGGGTTTGCTGGGAACGCATCTTCCCTTTTTCCTCCTCCGAGTGGCTCCATGGTTCTCTGTCTCAAGAGCAGGAGCCTGTGTGGCATTTGAGAGAGCTTAACAGTAGGTCGGTGGCAGGTAGAAGAGCTACAAACCCTGTGGGAGATCTTGCCTATATTGGTTCCGGTAGTAGAAGAATGCCTTTTCCTTAGCAAAGTGTGAAAATGCTTTCTTCCTTTAAACTAGGCTTAAAAGAAGTCAGTCTACCACCTTCAACCCAGATGACATGTCTGAGACGGAGTTCAAAAGAGGAGGGACAAGAGCGACTGCAGGGCCTCGACTGGGCTGGTCTCGAGACTTGGGGCACTCTCACAAGTAAGACGAGTGGTGCAAAGCGTGCTGGTGCTTGCCTTCCTGGCCGCTCTGGTCAAGCACGGCGTCCAAAGGAGAAGCGCAGTGCCAAAATGAAATGTCCCCCTTCCTGGCAAACGGAAACCTGCGGATCCAGGCTGTTTCCTCCTTTGAGAGATGGTCTTGGCAGGGTTGAGGTTGGTTGGGTGGTGGGGTCCCGCTGCTGAGCGGAGCCTTCTTTGGTCACAGCTTCGCAGGAGTGCAGCTGTGAGGCCATGTGAAGCAAGGCGTGAGCCTTCACGTGGCAATGACAGATATTCCTCTGCTGCATTTCCTGCCACGCTTCTGGGGACTAAAGGCTGAAGTGAGATGTTATGGTCTCCACTTCAGAGTTGTAGCCACGCTGGGCTGCAGAGGTGGTGGTTTTCAGTAGTATTAATAGACCATGTTTATTATGATAGTGGCAGGAGATCAGCAGCGATCAGCCCTTCATGGTGCTAACAGTTCAGAAGTAGAGACACCCTCTTTCTTGCAAGGCTCACCAGGTTTTGGTTTTATCGTTATGTATGAGAATAGAAGATTTGAGGCACAGGATTTATCAGTCTTTTTTTTGGTAAAATTTTCTGTAGTGAGCTGGACATGCCATTCGCAAAGTGGACGAAGGAGCAGGTTTGCAACTGGCTCCAGGACCAAGGGCTAGGCTCTTACATAAGTAGTGGCAAACACTGGATACTGTCTGGGCAGACACTTCTGCAGGCTTCTCAGCAGGATCTGGAAAAGGTGAGGAATACTGGAAACACTGCTTTCAGTTAAATGTACCAAAAAATTGCTATTTCTCTGCATGTAAATCATGTCTGTAAGGTGCACCCAGTGGAAAAAAAACATAAGGTGAGTTTTTAAAATAGTCATCTGCAGTGGTGCCAAATACATTTCTTTTTAGCTAAAGTTTCATCGAAATTTAATGCTCTGTAATGAAACTAGTAATTACAAATATGTGATTTAACTTTGTTGAGCATGGACATACCAGTCGGCTATGCCACCTTCTAGAAATATGCACGAGAGTGCCTCATTATCATGGGTTTGTGGCCCTGATTCATTAGCACTCATATATGGTACAGTTATTTTATGCCTGAGAAGGGTGTAAAAAGCTGCTAGTTTGGTCTGATTATATTTTCTGCCCATTTTACACAAAGAGGAATGAGGATTTGTTACACACAGAATGATCAGTCTCTTTGTCTTAAATTGTTACAGAATTGTTTTGTCTTTTTTCTAAAACGACAAACAAAAAAATTGATTCAATTTGTGCTTTGAATCCACGGTATTGGCTAATGTTTAAATTTTCAGCTTTTAAAAAATCACTCTCCTCACCAGACAGTAAGCCTGTTTTCTCAGTTAGGCAGTGAGCTAATTCAAAGTTGTGGTTACACTACAATTGGAATAAGAAAAGTGTGATATGAACATAGTGGCTTGTAATAGTGTTATCAGAGGTAAGATTAGCAAGCACTGGTGAAATTGTATACGGGATTGAAGAGATCCTGGAATGGCTGCACTTGCAACTAAACTGGGGAAGGTGTTACGCATTTGGAAGCATTATTAAATTTCAGCAATTCCTGGGACCTTCATATACTCTTAACTAAATAATTCTATTAACCTTACCTGCCTAAGTGAGAGGGAAGCAAGTAATCCCATCAAGAATTTTTCTGAATGCTAACATGGTTTATGTTGTGGAATTTTTTTAACCTGGTACGAGAATACTGTGGCTGACATTTTCATACACTTTGGAATCTGCCACGTTTCGAAATTAATCCACCACAGTGAGTGGGTCTTTCCCTAGTGCTGGACGTGTGCTAAAATCATGCTGATATTTAGCAAATAGAAAATAGACCTGCCAAGTCATCAGCAAGTGCTGTGTACAGTGCGACTCTGAAACCATTTGTAATTCAGCAGAGGGAGAAATAAAATACAGTGTTGTCTCTAGGTTTGCTGCTTTCCTTCCTTTCACAGGAGCTTGGGATAAAGCACCCATTGCATCGGAAGAAGCTTCAGCTTGCTCTGCAGGCACTCGGATCTGAAGAGGAAAACAATCATGGAAAACTGGATTACCACTGGGTTACCAGTAAGATTTTATTACATACTGAAGCAGCAATGTTAGATAGGGGTTCGGTTCCTAATCATGGCTAATTTGGGGCTCAAAGAATGAGAAGGAACACTGACTGGTACTAGGTAACTTGGCTACCACACTAACATGAGTGTCTGTCTCTGCCTTAGGATGGCTGGATGATATTGGCCTCCCCCAGTATAAGACCCAGTTTGATGAAGGAAAGGTAGATGGCCGAATGCTCCATTACATGAGCGTGGTGAGTAAATGGCTTTTCTTTTCCTGACATCTTTTTCATGTTCTTGGTTTCTTCCCCACTTTGGTGCACGCTGGCATACCTCCAGATAGCTCACTAAAGACCAGGTGAGACTAGGGAGACCTGCTTTTCACTGCGCCTGTTGTTACGACTGCATAGATATTAAATTCACCTAACGCAATCGAGCCTCTCAATCCCGGCCTCCCTGTTCCTCCTGCTCCCTTTGGGTCAGTTCACTGGCGACACCAACCTTTTTTGGACCCCACAGCACAAGCAGCCGTGCCCTACCATGCACTTCTGCGAACAGCCTTCTCCCCTTCCCACGTTTCCCTCCTCTCAGCCGCCCCCAAACCTTCCCTGGCAACAGCCCCGGCCCCAAACGCACTACCTGCTCCGGCTATATGTAGGGAAGAAGAGGGGTCCAGGCAGCAGCTGGCCCCAAGAGACAGCCGGCTGCGGCTGGGGAGGAGGCACCACCGTTGCCAACTCTCTTCCCCTCAGCCCTCCGGCAGGCATGGCCACTGGCCAAAACCCAGCTGGCCCCACGAGTGGGGTGCCTGAGGGGCTCTGTGGCTGCTTGGGCAGCTCTTGCATCTCAGACAGCCATTCTCATGTCCGTCCAGGGAGAGCAGGACCAGATGGGCATCTTAGGGGGTCCAGTGTCCGCAAGGAGCCAGAGAGCTGGATCACAGTGATCTGCCTTGTAGCTTCCTAGAGCAGAAAGTGGGCGCCTGTCTGGAGGCCGGCAGACCATCTGTGCATTACTCTGGATTTGTGCTAAAAGTTTTAAAGGAGAACATAAAAGTGCCACATGGTCGTCGTCTCTGCATGTGAGTTTTGCCCCAGGTGACTAAATCTACTGAAAGGAAGCTAAAGTTAGAGCTCACTCTTACTTGCTTTTGCAGCGTTGTAGAGGCTACACCTATGCGCGTGTAGTGTACTAAAAGTACACATTTCTCTCCAACAGCTAAACATCTCGTGTGTCTCATGGGACTTTCTGACAATAATTCCAAAGCTGTTGAATGGTTCATAAATCGGGTCTTCAAATTTTCTGGATGCTTGTAGGGAGAAGGCTGAGGGAGGTCAGTGTCAGAGGCACCGCTGCTGCTAAAAGGATATGCCAGAATGCCATATTTGTCTCTGTGCTTCATTGCAGTGTTTAAAGGACCCCTTGAAACTGTAGTGGGTGTCCTGTGTTAAGCTAATGCTAATAGCTGTAACCTATAGAAAACAGAAGGCTTGATACTACTACTCACCTGCAAGTATTTCCTATATTCTTTCCAGCTTTAAAGATACTATCTTAAGGTGAAAGAGCAAACATAGTAAGCAAGAGCCCAGACTCATGCATGAGAAATAGGCAGTCTTGTGCTTTACAGTTGTGCATGACACTGATGTGCTCAGGCAGCATTTGTAAGTACACAGAAGTGTGCACATTCTGTGGTTGCAGTTCATGCAGCTGGGCCTTTGCTGCTCAGGTTGTCATTAATTAATAGAAGTAGGTGGAATTTTTTTCTTCAGTGAGCAAACATTCCGTCTACTTACCTATTCACGTGGATGCTTAGGTGAAGAAAACCCAAGCAATTTCATTTGAAGAAATTGCAGTTTTAAGAGCCAACTTGTTTGAAAACAGCCTACATTTAATAGCTTTTGCATAATGTATTTCAAAATGCTTAGCACCAGCGTCAGCTCCCCACCTTACTGCTGGTCAGGTGAAGCCAACCCAGCAGGTTTCCTTTGTGTAAGGTCTCAGGTAAGGTGAGACAAGATCTTTGTTCTTCTCTGGAGACAAAAATGCAAACTAAGCATCACTAATATTAATTCCTTCTGTATAACAAAGAGGAAATCAATCACATTCCTGTTCTCTCATGAGCCATGCCGTGGGCAGAGTAAAAGTTACCTTTTTATGCCACGTTTGCATGTATTTTGTATAGGCTTTACAGTCGCACCAGGAGGAAGCCTGGGGTTGATCCATCTAACTCTCCTCCCGTAAGACAAGCACAGCACTGCTGAGGAACCACAGCCGCTGCCCAGAACTGACCTGCCTCGGCTACCTGGCATGGCTTTGCTGTTGAGTCCATTTCGGTCGAATGTTAAATACTCACTGCTTATGTAGTGGGGTTTGGTGTTTGTTTCCTTCAGGTTTTTTGAGTTTGGACATTAATAAAACAGCAGGAGGCAGTTACTTTCTTCTGGCTCTTAATTCTTGGGAGATCTGATGCTAGTAGGCTCCATTGAGCTTGATCTTGTGTTGGGAGACTTTACTACCACTGTATTAACTGGATGAGGATAGAATGCAGGTAAGACGGAGCATAGGATGTAATGTAAGGGAACTTGTATTATTCAACAGTGAGTCTTTTTTGTATTAAAAAAGAAAGGAAAGTGAGGTGGGCAGAGGAGGGATGTGTAGCAGGAGCTTTACCTTTTAAGTAGATATTCTTCCTGCCACTTCCCTTTCATTGTAGATCACTAGGGATATTTTTAGGCAGAGTTTAACCATCAAATTATAACAACAGAATCAGTCTAAACGACCAGCTAAATACAACTGCATGCAAAGTGTGAAAGTCATACTTTTAAAAATCTCATGAAATTACCCTGGCTCAAAATAAATAATAGCAAATATTTGTTTTATAATAAACAAAATAGCAAACTATGACATAGAAACTCTGCTCTTAAATTCATCATAAGGTTAGCCGAACACAATTAAATGTTTGGGTAAGCAAAGAATCTAGTCTTAAATATTCTGACAAAATAGAGTCCAGTATTCATAACACGTAAGTAATACTAAAACATATCAAGCCATGTTAACCCTGGCACAAGGTTCCATAAATTTATCTAAGCCAGCCAGCTCACACTAGCAGAGAATTGGACTTCGAGACACTTAGTGGCACAGTTAGGACTGAATTACAGCTGAAGAGCCTACTTTAGCAGGAGTGCAAGTCTCGCAGCATGTGACCACAGTTGCAGTGCAGGGGAGGTTTTTCTTTTGTAGCACTCCTCTGGAGCGACAACAGCAATGAGCAAGCTGGGAAGTCTAGCCGGACCTGTCACATATTCCTCCTTACAAGCTTTCCATGGCTGGGCTCCCTAAATCAGAGAGAATCTGATTATTGTGGGTTTGAAACACTAAATTTCTGAGGCTAGACGTTGCAAGGATCGAGCTTTTGGAGAATCAGCTGCTTTTGTTAGAATCACCGATGCGTTGCAGGTAGGAGTGTGGCCGTGCCTTTGCAGGCTCTTGCCCTGCGATGTGTGAGAAGTGCCTTATCCCACGCTGAAAATGGTGTGGTGTAAAGGCACATCCAGGTTGCCTTGCGGTGCGTTATCACCGAGCCAACCTTCAGCCTGCCCGTGTGGCCAGCGTGCTCCCTTGGCACATGTGAGGGGGAACTGGCACCCCTGGCGAGCCTGCCCTCCTTCCCTCGAACCCTAGTGGGGGCCTGTGCAAGGTAGGAACTACACAATGATGTTGAGCTGGGGCCAAGGAGGCTCTAAAAGTGAGCCTCTCCACAGCCTGCGTATGGTCATCCTTTCTATCATTCCATCACTTCTGACAAGCATTTTAAAAAACATTTATCATTTGCAGCTGTGGGAGGCCAACCTGACACACCTTCATATTTTTCTTCTTCCCTCTTTTTTTTTCATTCTAACCATACAGAATGCGTCAATTTTCAGGGTAGTTTATTGTTTTCAGCTAAACTTCTAGCTGGATGTTTGTGGTATTAAAACTTTTGGCAGGATTAAAGGCAAACGCCAGGTGAGTCTGATGCACTGTGTTTGGAAGGCTGTCCTGGCTCTGATGAGATGGCTGAGGACGTGTTGTCTCACCCTCTCCCCTCCTTGTTACCCCACGTTTCTTGTACTAAGCTCTGTACCCTGTGTGAAGAGTACCACTCAGGAGCTAGTACAGTGCAACATGGGAAGCTTTTATTGTGAGACAGATGGTTTGACGTTAATCACGTGTCTCACATATTAAAATCTTACCCCAGACTCTGTCAGACGTGCCATTTTAAGCCAGGGTCTGAAGCAGTCTTCTCCAGTCAGGTGCTGGTTCCACCAATAAGTACGTTTATGTTTATTAACTCCCCCTTCCTCTTTGACAGGATGACTTGCTGTGCTTGAAAGTTGTCAGCGTCCTCCACCACCTCAGCATCAAAAGAGCCATCCAGGTTTTGAGGATAAACAACTTTGAGCCCAACTGTCTGCGCAGGAGGCCGTCTGATGAGGTACTGCTTAAGATGAAGCTGTGAAGAGGAATCCTTTAGGGCTTTTTTCCCTGGTGTTTCCGATTATTCCTGCTCTGCTCTCTCCTCCTGTCTCCTCCTTCCTATTTCATTCTGTTTCATTTTCAGTTTCCTTTTTCTCATACTGTTCTTCCAGTCTCATGCTCTGCCATCACTACCTGGAACATCACTTTCTTTCCTCCACCTGCCATGCCCCAGACTCTCACGTTCCCCTTGCCAAATCTCCTGCTTCCCTTCCTAGCCAACATCTGGCTGTTTTGGCCTAGTCTCTGATGTGCTGTCTGGAATGTAAATCATCTTGAACTCAGTGCACTGTTGCCGTGAGTCTTGTGTAACTCTGGAAAATTGATGGCTGTGTGAGAATTTTCTGTGTAAAAGGAGTTTGGCCCTGTTACCAGACGGGAGACTGCCAGCGGTTTGTTTTGGAAGCAGCGTATGCTGGATAGGGCAATAGATGATGAAGCAACCCAGACTCTTGGATTTAGATGCACGATGCGTATCTGCAAGAAAAGCACAGTGGCTCCATGGAGCTAGCTAAATTTTCAGTTCTACTCGTAGAAATTGCAAGTTGTCCTAGTGCATAGCAGGATAATCAAATGACATGAGGCGTAATACAGACCTCCCCACTGTCCAGACCCATCTCCACATTGGTATTGCTGCAAGGTAGCAATGCAAAAAAGCTTTTTCTTAAGTGCAAAGTGGGCTTGCATTCATTAAGCGCAGGAGAGGTTTCTTTCAGGAAAGACTGGGGCTGGCACGGCTGAGTCGGGAAGTCTTCTTAACTGCCCATTCCTCCTGTTCACAGAATAACGTCACGCCTTCTGAGGTCACCCAGTGGACCAATCATCGTGTGATGGAGTGGTTACGCTCTGTTGATCTGGCAGAGTATGCACCTAACCTGCGGGGGAGCGGTGTGCACGGGGGACTGATGGTAAGGTTTTAGGCTAGCTTGTTCCATTTTACTAAAAAAAAACATGGCTGAGAATCGCTAGAGCAAAGTTCTGACATCTTTGCTGCACACACCTTATCTTCTTATTCTGGTTAATAAGAAGTTGCTATTAAAATTTATTACTCTCTAGTTTAAAGGACATGAATGTCTTGGGCAGAATTAGTGCGGGCAGCAATGGGTTTGAGTATCTGTATTCCTCTCACAACTTAATTTAGGTATGGCATTCTCCACCTCCTGTCCTACAATGCCGTACACTGCTATCATGCTGTTAAACAGCCATCATCTTCCTTCCTAGACCTGGATATGTTTTTATTTTGTGAGGAAGGCTTGTTACTTTTGTAAAATTTGTGATTTCAATGACAAACCAGGATTGTTTTTAATTGCTCGAGCATCAGATACTCCAGACAAGAGACATGTAGAAGTTTGTTGTGGTGAATAAGAGGTATATCCCTGCTGCAGACATTTTATGTCTGTTTGATTTTCCATCATTCCTCTGGCTACATTTTCCAGAATTAAAGAGGATATGGTTAAACATTTTGTGGCAGCTTCACGCATTACATGATTTAAGGGTGGATTTATCTGTTCCTTTCTTCTTACCTGCCAGTTTGTTTCTCTTTGTAAGTCAAGAAGGAAAGCCTGGAGGTAGCATTTTATGAATCCTTTAACTAGTTAACTCTCTTTTCTCTTCTTTGTTGTATGTTTCCTCTAAAATACAAACAAAAACCCCAAAGTGGCTCTAGGAAGTGACCAAGAGAGGCGTTCCTGTTCATGTCCTTGTGTCGTGGTTTAACCCCAGCCAGCAACTCAGCACCACGCAGCCGCTCACTCACTCCCCCGCCCCCGCCACCCGGTGGGATGGGGAGAGAATCGGAAAAAAATAAAGCTCGTGGGTTGAGATAAGAACAGTTTAATAGAACAGAAAGGAAGAAACTAACAATGACACTAATA
>JAVKLA010000024.1:349784-382206 GCA_034782735.1 Sagittarius serpentarius
AGGGTGTTATCAACATTCTTCTCATACTGAACTGAAAACACAGCGCTGTACCAGCTCCTAGGAAGACAATTAACTCTCTCCCAGCTGAAACCAGGACACCTTGTGACCTCATCAGACAGTACTGGCTTCAGCTGGATTCTCTGTGATTTGATTAATAGGTTTTGGAGCCTCGTTTCAATGTAGAAACCATGGCCCAGTTGCTGAACATCCCACCAAACAAGACGCTACTGAGACGGCACTTGGCGACTCATTTCAACCTCCTCATTGGGCAGGAGGCCCAGCAGCAGAAACGGGAAGCCATGGAGTCCCCAGACTACGTCCTCTTGACGGCAACTGCCAAAGTAAAGGTAGGTCACTTGTTCTGGGTTGGAGCGTGAGCTTCCAGGCAGACATTTAGATCTCGAGTGTGCTGGTTTTATCCGTGTTTGGATGGCGGTTCAGCAAGGTCTGAGAGAAGGGGCTGGCTGCTAATGAAAGAAGCATGAGAGCAGGACTCAGCAGATCTGTGTTTGACACTTGTGTCTACCATGAATGCACCACCTCTCAGCTTCTCATATGCACAGACAACAGGTAGCACTCTTGTGTGTTGTCCTTCTGTCTGTACTATAAAATGTTTGGGAGGGACACTGTCTCTTCCTGTTCATACGCTCATGGTTTAATGCAGTGGGATTCTGATCTCATTTGGGATCCTTTAAATGGTGTTGTCATAACAATGGTAGCATGAGGGCACACACCTTGTTCTTTTAGATGGAATTACCGTGGAATACAGCTATTCAGAAGATCTTTATTTAGGAGAGCAGTGGGGTTTTGACCCATCATCATTGAAACACCAGTGCAAGAGTAAGAGATCTGTTAATTCTTTGCTGATTCTCTTTCTTGTCAATTTTCTCTTCACTTGTAAGCCAAAGAAACTTGCCTTCAGCAATTTTGGGAGCCTGAGGAAGAAGAAGCAAGATGATGTGGAAGAGTATGTGTGTCCTATGGAGCTGGGGCGGGCATCTGGAAGTGGGTCAAAGAAGGGTTTTAAGCCTGGCCTGGATATCCGAGTATATGACGATGATGATTTGGACAGGCTGGAGCAGGTAAGCCAGTTCTAGCAGTTTGGGAGTCCTTGACTGTGCTGTCAGGTTCGGTGAAAAACCTTCCTTTTCCCAGGGAAGCCTTCCTTTTGCTTTGGCCTGTGGAGGTCCTGACTTCTTGCAGTCACACGGCATTACTAACAGAAGTGCTCTTGGCCCAAGGAGGTTCAGGCTGTGAACGCAGCGCCTTTTAGGACCTACTCTGGCATAACTGTCCTCTCCCAACAGCGCACGTTCCTCCCTTGCTCTGGCCATGTCAGGTGTAATCAAGCAGTTACTTACGTGCTGCACTTAACTGCCACTCTGTTGTGGCATACAGTGAATTTATTATTGATTCATTATTCATCATCTGTTTTTTGTAGATGGAAGATTCAGAAGGTACAGTGAGGCAAATAGGAGCATTTTCTGAAGGCATCAACAACTTGACAGTAAGGCTTAAGAGTGGGGGCTGTGCAATAAGATCTCTGTTTCTGTAAGATGGGTATAAACCCCTTGGCAGTCGCTAGCATTAAATAGTGATGCTGTTTAATACAAATACACTAAGTACAACTTTTCTTTGCTGTTACTGGCTCTGTCAAGAAACTGAGTTGTGTAGTTTTGGGGGCAGTTGCTTTGATCGATTTCAGTGCATAGCGGGACCTAGTCTTTGGATAGAGTGAGGCGCCACTGGCCTCTGAGAGCCAGAGTATTTAAAATACTGTGCAAATTATGGGTTATAGTGAAGCCTCATCAGAACTAGGGGTCCTTTGAGGTCCTTTGGTTTTTGTACAGGGACAGAGAGGAAAAGAAAACTTAGCGGTTCAAGAAGATACCGGCCCATCCTGGCGGGGGGGTTGCCCCAGCGGGGAGCGGTGACCCGCGGTCACCAGATCTCCTCGCTGACTCCCCACCCTCCGGGGCAGGCAGAGGACGCGGCTCCCGGCTCTAGGCCGGCAGGTTGCCCTTGGGCGGCGCGTTGCCAGCTGAGGGTCGTGGCATGTTTCCTGGGTGGAAGCTCAGCCTCAGCCTGCGCCCTCCGAGCCGTTTGGGCCAGCAGACAGCAGTGAGCTCGTTTTTCACCACTGTGGGTGAAAAACGTCCTCAACAGAACAAAGCGGTGGCTGGCAGGGCTGACGGCGGTGTTTGCTGCCGGGCACAGAACCGGACTGTCGCAGGTACCTGATTTTAGTCGTGAGGGCCTGAACCTTGACTCTTCCCTCCTTTCCTTTCTAGCACATGCTGAAAGAAGACGAAATGTTTAAAGACTTTGCGACTCGCTCTCCTAGCACCAGTATAACAGATGAGGACTCCAATGTGTGATGGTAACCACCAGGCACTGACAAAAGCTCACTTTCCCATGCCCAAGAAACGTCACCATTATACGTGACGGGCAGCAGATCATGTACATTACATTGCTCTTGCTTCTGTTTGTTAGAAGTAACATTGCGGGGTGGAGAATTTTTTTAAAAAAAAAAGGTGCCTACTCCAAAGTTGCCATAAGAAACACCCAGACACTGGTGAATGGTAATTGTTTTTATTATATTTAATGTACAAACTGGTGATATGTTTCAGAGTGTTGCATTTAAATTTACGTGGTATGATAGTGCTCCTTTTGCTTATTCACGGCCTCAGATAACCCTTTATACTGTTTCAAAAGAACAGAAGATGTTAGGTAGAAGTATTGCATCTGTAGATAGCGTGCATCAGCTTTCTTTAGGCTCTCAGCTGAAAAAAGTTGTTACTGCTCTTTTTCAAGTGCATTTGTTCGGCACAAATACCAGTTCTGCCCTTCCTGTGGTATCCAATGTAGGATTTTAGTCATCCCTGCCCTGCATAAACTCCCTGGTAGCTCTTGACTGTTGCTCTTATTTTTATACTGTTTTATTAAAAAAAGAAAAAATAAGTATATGAAGTACATAGAAAAGCAAAAATTTAAATTTTGTGAGATAGAGTGATGGAAAGTTCGAGGTGTGGGGGAAGGGGAGAGGGTTGTAAAAAAATTATGCCAGTTTGCATACCAGCTGGTTACTGGAAAAGGCAGGCTGACCTTTGGAACTGTTTGCTTTCGTGCTTTTTACAAAGTGCACAGTTTAATGATCTTCCATTTGGGATGAAACAATTATAAAGCATGTTTCTTCTAGCAGTGACTTGTATGGAAACTGCGCATTTTAAAACATCGTCTGTCTTGTTCCCAGCAGCAGTAGTTATAGCATTCAAACAAGGTTATTAACACTTCTGTGATTTAAAAAATTTCGTTAAAGTTGAGAGTACTCCCTGCATATGGAAGGGATATTTCTGTGCTGTGACTAACGTAAAGATGGTGTAGTTGCAAAAAAAATAAAGTTATATAGAGAAATGTATAGGAAATATATTATTTCATAATATTAAACGTAAGGTGGGACTTTTCCTCCAGAATTCAAATATCAAACATGTTGCTCATCATTTTACTTTCTTAAAGCACAGCTCCTCTGCTTTTGAAGATCATCAGATTTTAAAAATCCTGACGAGCCAGTGGAAATCTTTTGTCAGACTTTCGGTATTGCGAGGTGTCCTAGCCGAAAGCACACAAAAAAAGTAACTCTGTTTATTACAGTGGTCATTTGTATGGTGTTGCATGTATTTTAGCACAATGGCATGGAGCTTCTTTGCTTTGTAAAGGCAAAAAAAGTACAGCTGGAATTGTTCCTTGTGGTGGTGTGTTGCTTTACCAAGCATTTGTCACTCGTTTCATCGCTCTCCTTGCTAGAAGTGAGACCGTTTTCTGACATATTGCTGGTGTGGTGCAAGGGATGTTAGATTTGCACTGACTTTATGGGTATTTCTGAAACACTATTAACAAAGCTAGGAAAGGAAGAAAGGTTCTTTCAGGGTCTTCCAGGGAGCTTCCATCAGATGTTGGGGTGGACTGGAGACATACTCCAGCCTTATGTTACTGTAATATTGTATAAGCTGTTACCAGCCTGGTTCTTTGAAGGATGTGCAGTGTAGGCCACTATTTATGTATCAAGATGAAAAATCTGATGTGGACCAGTTGTGTTATAATATCAAGCGCTGCCATTTTCTCTTCGGTAACTAGAGCCGGGGAAACAATCCATAACGTATAATTTGTGCTGCTTACCGTTTTGTCTACAAATAGATCACAACTGGTGCTTTATTCAGTATTCCTGACTGATTCCTGTCTGCAAATAATCTGCTGTCTGTTGTTTCTTGCTCTGCAGCCTTGGGCGGTGTTTGAGCTATTTTATTCGGGCAGAAATACCACATTGTGTAACGCCTACTGTCAGCTTTAGGGTGCAGATGATTAGGATGTGAATTCAGGGCTCACTTTCTGTGAACACTCTGCAATATGGTTATTATTTACATCTAAGTTGCGCTTAAGACCCTGCTCTCCCAAATGCTGCAGAAGCACTGGGAAGATGTGGTGCAGGCTTCTGAGCAAAAGCGTTCCTCCAGATTCGCTCTCTCACTAGGCGCTGGCTAGTGAACATGACTGGATATTCACAGGGGGAAAAAAAGAGGCGGCTAGTGACACAATATTATGCGCTGAAATAAGCACAAACAAATACTCTCTGATTTCTCTTCAGGCCAGTGCTATTAGCAAGTGTATCAACAACGGTAGATGATGGTTTATTTAAAGTCCAGTGTAAGTAGCATTCTGCTCCAAACAACCCTTTCCGGAATTCAGCGGTTGGAAGCCAGGTCATCCCCTCGAAGCTGCCTATCATCTGAACCTTGGTTATTTTATGGGGGTGGAATATGAAAGCAAGTGATAGAGGCAGGAAGTTTATGTGCACACGTGCACACAATTGATACCGTTGGGGTATTTTAATTTGTGCGTGTTTGAAGGGGGCAGCATAACTACTGTGTATTGCCATGTAAAATCCAATAAAGTCTGTGGAAAATGCCAAGTCTTTCTGGAAGCTGGTTCCTTTTTAATGTATCCTCTTTTTTTTCCTTTTTTATTTTCCTAGGAAGCTCATTTTGTTCTATTTAAAAGACAAAGGAGGGAGAAGGGGCAAAATCGCACATTTTTTGTGGACTCATTAGTTCGTTTGTCAATAGTGCCTGCAGAAGGACTCAGGTAACAGCTAAGAAATCAACTACCCCAAGTCTTTTTACTTATTTCTGGGATCCAGATTTGAACCATCTTGGGTTGTTTGGTATGGTGTGATGATAAAGCGCTTCCGCATTGCTCGTGTGTGCTCCTTGGGGAGTCCTCGCAGGGTGCTGAAGGAAGGACCAGCTCTGGCCCTTCTTGCTGTAAAGGGCAACCGCCTCTCTGGTCCCAGGTGTCATTCCCCTCCCTGTGCCCTTGCAGCCCTCAGCAGTCGTAGGAGGTCCAGCTACGTTGCCAACAGGCATTGAGCTTCCCCGAACTACATTTTGTTGCTGGGTGCAGGTACAGATGTGTTTTGCCTGTTGTAGCCCAGATAACAGACCAGAAAATGCACAACCCCTGTCTCGTGACCTTCATTTCTGTGGTTTTGTTCATCAGCTCAACATTTCAGTGGGAACAGTGAGGATAAACACTTTGAAACCTAGAGTATAATAAACTTTTGTTGTCTGTCTGTTTACAGTGGTGAAGAAAAGATAGATGTGTATTGATCAAGAGCCTATGGAGATTAAACCCAGCTTTTTTCTGTTTACTTAAATTACATGTGTGCTTAGGAATGGAGATGTAATCCAGAATAACCTCTGGAATGACTCTTCTGATTCCCATCCACTAGGTATTGTTGCATCCTGGCTTTCCCTTTAGGAGAGAAGTTGCACTTACCCTACTGCATGCTTTTTATACCTTGCACCGCTTTGTTGTTATGTGCATACTTTATGCTTCACCCTAGTATTTTGGCATTTTCATTTGCAGCAAGAACTTTTCCTACTGAGCCTCTTTATCCACAGTTGGCAGGAAGAAGATAGTGCTCTCTGAGGCAGCTAAGAAGCAAAACCTTCTGAGTTAGCAGGAGATTTAGAGCAGTGGTCAGCAAGGAGAGAGTATTAGGTGCTGGGGATCCCTTGAATAGAAAGGAAATTAGAGTTACGGTCAGAGATAACAGGAGAAGCAGCAGCGTGCTCCCTAATCATAGCTGTGAGAAGGTCGTGAAGGAATGGAGATGGGCCCATGACACATTTGAAGACCTGTGGAAGAAAAGACCCGTAATATGTAGGACGTGATCTGTTTCTTAGAGAGAGGGACCCAAGGGCAGCAGTGGGACTGACCAGCTTGTGCACCTGAGAAGATGTGTCTCTGGGGTGGCAGGAGCACAAGAACATTGGTAGGCAGAAGGAGAGATACCAAATGAAGATGTTTTGAGCAGTAAGAGTAAAGAGGGCAGAGAAAGATCGTCGACAGTTTTTTCACTCATTCAGAGTGAAGAGGAGGAAGAGCAGCTTTCAGCAGGACAGAGCCTGATTCTTGAGAATGGTGGCGAGATCCCAGGCCAATGAAGAGACGGCAGTGGTGCATCTTGGCACCAGCAACATCCAGGGCTGGCTCCTGCTGTAGCAGTAACATGTGTTCCAGCTTTCACAGCTAGGGAGACTGGATTTTGTAAGGTTAGGAAGCTTGTTTATTTCTAGCTGTATTTGATAGTTGTGCATGGTGGTGCATTGACTGTCCAAGCTTCCCTGAGATAACCCCGTTACAGGCAGCAACAACACAAGCCGCCCAGTTGAGCGGAAAGTCCAGCTAATTCCATGTGCATTGCCATGGCACAACTAATGCCGTTGACAGCAGCAGCAGCAGCAAATATTGGGATACAGGCAACAGCCCATCAAAAAAGACCACCGCATCATTTCAAGTAGCCTGTAGAAATCTGCGTCGTTTGAAACACCCTGTAGAAGTCTCCAAGTTTGGATGCATACCCTTCTCTGGGTGATTAAAAGAAAAAGGTTGGTTCATCTCCAGGAAACACCCAGTGCCAATAAAATGGCTTCTCTGTAATAGTCCTAGAAAGGAGATCAAAGGAGATAAGATCAGACTGGAAGGAGATAGCATCAGCTAAAGAAATGGTGCCAGAATTAACAACAGGGAAAACAAGCACAGATGAATTCAGTAGGTGTGAAAGTTACTGGGCCTGTCGGGCTGGTCGCTGTGGAGAAACACACCCGGAGAAGGCCCGTCTGCCCTGCCGACCGGCAGCCTGCTCGCAGAGCTCAGCTCTGCTGCTGCCATGACCTTCATCTGGAAGGCAACGGGTAACCATGTGCATGCTTAATAGGTCTGGCTGAGCCCAGCGCCTACAGAGCCTTCGCTGGAAAAGGAAGGGACTTCCCCGAGGCGGTCTGCATGTGGAAATGACCTCCTCCTGCACAGAAAATGGGCCAGAAGGTCTCACACGAGGGACAACGAGGAGAACAAGGCTGAAACTCTGGTCATCTGTGAAGTCTTCAGCCAAGGCGTGGTCCATGCATCTCAAAGGCTGAAGGACTATCTTGGTTTTGTGGATCCTCAGAGCAAATTCCAGCCAGCCACAAACACAGAGTGAGATCTTTTTGGTCAACTTCATCAGCTTCTGCATGGAAAACAGAGTGGAGGAATGTATCATGACCAGCAAAATGACCAAATAGCAGTCCTCCCTGTTCGGGGTGGGCTGGATTTGGACTCTGTCTGGAGCTGACAAGCAAATCAAACTTCAGATTGCCGTGCAGGCTTTCCAGCTGGCTGAGCTTTTCTGTAGCGAAGGCGGCCCCGCTGAGGCGGTGGAGGACTGCTGCCGGGAAGCCGCGCTGGCAGATGAGCGCTTCCAAAACAGGAGCAGGTTTGAGAAGCTGGCGGAGTTCTGCCGCCTGGTGGGACGGGACTGCCCGGGCTTGTTCATCATGTTTGGTGTGCCAGGGAAGCCCAAGGCCATCCGAGGAGTCATGCTAGACAGCATTGCCAAGGAGGAGCAAAAATGCTGCCTGTCGGGCAGGAATGCGCTACAGCAATTTGTCACCAGTGCTGACAGCTTCCTGCCCACAAAAGACATGTTGGAAAACTGCCTCGGCACAAAAAATGGACTAAAGGAGGTGGGCAACGTGTACGTAAACTTCCTGTAAACCACTGGTTAACAGCAGTGAATCCCTGCATGCCAGCACCAGAGGCTGCATGGGGCTCAGCCCTGCCTCTCTCGATTTTCCCCTTGCGTGCCATTCCCTCCACCCCCTTATTTCCCACCTTCCCCTCCACCCATCGCATTCCCTTAGCTCCTGCAGAAGCCAGGCTGAGTCAGTCTCTCCAGGTTTTAAAACAACAGGACATACCTGCCAGAAAAATGCGTTTATAGAAGGCACATCATTTTTCCAGAACATTTTGTTCGCCAGACGTTAAGCCTTGGCTGGAGCTGATGAAAGCTTTGTCGCCCGGAGCCTTTGGGAGGTCGTGGTAGATTTGACTCACAGCCTTTGTTTACTGTGTGGCAGATTTTTTTTTTTTCTGCAATGGGAGGTTGAGTCTGTAATAAAATGTACTGGTGCTGGTCAGAAGATACGCACTGAGTGTGAAGGACATTACTAGGGCTTAAAAACGCTTGGTTGGAGGAGTGAGCTGGTTCCCAACTAAGAGGAAGTGCCCTTCCCTGTGACAGAAATGGGCTATATGCGAAACCTATTAATTACCTGCCCCTTAAAAGTAAATCAGTGCCAGGCTACGGAGGGGCTTGGAGCTGTCACCAAAATGCAGAGGCAGGGTTAGTCCCAGCTACAAAGCCTGTTCTTGCTGAGTGGCTGTGTCAGGTCAAGGTGTGGCAAAAGGCAGTGGCCAGTGGTAAAGAAAACTTGGAGAAAAATCAACCAAAGGGGATAAAAACCTGGCCCTAGAGATGTTGGTGGGAGTTTTTCTTTTCATGGCAGCAGAGGCGGCTCCTGACCACTTGTGGCAGAGAGCAAAAGCCTGCAGGAGGCAAAATTATTTCACTTTGAATTTGTTTTCAGTAGCTTAGCAGCTGACTGCATTTATGGACTGATTTATTCCATTCCCCCCAGCTATTAGTGGACAAAGGAAGACTTCTGTGTTGCACAATTTTAATTACTTACTTTCAGCCACTGTTAACCAGCGAAGGAAGACTTGATCAGTGTTGAAACTGGTAAACTCACTTTGTTTATAGCTGTCTGCATAGTTTTGTCAGTGCAAAACTCTGCCTGTAGTTTTCTTAGAATTTTATTCATTTTATTTAACAGACTGAAAATAATTTCAAAAGCTCATGCATATTTTACTATTTACTATTAGAGTTATAAGATGGGGCAGCTGCAACAGCTGAGAAATAAAGGCTGTTATTTACACAGCCATTAAAAAAGGGCATAAAGTGCAGCATCAGTGCCAGAATTGTTTGCAGCTTTCCATGGCATAGGCACAGAGGCTGAAAGGTGAACTGAAATAAAAAACATACGGAGAAGTGTGAAATTTTTGCCAAGTCACAAACATACCCGGGTATGGAAAAGGGAGGCCTTTTGGTTTTGAGGAAGTAGTTCATTGATACGGTTGTTTTTAAAGACCTGGTGTCATTGTATTTTTTTTTGTGTGTAGCAGAGGTTTGAGGGGATAGTTCTGGTGTTTCACACAGAAAACATGCATAGCTATGGGGCTATGTGCAGAGAGTGAGGCCTCTACACCCATTCAGGAAGGTTAGCCTTGGGGGTTTTTTGCCCATTTAAAGTAACAGCATAACCACTACTGCGGCAGGATTGATTGGTTTATAAAAGACCAGCAGAAAAGCTTTAATTTTGCATTAAAGTGGTATCTTAAAAGTAGAGTGTGTCTCTGAAGCTGTTCAGTGCTGTAGGAATGGTGGCTCTCTGAAAACTGGTTGGGCTTTTTCCTTTGGACGTTTTGCATGCTTTTTCGGCACTGGAAAGGGAAGGGGAAAATCAGAATGTCTTGACTATATGGAGTTGGAACTATGGAAGTTAGTTACGCATTGGGGCAGTTGCTTTGATTCGTGTCCTCCAAGGTGGCTCTGATGTTTATTCTGGGAGCCAGGGTACATCGCCCAGGCTGCGCTCCACGCCTTTGCCTGGTTGCCTTGTGGGTTTTAGCTCCGGAGCCGCTAATAATGGTGAAGATGCACAACAAAGTATTTAACAATGTAAATTTGACCTTGTTGATTTATTCAGCCAAGCTGGAGCCTCAGCTCAGGTGTCTCACAGCCATATACCACAAGCTTCTCTAACTGCACATACTGATTTTACCAGGTAAGGTGCTGACCTCAGAGAGTTTAATCTCATGGTAATTTGTGTAATAAGGTTAGTAAAAGCAAAGTGAAGGCGGGGGTTGGGTTGGGTTGTTTGGGGTTTTTCTTCCCCTTTGAACATTTCCCTTCCACTGCTGCAAGGACTCTTGTTCTACGGTTAGCTCAGCACAGGACACTGCTCGGTAGCATCCACCACAAGCAAATAGTTGCAACAGAGAGGATTCGAAGCTATGCGCTTGCAGGAATTTGCTGCAACCATCTGCCTGTGTATGCTCCTAATGCCCATTGCTGGGAGCCAGGCTCAGGCCAGACAGAGAATAGCCTGATGCGGGTGTCTTGTGATTGATGCATTGGGAGTGCTGCATGCTGACTGTCGTAGATCTGTTTAAAAACAGGGTCCTGTTAATTCAAACTGTGGAGTGGGGTGGCAGGCAGGGCACAATCCCCAGCAGCATTAAGCAAATGCTACTGCTCACCCCTTATGCCGTTGAAGCAAGAAAAGGCCCAGATCCCTGCTGCTCCAGTCCTGTCTTGCTGTTACCCCCTCACATCTCTAATAAGTTATAAACACAAGGGAGAGCCTGATTTTGCCCAAGCAACACTCCTTTTCTTCTTGTTCACTTAGGCAGGGTCAAGAGGAAAAAAGCTCAGGAACAGTATGAGGCTCCTTTCTTTAAACCGACTTATTTTTACCAGAAACCTTCAGAGACCACTATTAAGCCCCTGAGGCATTGTATTTCCTTACCTGTCATACAGTGCCTTGAAAGCTCGAAGCAGAGCCCCCCTCAGTTGTACAGGCAGCTGGGAAGCAGGAGAGGTGAGGACTTGCTTAGGGGCGACACGCACCCAAAACCAAGAGCTGCTTGCAGCTCTGGCCCCTGTGGCTGTGACAGGGCCAACACCAGCACAGATCAGCAGACGCACAGCTGGGACTGCTGCGGCACCACGAGAAGGGTGGGTTCAAGACCCAGCTACAGGAGTGAGATTCAGGAACAGCTCATTTCTTACCTCCTTCCGCTCAGATCCTCTGGTGCAACAGGAGCAGTACGCAGAGAAAGACCCCTGCCGTATGCAAGCATGCCAGCACTATTCGGGGGGGCGGAGGGGACGGGACACCTGCCTTTGCACAGTGGTAAGTGAAGGCCACCCACCACTGGTAAAGCTGAAGCAGCAGTCCTTTCGATCCTGTTTCTCTGAGGAAACTTTCCACAAAATGCCTTTCACACAGGAGGTTAGTACTAACTCGGCACGTTCTGTCAGAAAAATGGAGGCATACTCACATTTTCTGTAAGACAGATGAATTGGCTCAAAGGAAAAAAAAAAAAAGTAATACGTAAAACCAACTTCAATCACTGACTTGTTTAAATGCTACAGTACAGGACCATCAAGCAAAAGGGACTGTGACACAGTTTTGTTTCAGCAGATTATATAAAATCCCTCTTTTTATTTACTAAAAGAGCCTTGTTCACAAGGAAGATGTACAAAGGAAAGGTAAAAAGAGGAGACTGGAGTGATAGGGAGAAGAACAGAGACGGTTTACTCCTTGATTCAGTATCCAAATAGAGCAGTTTTCACCAAACTCAAAAGCAAGATATAAGCACTTGGGTAAACAAATCTAACAGGCTTTTTTTTTTTTTTGAACCTTCACTTATAGAGTATTTTACAATTATAGTCTGTCTCTTAGGAGGCTGAAGAGGATGTGCTCAATAACACACAGGTGATTCACCTGCAAGGTACTTTATTTCTTACACAGATGTGAAAAAAGCCAGTAATTGAATAAGCAGAGTAATACAAAATAGTTGATGCGTTACCAGCTAGAGTTATTTTTTTACAAGAAACCTTTATTAAATACAGTAACAAAAAAAATTTGTGTATCCCACAGTGATATAAACCAGCAGCAAGATAACTTCTCTCATATTTCTGCTTTTTGCCTCCTAAAAAAAGGTACTGAAACTTACTTGAGTATTATTTAAATTTTGGAGCACAGTATTAAAGAACGAGTTTCAGAAGCACACATCAAAAATTCAAGACTTCAGAGGCAAGCGTCTAATTAATAAAATTAATAACAGTATTATCCATTTGAGTGTCTTTAACTGTAGTATCTTTTTATCCTTTTAATTCATTCTGAAAATTAACCTTTTAAGTGCACAGTACCCATCTGTTGTACAGACACAAAGGAAAACATGGCAAGCTATAACCTCAGATACCTACCCGAATCTTTAAAATAAAGTGGTATTACACACTGACACTTGTAGCTAACTAGCATCCACATTACTTCATATACAACTAAACATCCTTTCGGTCACTCTGATTTCATCACCAGAGCAAGATTTTCAATTTCATAGATTCTTTGCAGGACAGCTCTAATCTCAGCAGCATCTCTGCTGTTTAGAAGCAGAAGGTTTGGCATGCAAGATGCCTGAAGTTTACTAAAGGCTGCTGTAAAAAAAAGTATATTTAAAAAAAAAATTAGAGCTATAATAAACAGCATCTAAGAAAGTTTTAGATTCAGTGAGACATATGAATTTGCCATCAGTTTGGTGACTTACTTAAGGCTGTTCCCATGCATCCTTACCAAGCAAAACCCTTTGGAGCTTTGCCTGAGCAAGACATGCAGGCGAGTCCCCCGACTCGGTATGTACCACAGCGTAAGCTGGGCTACCTGCCGAAACCCACCCTGGCAAGGAAACCTGAGTTCCCTTTGTTCCAAATCCATCTCTGGGAAACAAGAAACTACAACCAGATCCAGTTTTCAGCATTTTTTTTTCACTGCACAGGACATGCAGAACTACTGCTTTTGTACTCCTATGGCACCATCTGCTATTTAAGTACAAAAGTTAGTATTTTTTTTTCAGTATTCCACATGTATACAAGCAAAAAATCCCAGCTATTTGTGGAACAGTGCACAAAGCTGCCTGCTCTCTCTAGCTTCTTTCATTGCCCAGGGACGAGAACTGCAACCAGCTGGAAAAGTGTTTGCATTTAAGAGAGGCTATTCCAAAATAGAAAGCAAACCAATTTTGTATTGCTGTCTACTGCTCTGTTTTGATTAACAAGGCAGCTTGAACAACTTCAGTCATAAATGGTTAACTGTCATCCTTCAACTGAACACGCATCTTTCTTTAAGCTTCTGATGTTGCAAAGATTATGCATACAAGGCAAACACTCCTGGCCCTCATACTGCAAAAGCTCTGTAAGTATTAAAATTTGGCACAAGCAAGGTAAATAATCCAGCACATTCTATATATTTTCATACTTCATACCATAAAATAGTGGATATGCACAGTGTTAGGAAGTAGGCTATTACTGCCATTTGATTACAGTGCTAAGAAAAAGTGTAAGTGAGTGTTCACTGCCCTAAGCAGCTATACTGTCCTCCCTTGAGATGGAGTATACAGTATAGCTCAGCACTATGCATCACTTACTTACCTTTCTGCAATACAGTTGTCTCTGTGCAACATACAGTACAGTTTTAGTACAGCTGAGCTTAAGTGTCTTCCTTGCCAGAGATTCAGAAAAAATGAAGGATTTTTAATGTAAATGTAGCTTCCCAGCACTGTGCATCAGCCATCTCTGTAGCTTTGTCCTGTTCCCCATTAAATGTTTTTCTTCCCTTCTACACAAGATCACTGAATTACCAGTCCTCTTTAGAAGGAGAACCTCATGTCCTTGGTGTAGCCCAGTTTGTCCAGGTTGGGAATGCAAGCATACTGGATCATTGGAGGAGGTCCACACATGAGGATCAGAACATCGTTTTGAGGTGGGGGCAGGTGGTCTCTGATCATCTCTTGGTTCACAAATCCTTGGCTGTAATCCCAATCTGTTAAAAAAATGAAAGTAGAGGAAGGGGAATGAGGGGGAAAGATAGCTACAAGTCACTTTAAAATGAAGTGGGGGGTTTTTTAGTAATGTTCTGGGCTGCCACATTTGTACACACCTCTCTCATTAGTGTCCCCAACACAGTTATGCTACATGGAAAAACTGCCACCTCTGCTTTTAAGATGCAAAACATGTATGGAGAAAACAAGGGCTAACTTTTAATAAAGCTTGCCAAAAGCCCCAAGGAAATCTCAAGCAGAGCTCTGAACAGAATGTGAATCTTTTCAGCCCCAGCACTGTGAAATAACAACATCCACCCTCCTTACCCCATTGTTTACAAGTTCACTAGGGGAAATCTAGCTGATGAAGTTGCTCCCGGTTGGAACACTCACAGTGCTTATCAGTTAATACAAGGATTCACATTTACCCATTGCATCTCTAGCCCTGGATGCAAAAAACTGCTGACCCAAATCTTTGGACACGGTAAGACTGACATTTTTCTCCCACAGATTATCCAAAAATTTCCAGTCTTGCTCAAGTTTGACATATGGTAGTGAAAGTCTGCAGAGCAGCGTTGAGGGTGTCTAAGGAAGAACTTCTAAGATCAGTTCACAATCCATAAATATCAAAGAAAAGGAACAGTGATTAGGAATTCTGGGAGAACACTAATTGCAGAAGGTGACAGCACAGCAAGAGACTGTGGGGACAGCAAGACCCTTCCTCTGACCCTACCGGAGGTGTATTCTAGGTCACAAGGTAAGAGAAAGCTTATGGCTTTTCCTTCTCTGCCCCAAACTACCACTGAATAGGAGTGTGAATCTACCCTGATGTGGGTGGGGCATGATGAGGAATGGTAAGAAAGGAAAACGACAAGGAATGACACAAACTACTGACCCTTTTCACAATGGCGGTAACTATTTAGCCTTTTCTTCCTCAAACTTGCACAGCTGAGGGAGGCTCATCCTCTCACCTAGACCAGCCAACTATATCACATTATCTTCTTTAAAACTGGACTGCACCAAGCTGGAACAGTATTTTCACTGAGAAACACTGTTAATACAAAGGCAATTCCATTGCCTAGGAAGATCAGCTACCGTGAACTGCCATACAGTGACAGCTAGGTAGGAGTCTGCACATGGCCGCATCTCCGTGAGATACAGCACCCCTGACAGTCCCACTGCAGCTGCCTTAATGCATGCTCTAAACACGAGACGGTAAGGTAGCATGTTATATTTATGTCCGTGGGGATGAAGAAAGGAAAGTCACCTTCCAGAGTAAATAATGGTAAATATTCAGGTGTAGTCATGGGAGGAACACTGCACTACCATTCACCTGAGGTATAGCTTTGGAAACACTGCCTGATTACATCTAACAGTTTCTGTGCATCACTGTGTGAAGAATGATGCTACTAGACACAATTCACTAAGCAAGAAAGGAGCTCAGAAATACGCGCGTGACACAGCATGTCTCCTGTCAAACATGCATTAATACTCATAACTTAAGCTTCAGTGGAAGTAGCATGGTAGAGCTTACTTTCAGGTGCTCTGTCCACTGTGTACCAACACTTAAAGCGACCGGGATTCTGAACCTGGATCTCCTCTAGCTCAGAACGTAACAGGATATCCTTCTCCGTCTGCAGGGTAAGGAAAACAGTGATTGATTACACTCTGCATTTGACTGCAACCCTCAGATGACCACAGAGCATTAGCTACTCTACAGCCCTGTGAGATTAAACAGATGATTCAACTCCATTTTACAGGCTTAAGAGAGCGGACACAAGTTATTTCCATGACTATCCTGTGGTAGAGCCAATAAAAAGGTTCATAACTTCCCCAAAATCCTGACCATGCAATGCCTTCCCTCTAAAAAATAAAACAAAACCTGTATCAAAACACAGAAACTTCACTGGTTCAGGGAATTAGTGCTAGCACCAAAAGAGTAAAGCCCTCTTTTAGCACTGCTATTACAAAAGCAACTTGCATCAAAAAACTAACCATGACTGCGCACAAGTATCTCCATACCCCTCCATACTGTGCCATTCAGTCAGGAAAATGCCAGGTTTTTCACCTTTGCCACTTCAAATTTCATCAGCACGGCCATACGGAGATTGCTTGGGTTTTAAACAGGATGTGGAACAAATAACTAAAAGGGTATCGAGTTCTAACTGGAACAAGAAACATTAGCCAGGGTATCAAGTTCCGCTCCTCCTTGATGCAGCGTAATTGAAGGCCAAAAGAAAGCCTTATTCCCGTAACAGCAGCTGCAGTTTGGGAAGAAGGGAAAAGGGTAGAGACTAAAAGTGGTACCATGTTCTGCAGCCTTAATAATTCGGCACTGAGTACACGGCTATGTCTGTAACTGGCAGGGATAAGGAGGAATGTGCCAGCAACTATGGTCGAGAATGTGCCTATTTCTGGATCTGCAGTTGCATGTGTTCCGGAAAAGCTATTACTGGCTCTGACCAACTCAAAGCATGCTAGTCAGAAGCACAGTAGGAGCCCGCGTACATTGTCATTTGTAATCCAGCACAGCTCTTTTGGGAGGGCCAAAATAAAAGATCAGCAAAACACACATTAAAAAAGTAGTTTAAAATATTCAATGTTAAAAAAACATCTAGTCTGCAGGCTTTCCTGACTGACCATTTGTCACAAGGCTGCTTTATATTTGTGCAGTTACTGGTTACAAGGACTCTTTAAGCCAAGGATTGATGTTTACACAGGCTGTTGGTAATACGCAGGCAACTGTTCCCCAAGTCCTCCCTGCAAGAAGCAGTAGGTTTTCTAGGCTGCTAAAGCAGCTCTATCCCTCTATTAGTCATTCTGAATTACTCAGCAAATCCTGGCCCTCCTGCCCTGATACGGACTGCGCTTTATGCCAACTCCTAGGGCCCAGCAGAGACCAGTTGCTGCAGCCGCACCAGCCAGCACCAGAGGGCACCAGCAGGGCTCTTGAGGAGGTCTTGCGGTAATAAAGCAACAGAACAGGGCATCTGTTGGCACTTCAATCATAGCTTCTGGGTAGAAAAGTCTTAGTTTTTAATTCAGATATGGTACAAAGAAAATGACACACAATATCAGAGGAGAGAGGAATGACAGAAGAGAGCCTAAAGAAGCTAAAAAACACAGGCATGAAGTGAGTTTCACCACAAATAAGGGCTCATAAGCCAGAAACAAATACTCATTATGATGGAGAAACTTAAAAGCAAAAGGATTAACGCTAGAAGAACATCAGGCAAAGAAGAGGCATTGCAGTTCAGCAGCACACCACCATTTGGGTTGCCTGGTCATCCAAGAAATCTGTATCGCAAGGATTCCATGGATGAGTGATCTTCCCTTTGTCCACCATGGCAGTACGATACACCTCAAAGAGCAACCGAAACACGTGAAGAACTGACAGAGGAAATGGAAATGAAAGGAGACAGCCATGCAGAATCACAGCTCCATAGCTGAGGGAGCTGCTGGAGACCACTGTTAACTTTAGCCTCACCTAAGGTGTTCTCAAACAGAAAGATTCCACATGCAAACCCCAAACCCTGCTGCAAAGTTGGGGAGTTACAGTTGCTGGAGGAGACAGATGCCCACCTCCTTCATGTTTCCACTAAGAAAGCCAGCTTTGAAAGTCTGCCCAAAACATTAGCAACTTCCACAAAGGAATGCAGAGTTTTAAAACATACATAAACTGGATTAGAAAGAGAGCAATGCGACACAGGAAAGCGAGCATTAGCTGGGAGGAAAGTGGCTCCCTAACTAAATTCATTACAGTGCTTTTATATGGGAAGTTTTCAACATTTCAGTTCACTTCTCCCCTCAGGGTTTATATTTCTGTACCAGGCTCTCAGCAAGAATTTAATTTGCTGAGTGGAGTTCTGTTAGTTAAGTAAAACTTCAAAAACAGAAAAAAGAATAGAATTACCTGATTAGCAAACAGCAGCTGACAAATGGTAGGGTCATCTTTGTCTTTTATGATTGCTCGAATGATCTGCAGCATAGGTGTTATCCCTGAAAGAGAAAGGCACGTCAATGATGCGAGAATGCGGAGGAGCAACAGAAAGCGCAAGTGAGCATGTGAGAGAAAAATATGAACAAATACATCTACCAGCCGTCAGAAACCAAGGATTAATCTTTATATATACGTACCAGTCCCACCTGCAATCATCCCCACATATTTCACTTTCTTAATAACTGGTTCAGCTTTCTTTTCAGGCCGAATAGCAAAGCTGCCTGGAGAGAGAGAGAGAGAAAACATTGAAGAAAGGAGGAAACAGCACCCTTGATCCCTTCAGCTAATTGACTTTCTTTCAGCCCTGTCACCCTTCTCCCTCCGTAAAGCCGGAGCAGGAAACGGACTAAAGGTGAAGAAGTCACAAATTAAAACAAATCCTGAAAGATGACTAGAGATTGAGACACCTGATGGTAACACCCGACATTGACACGGGTTATTACTTACTCCTGGCATCAAGCCACCACTACCTGTATTTCTATTTGCTCACATCCCATACCCCCAGTGATATTCAGAAGCCCAGATTCTGGAAAAAGTTCTACACAAAAGAATTAATCTGCTCAGGGAGTTTATTTACCCCATGCAGATTATTTTAAGGGAAAACCTGAAATATGCAGGGTGTGGGGTTCTGTGTATTTATCTCCTCTTTTTTCAGCTGATTTGCCAGTTTCAAATTGAAATTGCCCAAAATGTTGTATTTGTTGTATTCACATCTCTCTTCATCCAGGATAACATGAACACAATATGCAAAGCTCTGGAAAACCACGTGTCGCGAGTTCTGCTGCTCACAAAACTGCCAGAAGGTTTCTGTGACACATTAGTGGCTGCACTATGCCAAAGTGAGATATTTTATATTGGCATAAAAGTACTTCCTACTGATAAAGTTCATTTTCACTTAGGAAATTAGCATTGGACAGTGCAAACACCAAGTGTTTTTATCAGTGTATAAACTATGTCCATATAAGCAGGGAGAGAATTCCCTTCTTTGAGAATAGTATCAATAACAAGTACTTTGATAGTCATATCACAATTCCCCTCAAGATGGCTGTTGACTTAATTAAGACACTAGCAATTTCTTTTGGGCAGAGATGCTAACAACAGAAAAGAATCCCCGTGTCTAGTGGGAGAGAGTGAGTATATTGAGAGTACCAGCCCGAATAATAAATAGAGGTGATAGCTAAGGTTCAGTTCACGCAGTATGTGTAATGAAAATGTAGCAACAGAGATTCTGCCCCTCTACTCCGCTCTCCTGAGACCCCACCTGCAGTACTACGTCCAGCTCTGGAATCCTCAGCACAGGAAAGACATGGACCTGTGGGAGCAGGTCCAGAGGAGGGTCACAAAAAAGACCAGAGGGATGGAACACCTCTCTTATGAGGAAAGGCTGAGAGAGTCGGGGTTGTTCAGCCTAGAGAAGAAGAGAAGGCTCCAGGGAGACCTTATTGCTGCCTTTCAATATATAAAGGGGGCTTATAAAAAAGATGGGGACAAACATTTTAGCAGGGCCTGTAGCAATAGGACAAGGGGTAATGGTTTTAAATTAAAAGAGGGTAGATTCAGACTAGACAGAAGGAAGAATTTTTTTTACAATGAGGGTGGTGAAACACTGGTTGCCCAGGGAGGTGGTAGATGCCCCATCCCTGGAAACATTCAAGGTCAGGTTGGACGGGGCTCTGGGCAACCTGATCTACTTGAAGATGTCCCTGCTCATTGCAGGGAGGTTGGACCAGATGACCTTTGAAGGTCCCTTCCAGCCCAAACTATTCTATGATTCTGTGACACCATGATTCTATAAAGGCTTGAACCCAGCCGGAGAAAACTGTAACCAGTATTACTACTACTTTATAATATTTTTTTCTGTATTGCCTACTCTGGATAAATTGTATCTTCCAAGTCAGCCTTGCCTTTTCCTTTGTAGACCAGAAGGCCACTTGGTCCTCTGAAGTCAATAGTATCCCCTATTTTCAGGCTGTCTAAGTACTGAGACATCTTCCCTCCATCAGGAAACTTCGGATGGACACCTCTAAAGTAGATCTGTTAAAAACAACAATGAAGCAATTAATCTCAGAGCCCAAAGATGAGTATTTGCCCTTCAAATATTTAGGTACCCATACTCCTCATGCAAAGAACACAATTAGTACATAAAAAATACTATAAATGCAGATTTGACTGACAATAAAAGAGATGCACTGAGTTTTCTGAAAATGATTAAAATGCCAGTCTTGCCCCAATTTTGATCAGATTGGACACAGACTGGCAATTTCTCCATTGTAGTTCTGTAACACAGAAAATATCTCTAAATAATCAACACGATTTACACCCAATTCAAAAGGGGGAAAAAAAACAAAGGCAAAAAAAAAAGCCACTGCAATTTCAAACAGAAAAACTTCTGAGAAAGGTCCCTGACAGCTCAGTTGCAAAGGGATATACTCACACCTTCTTGGGATGCCAACTGTTTGCACCTCCAAGTTACAGTAACAAAAAACGTGGATAGCAACTAATTGAATATTCAGCTGTTCACCAACAGGTATCAGGGGGTGTAGTTACATTGCTGGAACTGTGCTGGGTTTTGTTTTAAACCACATGGGGGTGAAAATGTTCAAGCTGAGACTAGCTACACTTTTACAAGAACAGCATCATTTGCATGCATGGAAAGCCACACTGGGAAGGAGTCTTGTGAAACATTTCTATCTGAATCAAAGATTTACATTTTCCTCTTGTCATGTCTACAGTGTGCAACGCCAAGCTCATGAAGATAAGCAGGCAGTAAAAGGCAAATTCACGTCTTGTTTCACAATAAATGAATAAAGGGTTATTAACTGTAAAGAAGAAAAAAACTTGAAGAGGAAAATTTTAAGAGGAAATCCAGCACAGATATTGGGGATTTAAATTCCTGTCAGCTTTGAATATATTTGCTTAGTCTAACTACCAAGAGACAAAACAGAAGTACATTATCACAAGACTCAAAATCAAATTCTTGCCAATTAAATCAGTGATTCACACTGTCTGGATCAGTAATGATAATGATGACCGCTCTTAATGATCATAATGACCATATTACATTAGCTTTAGAAGAAGCTGATGGTTCAGGCAAGGTCAATTCCTTATTTCAGAAGGATTAAAAAAGCGTGCGAACATCTGCAGGCCTGCAAAGATTTTGGAAAATTGCAGTATGCAAGTAAAGAAAATTATGCAGCATCTCATGAGAAACACTCACTAAAGAAGTGCTTGCAAATGCCATATGGATTGTGGGTAATTGCAGATCACTTGTTACAATAGCGGAACTCCACAGTGGCACATACCTGAACAGAAGCCAGCACATCAGACTACACATAGCACTGCAAGTGTAAAGGTGGGCTCAGAAGTTGCCCAGCCTGGTAAAACAGCATGACATTCTCACCTTGACAACAAGATCCACAAAGCCCTTGTCATCATCACTGGAAACTGGAGTGTAAGGTCTAACAACCAGAGCTCCATCAATCCGTGCAGACAGGTAGATATGCTGTCCTGTATGCAGGGAAGAAAAAAAAGCAATTTGCTTTCAAAAGATTTTTCTGTCAGTGGATGTACTGAGTTGGCATGGACTGCAAATGCAGTCTCAAAGTTCTACCTTTTTTTGGGGCACCACTTTTTCCTCTCTCATTTTCCTGACCTTGTAACACATTGCTGGAGTTGTCAACCATGCACAGATTCAACCTGGAAGGGCTGACAACTCTGCTGCTAATTTTATGTGTCAATCATATCTGTTCTGATAGCTTCATGCATTTACATTTACCAAAGCCTTAACTGTACGTAAGATCTTGCAAAAGATGTGATATGTCTCTCCCGTACAGACAAGTAAAAAGGACACAGGAGGGGAAAACTGTCAAGTGCTGTTCACACTTCTTTATTAATATGTTATAAACTGTTACAGTTTAATTACAGCTGAGTTTATAACTGTCCTTACTTTGACCACAGATTGCTCGTGTCTACCAGGGAGTCTTCCAGCTGCCATTGCTAGGGCTGCCTAGACATAAAGCACTTTTCTAACCCTGCTATTGCTCCAGCTTAACATTTGAATGTAGCGATCACGTTTCAATCTGTCACACATTCACTGAACTCTCTACAATAGTTTCTTTTCTCAATGTCTATGTTTTTGATGAAAAAAACCTTGAATTAACTCCTTTGAAAGGTTTTCCTATAAAATTCCAACACCCTGAAGAGACCCAAATGAAGAATACCTAGGGGGGGATTTGTTTTTTATTTGATCACCACTAGGTCAAGAGAACAAACTGTCTCCTAAGGTAAATGCAGCTCTCCAAAGACGGTGCAGCTACTCTGCCTGTTACAGGAACACAAACAGGGGATTTTACTGGGAGCTGGTTTGCCAAGCTGGAGGGCCAGTGAGGCAAACCAGTGGGTGAACGAAGATGTGCTACCTGGTAGCTTGGGAAGTGAGCAACCATACCTCACTTGAAGCTGTACATGGACATAATGCAAGGGTGATTCAAACACCCCTCTCAGCAAAGCCTATACGCATCTGGTAGCACACGTTTCCTGCTAGGCAAGACCTGAAGGGAGTTCCAGCAGCAGCCTCTCCTTCCTCCTCCAGGCAAGGGGTGGCCTTGCCACCCCCTCCTCCAGGAACAGCCCCGTGGTGACCACCGTGGAGCGTGAACCTGGACAGACGGGACCACTGCTGGGTCGTGTCTCACGAGAGTTGGTACAAATCCAAAAAAGGTGCTCCTCCCAAAGGGAAAACATGCCTTATGCTCTTACTTGTTAGAGCTTTACCCCACGCTGACAGGACAGCAGCTGGCAGCCTCTGCGTGGGGCCATACACAATCCCACTCTCTCTCAGAGTGAATCACATTTTTTCCTGTAACACTCCAGCTGGTGGTAAAAGCAAAATGCTGGTGCTGGGCTAAACGTGCATAGTGCACTCCCGCGGCTGCCAAGCCTGCTGCTCCCAGCTGCTTTTTTTACCACCTTCGCTTTACCATCCTTCAGGTCTCTTTGCTTCCCGTCTCGCCCAGTAAACCACTCCCTCAGTCACTCACAGATGAGCCAATGCAGAGCACCTCTGGGAGCGTGACTATGCTGCTCCTGGGACCGCGCGGGGCCAGGCACGCACCTTCCTGGGCTACGCTGAAACAACTGGCTGATTTGCCCCGACCTTACTAAAACACTGGAGGAAGCTGTGGCATCCAGCATGCCAAATTCACCCCAGACAGCTTCCCTTCTGTTGGCATGTAGGACAAGAACAATTACAGCAGTGAGACAGCTCACTCCTCAGTGTTCATTATGGGCAAGGGAGGGAAACTAGCTTTGCCCTCATGGCTACTTAACAGGATCAAGAGAATAATATATCCCAAACAAGAAGGAACCTAAACACAATGGCCTGTAATGCTGGAAAGGGGCTGACGACTACCACGAAGCACCTGATTCACAGATCACTGCAACAGGTTGTTAAAGCAGAAGTCCCTATTAAACACAAGTCACAATTAAATGTTCCTTATATAAGCAGTAGGAAACAATAGCACTAAGCTATTATGAAAGGCAACAGTCCACGTGGCGAGGCCTAAGGAAACATCTACCCCATGGTGATTAAGAAGTTCCACAAGACTGGCTGCAAATTCACAAGTGAGCAGATCATCTGGTAAACCGCATGTGTTAGAGGAGCAGCAGCTGAGCATGCTGCCTCAGGGGATGGAAAGGGACCACAGAAACCAAGCACCGTGAGAATAACACACACTGGAAGGTTGAGACTGGAAAAATACAAGTAAAGACCAGTGTTTGTTTCTACTGTCTTCACAGAAACAAACTGGATGTACACTCTCTGTAAGTACACAAGATTTCAGACCCTGAAGATGTCTCACAGCATGAGGATAATCTTGCAAAGCTCTAAATACTAGCTCAAACCATGTGGACAGTATTCAAAATTCAACAGTTCAAAATGTAGGGAAAAAATCCCCACAAAATCTCTTACAGCATAATTAACAACACTTGGATGATCAGTAAGGAAAGACAGAACGTACCTATAGGGAGACCCAGAACGTGATCTATGGAAGGGAGAGCAAATCGAAATCTTCTTGTGTCATGACTAACTTCCTGAAAAAGAAAAATAAAAAGAACCATCAGCTATGTTGTTGTGATTTAATGTTTGTGATTTCATTTGTAAAGCCAATACGCTAGTTTGGCTTCCTGCAGGACTAAATATTTGGGGGAGAGCAGCATCCTAAGTGAAATTTTTGCATAATGCAAATATGAACTCCTCTGAAAATGGCAATCCTGCAGAGGTCAACTTTTCATTCAAAGTCCCTGAAAACTTCACTTTATCTCAAAATATTTTGAGAAGTAATACAGAAGTAAAAATAGAAATAAAACAGATGAATGCAAATATGGTTTTGATGTATATTTAAATATGAATAGCAAAACTTAATAAGATAATAATATGCAGATTAAGACTAAACAATAACTTTCTGAATAGTGTGAACATCTACACTGCCTTCTGTGAGAAGGCCAAAAGATAAAAATTAATCAGTTCTTCAATTCTTACTTGAAGTTTAAATATGCAGGAGTTCAAGGACAAAAAATTTTGATTTTGATGTCTCAAAATCAGATGAATTAACCATTTCATTGTAGAAGATGATTTCAGAAGATACTAGTGGATGTCAAGAAGATTAGGAAGTAGCAACCTGGTCCCCTTTGCTATGCTAAGAGCCTTAAAAATATTTTCCCTGTAAAAACTGAATTAATCCTTAACTAAAATTGGAAAGAGCACTCTATTTAGGTAAGAAATTTATTATAAAATTATGACAATTTATGCAGTCCGGCTAGGCTAATTATTCTAATCTTTTACTAGGAAAGTCGTATCTTGAATAAATTTTTTGTAATGAGTAAATAAGATGTTATTTCTTATACCACATAATTTTTGTATCTTAAAAATCAGGTCACATTCATGTGATTGAAAAAGACAGCAAAAAAACCCAAAGAAACAGCATACAGCCTAATGCCTCATCCAATTACTTTCTTTTTCTAAAGCCCTATGGGACATAATATCCCTTCTGGAGAAAATTTCATAAACATCCTATAAAATATTGTAACTGTTTGTTTGTTTGTTTTTTGTTTTTAAAGTAACCAATGGAGACGGATTTCTTATCACAATTCATCTAGTCTTCCCTTATGAGTTCTGGTCACACCGATGAAATTTTCTTCACAATACATCATTTTAAGGTAAATGCTGAAGAAAGAAGGGAACTGAGTGGCAGTCTAAAAAGGGCTTCTCTGTACTTATGTCTACTCAGGAACAGTAACTGCCACTGAAAATTCCACTAGAATGACAGCTAACGTGGACTGAGCACTGCTGCTCTCACACTGACCGCTGCTGTTTCTGTATGAAAGTTTCAGCACCAGCTTCACTACGTCAAAGCTGGATTTTGCCAATAATCCTGTATTTTAAGATGCTGTCTTTAACAGCATGCAGAAAGAGCAAAGTTCTGAATTTCCAGTCTCGTACACAAAAATCTAACCTGCATTAAAAGATACATATATGTCAAACTAGGTATTCTCTAGACCAGTGCTTTTCAAACTTCAGGTTGCAGACACCTAGAAACTCTTTCTACATAACTGTGGAATCCTTCTGAAATTTCACATACATCTATCGCTGTAAAGCAGCCGAGTACATGCAACTCAATTTTCCATTGCAATCACCAGTCCATTTTCTGTGGCTGTGAAATCAGTCTAAGCGGTTCCTGCCACTTCCCTTCCTGGTCAAGCTTCTTGTTCCTTTGCTTGAGCCACAGTCCACTAAGAAAACTTTCTGCAAGGCCATACTCTCAACTATATCATCAAAATACGTCAGGTTAAAAATTACAACCCCCAGCTACTCCCAAAACAGGGAGTTCATTTGTTCATTTTTTGTTTTAAACACAAATCATTTTGGTGCTCTGCTGCTGAAGGTACCAGCAGCTTCATAGTCACAAAAAGGGAATGATAAATACCAACACGGTAATGGGAATAGCAGAAACTTCTAAAATATGAGGGTCTTTAGCTAGGCTGGGCACTAGGTAAAGGTAAAACCACCGTACTGAAATCCTCTTGCAATGGAAGGCAAACTCTAGCCAGCCACACTGATGTCTTGAGTAGGTTCCACAACCACGCTGGGAGCCACAATTCCCTCCCCAAGTTAAAACATTTTTGTGTAATGACAGGTGTTTTTAGACTAAAGTTCTCATCTACTTCAAATTTAATAGCCTGTAAAATACAAACTGAAGCATGTCAAAAAAACTCTGACTAATTTCATCTTTCACAGACAGGTGGATATGGCAATGTTGAGAAGTTTAGTACCAAAGATCAGAGTGTTTGCACCAGATTTTTGGCAGGATGTTAGAAACTACTAGCACTTATTGTACCAAGTTATTATTTTTCAAAGTTCACTTCTGTTTCCAGGACACATTTCCCATTCAGGCAAAAAATCATAAACATCCATCAGGCAAATTATTCTCAGTTGATCAAGGTACTGCACGCAGTAGCATTTGACCTGGTTATGTAAGAGCTGTTCCTCCATCCCAAGATTTAAAAAAAGCATACAAAAAGTAACAACAGAGTGAGAAAAAAATCAGTATTTAGCAAAAAAACCCAAGTGAACTGTGAATTCTCTTCTGTTACAAAGTGCTACAGCAGAAACCTGCAAGTAGCTTGATTCTCAGAAGCATGTGCAGTGCCTCAAGCTTCCCTCCCCTCCTACAGGTCAGGCAGACTGTACCTGCAACCATGTGCTACAGATCTCATGAGAAAGTGGGGAGTGTATCATAATAGCATTGTTGCAGTACATATGGGAAATAAATTCAGTAAGTACACATGGGAAAAAAACTCAGTAATGCCACCCAGCCCAAGCCACAGGGAAGCTTTCGGTTCCCATGAAACTAAGATCTGGAGTGACAGTAATTGTTTTCTTTGACAGACAGAAAAAATTAAAGCCAAGCTATCAGTGCACTCCCTACACCTCAAAGCTCTGTTCCAGTCCAAAGTGCTCTTCATCAAAATTCTTCTGATAGCTTTCTGACTAGCTCATTGACTTAAAAAGTCAACCCTATAAAGATCCTGAAAAGCAAAGATTTCTATTTTATGCGTTTGATGGTGAGTTTATCCAAGGGAAATCTGGACTTTTCACCTCTCATGGCTTTGGTCCCCTTCCCACAAGCTGAGTTACCAACTTCTGATAGCAAGATCCACCCCTGAAAGGGTCATGACTTTCCTCTGAAAACCCAGCTGAGCAGCCCAGAAGGTACAGAACAGCTTCTACTTTTAACAGAGAGAAAGAGAAGCTGAGGCAGCTCACATGCTGTCAGGACTAACTATACCGTTTAAACACCTCTCTTTCTGTAACACACTAGAGTACATAAATCCAATAATATGAATCAGTATCTACATAGTTCTGACAACTACGCTGAATGCTACTGACCATGAAAAAACTTCCTGCTCTGCCTGACAGCATGACTTCTGTCTCATAGCCAATCTAGTAGTGCAAAGTTTAGGAATTTCTGCTGATGTACTCCATGACATGAGACACACGTGACAGAAACCACAAGTTTGGTCATTTCTAAAGCAGCATTCTCCATTCTAACTTGCTTGGAAACAAGCTGCTTGCAGAACTGCAGAACTCAGTTATACTAGGCAAGGAGCATTTATAGAGAAGTCCTTTCCTTAAAATACAAGTATTCACCCTGTTGCAACATTACCCAAGATTTAAGACGCTATAAGCATTTCACAGTATCCATGGAGAGGTCATGCTCAGCACTGTACATGCACTTACCTCCTTATCAATCAGCCTTAATGCATACTTCAGTTCAGGATCCTTCAGAGTTATTGCAGGATGGGGATTCCTGAAAAGCCTCAGGATGGTGGTGTAGATTAGCCGTATTGGGAATGTCACAACCCAACCCAACTGCAGCAATACAGAAAGACTGTTAAGACACATGGGCGTAACAACATAAAGTTATTTTGGTGAGAAGGAATATGGTAGCATAACATGACAATCTAACCACCAAAAAACTGTTTCTTTGTACTAATATGAGCAGGAAGAGAAGTATTTAAAAAACACCAGCCAGTGTAACGCACAAATTTGCTTTATAAATACCTGGTGTTACTCCTACATTGAGGAACTCGGCATAGTGGCAGAGGGTTGCCAAACCCAGCAGCTTGACAGAAGCAAGGCTGCCACAGCTCCATGTCCTCAGGTCCAGTCATTAGTGAGGTTGAGCAGGCGTGCACACGGACACACATACACATGTCCAAACATACTGTGGCTGTCCACACTGACCAGCACAGACAGATGCTCCCACAAACAGCACTGATGGCTCATCCTGTCCCCTCCCTGACCGATCAGGATGAAGGTCCGTTAGTGGGAAATACATATACATGCATGTGTACAAGGTGGATCCACCAGTAGCTGTCTTAGTCTTAGCAGCAGCTGTCCCCAGACTCCAGTCTCCCCAGGTGCTGGCATCTGGACATAGAAGCCGCTGTTGCACAGACCCCTTCACACACCATCACATGGGCTGCGGACCCCCGAGTAATTGGGGGTCTCACACTTGACCACAGACTCCACTGTCTCTCTGGCAAGTGGCCAGGACTGCAGCCCCTCCAGTAGCCAATGCCTTCAGTGGTCTCACCCTCAGAGATGCACACACACCTGGCTCCCAGGCCACCTCACCTACTTGCTGGCTAGTCCATCTTGATCTTTGCTAGCCATCACATACTCACACTGGGTGCTGGCACCACAGACACATAGGCCCTTAGACCCACGGTCTGGCTCCAGGCACTAGCACTTACACCTCGACACACACATACACGCAGAACAGCGTCTCTTCCCCAGGAAGGCAGCTACGGAGTTTTAACAAGGACACGGGACAGACTGCACTGTTTGCAGGACACAGCCAGATAACGGTAGAGAGCAGACCTGTTTACGCAGGGTCAGATCTTTTTATCCTTTTATTTTCCCATTTGTTCCTCCCCAAATGGCCTCAGTCCTTGCCTTTGGTTCCTCCGCTAAATGTCTCACAATCCCAAAATGCTGACAGCCTGCATCCTGTGCCCCCCCAAGCCTGCAAGGGGAGCCAGCCTCCCACTGACGTGCGCAGATGGCCATCACCCCTCGCCCATGGGGCAATGGCTCTCCCAGACAGCTCCAGGAAGGGCTGGGGCTCATTTCTCTAAGTACGTTATTGGGGCTCCCCCACCTGCCAGTGTCTCTGTGCTCCTTTGTGCACACATCCGCGGAGACAAGCCTTCACAAGTTGGCTACTCTCCTGCGATGGGCCTGGTAGTAGCCAGGTCAGGGCATCACCCAGGTTTCCCACCCACCGTTGTGCCTCTGTGCTCCTTGGTGCATGCACATGGAGGCTCCTCAACCACGTCACCTAACGGGCACTGCTTTGGGCCTTGTACATCACGACACTTGGAGGCAGACGGAGACATGGTCACGTAGCCTGCTGCAAGGATAAGCTTCACCCCTGGGCTGAAGCCCCGCAAGACGGGAGCAGGTTACGCCCCTGCACCACACCACCCTCTCCATCCCCAACACCACACAGAGGCTGCCTAGCCGGCAGAGACTGAGTGGCCACACCAGCCCAGGAAAGCACAGAAGAGACCACGCTGCTGCAACTACAGCTGTGTGGACAAGACAGAAGGAAGATGTCACCCCCCCCAGCCCCGCGCCATACACCTCAGGCACTTGGTGGGTCTATAGGGCTGAAGATGGGTCACTCACAGACTAGAAGTGCAGAACTTGCCAGGACCATGCTCAGCTAGAGACCGGTGCATTCATTTCTCATGCCTGTTCCCAGGGACAGTCCTATTCTTATGACATTAGATAAGCACTACAACAGCCTACGAAGTCACCTGTGTAGGTAGACTTTATCCTAACTTAGGACAGGAGAATAAACTGAACAACTACTTATAAAAATCCTCTCCAACTCTGTAATTTGTTATTTAATGCCGGGGGGGGGCGGTGAGGGGAAGCAGCAAATACTTAGATTGCATACAATGCACTAACTAATTTTTGGAAGAGCTCAAAGACCTGCCCAGTTAGCATTAGCTTTCACTTTCATTTCACTTTAAAGAGACCTGACCAGTCTTTTAGAAGCACATTTCCATGAGTGTGATGACTCTCAGGGAGCTATAAAAAGTGTCCCACATTATTATCACTAAAATTGTGGCAAGTGTAAAATCAAAAAAAAGGGACAGCATAAACTCTCTGTTCTTAAAATGCTGTTGTACAGGTTTAAAATATATCAACCCCAGGTATAGCTTGAAGGCACACCATGCCATACACACACACACACATTGCATTTTTCACTTTTATTTGAAAATACTGAAACAGCTCCACACAGGTTGCTTCTGAAGAAGGTGAAGTTTACAGGAATGTTATTCCTTAATTCCTGCAGATCCACCAGATTACTGCAGCTCCAGGAAGAACTTTTGTTATTGAGTCACAAAAAAGGGGGGAATGGAGGGGACTTGTTAAAGAAAATGACAGAGCAGCAAATAAACTCCCTAAAGAGAATTGCAACAGGTGAATTGAGACCTGGTGGAGATGGCAAGCTGTATCTGCAGCAGGTGATGTTTCAAATAAGAAATTAGTATGTTAAAATAAGCTAGTTTAATTTACAGACACAGCTATCTAAAATGGACCAAAAAAAGCACAGGCTGTGGTCTAGCAAAACTGCAGCTGAAAGTGGGAATTCAAAAACTTAGGCTTAGTCCTAACTCCAACACTAATGCATGTCAGTAACAGATGACCAGGAAGGCAGGAGGCGAGTGGAGTTCATCTCTGCAAGTCAGCTTCTCCACTTGTGTGCAAAAGATGAATGTGTTCTCCCATCTTTGCTAATCATTTTTGGGTCATCAGATGTCAAGTGAAAACCACCACAGCTGTTCAATAAATGAGATTAACACACTCTTTCCCCAAATGTGCATAATCATCACTTTTTTAAGCAATGCACCAGACCTGAGTCTATTGAGAAGAATGTCGTTTTATTTTGACAAATACTTTCAACACAACGTTAGCCTCATGGAAGGCAATTTGTTATTCATGATCAATTAGTGCAAAAGCCTCATTGGATTTAGCCTAGAAAGAAACAGCACACCCACTAGTTCAGATAGCTATTTTAGTTCCTTACTCAGAAGGTATCAGCTGGTGGGGCAGGAAAAAAGGGAAAAACTGAAGGTTGAATGATTAAAAGCAGTTATCCTTGCTAAGAAATACATTCTCAGGGTTAAAAGTGATCTATATACTCTTACCACCGGATATATCAAGATATTCATGAAGATAACTGCACTGCAACCATGGAAGCTGCGTCAGATCTACAGCAGCAGAGGGAGCGGCTGGCTGACCATAAGGCCAGGAATCACTAAACAAAGATCTGGTGACTCATAGTTTCCAGTTGCAGAAATCTTTGCTAACAGAGATCACAAAATAAGTAACTAGGCAGGAATTTTTATTAATGGAAACAGACCTCTGTGGGATAACAAAAAGGCCACAAGAAAGAAAAGCCATAGCCTTGAGATTGGCAGCCCTTTCCACTAGAGCATGGTGAGCAAAACACAGTTAAACACATAAGCTTACGGCAGGAGACTCTGTCACTGAACTGCCCTACAAACACACAAATGAAATGCTTATTTGGCAAGAAAGATCTTGTACCCTCAGCTCCAATCCCCCCTCCTCCAACTCCTCCTTCAAACCCTATTTTTAAGTGATCTTAATTAAACATTCTTCTCGGTTTAGAAAATTATGAGAGGATTAACGGACAGGCACTTCTTCACTTCTGCAGCTTTAGCATCTGCCTCATCCTTTTCTGTTCAAGCAACTTAATAAGCAGCTGTACACAGACTAGCA
This sequence comes from Sagittarius serpentarius, assembly GCA_034782735.1. Taxonomy (NCBI): domain Eukaryota; kingdom Metazoa; phylum Chordata; class Aves; order Accipitriformes; family Sagittariidae; genus Sagittarius; species Sagittarius serpentarius. The sequence continues at coordinate 381,707 of JAVKLA010000024.1, forward strand.
TATGTTGCATCCACCTCCGTCCTGCTTCTCTCACAACTCCAGAGCCAGAAATGTTTGAGCCGGTGCATCAGAGGCAAGACACGACGCGCCAGGCAGCTGTGGAAAGAGGGTAGCGATGCACGCTGCAGCTAACAGCACGGCCAGCCCACGGCTCGGCAGACGTGATCCCGAAAGAGCTCCCCACCAACAACGGCAGCTGCCAGGCTGGTGGTTTTAAAGCCACCAGCACAGACGCGGAAAAACCATTCAGGGAACCGAGAGAAGCAAAACGCACACGCCACGGCGGCCGACACAGGCACCGCTATCGCAGGCACGGGAGCCGCGGGTGTCCGCGCGGGCACACGCGCCCCGGCCCACGCCAGCCACGAGAAGGTCCCAGAGCCACCGCATCGCGGCGGGGGGGGGGGCGGTTCCCAACACGGGCGCCCCCGTTTTCCCTCCCCGACGATGGGTACACGGCAGGGGAGGCGGCAGGGGCCTCGGGCGCCCTGTGACGCGGC
>JAVKLA010000024.1:383097-397672 GCA_034782735.1 Sagittarius serpentarius
AGAGGCGCCGGCCCCGTTGTTTCCCCTCGTGCGCCCCTGGCCGGTGGCTGCGGGGAACGGCGAGCTGGGGAAGCGGGGCCCTGGGGCGGGGCGGCTGGAAACGGCCGCGGGTGGCGGCTGCCCGCCGGCGGGCCGGCAGGGCGGTACCTCCCGGTGCCTGCACGAATCGCAGCGGGAGGCGTGGGCATCGCGCCACCAGTGGAATGCGGTGGTGGCGCCGCCGCCGCTCCCCGCTGCGTGTTTACCTTCCGTGCCGGCCCCCGCCAACGCGGACGGCAGGCGGGCGTGGTTTTTATTCGTGCCGGCGCGTACTGTGTTACCGTTCCGCGTGCGTAACGCCCTTCTGCCCTTTATTGACTGTGTAAATAAAGATGGGGGGAAAGCAAGGGTAACAAAACTACAGTTCCTTCCTTTCCCGCCCAGCAAGGGAAGCCCTGCTATCTTTTCGAGATAAGAGGAGGACAACTTCCGTGTGTCAACACCACAGTTCACGATTGCACCAAACCAACGTCGCAAGCCTCAACTTCCCCCGCTTGTACGGCTTCAGAGCCAGCACCTGCGCACGACCCGGAGTCAGGAGAAAGGTGCGGGGTGCCCTGCACTGCCGCTTCGGAATCCTTCCGCGGATCTACTCCGCCTCATCTAGGCTGGTGATGGCCGACAGCCCGATTCATTAATGGCGATGCCTATCCGAAAAGCACGAGAAAGGATGTTTCAGCCAGACCACCTAAAATTTTGGTTTACCTCCATGCGTACAAATTAGTGACTAATAAGCAAATGCGTCTTTGTGTCGCTGCTAAATGTGAAACGCTTCAAAGCTCTTTAATTAATATGTCTTAACTTGCGGTAGACAGGCCTCGATGATTTCTAGACACGGTTTCTCCTTACAAAATCAAGGAAGGCGTATGCTTGACAGTCCTGATACTAAGATTTAAAAAAAAAAAATCCTCCCTTAGCCCCTCAGCTCACACAGGGGTACTGAGCCACCTTCATACCGAAGCACTTGCTTTCCCCCACCCTCTGGGTTTGCTGACTGTGCAGGCAGCTCATGTGGCTGTGAGAACATTCCTAAGTCAGCCACGGTTTACCTATTAAACTTGGGAATTGGCACCGGTAAATAAAGGCCGGTTAACAGACCAACCTAAAGGTAATCAGCTCATGTCACTGCACAGTCTAGGTAAAGCCATTTAGCTGCAGGAATGGAGTTATTTATCCCTGGCATTTCTAGGACAAAAACATGCCTGGCTGTGTAATCCCCTTACTTTTCTCTTTGAGGACAGCTGCTGCACCAGAAACTCCCGAGTAAGCGGAGGGAGTATGACACCATTGGCTAGAGAGAAGGACTTCAGGACTGAGAGGCTGAGCGGAGATAATTAAGAGACAGGCTGGGCGCAGGGACCGTGGAGTTTGGTGGGAGACAATCTGTCAGGTGAGGCTCCAGCTTCAGAATTGATGCTTAGGGAAGGGTGGAGACCTCGAAGTCCCCGCTCCCTGCTCTCAGTGAGCTCTGACCGGCCTAGGTTCCCACCGGCCAGCCCAGGCTGTGTCTCCGCTGCTGTTCAGTGTTGGTCAGCTTGTGGAGGCTTGGCAGCAATAGCCAAAGCTCCCATGGGAATGTCCAGCAAACTCAGCGCCTCAGAAACTTTCCTCTTCCCTACATGTGACCCGAAGGCCTGCTCTGGGACAAAGACTGAGCCTGCTATAGATCTGCATGGTGTTTGTTCCAGCTGCCAGCTTTTACTCGGTCTCCCTGAGTGAGCCTGTCCAGCCCAAATGTGTTCTTCGGGCATGTGTGAGCCCTGGGTGCTTTGGTCTGGAAGCCTGTAAAGCACAGTGTTCTCGCTCACCCTCTCTAGATCCACCAAAGAGGTTTAAATTAACTCTGAATGAGCCCTATCGCTCTTCAGGGAAGTTTAGGCACCTGACTAGAGGTGACTAGCACTTATCCATTGGCCACCTTGGTTAGAAAAGCAAAATACTTAGGCCAGAAATGCACAGAGATGCCTACATGCTTTAGAAACAAGTCTTATTCACAGGGTTTCCTTGACCTTGGCAAAGGTCAGCATCAGGTGCCTAAGGTGGCAGTTTTGTTAGAGCATCTTATGCAAGTCTATTGCCCCATTCCTTTGGAAATGCTGTTCACATGTGAGTGAGACAGCACCAAATTTTCTCCCCATTCTCTTGTGCTAGAAAAGAGGAATAGAGAGCAGGGGGAGCCTGACCTCAGCTGCTGTGCAGCAAACGTACGCTGCCCTGTGCAATGGGTTTGACAAAGCATTGCCTGATCTCTTCAGCAGAGAAACCCAACCCACAGTGTTAGCAAGGCAGCTCTCTGGACACTCGGGTTTTCTTACTGCCTGCATTAGACCTGGGAACGACTCAGATTCTGCGTGGATCTCATTTGCCTTTGATCAGCGCTTCGTTTCTGTTGGCAAACACACCCCTTTATACTCTTTGGGATCTTTAAGTTTTTCTTAGCTCAACATCCAAATCATAGGACAGAAGTTTTACAACAGATTTAAGTACACGTTTGGTTATGAAATTGCTAGCGATGCTATTGATCTGACCTGTAATTTTATCAAAGATTAACTTAAATCTGATGACTCCAGTGAAGATGATGATGATGCTTGTAAATATAAATGCCCTAGGCTCCCATATAGGCTGTTTTTGCTCATGTGAATAAAGGAGTTGCAACTTTCTTGTAGACAGAATATGCCCACCGGCTTCTGTATTTTAAATGAAAGCCTAGAAAAAGAGTTCTTGCATTCAATTGATAAACACAGGGACTATATTTTTTTGTCATTTCCCTTGCTTACCCAGAACTACAATAAATACTTACAAAAAATGGTAAAGAAAATTTCTGTTAAAATTAAGGATATTCAGTTTTGAGATACATTAATTTCCCCTAACAGTGTCAGAAGGAAGCTTCACTTTTAAATGTTTTGAGTTAGCTGCATGTCTTGTCCCCTATGCAATTCCATGTGTCAGGCATCTTCATTACCAGGAGCTTTGTTTGGCTCTAATAAGAATCTTTGAAGGGGTACATGGACCAGACGTGCAGAACCATTTGTATAACTGGTAGCCTAACATCAAACCATTTTGGCTTCTGTATATACATATATACATTTTAAACCTAAAGCGATGTTTTTCAGGAATTAATTATTATGAAGAAGAAAATTTTGAAACTATCAATCAAACAAAAATAAGCTTTAAACCATCTGAAGGCTAATTTAGCCACATAATGAACGCATGCTTCCCAGGACAGGCACTGGAGTGGGTACTTGTGCTTACCAGCACCTGCCACCACCTGCTTCCAGCGGTGCATGCAAAGTGCTGCCTTTGTAAAACATTTCCTGATTATAATGCCTCCTAATATTTACAAGGTTGCAACTAGCAACTTCAGCTGTAAATAGAGAAGCATACGTTGGGGTTTTTATCTTCCCCACCTATAATTTTTTTTCTCTAAGATTTATTATCATCTTCCCTTCTATTGTCAAATAATAACTCTATAACAGCAAGACTAGAATGGCCCCTCCATCTCAGTCAAGGCTTTCAGACTTCAAGTGCTTATTTCTGGGCCCAAAATCCACGCAGAGATCTAAAAATCTGTTAACAAATAATCCAGCATAACTCCAGGTGCAACGCTGTGACTCACGTCTGAAGTTCGTACAAGGTTCTCAGGACTGTATGCGAAAACCCAGGCGGGAGAAGGTGTGTATCTCTGCCGTCACCTTCTGTATTCCCTGCCATACTGATTGTCTGCGGCGATAAGGCGAAGCAGGAGCCCGGTAAAGGTGGCTCTGACTTTCTGGTCTGAGTGTGCCTGTGCTGAGAGGTGTGAGACATAGTACTGCCCTTATGCTCAACGTCTTCTTCTGGGGTTGGCCAGCTCCTGCCTCTCCCTCACCTTCCCTGCGCTGCCTGTCAGTCTGAGTGACAGTCCTCAGCAGACGTGTGGATTATAAGAGGGAGACAGCTCCATGCCTTGGACTACCAGGAGGATTTCTGAGCCTCAGGTTGCCTTATCCCTGGTCACTGTAGTTGCTAAGAGAAAAACTTCTTCCTGGCATGGCTAATGGGTAAGAGCAAACCATACTAATTCTTCTCTAACACAAAGGGCAGTGGGGGTGGGACGTATTCGTCTGGGAGATGTGTAAAAGGGAGCTATGTGAAATGTAGCACTGCAATAACCCTGTTTCCTGTTTCTGTTCTGTTTTACTAACCTCAGCATAAAAAGTTGGTGAGACAACTGAATCATAAGCTGTTTTAGCTAAAATAAGGTGATGCTAAGATCGGATTTTGCTTAAACATAGCTGATAATGTAGAATTGGTTCTCCAAACACCACCTGCCTGCCCAGGACCTTGACAGAGTGTTTGCCAAGTAACTGCCCACTCTTAATGTTTGTCCCTTGACAATGCATTTTCTTTTCCACCTATAAACCCTGTCTTATTTATCCTTTGGTGTTTCAAATACCAGCTTTAAACTAAGAAAAACATCACTAGACTCAAGCAAAAGACATACACACTGGCTTAAAAGGAAAATTGAGAGAATTGTTTATATCTTCTATTAACCATATAAGCTGATGCATGTATTTCACAACATTCAGATCGATTTTTTTTAAATGATTGGAAACTTGTGAATGGCTGCTCATAAGGCTTTCCAAATGCTTTTCTTCTCTATGCCAAGATTAAAGGCTTCTTAAAATTGGATGTTGTTCAAAGGATGTCTGATGGTAAATTTACTTTAGAGAAGATGTTCAGTCAAACCTTCTTTGCAGGGCTCCATTTGACCCATTTGCAATACATGTTTTTCTTGCTTTGACACTGTTGACTTGCTCACATGATTCGGCACTGACCCTTTAATTCTCTTCATGTCTTGAGTCATTTCTGGTTTACAGCAATAAAAGACTTCCTCTTGGGGCATTGTTTTGGATAGAATGAAGGTTTCATACAAGAAAATCACTTGGAAAAAACAGGTACACCATGTGAATGTTTCACTTGAAAGCTACAATAAAATGGAGATGTTAAGATTCTTTTGCTCTAGCCACACTGCTGGTGCATTAGTCACTATTGCAAAAAGCCTCCCCCTAAAAGTGTTCTTCAGCTCTTACAAGTGCTGACTAAGTGTTCTTTTTATTGGGGTGGTGCTTTGCACACATATGCGCATCCAAGCAAGACTCCAACTGGACAAAATCCAACTGGCCAGACTTCTTGCACAGAAATAATTTATTCTATGTGAAAGCACAAATCTAGCAACTGTGAGATTTCACCACAGGGAGGTGATAGAGAATTAATGATAAAAATCTCTGTCTTGAGTCATAAATGCAATCATATTGAAAACCAAAGAGTAAATACACAATAGTCTGTTTCAGGAAAACCTTACCTAAATGCTGTGTGTCACAGATTTGCATGAAGGTGTTGGGCTTCTTCTCTTTGAAGTTGTCTCACCTCATATGCGTAATCTAATTTTATGGACCTTTTTTAAAGAAATACTGTCCAGAAAGAGTTTTTACAAGATGACTATCTAAGTTGCTAAACAAGTTCTTTGCTTTGGCAGGGATATATTTTTCTTTATTCTAATCTTCAGTTACAATGTGTACAGGTGCTCTGCTCTGTTTGGAAACTAAAGGGACAACAAAAAGGACAGGAAAAATCTGTGATGATATTGTGGTAGCACCCGGCAGAGAAAAGGGAGAGAAAAGGCTTTTATTTCATAAAATTAAGTGACTTTAGAGTTTTGGGACACATTTTCTGAATGCAGGAATACATTTAGTAGAAGTATATTTATTAAATAAATATGAGGATTGAAATTCTCCTGTATGTACGCTCTTGCTGTAACCCTCTCTGGAGTAGACACCTTGAGCTTGCCTCCATGAGCTCATGTGATATACCGTAACATTTTTAGAGGAGGAAAGATCAAACAGAGCCCTACAGTGCTTTATAAACACAGGACAAATCTGCCAAGAGCAGACCAAGAACAAGCAGTAGGTATTGAAGGAATGACAGATTTCCTGTATAGGTGACTTTTACCAAAATACACACATACTAAAATACATGTATATACAATACTATATATATGGATCAAAATATTAAAAAAAAACCCCAACCTGACATCCCCCCCTGATACTGCACATACCTTGGATGTTCAACAGACAGTAGATTCCTATTCGCCACTGGTAGTTACTTCCAAAGTAAAAACTGTATTAAACATATGATGGTACAGATGGGCTAAACTGATGCAGAGGAATAGACAGCAGGAGGGTCCAGAACACAGGAGAAAAGTGATCCAATAAAATTAGGTCAGTCCAAGGTAACATGAATGTAGACATGACATTTGAAAAACATCTCCGCTACTGTTGTGTGAACTTGCCGATCCTGTTCTTGGGACTTCAGCCGAGCTGGTGAGATGAACAATTTTCTCTTTAGTGTTGGTTTGTAAGCTCTTTTGAGAAGGAATTGCTCTTCTTAAGACTCTGGAAAGAATGTAGAGGTACTGCTGAAAATAAATAAAAATGCTGCTGTTGGTGGCTTCTGGGATATGCCGTGAGTCTAACTCCCTGTGGAGTTAAGCAGGTTCCTCGTTTGGGCTGCACAGCCAGTATTGATAGATACCACAAGTCACACTTCCGCCGTATAAGCAGAGCCTGGGGTTTGGGCAAGGGCCAAATATAGCTCCTCTGTGACAGCCTCCTTCCACTCCACTGCAAGATCCATGCAAGTACTTATTCCAAGCAAAAATCCTCCTTCATATTCATGTTTAACCCTAGCAACAAACATAACCTTTGGCTCATATATACTAGAATTTTTAGTCCTTTTCCTTCTTTCAGGTATTGACACCTAGTCAAGCCCAGTTCAAAATTCAAGTGATCAAAAATCCCAAAGTATCACAGAGCCCAGTCGAAAACGGACTGTCAGTGCCTCCCGCATAGCTGAGGTACACGACGGCTCAGATTCCCAGTCGCAGGCAGACCGAGGTGTGGCAGCCAAAGTAGTTACGGCTGTCTGCCCTGCCCTTCTGTAGGAGGCTGCTTTCCCCACTCTAATGCCTTGTATAATATGAATATCATATATGTTCTTTATGCACCTCAGCTGCTGCAGCTTATCCTCTCGTGCATTAATGTAAACTGGCTGCTTTTGGCTCTTAATCAGGGATATGAATTCCTTTGGGCAACAGGCTCTCAAGGAGTTAAATGCAGATTGCTTATGCTTTTCAGGATTTTAGTCTTAGGCGGTATGAGTTCCATCCCACAGTTACACAGGCAATTCTGGAGAAAAAGGATTGCTTAATAATGTGGAAAAAAAAAAATCTCAGTTCTCCAGGCAGAGTTTGCTACTTTCTGTTTCTTTCAATACGGAGCTTAGACCAGCAGTTTCTGGACCACAAAGTGCAGTCCAGGACAGCAGAAGGCACACAAAATCTTGCTGTACTGCTTCTAGACTAGGCTCCCAGTATTTGGTTAATGCCCTCTTTTCTGCTCTGACTTCTATTCCCTCCCTGCCAGCAATGGGGCAGGTGCCTGCCTGGCTCACTTTTTGCTCTTCCGGGCTCTCAGGCTGCCTCACACCTAGGCTGCCACGTCAGAAGACTGTGACCTTACCACAGTATTTGTTTGCTCTTTCTGCTAGAGACCATGGAATTTGCCGCTGGCAGGACAGTGCAGCAAGCATGTCCGTCCTGGCCAGAACAGAAGACGTAACAGTCATCAGTTGGGAGGTTCAGAGTTGGGCTTGAAGGTGCTTTGGTTCACTCTGGGAGAACCAGTTGTTAAAATCATGGCAAGTCGCCCAATGGCTATTTGAAAGAAATGCCCGTTGACAAATTTCTGCACTTCTTTTCTTTTCTTGAGAACTTCTGCTTTGGAGCAGAAATTCAAAATTATCAAGCAGTTCTTCTCTGGACTTCAATGCATGTGCTGGTTTCTAACTGATTAATTCAACTGTCAGTCATTTAAAGATTAATCTGCTGCTTTTTCTTCTCCACTCTGTTCTTTGTCTTGATCCTATGTGTTAGTATGAACATAATGCCCTTGAAACTGGAGATACCTTTGGGCGGCTCATCACAATAACAACTTTTCCTAAATCTTACTGATAGATGGATGGATAGACTTCTGAAAACCATACACCATTAAGCAGAACAAAATTCCATTAAAATGAGGAAAGGACCAGCCTGGGTAGGTTTGTATATGCATCAGAGATCAGTGCATGAGAGAATTATATTGTATGCAGACCCTGTGTTTACAGTCTTAGTCACCCTTCATCACGCTAACTTTATGCTAGGATAACCGTGCGTATGGGTGAAGGAAGGCATCTCTAGTGTGGAGTCTTGCAGGAAAAAAGGCAGGAAGAGTGTACATAAGATTGCTGCTAGAAAAGCATCATAGACAGAATTCTTTGCTTCCTGTTTTGTTGTGTAGTGTTGCTGCACGCTGATAACAATCTCCTGCTTGCCTCTGGCTTGTATGTAGAATCCTCTTGAATGAAAAACCACCATCTTCATTTTTATTTCAGTTCATGGAAAACTGCAGGAAGGCTTATTAACAAGAACTTTGTTAAAATATACTCTAAAATAACCTTAGGGAAGGCTCAAGTTTCTTTACTGGTTACCTGCGTTCTTTAGATATGAACATGAACTGTAAGCTTTATGGTTTTTACAGCACTGACAGGAAGGTGTGGGGAGAAGAGAAAGCTCCCCTGATGACAAGCTAGTATCCAGAACATAAAGCGACATTAGAAGACTCTAGAAGTGATTTGCAGAAATAACAGCATGCGTCTCTCTTAACGCGTATTTCTCTGGATTTCTTGACAGGAAGGCCTTAAATCATGAACTTTCTAAACTTTTCAATGAGATGTGGGATATGGATGTTAACCGCCTTACGCCTGGGAAAGACTACACAATTGATTTGCAGGTAACCAACTGCTAAGTCACATGAGGATTAAGGGCAGTATGGTACTGTAGGAAAAGGTGTCTGCAAAACTGCCTTTTGCTAAAAGAGTTGCCTGTGCTTCACCATTTCCACTAATGGCATAGGCAGGACTGCCTAATGACAAAGAATCACTTAGGAGAGGGAACAGTACAGAGAGCACATTAATGGTCCACACTACCTGGACGCTGGTTACAAGTGGAGTCTCTCAGGTGTCTGTCTTGGGTCCTATAACATTTAATATCTTTATCAGTGGCTTGGAGGAGGAGATGGAGTGCAACCTTTCCAGTTTTGCAGTTGACAGTAAACTGTGGCAATGAAGTTGGTACGCTCAAACGCAGGGCTTCTCTTCAGCTGGACCTAGGCAGGCTGGAGGGATAGGCTAAGGAGGGAACATCATGAAATTCAATGAGGACAAATGCAACTAGAACAGGATGCCCAGAGAAGCTGTGAAATCTCCATCAATTTTGGTTTTTAAGATCCAACAAGACGACACCCTGAGCAATACGGTCTGAATTCAGTGTTGACCTTACTTCGAGCAGAACTAGAGATGTCCTGAGGTCCCCTCCACCCCGGATGTTTCTGTGTGTGTATGACTGGTTGCATGTACGGTCTGGGTGACTTGCAGCAAGGGAGAAGGGGAGATAGGTCCCAAGTCATTCTTGGGGGAACAAGGGAGGAATTTGAGGAATTCCTGGGTCTCTCCTGGAGAGTGTGGAGTAGCACAGACGTGTGGGTGAGGAGGGTTTCAGGGTTGTTGCTACAAGTCCCAGGGAACTGTGATGGAGGAGTGGGTATCAGATTTGATGAGCAGCCATTTCACTCCTTGCAGCTCAGCAGAGTGCAAATTTGACCATGTGTTTTGGCTACAAATTGCAGCAGGCCACTGAATGTTCAGTATCCAATTTTGTACTCACACAAGTGCTCAAACACTTTATTTCAACATTGCTTCATATTATAAGATATAAATTTCTGTTGCTGATATACTTGAAAAAGGGGTACCTACCTCAGGCTAAAATGTGTGTGGGGAAAACTTCTCCCATATGGTTTCTCCATTTCTCAGAACAAGGCTCTAGTTACCCCTCACCCATGTTAACAAACCGCTACCTATCTTTTCTCCTCTTTCCTTGAGAATGCCCTTTTTGGAACAGAAATTTGAAAATTCTCAGGAAAGCCTCCTTTCTGTTTTGGATGTGCTTATTGGTAATATTGATTAAAATGCCCTTAAATGTGGCCAACCAGAACTCTTTGAAAACTTCAGAGCGCCAAGATGCACCAGTCGAAAGCTGGTGGAGCTGCACAGAACTATCTCGGCATCTCCCTGGCACTGGGGCGATGGCTGGGGCTGCAGTCATGAAGTCAGCAAACAAAGGCTGAGACTGACGGAGCCTACTCAGGAGCTGGATTGCTTAAGCATTATCACAGAGGAGAGGAGAATTAGACTGGCTAGCTTGGGGAGTAGGGACTCAGGAGTGAAACAATGCCTCTGCTGCACTGCATGGCCTCATAAACTATATGCAGTGGGCCTGTGGGTTACAAATGAACAGAGAAGGAATCTCCTTTTTGTTCATTTGTGGTGGGAGGTAGCCTTGGTTCTACATTACTTCTCTATCATTTGTGATGTATATAGCATAGTAGCACAGCTGGTTACTGATAAGAACCGAGCTATCACATGGGTCATCACAATCATCTCTGAAAATGAATCAATGGAGAAATTTCAGGCTCTTACAGTGTCAGAGATTACATCTTTTCTGTAATGTCTTCTCTTGTTTTGTAAGAAGACCATTCCTAACAAAGAATCCCAATAGCATTATGGGTTTTGTTTTGATTTGATTATTATAAGGGCAGGCACTGTCTCCTCTAAAGGCACCTTACTTTTTCATTGTTTTACTCTGGTGTTTCTCCTAGGGAAAAGCAGGTGCCACACAGCAAGGTGACAGTGCTGTCCAGGACAGCGCAGCCAGACATCTGTTTCACAACGTAAATGAAGAACGCCTGAAGAGCATAAAAACTTTTGCAAGTGAGACCCATTCTTTTGTTAATGGTGGAAATGACACGAAGAATCTATGTTGTTTTTTATGTGTTTGCCTAAAATATAACATCATACATAATTTGGATGGCGGTGAGGATCATCAGGCCGCATGTCATTTGAAGGTAGTTTCCACAACATTTGCATGGAGATTACCTGTAGCCTCAGCCTCAGGAAGAACATCCTTTTGTGCCTTAGCCAGAATCTGAATTTCTCTATGGTTCTTCCACTACGAAGTGAAATGGATGAGACTCTTGTCATTGCTTTGATGTTATTCCATGTATTGAAAAAGGCACCAAAGTCATCTCTCCTTCTTTGCTCGCAGCTTCTAGCCCTCTCAGATAGCACTAGGTCCACAGCTACTTCTTGCGTTTCTGTTGGGGGCTATACTTCAAGCATGTCTATGTTTCCTTCCCTGATATTTTTTTTCCCCAACTGATAAGCTTAATATAAGATACATAGATAAGATTAAGATATAGATAAGATTAAGCTGATCAAACAGCCAGCATAACGGGGAGCACCATTTTTTTCTGTTCCCCCCACTCCTCTCTGAGCAACACAATGTCTAATGAGGGCAGCTCTGGTACTCACTCAACCCTACGCTGAGTCCCTTCAGCTCACTAACCTGGCAGGAAATGTCTTGGGTTTTTGACCTCAAGTATTTTTCTGTCAGCTTGGTGTGCTGAATCAGCCCCCACAGTCTACTGAGTGTCAGAGCACGAGTAGATGAAGTGATGGGAGGGAGCAGGTAGAAAAAGGGGCGCAAAGGAGAAAATGAACCCATCCACTCAGTGGCCACGTGCTCAAGCTCAAGCCGTCTCTCCTAGGTTTATGCTGTATTATTCCTCTACTGAAGTAATGCCCACAAAGCCTTCTGCCAGCATAGCTCAAGTTCATAAGCCTATGTCTGTAATTTTGGTGGTCAGATATGAGTTGTTTTGGTAGGTCATTATTGCTTCAGCACATTGTTCCATAAGGAAGCTTAGTAGTGAGCTGTTTATCTTAAAAAGAAGTACAGCAGTGGTATGGCCTTGAGTCACCTCTAGACCTACGCACAACAGTGTACCCGAGAATGAAACCTGACATATAAAGGAACGTCTTTCTCTAAGTGCTGTCAAGGCATATTATATGGCATCCTTTTATGATGGCACTCTCTAATGTCTGGATCAGAGGTATGATGAGGCATATGGCCTGCTCATCAGGATGAGCATGCTGAAAGTTTCTCTTTTTCTGCAGCCTTTATTTCCTTATTGGACAACTATGAGGCATCAACCAGTGTAGCAGAAGTAGTGACTCCAGAAGAAATAGCTGAAAACAATTGTTTTCTTGATGCTATCTTAGCGACAGAAGTCATGAAAGTGAGTAACACAGATCTTTTTTCATCGCTGCAAACACTGAATTAAAAAGTAAACTGTGTATATATCTTGGTTTTCTATCCTTCAGCTAGCTCATGAATATCTGCTTAAAAAAAACCTTGCAAAGCCAAACCTTGCCGATTTCAAATATCAGCTCTATGACATCTGGTTCCAGCTCTACGCCAGGAAAGAAGGAGACAGGTATGTTTGATGGATATGGCCCCGATAATCTCTACACTATTGTGACTTAGGTAAATATAAGCCCAAGTGCCACCTGTTACACACAGAACTGGGAGACAGCCTCTGAACATAGCCTAAATCAGGTGCTCATTGCTCCCTCACAGGTCATCTTTAAAGACTTACTGATCAGATAGCAACAGTATTGACCCTTGGGGTACGCCACTGGTGAATTGCCTCCAGCTGCACTTTGTGTCCCTAGTCACAGGCCTTCAACCGCAGACATTCGTCCACTTTTCTAATCTGTACTTCATCAGTTTGTCTATGAGTCTGTTACGGGAGACAGTGTCAGAAGCCTTGCTAAAATCTGGATAAGCAGCAGTGAACCATCTGTGTCATTTACTAGCAACCTTCACCATCAAATACAAATTCAGACTTCGTGGCTAGATTTCATTGCAAGTTTTATGCAAAGTAAGAAAGAAAACCCAACAAATTCAGACAAATAAAAAAACCTGCTAAAAAATCAACCTAAGCCAGCTTGTGCATCTTCTTGGCTTTTACCTCTGCCCATTTGAACTATTTCAACACATAAAAGACCTATATATTATTCTTTGGTTTATTACAGACCTGATTCTTGTGGTTTTGAACATGTTTTTGTTGGAGAAACAAGGCGTGGTAAACAGATCTTAGGTTTGCACAACTGGGTGCAATTTTACCTTCAGGAAAAGCACAACCAAATTGACTACAAGGGATATGTCGCTCGGAAGAACAAAACCAGGGTAAGAACAAGCAGGGTGCCTTTGGAAGCAAGACAAATGGATCCAGAGATAAAAGCTGTGGTAATGAATCAATGCACAGTGATGCAATCATAGGCTCAACTGTTTTCAGCCTAATTTGCCCAGGTGTATAGAAGCAGAAGAAACACTAGCATGCCCTCAAGTGCAGCTTCTGGTTTTTGTAAAAACTATTTAAAAAAAGTAGTGCTGGTGTTTACAGAATTGCAACACTGCTGAAGCTTAATTGAGATAAATGATCGTGTATGCTCCAGAGGACAGGGAAAAGGCTGTGCTCCAGCTATAGCACCCTGGCACAGCAAGGGTGACTGAACCTTGCAATGCTCTCAGAAATCTCGAGTCGGAAATTGTATCTGTCTGGTCACAGCTGTGTTGGAGATTATTCTGGTTTGTTTATGCTTTCAGCCTGACAAAGATGACCAAGTTTTGAGCATTCAGTTCAGCTGGAAGGGCTCGGTCAAGCCAATTGGAAGCTCCTTTATTGGTGTCAGCCCAGAGTTTGAATTTGCCCTTTACACTGTCATTTTCCTGCTGGCCGAAGAAAGAGTCACACGTGAAACAGTGAAGATAGAGGAATATGAGCTACAGGTGGTTGTTTGCCGCCACGGGCACCACATTGGAACAGCGTATCCAGTACTCCTCAGCACCAGTAGCGAAGACTAGTAGTTAGAGTGATCAGGCAACATTTATGTTTTTTTGGGGGGTGAGGGGACAGACATGGGACTGGACGGCAGATTAAGTCGATGTGTTGTTTTACACAAGTCATTTTGAGTAAAAATTGATGACTCACTCGCTTTTGGTCTGCAATGGAGTGTTTAATCAATAGTGTGCTGTGGCTCAGTGTCCGGCAAACCTTGAGACATGCTGCTGCTCATATTAAAGGCTGGATCAAACTTATATCAGCCTTCCTTTGGGCATGACAACACTGTACTTTTTGGCAGATAATAGAATTTAGGAAAAGGCCATATGAAAATTGATAAACGTATTTCTCTTACTTGTTAGCTACTGCATATCTGAAAGAGCAATAACCACACATTGCTTACACTTTGCCTTCCAGACAGGAACATTGATTTGGCACAAACAGAACAACAGTATGTTTTTTTTCTCCTCTCCTCATTTCGTAAGAGGTTATTGTCAGATGCATTTTTACAATTACAGTGCCCTGGACACACAGGAAACACATTCAGATGTGAGAATGGTCATCAGATCAACAGCAGGTCTGTCACAGCATCGGCTTTGCCCAGGTTTGCTAGAAGCCACAGGCAGCTTTATCTCACCTAACTTTAAAAGTACGTGGTA
>JAVKLA010000024.1:403953-414342 GCA_034782735.1 Sagittarius serpentarius
AGCCCTGGACCTGGTCACTGGTCCTTCCGCTGACGTGGACATGTCTGCCCCTGTTCTTCCACAATATGTTCAATACTTCAATGAAAGGAACGTAATGCTTTTCCTTCTCATACCAATGCAGAAACAGGCAGATGCCAAGACCCTCTGAGAGTGTGAGAAGGACTGGTTAGATACTCACATGCCACAAGAATTTCTTCAATAGAGCAAGAAACACGCTAATGCATATTTTCAGATGATACATGATTTGCAAAATACTGCGTATAAGTTTCACAACCTTGCTTGCTAAATTTAAAAGCCTAGCTAAGCAATGCAGTGCTGGAAATACGCAAAGAAAACAAAACAAAAAAAACAGTCCAAACAAAAACTGTAAAATGTACAGAGACACCTTACTGTGTAAGGTAAAGGCTGACATTTAAATGATAGCAGGTTTCCCTTGCTCCAAGCACAAAAAGGATAAAATGTACTAACAAATAGAACAGACATAGGGCTGCTACCACAGATGATCTTTTAACTCCGCTGTGCAATTACTTCAACCAATCTGATGCTGCTGGATCAGCACATGCTGTCATCTACTCTTGGTGCCCTTAAGGGGTACCGGTGCACCCTGCACTGAGCAAAGGGGTTGCCTGCCCTATGTGACTGTAAACATGCTTCACTGATATTTTCCTTGGGAGCAAAACCACAGACAGCAAAAAATGGAAACAACCAAAACTGGATGGTAACTGGATGATTGAGTTATGGTACAACATGAATTGTACATGAAGATAAATTATATGAAGCCAAACAAGCATCACCAGTTTCTGCAATCCTCTACTTTTCAAACTGCAACAGCAGATACTCAGAAGTCCCTGAAACCTGGCAAATCATTCATACTAGGAAAAAATGTAGACTGTTGAGAGATATTGTTATAGAACATCATCACATCTTCATGACAGTGCAAGCAGTGATGATAAATGGCAAGAAATAAGCTATACAAATTCTTTAAGGGCGTGCATTTAATGTCAGAGGGCCTCTTAGCCAGAGGCAATCAGATGTTTACAGGAAAGTATGGCTGTGTATATTGCAGAAGTGCAAATATTGTTTGCAAAGTAGATTATAAACTAAGGATGTGAATAAGGACTTTCCTTTCTTTTGTTTTTTCTTCTGTGATTTAATTGATACAGCTTATGCCTAGGCAATTAGTGGATTTAACCTAGGAAGCTAGATAGACCCACAAATAAGCAGAAAATTATAGGAAAGAAGGTGCTAAGGGATCATCTAGGTATTAGCAAATACACCTGCTGAGCAAAAGGGGAGAAGAGGGAGGACAGAGAGTAATAGAAACAGAGGCACAGACTAAGGATTCCATTTTGCCTAAAATGTTGCAAGAACAGAACTGCAAAAGAGAAGCCAAATGATCCCCGATACCCAAGCACTCACTGATCACCTGCCCAAAAGGACCAGAAAGGGTGATCACCTGGGTGTCTGTGACTTTGGGTGCCGGAGCTCATGCTTGCTGTTAGATACACTCTTTTGTCTTGACAACCAGGCTGCTCGCTCCTAAGCTGGCCTGCCCGTGGAGTGCAGGGAAGCAACAAACCCAGCTCCTAGGCTGTGGGGAGGAGAGAAGGTGAACTGTTGAGCAGGCAGCTGCTGAGGATGTAGAAAACAGGAATAAGAGTCAATTTAGAATTTGAGTATTTGATCAATTCACAATACTCCCAAACAAGAGGACCCGTGGGAAAACGGGAATTGTGATTGAGTGCTCTCGCAGTCTAGAAAGATGAACTATAACCACTAACAGTATTCAGCTGACATAACCCCAGGTAGAGGGAGAAACTTCTCCTTCCAGTCTTGTGAGCTCTTTGAACCAGTCTTAAAAGGAAAAGAACCAGTGCCTGTGAGCCTACCTGCACATAGTGCACATCCCTCGGGTTGTTGGGAAGAAGACCCAAACCTAATGGCCCTGCGTTCAGAGGAGATGACGTGGATTCTTCGTCCTCAAAGCATTCCCACTGCCCTCCCTTTTTGTGCGTTCCTTGTGTTGGCTTCTTGGTCCTCACATTTGCTCAATCTCACCCAGCAGTAACAGAAAACACAAGGTGGTTCTCACACTCATCCCTGAAGAAGGGAACCTGTAAGAGAAACATAACCTATATCTGCCTCTATTATTAACTAAAACAGATTAAGAATGTAATTCTTTGATGTCACTCAGAACATGCTTAAGTGCAGATTTACAAGAAAGACTGGTTAGAGATTTTCTTTATCTTAAACTGAGCAAGATGCTTTGGACAGTCCTTTTCATAGACAACATTTTAAAGCAACAGCTGTGCCCTCTCATGGCCAATTCAACTACCATTCCTGCAGTTCTGTACACCAAAAATAGCCTTCTGGGTTTAAGGCAGGCACTGCTGGGGAAACAAAGGAGAGCGTTGCAGCTCTTAGCATGGGACTCAGTGCTAGAGGCACTGAGACTGGGGCCGGACTGGAGAATCTGGTACAGCTGAGACTGGCCAGAGTATGTCAATGAACATCCATATCTAGCTTCACAGGCTAAATGAAAGTACTCTGTGGTATACCTTCCCTTCTTTCTTTGTCTTACCATTGCTTGTCTTTGTTGCATAATTTTAGTGCAACTTCAACTACCTTATGCCATTAAACTATTCAAAAGCTACATTTATGATACATCAAGTAGGAACACGGCAACATAGCTCTGATCAGCCTTGGAAGAAGTGATTGCATCAGTCCCAATTGTCTTTAGGAGAATGAACAAAGTACTTTTGAGTTTAGTGATGTCCCTTCAAGCAAGCATGCAGACATATGAACAGAAGAACACTGGAGGGGGTGTGTAAATTTGCTACAAATTCAGTAACAAAAACAGAGAGGAAAAAGGTCAAGCAAAGTGCTGCTGCATACCCAGGTAGCTGCTAGGTAGGGGTCTTGTACAGTATCACTGATCACAAGCAGCCTAATAGTATTTTGGGGACCCACCAGAAAACAGCTGAAGATCTCCATTTTCTCCAGATTTATGTTATCAACAAGAGTAGCAGAGGTAGGATTTGACAATACCAACATTCAGCGGGTGACTAATCAGTCTGTTAGGCATGGAAGAGCAGAGCTGTGCCAAACACGGATGAATCCGCCTGCTAATTCCCCTAGGACTTAGGGAAATTAGTATTCAGCATTTCAACAACAGCTTTAGAGCTCCTCCTTCTGATCCTAGAGAGAATGGCACACGAAGCACGTGCAAATATTTGAGGTGAGATGAGAGTAAGTATTGTAACTGTAATAGGTATATTAGACCAAGCCGTAAGATACTGCAGCTATAGACAGAGGAAACTTAAGGCACCGGTCTCTTAACTGCATCTTTTGTACTTAATCACAACTTCACCTTTCCAGAGCGAACCCTGCAATATCCAATTTCACTTACATGTTTTTTAGAACTAAGTTTTCTCCTGAAATAAAAGAAAGAACAGTGAAAATACCCACTCGTATGAGGTATGTAGTGCTGGACAGACACTCCATGGGGTAAGAAGAACTAAAAGCAAGCCACAGCAAAGAGTCAGAGGATATTAGTGAGTTTCTGCAAAAGATAAATAGATTGTGGGGAAAATGATAGGGCAGGTTTTATAGCTGTTGATTCCCAAATCATTGTGCAGAAAGCGGCCATAGATGTGATGGCATCTTGCTGAAGTTACCCAGAAAAAAAATATACAGACTCTGTTTGTTATGTGCAACAGAGAGAACCAATGAGGTACGTAAGTAGTGGTCACAAACAGAAAATCACATAGCCAGTCATGGCAACCTCATTAAGTTTCAATTCAGCTTCAGTCTCCCTAAATACAATACGCAGTAGGCTAAGATTAGTGGGAAATGGGCAGTAATGCTATTACACTTAGACGGAGCAGGAAATTTGCTGAATGAATTAAGATAGAGCTGTAACAGGTTCCAGAAAACCAGCCATGCTCAATTTCAGTTAAGTGAGCTTGCTCAGTAGCTTCATCAATTGTAAAAAACCACTAGCAGGAGCTGTTAATTTTCTCAGACAGTAACCCTTTGACAGGATTAGCCTGTACCCAGTGACAGTACTATCTGAGAATGGTGGCATATGAATTCATAACAGAGAAGCATTCTTCTAATGTTACCAGTGCTATAAGCTACAGCCACAATGTAAGCTGCTTGCTGAGCAAGCTCAGAGATAGCGCAGTGGTGCACCAGAACAGTGCATGCGAACACTAACCCCTGAGCCAGCTGGGCAGCCCAGAACCGGACACAGCACTCCAGATGTGTCTCACCAGTGGCGAGCAGAGGGGAAGGATTGCTGCCCTTGACCTTGCAGGTAATGCACTACATAACACAGCCCAGCAGGCTGTTGACCTTCTTTGCCACAAGCGCACACTGCTGGCTCCTGGTCAGCTTCTTGTCCACAGGTGCATGAAGTTATTGTTCATCGGTTGCATCTGTCTTTGTTGAGCTTCATGAGATTCCTGTTGGCTCGTTTCTCCAGCTTGTGGAGGTCGCTCCGAGAGGCAGCTCAATCACCTTGTGTATCAGCCACTTCTCCCAGTTTTGCATCATCTGCAAACTTGTCGAGGTTGAGCTTCATCCCATCATCATCATCATCAAGGTCATTAATAAAGATGTTAAACAGTACCAGCCCCAGCACAGATCCTTGGAGAGTACCACTAGTTACTGTTCTCCACCTGGACTTTGCATCACTCATCACAATCCTTCAAATCCAGAGGTTCAGCCAGTTTTCAATCTATCTCACTGTGTTTATGTAGTCCACATTTCATCAGTATGTCTATGAGGCTGTTATGGAGACTGCATCAAAAGCCTTACTAAAGTCGCAATAAACAATATCCAATGCTCTTCCCCTGTCCACTGAGCTGGTCACTTCATCACAGAAGGCTATCAGTTTGGCCAGGCATGACTTCCCCGTTGTAAACCCATGCTGGCTACTCCTAATCACCTTCTTGTCCTTAATACATGTTTAGATGACTTCCAGGAGGATTTGCTCCATCACCTTCCCAGGGTTCAAGGTGACACTGACTGGCCTGTAGTTCCCTGGATTCTCCTCCTGCCATGTTTTGAAGATAAGCAAGATAGGAGTGACTTTTGCTTCCTTCCACTTCCCCTTATCTCTATGACCTTTCAAGCATAACAAAGAGAGGTCTCACAATGACATCAGCCAGCTCCTGCAGCACTCATGGACGCATCCCATCAGGTCCCATTGCCTGTCTGTTCATTCATTCCTGACATGTATTCCATGCACATGTTATCCACAGGAGACTGTGGCATGCATCCCCCACAAGGAGAGATTACAGCGTAGAGAAGCATCTCCAAGTTCCTTGTACCTGTAGCTAGATGCAGAAATTAATTTTGGTTTGCTTCAAACTAGCCTCTGAACTCCCTTTCAATCTCATCTCCTGCTGACCTTCCGCCTCTCTAGCGGGCTTCCTGTTCCTTCTGCAGTTGGAAAAAAAAGAACAACGTTGGTAGCTTTAATATCTTTTGGAAATTGTTTCTCAAACAATGTTTTCTATAGCCTTATGGTGTTTTCATATTTAACTTGCCAGACTGTATGCGCCTATGTCATTTTCCCCCTGGACATAGACTCCACTTTGTGAAGAGTACTTTCTTACTTCTCGTACCAGTACCAACATAACTGCAGAGCCATGGCAGCTGCTATCTGGCTCCATCATTATACACAAATTTAAAGGTCAAGATCTCAGCTTGAGCTGTAAAGCAGAGTGCAGCTGAAGTCACTTCCTCCTGTAGTTTTCTCTTCGGGACTATGCCTGTTCATCTGAGTTCCAGGCATGGTTGCAAAGAAGATACCAGAGAGATCACAAGCCAAGTGCATGCAGGGAATGGTCACAAATACTTCAGAAAGATGAACCTGAAGTGCCTATGAAAGATCAGAGTGCCAGTGTTCACAAATGGCATATCCAAACAGAGCATGTGGAGAGCTTTGTACTCCCTCTTCTCTCCTGCTGAGGACAAACCAGCCCTAGGCAGACCTCAGCTCCCAACATATATAAGATTAAGGCAGGTTACTGCACTCTCCCCGCCAGGAAGGGCTCTTAACCTACTTTGCACCGCAGCCTTCCTGGACTACACATTTTGGGAGGAGGGAAAAAGAAACAGGGAGGAGAAGAACAGGGGGAAAAAAGAGCCCTACAGAGCATTACTACTTACTGCGCATCCTAGATCCTCCCAACACAAGAGCTCCTGGCATAGGAGAGCTCTCAGCCGGCCCAGAGAAAATAATCGTAATTCAGTCTCTTCCCAGGAGACCAGACCCAGGATTAGCCTGCAGATCCCTCCTTACTCCTCTTCTGTTGCACTGTCCAATTCTGCATCTTCAACCCCCACCCCTGGCTTCTCTCCTTGATGTACGGCACACCTGTGTACCAGCTCACCTTCATGAGCTCAAGGACAAAGGAGACAGGGCAAGAAATAGCTAGTGCCTTCTCACCACTTCCCGTCATCCTTGACTGCATATCAGCAATGAAGAAAGCACAAGCAACTATTTTACATCTCAAGGGAAAACTGTTTCCCTGGCTCTTGACTCAAGGAGTCACAATGAAACTCCTCTGCACACCAGACCCCACCAGTCCTTTCACAGCCTCTCAGAATGCTCCCCTGGGTCTCTAGAGCAGGCTGTGAAAGGCAGGTGGGAAAATTAACACCTGCGGCACAAGCTTTCCACTTTTAGGTCTACAAGAGCACAGACACTGTCATGACTAAGGGAAGCCGTAGCCCATCACCCAGGGAAAAAGCAACACAATTTTTCATGGAGTTTCCTATTCCATAACATCCAGACCTTCAGAGTGAGACTAAAATGCCTTGCTTCAGATAGATTGAAGGTCATGAATGGTGGGTTGATAATCTGGTTGAATTAGGAATCAGTACCACACACTGTGCTTTCCTCCATTTCCTACACTCAAGGCCCAAAGATGGCATGTAGTCATGGCCTGCAGAGCCTTCTTTCCACATGTGCTTATGCACAACTTGTCTCATGTTCATTCCACACTCCTAATTTTAGTGAGTCACTTCAGGACACAACTTTAAAATGCTTTTCTACATAACTAACAGATTGCTCAGACCTACCACCAATGCCTCGCAGAACAAAATGGAACATCTTAGCAGAGAGAAGTAATAGTAAAAACTGTATTTATTTTTCTTTCACAAGACAAAGGGAAAAAGGCCATAGGCTACTTTGGTTTGATTCTCCCCTTATCAAACCTCAGAACATTGACTCTACAGGGGGGAAAAAACAAAGAAAAACAACAACAAAAAAACCCACTCCATTTATCCAAAAAGGCACTTTCCTAGAATAAGCAGTGGTACATCAAGCCAGACACTCATTGCAGTGGGTCCCAAACAATCCCATAATCAGTTCATGGTGTTGCCACAGCGGAGTCCCCTGTTATGCCTTTATGATGACCGATCACCATTTTACCATCTCTAGTAGGGGCTCCTAGCTCACTAGGGTTTCTGTTGTTTAGCCCAAAGGGCCCAAAACAGAAGGAACCAGCAGAAGGAGAAACCATGCCTCACTGACCACACACTAGGCCAGGGCTGACAATTTTGTGGCTGCTTCTAAAGAAAGCAGTGAAAAAATACCCACAGAGCAGTGACAGTGAGAGCAGGGAGTGAAAACAGCATCCATTTATACAACTTAGTGTGTCGAAGAATGCTTATACAGTCAGAAGGATCTGGTATTTCTCCACAAAGTCTTTGCTTTTAAAGATGTTCAATGTTGGGATTGCCGCAGACATTCAAAATCCTGAATGCCTCCAGGATATACCGTAAAGCTGAGCAGAACAGAGGGGCAGCAGTACAAACACACACGCGTGTGGTGCTGTCCACTGGAGGGGTGTTTCCAGCACCTTCTTCACTCCAGAGTAGCTACTTGTGCACAGACCTCACACCCTGCCCAACTCACAGGCAGGCAGCTTTCCATCAAAGCAGCACTGGCCTCCAATCAACACTGGACAGCTCAGCATTAAAAAAAAAAACCACACACAAAAAAACCCCAAACACGCACACCCTCCTGAAGCTCCCATGGCCATGTTCCCTGAGGGACAGGGAACTGTTCTGTAAAAGTGATAGGCAATTTGTCTTTCTCATTTTTATCATCAGAGACAAAAAAAACCAAGACAAACAGAGAAATATATGCACAGTCTTTTACATTTTTGACCATTGCCTTGGCTGAACTGAGCAAACCTCACATTGCTTATGGTTGACCCGGGAAACAGAAGAGGCCTCAGACAACTGCAGATCTAGAAATCATTTGAGTCACACTCAGAGAACTTGCAGGTAGCACCACGTGAAAGAGTTGTCACTTTGGAGCCAGGTGTCATTGAAGATCTGACCGACTCGTGGTCATCGGACCACCCCACTGCTGTTCCGAGGTGTAAGGAGAGGAGGCACACTATAGGAGAGGGGATGCCCAATGCTCTGCTCATCTGCATTAACCCTACTGCAGTGCCAAGCTCATGTGCTTTAGTGATCCGCCTTACAGTGTGGTGGGAACCAGAAGTAACGATGCTGATGGTCTCAACCTTATTCTTGTTTCTTGTTGCTCTTTCTCCATTATTTTCCAACAAGAACTGTCAGAGCATCAATACATCCTTTTGGCCATCAAGGCAAGGGATGAGTTTTCTCCCACAGTTTGTCCAGCAAACTTGCCTCTGTGGTGGGAACCCTCAAAGGCACAACAGCACCTTGCAAGCGATATGTTAATTTTCTCCAATGCAATACAGGAAGATGCTCAGGGTAAAGCTTTCCACCGCCCTCCTCAAGACCTCCCAGGAGACATTTGTACTCCTGGACAGTGAACCGCAGGAGCACGCCATGCTACTTGAAGAGGTCCACCATAAATAACTCATAAATGGACTTGAATTTAGACAGTACAGGTTGCCTACCATGCTCTCTGTAACCTTGGAAATACCATGCCTTTCCTTTAGGATCCGTCCAAGTGCTGAAATATCTGATGCATCTCAGACGCAGTTAAGGATACTTGGTCACCGAGACAAACTCAGCGTAAAAGATAGTTCAGCTCTTCCTGCATCAGCAGAAATTTAAGTTGTGATTTGGATGAGCTCTCCTGCTCATCACAGGGTGTTAATTTGCCATTACTATAAAATAAACCATTGCTGTGCAAGAGCTCCTTCTAAATGATGAGCTGGCCTCAGATCCTCATGTTTTGATTTGCACCAAATTTCCACACCTTTAGATCTATGACATCAGAGAGAGACTGCAGCATCCTGCTCCCTGCTTAAACCAGACATGAGAAAGTCTCCTCCACCAAAGGCTTCAGAAGAGAACGGAATGAAAAGAAAAAGAAGTTGCTTTAGCCCTTTCATTCTTCTCTGTTTTCCTCTACATTTTTCTCAGGACACCTCCTCTAGCACATCATTAACTTCCTCAGTTTCTGTTCTTTGCTCTCCTGTCCTTTTGTTGCTTTAAGGACTGCGCTTCAGAAGTCCTGAGGATCAGGCGATGATACACGCATTTCTACAAAGGCGTCTTCAAGGTTTACAGCCACAGAAAGGGGCCTTGCTCCTCTGAAAGGCTGATGGAGGCTGCCATAAGGGGCCCAGCACTTACTCCCCTCCTGAGATTTCTCTACCTGACCAAGCAGAGCAGAAGAAAGGTCCTGCAGAGTAACAAAATGTTGCTGGTAGGCAGTTAACGTCAAGACAAAGAGCTGCACAGACATCAGCTGAAGCTATAGGCTCCACCTACACCCCACAAATGGCTTTTATCCTCAACTCTCACCACCTCACTTCAAAAGAAGGTTCATTTGTGATGGAACAGCTGGAGAGTTGTGGGCTCCCAGGGAACATCCCTTAGCTGACCCTTGAGTCACTGCCGTTCAGAGTCCTTCTTCATGATATCATACGTGGCAGGGCAGAAGTGAGAATGCAGCTGAGCCAGCAAAGCCTGGGATGTGATCTCTAGTCTTGTCCCTTGGCTCTTCTTGTTCCATACATGCACCGCATAGGTGTTATTAAAGAGGTGGTGAAGCTCCGAGGAGCTGACCACTTCAAAGTATTTCTTCCAGTCCTGCCACCGAATGGGATAAAAAGCCTCACGGGGCAGAGCACTCACTCCTTTGCAGCTCGTACTGCTCCGAAGGCTCCTGATGGAGCACCACTTCTTGAAGACACGCGTTAGGAGCTGTGGGCCCTGATGCCCCCAGATCCAGCTGTTGTAGTTATCCACAAAGTCCTGCATGCAAAGCTCTATGAACTTGTGTTTGGGCTTAAAGGACAGAAAGGCCCCATTCAGAACATACTTGGACTGGGTACCAAGCACATTGGTGAGGTTCTTTAAGTTCTTAAGCACAATGAAGTCTGTGTCCAGGTAGATGCCACCAAATTTCCACATGATGGC
>JAVKLA010000024.1:414538-427577 GCA_034782735.1 Sagittarius serpentarius
TTCATGAGCACCACAACCCTTGTCCCAGGGTGCGTCCGGGCCGCCGACTCCACAGAGCACATGAACAGATAACTTGGGTTAGTTCTCTCCGAGGTCTCCACAAAAAACACATCCCCTGGGGAAGGAGGGGGCCCACCAGCAGTGGGACGGGGAGGAGAAGGCACAGAGTGAGCACAGCGGATTTCAGCAGGCAAACTGTAGACCTGGCCTCTGACCTTAGGGTCCTCTGCGATTCTCCAGTACAACATGATGGAGGCAAAGGACATGAACTTAAAGGCGAGGATAAACAGAGCCCTGAGCTTGTGGCTCAGCACCACCCTGGTCAGTTTTAGCAGGCAGTTGGGCATCCTGAGCATTCTTGCTCCCGTCAGAACCTGCTCTCCCAAGACAACCGTCGTGATCTGAAGGGGAGGAAAGAAGAAAAAGACATTGATAGGGAAGCAACAGACCATGAGCCTCAGGATAGTACTATGGCAAAGCCACATGCTGAACTCTTCTTCATGCCAGCACACTTGAATTACGCCTTTAGGTCATCTCTAAAAAAAGCATCCTGGCTTCTCCATACTGCCACAGTGCCCATAGGGTCCCATCAGAAACCACAGCCCACGTTCAGATTGTGAGGTTATGTGACAAAGCTCATCCACACATGCACAAAAAGCTCAAAGGGACAACGGCAGGAGGGGGAGCCCAAATACACCGTGTCGGGCTACTCCCAGGCCCATCACGGGGGCCATCAGCCCATCAAAGGCCCATCTGCCCAAGCTCAGAGGAGCACAGGAGCACAATGGCAGGCAGGATCCAGATCAAGGACTTCAGGGGAACCAGCACCTTGTCTGGGCCCCTCCCAGGGCTGTCCCAGTGTCCAGGCGTGAAACCCATCACCAGGGTCACCAGAAGCAGCTTTTCAGATCACCCTTCGGACTAAGGGGGTCACTGCCTAGGGGTGGGACATATTATGGAGTGCAGGGGAAGAACAGTTTGGAATTGCACAGGACTTGCTATGAGATATTTAGCAAAGGAACCAACGGTGGGGCAAGGCAGGCGTTTAGGTGATTCGGGGAGGAACGAGAGTGGGAAAATAGAGGTGTAAGGGCCAGACGCAGGTAAATCGCTTGCTGGTCAGTACACTTGTCTGGCCATGCCCTGTGCCTAATCAGCACAGCCACTCTCGTCTTCTTACTAAATTCCTTTCTGACTCTTTCCTGGGTGAGGGCTTTCAATTCTGTGTGCACATGTGTGAATTAGGGTGTGAATGCAGCAACTGGGGGCAGACAGCCGGTCAGAGTGCCCACGTGTCCATGGTGCCTGCAACTGGAGTGACTGTGGGTGTCCAAGTGCGCGATGGCTAGCAAAGATCAAGTGGACCTGCTTGTGAGTAGGCAAAGTGGCCTGGGAGCCAGGAGGGTGAACGGGTCCCCAAGGGCCAGCTCTGAGTGTGACGGCACCTGTGTGTCTCTAAGGGCAGGAGCACAGGGGGGTCAGCTATGGGAGACACAAAGCCCTGGCCAGCTCTGCGTGTGTGACAGTTTCTACCAGCAACTGGAGCAGGGCTGTGGCCTTGGGGACATGTATGTCCAGGTGCCGGCAACTGGGGAGACTGGGATCCAGGGGCAGCTACTGGGCTGAGTGTCTAACCCCAGCTGCTGGAGGGACCCACTTTATATATGCAAATATACATATGTCTATGTATATTCTCACTTGTGGACTTCCATCCTGTCCAATGAGACAGGGGAGCAGGATGAGGCTGTTGGTGCTGCTTATGTTCACGTGAGTGCTCTGAGTGTCTGCCTGTGATCTGTGTGGCCAGCCATATATATGTACACATATATGTAGCCTACACATGTGCTTTGTGTGCCTGTGCCTGCTGCATACATCTTCAGCCTCACTATTGTCTGGACATGGAGCAGCAGCAGTCTCACCTCTCTTGGGCTGTTATATCTGGCATGATATATTGCCCTCTACTAAAGATTACTCTCCTTCAGAAACAAAATACGGTCAAACCTCTCCATTTATCTCAAACCAGGACTGACCCTTACTTCCCTGGATGCACACTGTGCTTGCTACTTGTAAGGATATATACAGCGTGTATTCCATTTTATCTTCGTCAGCCCGTTATTTTCAAATCAGACATGTACAAGAAGAATTCTAGATACTAGGATTTTAGATTCTCTTTTGTCCTCCAATTTGCTGCCATACTAATGATCCTGAAACCTGACAGTGAGTGGGACAACTGCTTCTGAGGTGTTTCATTTCCACAGAGGAGAACCACCTCCCAGCCTTCCCCAAAACTGAGAATTCATCTAAAACCCCATCTGTTCCTGTCAAGAGGTCTCAGTTCACAGAATCACAGAAGGGTCCTTGTTTCCCTTCAATTTATTCCTCGATAACCACCCTGTGTCCCATATTTGTTACAAAGCTCCACAACACGGTAGTGTTTATTATGTTCCTTTGCATGGTACCTCTGTTCTTGACCATGTTCTTAATTTTATATTTAAGCCTCTAGACTTAAAGTACTTAACACTTTCCTTCACTGAAAAAAAAAAAAGTTTTCCCCTTCTTTCAGCATTTAAAATCATACTTTGTGAAAGAGAATCAAACGTAATGACTGTTAAACCTTCAGTACAGCAGTCATCTTTAAAAGACACATTCTCCTCTTTTCCCGCCTATTCTACCCACAGAGCCAGACCTTCTCTAGCAGTATGCTCAAGTGCAGGGGGATACCTATATACCTGCCTGCCAGGCAGTTCAGCTGGGATACACAGTGCTATTTCTGCTTTTACAAGCCTAGTGTGACTGCCCTGGCCAGCCCCCAAGTTTAGATCTCTGAAGTCCAAAGTGTAGATTTAACCATAAAGAGACATGTTGCAGCAGATGGAAGAGTAGAGCTGAGTTTATTTCCCAGAAAGTCCAACAGTTTTTAACAGTCAGAAATAAGGTGTATCAATGCACAGTCTAATTGAAGGGCACTATCATCAATGTGCCAATGCCTTACTCAAAGCCTCCATAGACAAAGTGGCGCCAGGCTCTTAATAAAGAAAAAACCAGAAAGGTTTCACAATGAATATACTTTAAAAAAAAAAAAAAATTGTCTGAAAGATGCAAAACATTTTAGTGTCTTGTCTACTTTAATCCCTGTTTCCCTTTTGGTAAAAGTTTGCATAATTTAAAAGAAATAAAATCAATACAATCCAACAGTAAAAACAGAAGTTTTGTGAGACAAACCAAAAATGCACAGAACATAATAGAGGACTACATTATGCCTGCTACAGATAGCTACGGTTCAGCTTAATAACGGAACAGAATCTTCCATTTCAGATTAAGCATTCTTCAGTTGAAAAAAAGAAAAATCTCTGCTGAGATTTTTTTCTCTCTCATATATTTTTTCTCCATTTGAACAAAAGCCATATCATCCTCAGTCTCTCAGAGAGACCACTTTGGAGCGTTTCTACTCTACCTGTAGACAACGACACATCATCCGGCCAGTAGCACCGGGCACTGGCATGCCTGGGAACGGCCACCTCACCGTGAGCTGCCCTTCCCCTCCATACCCGCTGCTTTCCTTCACATTCTATAACGGTAACACACACTTTCTTCCCATATAGTTGCAAGAAATGGCAAGACCCTGCCACCTCCCCTCCCCTTGTTCTCTCTCTTTTCTCTCTATCGCTCCACTCATGTTTGGAAGGAAGAAGAGTGAGCAAGGGTTTTTTTAACAGCATTAGACCTGGAGTACATGGTATAGTTATTGCTAGGCTAGTAGTACTGTACCAGCAAAGAGTTTGGGGGTGTGGGAAAAGAGATGGCTATGCAACTCCACCCTGCGGAAATGGCACATCAACGGCAAAAGTTTACTCCAGCTCTGCCCCACAATGAACCTTTTTCAGCCTGAATATAAGGGTTTGCAAACAAAACTGCATCTGTTCTACGGCTTTTGCCTACATAACTTCTTTAAAGATCACCACTCACGAACTCCTGCAGCTGGCTGGTGCTGGCCCTTCTCTAGAAAGCCGTACTTGGTAAAACGCCGAGGCAGCGATACAGGGGTATGCCAGCCTCACACATGGAGAGGGGAAACTCTACCCAGATTACATCCACATGGGGTTTGTACTGTTTGGCCACATCATTGCTAAACTACTTTACATCCCAGCATAATGAATATACTGCCATACGCAAAACATTCTTGACTTGGGGAATTTCACTTAATTTATTACAAATTAACATAAACTTTTAATTACTGATTCGGGTACTGAGGGGAATTAAAAAAAAAGACAACCAACCAACAATTAAACAAACACTTTGGGAAACACCTTTCCTCCTCCTTCCCAGGCTCATCTTCAGTCCAACCCCTCTCCTCCCTGCTTCCTAGTCTCAACTTCCCTTGTTTTTACTGTGGGTTACACTCAGTCTGTCCCAATTCCTTCGGTGAGGCAACAGGCGGCACAGGAGGCTGTGGGTCAGTGTATAATAGTTTCTTTTGGCTGCTCCTTGCATCTCACTTTTCCCCCACGGCTCCTTGCTTCTTACTGCTCCTCTGCTCTAGCATGGGTCCTCCACAGCCTGCAATCCCTCAGTATGTACCTGCCCTGGCGCAGGTTCTCCACGGGCCACAGTCCCTCAGGGATGTCCCTGCCCCAGCAAGGGTCGCAGCCCCTCAAGGGCACCTCCTCCAGCACAGAGAGCCTCCTTCCAAGAGAGCATCTCCAGCCATGTACCCCACAATGTCGCCTTCCACATATCTCCTCCACGTCCTCCCTTTGATCCAGACACGTCTCTTCACGTATCTCCTCTCACATCTCCTCCTGTGTCTCCTTTTATTTGTCCTCACACCTATCCTTTTGTGCATCCTGACCCATGTCACCTTTTCATGTTCTTTTCTGTGACTCCTCATGTCTCCTTTTTTGCAGCCTCACGTGTCCTCCTGTATTTGTCCCTACATGTGTCCTTCTGTGTCCCCTCATGTGCCTCCCCCCACATGCCTCCTGTCCCTAGCAGCTACCACCCTTTCTTAAATACATTGGAGCAGAGGCCCGTGTGCTGCTCTCACCGGTTGCAGTTTTGGTGTGCAATGGGCTGGTTTCGTCTGTTTTGGAGCTGGCTGGAAGCAGCTGGAACCAGCACAGGGCAGCTGATGGCCCCCTGCCACACAGGTCACCCCTGCAGCCCCCAGCTCCCCAAACCCTGCCAGTTACACCTAATAGAGAGTACCTTGTAATGTTCAAATACAGAGAAGTCCCTAGCTTTTTTTTTTTTCCCTGTAAGGGTGAAATCTGGATTTAGATGTTGGATTACCAACTGGTAAACAGTTCCTCACTACCCAGCACAAAAAAACCCGGTTATAAAACAGGTTAGGTGGTGAATGTTACTGACTGCCCAAATGACTCACGTATTTATTTCCCTTTGTGGTAACATCTGCTTCCAAAAGTTCCCTGCACAATTCTTTAAAAAAAAAACCAAAACAAAACAAAAAAAAAACCAAAACAAAACAGAAAATGATTAACCATAAGTGACACATCATCATTTACCTACTTGCTATGCATAGGGCTTGCCAACAATTTCTTGATGGCTCCATGTTCCAGAGAACTCATTTTATAATTTGCTCAAGCCTGTCAACAGCTTACCCTAAACGTCTCCTTAGCACACGCCAAATGACTCTCTACCAGTTAAGCAGGAGGGTAAGGACGTCCCAGCACTGCCACCCACCTGTACATCCTTCTCCAGAAAGCAAGGCTTTGTGTTGAAACTAAACCAACCTAAGGAGTAGCTTCTGACAAAAGGGGGATTCCCTCAGGTATCTGAGGCAGAAAATTTTTCCTACAAAATAAATATGAAGCTTTTCTGATGGTTTAGCTTCCACAGAACAGCTTGGCTGAAGCACAGATCTGAGGGAGAGTAGTTAAGAGAGCACTGCTGCTCCCTCAACACTTCTCCCTTATGAACAGCAAGGAAATAGCAATGTCCCAGTTTGATTTCTTTTAAAGATACTCAGCAGCTGAACAGGAGAGAAGTATCTCAGGCAGTAAACAGGTGCAGCAGATTACAACAGCTTGTTTCAGCAACAAAGCGAAAGTACCAGGGAAACCACAGGCTCCTCCAGGGCAGTGCAAGCACCTTTAAAGCTACAGCAAAAGCTCCATTTCTTCCTATCATGTCTGCTGAAGTCTTATCTGAAGCTACAAGATAGCTGATGGTGATACACCACTGAAATCCCATCTAGTAATTTTGACTGATGAAACAAAGCAAGAGGAAATGACTATGAGCACAGAAAAGACTGCCACACCAGTGCAAACATGCAGCTGTGTTTGCTTAAAATTCACTCATGTTTTTACTTTAGAGGTGCTTTGTGTCTAAAAATCAAAGCAAATATTAATAAGCTCTGAGCAAGGGAGTTTCCTGACCCTGTCAGAAAGAGGCGCTTTAAGACTTTGCTGGGACAACACAGAGATGACTTAGCAGCAAACAGGTATCACAGCAGGGAGAGCCAAGAGCCAGGTACTCCCTCACAGAACCAGGCTGCACTTCCCCATGGGGCAGCGGACAGATCTGTCGAGTTCATTTACTGTGATGCACGCATCAAGGAATAAACTTGTTATTTTAAAGTACCTTTAGCATAGTACTTTCTGTGCAGGACAGTGTGCCACATCCTAGCATCAATCACAACATCCATCCCACAAAGTGGCCTTCACATGCTGCCAGATACCTCCTTCTATTTCAGCCCTGATGGTTAGTTAACCGTGGCTGAAGCAATATGCTCTTGGCTCAACAAGGCACAGAGCATGCCACTCGAGTCTCCACAAGGCAGACAGGGCTGCAATTCACTGAAGGTGATATAAGTTTAGAACATTTCTACATGGGCCAGGTAAAGTGCTGGTTGTAAATGTTTTGTTAAATACGCTCCCTAATATTGAGTCCAGGATGTTTTCCCAGTTTAACAGAAAAGATCCAGAGTCTTTCTGCTGCTGCTTCACGGAGATGGTCAAATCCATAATTCCATTCCTCTCTGCTGACAGGTTTTAGCCCTTGCTTTTGTTTTTCTCGGAAAGCCGTGACAAGTGTTTTGGGGGGTGCACCTATAGCTTTTCCTCTAAAAGCCACCGAAAACATAAGTCACAAGAAAAAAACACAAAAACTTAAAATCTCAAACTAGTATCAAAGGAGAATTGTCAAGGTAGACTTTTAAGTAACATTTGGTGCACTAAAATTAAATACATTAATCTTGAATCTACAGCTAAGGGAATTTAGAATAACCAGTAGGCGTAATTCCCAACAAATACATTCAGTGTTAAGGCACCCTTAAGTATAACCAAAAAAAAAAAGCTCCTGAAAGTTTACATAAAGCAGTTCCCTCTTAGTTTCAAAGCAGCTACAGATAAGCATTTCCTTCCTTTCAATCACAATGGAAAATTAAAGCTTGCAAAGCTTTCATCAAGAACAAATTAGGAAAAAAAATCGGATCTACAGACTACAGGAATTGTCAAAGCAAACCGTGCAGCGTCTTTCAGTCCAAAGACCATACACAACACTGCTCTGCACCGTCCCTTCTGCTTTTACCCCTTCACTCTTTGAAGTTTAGCACATTTGCCAAGGACAGTAAATAGGAAGTAATATACTGAATTGTTACTATGTGCTGTGGAAAGTTATGGTCAAGAGTGGTCTCTAGAAATACTTGGAATAAGGCAGCCTGCAGCAGAAAGGTGGACAAAGGTCTCATGTTTGGAGCTGTGCTTTTTGGTTCTGCCCCCGTGCTACAGATTGTATGGAAGCAGATGCAGGTCAGTTTGTATGAAGCCGTTCCCACAATCACAGCCTAAGGGGGAAACACGGTGGCCTTTCCAAAGGGTACACCAGGTACCACTGTTAACAGATTTAAAATGCCTTGACTTTTTACACAACCTGAATCTAAGTTAAAGTTTCTTGCTTACTAACAAATAAGAATAATGGGTATCTGCTCCTCACCCCCACAGGCCTTGCCTGCTCGGGGACACTCAAGATTACCCAAAGAGCTCCAGGAAGATTATTTTTCTTCTCAACTTTAGTCTAAAGACCAGCAACAGCTTTTTGTATTTATTGAAATATAAGACTCTGCGTGTCCTTGCAAGGATCTCAAACGGTCTTGAGTATTTCTTAGTGAAGCTTCATAAGCAAGAGTAAAACACTACAGCCTGGTGTCTTCCTGAGATTTCTATGCATATTTCATGAATAAAGTGGTAAGATTTACATGTACCTGACAGACAGCAGAACATACTGCAAAGCCCCAGCATTAGATACTGTACAGCTGGCCAACGCTCCCAGCTGCAGAGTACAGCACCCCAGCAATGCAGGAGCTCTAACCTGCCTCCCAACTCAGAAAGTCCTGTGGTAATTTGAAGCACACTCATAGTTTTCTTTTTTTGAACCTCCATCCCTCCTTCACGGTGGACCATAGCCCCTTCACCTCCTCATCACAGGTGCATCCTTCCCCACGCTGCTCTGCTCCACACCTTCCTGCCCACTCTGCCTGGGCCCTTGAGCCCAGCACAGCAGACACTGGGGAGCAGCAGCTACG
The DNA here is from genome assembly GCA_034782735.1 of Sagittarius serpentarius. Lineage (NCBI taxonomy): Eukaryota > Metazoa > Chordata > Aves > Accipitriformes > Sagittariidae > Sagittarius > Sagittarius serpentarius. The sequence continues at coordinate 423,081 of JAVKLA010000024.1, forward strand.
TAGGACGGCTTCAGGAATCAGATATGGCAACAGCAAGCATCACCAACCCAGAAACCCTGAGCTGTGAGGCAGTACAGAAGACGGAATTGCTCAATAGAGGAGAAAGCACTGTACGAGGCAGCTGGGAGGGAGCTGAGAAACGTGGAGAGGGCTTTTAAGTTGAGGCTCTTGCCCCTGACATTGCAGCCATGCCTATGCCTGGCCCTGCACCCCATCAATACGGACCCTGTCTCACAGACTGACCCCAGAGCTGTCTCATCCCCGTGGCTGGGCCTCATGCAGGGCTCCTGGCTCAGCCCGCTGCACCCCAGGGCTGCCCCGCTCGGCTCACGGCAGCTGGCGTGGATCAGGGAGGGCCTGTCCAGCCCCCTCATTCCCCAGTGCCCCCCATGGCTCCCCAGGGTACTGCTGGGGTAACACCGTACGGTGTCAGGGTGCCGGGCTCCACTGTGCCAAACCAAGTCCCTGGGGGATGAAGCGGTGAAGCGTTTTGTCCTGGTGGGAGCATCAAGCAACGCAATGAGTACAGCGGAGTGAGGAAAGATGCCAGGGTCACTGCGGTGCACAAAGGGAAGCAGGAGCATTTACAGACAGACCTGGGTTAGAGAAAGGCTGGCAAAATCAGGAACCCAGCCACAGTGCGTAGTCAGACTGGTATCTCTCTTTCCACCCAAACTAGTACAGGAACATCTTATTCAGCACCCTGCCAAGAAAAGTTTCCCAACGCTTTTTTGTAGAGCTTAGCATCTGGGTTTTCTTTAACTGAAAGGAGAAGTTTTTGTACCTCACAGCTTTTAGCTTTCAAGAAACAGACCACATAAACCCCTCATCAATACTTAAAATAGAAGGCAGACTTTGGCTGTGCAAAGCTGCTGGAAAGGACAAACAGACAAAAGGGACAGATGCTAGCAGTAGATCAGCTAGCAAACTGATACAGCTCTTTGCCACCAACAGCTTTCAAATAGCAGTTTCCTGTTACTGCATAATTGTAGAAAGCCACGCACACTCACTGTATAATAGGCCTGGAAACCGTGTATAAAATTCAAGTCTAAACACTATTTTAATTGTCACAGCTCAAGAAAATACTGGCACCGGGCTAGAAAAGGAGCAGCTCTTTGGAACGACATGCACATATAGAGAGACTGTGAGAATACAGAAGTCAGAACTATGCCTGGTCAGGAAGTGAGCAAATCCTGTTAATCACCAGTATTACTGCTGCCTACAAGCTTACGCAAGGGCTTCACAGCAGATCTTACAAAACAGAGAGAAGGTACTGCGGATGCTGTCCTCTTCTACAGGGAGGTCGGTCCACTGTGCCTGGGCATCCAGCAGCATTAACAAGTGAAAAGATACAGTGTTCCAGAGCATGCTAATGATTAAACACTGCAAGCCTAACAGGCCAATATGTAGTGATTTTTCCTTCCCCTAATCTGGACAACACTTTCTTTCTGTTTTTAAAATCCGGAGACACGCTGGAAAGACGGTCCAACAGCAGACTACACACGGATTCAGGGGATTTGTATTTGTTTTGCTACTCTGGAACAGGTTTCTTACAGGCCAAGGAACAGGTCACTTAAAACTGAAGCATAAAATCTCACCTCCGACTTGAAATCATAGTGAAGTCGACGTCTAAATTTCTTCAAGGATCTCGGGGGTTGTTTTTCTGTCTCTAACATAACCTTGCTTCTGTGAATATGGAAGAAGTACTTTCCGACAGAGCCACTGCAAGGCTGAACATATTAAAGATCAGGAGATACTAACCCATGTATCTTGCACAGATGGGAGGTTTTGTGCAATTATACAAAAACATAGAGTGTGAACACTCCTTTTTAACAGAAAAATCTAAATACTAACATAATTGTACTTAATCCTTCACTAGCAGAGGAGCAGTTTGTTCACAATGCCATAATCTGAAGTTCCACCAGATCTCATTTAAACTGTTGGGCAGAGTTCCCAGTCCCGGTTTAAGATACTTGTAAAAGCCAGTAGAGACAAGCGGAGAAGCGACTTACAAGCGGAGAAGCGACTTGGTAACACCTGTTTCCCAGTGAAAGCACCACCCGAAACAAGATTTGCTAATCTGTTCTGGAATCTGAACGACCCAGCAACGTAAGGAGTTTTAAGTGTTTGTCTGGTCAGGAGTGCTGTGAAAAAAGCCAACCCCAGATGAGTGCAGAGAAAGGGATCTCAAAGCCAGAAGACACAGCCCAAGCTTTTAACAAGCATGGGAAGCACAACCCTTAGAGAGCTAAACAATAGTACAGCTACACTGATTTACTGAGGGGCTGCCAGTAAAGACAAGAGGGGTGTCCCCAATCTCTCCTGCCATCACATACTGGAACTTGATCCAAACCACAACAGCCCTGACAGCAAGATGTATCCAGTGCTATAGACTGCTCGTCTGGTCTCCCCTCTATATACAGAACAGGCACATCTGTATGGTTTTATACGGTAACTGCAACTGGCAGAAAACGGCTTCTCTCTATACTAACCACCAAACAAATGTGACGAAAGTAAGAAGAAGTAGAATTACTCATAAGTACCTCATGCCAAAGTATCTGCTGATGACACAACAAAACCAAGGCAGTGGCTAACTGTTGCTAAAGAAAGTGGCCCCACTTTCTTCCTCCTCAGGCTCTTCCTTGATGGTCCTCTGACCCTGCTGTGATCAGCCCTGAAAGCTAAAGCACCAAAAAGCCAGTTCTGCTGAAGGATTTGGATTTTCTTACTGGTAGAGCTCCCAGAACTGGTTTTGCTCCACTGCAGAGTGAGACAGGCACAAACATTGGCACAAAGAGAGACGCAAGAACAGGCAGCCAGGAGGCTGCATCCGTTTTAGTATCACCAAACTTAGCTCCGTGGTAATGCCAAACTGCACACTGAGGCCTTCACAGTCCACAACTACTGAACTTGGCCCTGTGATAGCCCTGAGCAGGAAAAACTTCATTAGAGCCACTGTCAGGTGGAGACAGCCAATGCCTTGAGAGCCAGCAGAAGTCCTGTGAGAAGGAAAACTTGGGGCATAGCTACCGGCTGGCACCCGAACTACACTCCTAAAACTAATTCACGGCAGGCAGATTCCTATTCACCCACCATCACACCCTCCAGCCCTCAAGGATGACTGCTGTTTTTGTGTTGTCAAATGAGGGGCATGTGAACAAGAGAAGGGCCTTCACGTATGACTCTTTAGTCAGTGCTTCCTCCTACAGAGCCTGTGCCTCGAGACGCTACTGGAATTGCTACAAGAACCAAAAAAAGGGAATTTGAGTTCTGTAAGATTTGCTCCTCTGAATTCTCCAGCAACAAAACCCATGAATAATAGTGCAAAACCATTGGAGCTCAGCAGAAGCTAGAGAAGGTTTCTCCAGGGTTAAGAAACATCCAGTCTATTCTGAGCAACCTCTCATGCACTAGAAAACAACATGTTAGTTTAACCGGGATAGTTCATTCTTAGCCAAAGCTTCTAAACTCGCTTTCTTTCAGCAGCATTACTAGTTGTAGCTTACTACAGTTACAAGAGTTATGTATTTTCTTATGCCTCTTCTGTAGAGGCTTTCTTCCCCCTCTCACCACAGCAAGCATTTCTACAGCTCTATCGCGATTCTCTCTCTCTCTCTCTCTTCCTCGGGCCTTATCTCTGCTCAGGCTCTGATGTTTTTCAGGGCACATCTGCCTGGGAACATGACGACCAACTGCACCCTCCCCTGTCACCAGTTCTGCTGTCTTTCCACCCGCTCACCCAAGCCAGCTTGTTGCCGCTGGCAGAAAGGAATTCCACATTTCTCCGTCCATCCGACCCTTTTCTCTTCGTCCTCCCACTGTGCTGCTGCCATCCACCTGGACCTACAGTTTCAGTGTTTGACTAGTCCTTCTCAAGCAGGATGGAGCCCTTTCAGTCTGCAGCACATGCTGGCACAGTACGTGTAGCTCCCTTCCCCACGGCTGCTATATTCACCCACACCTTTGCCAGCTCCCTCCGACAGCGACGCCTGCACAGCAGAAACCCTCAGGAAGCTGTGCAGGGACCCAAGAGAGGCTCCCCTTCACAAACCTCAGCCGAAAAGCCTTGCCACCACCGGGAGGGAGACCTCCCCGCCTGCCTGGACCGTAGGAACCGCTGTCTGCAGAGCTCCGACGGGGCACGGCAGCCGCACGGAGCCAGCTCAGAGCTTCCCCGGGGGTCCCGGCCGAGGGCAGCCCGGCGGCCAGGCCGCCCCCCCACCCCCGCCCGGCCTGGCAGCCCTCCCGGCCGCTGCGCCCGACGGGGCGAGCGGAGCCGCCGTCCCGCGGGCAGGTCGGTTCCAACCCGCCCTCAGGTAAGGGCTGCCCGCAGGGCGGCTGGTGGCCGCGGAGGCGGCCCCGCTCACGGAAAAGTTCCCCGTGGAAAAATACACCTTCCCCCCGAGCGAGGAGGGAGACGGAAGGCGGCCAGCCCCGGCTCACGGGCGACCCGAGACCCGCGTCCCCCTCCCTGCGCCCGGGCGCCGTCGCGGGGCT
>JAVKLA010000024.1:428020-481044 GCA_034782735.1 Sagittarius serpentarius
GGGCGCCCGGGCGGCCGCGGGGGGGGGGGGCCCGGCTGGCAGGGGACTAAACCCACCCTGGTTAGAGACCTCACGGCCTGAAGGGGCTGGTAAGCTGCGGACAGAAGGAGGAGCAGGGGAGGATGGGCCCTTCCTACATCGTTTGATGCCAAAGCAGATGATTACAACGCTGACACGAGTCAACAAAGACGTGAAACTGAAAATTCTAGTTCAAAAAAAAAAAAAGGCAGCCCGCAGATGAGCTGCTTACATGTTGCAAACCAAGTTTCATACGTATCCTCAGGGAAGAGGAAGTTTTGCATAAATTATTCCTGGCACACAATTGCTTAACAAGTTCTTAATGAGTGTGAATAAAGAAGGACAATTTGGGCTTTCATTTAGAAATGTGCCTTTAACTCCAAGGTTGTTATGGGGTGGAGTAAATTGCATGGGAAGATCACCAGAGATTTTGGGAAGAAGGTTAGATGATAATCAGGAATGGTTTAGATGGAGGTTATCCTACTTGGAGCAGGGGTTGGACACAAGCTCTTTTGAGATGCCTTCCAGCCCTGTTTTTCACGGTTCCCATGATACAGTATGTTTCTTTTGTGTTACAAAACAGTGTACCTATGACAAACATTTCCATGAAAGATACGTTGGCATTGCTTTAAAAAAAAAAATAAAATTTCCCCACAATTAAGTAGTCTGAAACTGCTGCCCCCCATCCCCAAAATAAAGTTAAACTGTTACTTTTATAAGAACAGGCCTTAATCAAATTTGAAGCTAAAATGGATTTCAAGATACTTTTGTCTGCCCTACTGAGCAGAATTTAGATTAATGAGACAGAGCTGCTACTGAAGGTGTCAATGCTCACCCTCCTTGGAGCGAGGGTTTGGACCAGATGAGCTCCTGACATCCCTTCCTGCCCCAGCTTTTCCGCATTTCTGAGCTGCATGGGCAGCACCCTGGGCAGCCCGCGGCGCTGAGCCCAGGGATGCTATTCCTCGCCTGGTCCCTGGGTGAAAGCGGGCATCGGACACTGGGGACAGCGAGACGGGGTTTGTGAACCTGGGCTGGGTGCATTCAGGGGCAGCTACCTCACGGGAGCTGGCAGAGCAAGGGCAGGGCAAGTGCAGCAGCTGCAGCGCTGCCATACACAGGCACCCTGTGGAATGGTAACAAAGTGGAGAAGGAGGATCTGAAGCCCGGAGATCTCTCCAGAAGATTGCCAGAGCCAGGATTTAGCTCCTGTGGGGCTACTACCGCAGGGACGGTGAAGTCTTTGTCTCCGGACACGGAGACGTATCTAAACAGCAGAATTCAGATCACGCACGTGCCTCCGGGCCATTTTATCATTAGCTCCTGAACTGCCAGCTGACAGCCCTGTGTGAACTGCCACTGGTTTGGATTTACCTTAAAGCGCTGACGTTCAAGTGGCACAGCTGCCCCCGTGCTTGAAGGAGGCAATGACCTGGTGAGCACCCCACAGATGCTAGCCAGCCCTGCTTGCCAACCGGAGCCAGGGCACGCTGGCTCCCAGGTAGCCGAGACAGGCTGTGGGAGGCAAATGCCCTACCCCAGCCACCCTGAAGAGCATAGCCCCATGCAAATCATCCGCCAAAGCACCTGGCAGAGCAAGAGCAGCATCGCCTGTGAGCTAATTTCACAGCTGCAAATCACCTGAGTAAACAGTTTTTAAGTGCTTTCAGCCTGGTTTTGATTTGATGAGCAGTTTCCTACCTGGTCTGTCAGCCAGTGAGGTGGCTTTGGTTTGAACTGGGAGAGGGGAGCCGCTGAGGAGGCTTGCTATGGCACTGCAGGTGGCTTCATCCTCATCCCTGTTTCAAAATAAGCCGGTGAGCTGCCGGCCAGGGCTGAGTCCTGCTGCTGGAGAGCTCTGTGGATCAGCCACTGAGGTGCTGGTGCTGGAAAGAGCTCACACAAAAATTTTTCCTCGGAAAGAGGTGTAATCATGGTACTGGCATCTTAGCCCGGGACATAAGTACATGGCTTACCGAAGGCAGGAAGGGAGAAGGGTGCGGTGTGGCTGGCGCTTAGCGATTAGATAGTAACATCCCTGGTCGGGAGTCAAGGGCGGGGAGGAGGAGGGAAGACATCCGTCCGTTCACAGGGGCAGAGAAGCACATGCCGGAGGCTTTGGGTCGCCTGCATGCAGCGCAGGGGGAAGGCAGGCGGCCAGCCGGGTCATTAAACCCTTGCAGTATCAGTCTCTCAGATATTATACATGCTTTACTGCTGTTGCACGTACCTTCTTCTTGATGGACAGACCGTAGCCTAGATGTTCGTGTAGCTGAAAGGCCCAAAGTGGTAAACGGGCATAACCGAGGGCTCGGCCTTGCCCCTGGGGCTGTTTTTCCCTGCCCAAGGGCTGGGGCTGCCTCCAGCAGGCACCGAGGACATCTGGTGCAGCGCTGCTCCCGCCTTTCCGTCCAGCAGCTCCTCAGAGGGTCACACGGCGGGACAGCTCGTCCCCAGGGGGCTGCGGATGGTGACTTACTGGCCGGGCTGAAAGACATCCGTGAGTGCTCTCCTTCCGATTTTCAGCCTCAGCTGTTGGCCTCACTCCTGCTATGTCTTCTGGCTTTGGTTTTAAGCAAACCAGAAGCATTCCCCTCTCTTCAGAAAAGCAGATCAAACCCTCTCACGATGCAGCCACCAGCCCTTGTCCGGTCTTCTCCTGAGAGGAGCCAGATTGCAGACTGAGACCCTTAAACCACGTGCCTTTTTTGTGCTACGGTGCCAACGGGATGGTATTCCTGATCAGCCACAATGCGATCAAAACCAGAGCGTGTTCCCATTGCCAGGTTTTCTTGATCAAATTTCTGTGAGAGGAAAGAAGAAAAAAACCAGTGAATGGTTTTGCTAGCAGGCTCTCACTCTTTGATATGAAGTTGCTGAGACTCTACCAAGGGACTTTTTTTTTAAATGAAGTTGGCGGATACAAATAAATCCTTTTAGAATCATTAGCTTGGTGTTGTTAGAACGTTATATTTATTGATCAGTATGCACCGACGAGGGATGCACTCTGATAAATTTTGCCAGTTGAGTCAAGTGCGATGGTAAGTGCCACGTCCAGCAAGCGGATTAGAAATGAAGATACAATGAGAGGGAAATTGGAACAGCACAGTACCTTCAAAGAGGAGGCAGGATGGCTGCTACATAATTTAAACCCAAAGGGAAATGTGCTACCACAGGCGTAAGAGCCTTCAGCTGGACAAAAGGCCAGAAGCCATCTGCTCTGCACAAAAACAGGCCAAGCACATCTCCACTTCAGCTTTCTATCGGGCCAAGCTCGCTCCGGACAGGAATCAGTAAGGGCGATGCCCATGTATCTGCAGCTGGCTGCAGGGAAGCTGCAGGAAGAGCTGGAAATATTTGAGTACATGGAAATCAAGGATGTTTTTCCCCCTCTATAGGAGCCTGAGATTGCAAAAGCTTTGCCTGGCCCAAGTCCAAAGTAAAAGAGTATTGAATTAATAATCACCACCAAATTGGGTTGGATCGTGTTTAAGTTTTGTGCTGATTGTATCAAATCATTTTAATTTGTTTTATTTAAGTAACTCAAAATTCAAATAATGTTTCAAAAGGAATAATTATTTTGAGTTGGAGGGAAAATATTTGCTTAGAAAGTGTCAAATTTGGAAAAATTCTGTCCACCTTTATTTCCCTGTACATTTTCTTCTAAATTTGATATTCACTAAAATTCACTTCTTCCTGCCAGAAGGCCAGTCTGAAAGAAATGTCAGAAAACCCCAGATCCTTGGAAAAATCCCAAACTGACTCCACTGACTGTAGCAATGATTTTCTAGGACAAATTTTGTGGCTAATAATAGGGGCCCAAATCTGTAAAGCTGTGGTTGGTAAGAGTTGTCAGTTCCCATAAATCAAGTGGTTCTGATTTGGGCACCAAGATTAAGTTACAAACACCCAGTGTTTGACTCCCCCCTGTCCCTGTATTTCCATGTATTTGTTAATGTTTATTGCTTATCAGACTAATATTACCATCCGCAGGCGTAACATGGAGTTTTCCTAATATATGGAAAGCAGTTGCAGCATTTCTTACCTCCAGTGCAGCATGCAATAAAAAACACCTGTTTTTCACACCTTAACCTACCATGGGGTGTAGATGTAATTAAGACAGTGAGTACAGTCCTAAAACCAACTGACCTTTGTGTTCCTACACAAATAGAAGTCATTAATAAAGTCCTCTGTTACTCCTTTGTTGGCTTGAAGTAGATGTACCATTTTGATATAAAACCTGTACCAGTTTGAAAGCAGCGTGTGACTGTCTGAGATTTCTGAGCCACTGAAGCTAACTTCTAACAGTTAAAAAAGACTCAAGTAGAGGAATAGGCGTGGATACATTCATGCTCGTCAGCCAGCTCACAGAAATATTGCGTACTAGAAGGGGTTTTCCACTTCTTTGTGTGTTGCAAAGGGTTTGACATTTGTCTGGGCTAATACCAGAAGAGCTGTCTTGTTTTCCAGTCAGCAGTATCCCTCCTCAGTCCCACCGCGGTCCCCACTGGTCTGGCTGGGCAGAGTTCCAGGCTCCTGCGCATGAGGCCAGAGCCTGAGTCTAAAGGATTAGCAGGTGCTTAAGCACTGACCTAGCCATGTGCTAGAGGTGCTGTATAAGCCAAAAAGCCCACAAGCCAGAAGATACTTGCCCCCAGTGAAATCTATCCAGCTCCAGGATGGGGCATGACAGCAGGGTTAAGAGACCCACTGAAATGTCAGGGAAAAACAGCCACAGAAGATTTTCACTCCCCCTGAGACAACCAATGCCAACACACAGCACTTACCAGGTTTAAAGTAAGTATTTAACCAGTGAAATCGAGTCCTTTTGTTCACACACAGAACTGCTGGTGTTTATTGAGGTTTTCCTGGTCTCCAGCAGGCCATTGATTAGGTAACATTTTCTGCAACTCATCGTTTCCTTAAAGTCTTTCAACAACCCCAATGTCCTTCCTGGGTATTGTGTCAGGCTTAATTTGTTTGGTTTTAATTTGAAAAGTAGAATTGGTAGCACACGTGTAATATTTGCCATTGCCTCTAATCGTTTGTCCTAGCCACCTCTGAACTGATAAAGAAGGAGGAGCAGGTATGAAAACCAGAGTGGTTTTCTGCAATAGTCATGTAGTCAGTAAACACAGCAGAACCGCGCTGCTCTTACTCCTGACCGGTGGGTAACTCGTGTATTCACTAGGAACAGCAGACAGGTCTGCCTTAAGCCCTTGGTACAATAACAGAGAAAGAAAACATCATTGCTTACAATGGCAGGGGAGGATTAGGAATTCATCAAACTGCCGGGACTGCAGGGCTCCTGGCACCGCGGCCTCGCAGCCCTGGGAAGGCAGGCACTCCCTGCCTTGGGAAAACATTTGCCTGGATTAAGAGCCTTGAGCTGGCACAGCCTTGGGACTGGCTTAGGAGACTCTTGCACATTGGACGTCCCCTGCACTGTGAAGCTGCGGTCGGTGCAAACAGGAGGTGCCCACACTTTGCCCAAAGCTGCTGCCGTTCAGGGCTCGCCCACCGCAGGCAGCTCACTTGGACTGCTGCAGCAGTCAGGGGAGCCTCCGTAAGCGTTGCAAATTTTTGCTTTCCCTGGGTTCAGAGCGAAAATAACAGCCAATCTGCAGTTGGTTAACTAAAATAAAATGAACCTAAAATAAAAGGAAGCTAAAAACAGCAGAGCTGTGCGCAGTGGTGTTAGCGGTTTGGGGATGGTCAGCTGGAGAGGCCACGCTTGCGTGTGCTGTGAGCAGGTGAAGTTTGAAGGACCTTTCCCAAGCTGTGATTTCCATCTCCAAGGGAGGGGGAGGGTAGAAACTCATACCCTCCCCGGGTTTTCCTCAAGAGCATCTAAGGCGGCAAATGCCAGGATCGCCAAGAGCCGCAACTCTTATTTCAGCTCTGATGCAACACTTGGCCCTGGGAGCAGCAGCAGTAGGGGCTCCCCTGCAATAAATCAGCACTGACAACCAAGATCTCCCAGCTGGAGGCATCGTTTGCTGAGAGCACAGCCCCTGCGCCGGCCTCTTCCCAGCCCTTTTACTCCCGGAGTAAAGGCACAGGTCCTAAAAAAGGCAGCTTCAGCTCTTTCCAAAGCAGATGAGTTGGCAATACACCCGGTGCGGGGAGCAGGCAGCTGCAGGCCAGGCAGGTCGGTCTCTCCTGGCGCATCCTCCCTGTGCCCTCTCTGCACCCTCCTTGCACCCAAAGGGCTTTCCGGGCTCCTCTTCTCAAACCAGAAACACCAGGCAAAGCCTCTCCTGTGTTTTACACCCCTTCTGCTCTGTTCAACTCCAGGGCCAATGCTGTGGCCAGGCAGTGCTTGCTGCCAGTGGCCGGACCTCCTGCCTGGGGGACGGCCATCCCGCAGCATACCTGCTCCCACAGCTGGAAATGGCCCCGCCAGCTTCCCTGGAACAGGGGAACCATCCAAAAACCCCGGTGCTGCTGCCGCATGGGTAGCGATGAGAGCACTGGGATAACAACGGCACGAAGACCAGCGGGGAAGCGAGGGTTTGCTGACTGCCAGCGCACGTGGTCCGGGTGCTGTCCCCTAGCAGTCCCTGCCCTCACTTACACGTCACCTGCTCCCGGCCCCCACGTTTGCCGTACAGGGAGGTGCCGACCCCTGGGAAGCGGCTCCTGAAAGAGCGGTGTGTTAAAGCAAACAGGAGCTGACCTGGGGGAGCCTCTTAACACGCCAGGCTGTGAACCACGATGGCTCGAATGGGGCTTCCCAATGTGCACGTCAGCTCTCCCTGAGGCAGCTGCCAGCATGTCAGGTACAGGAGCCAGTGCTGTTAGCCATCATGGTCACTGAGGCCGGAGCTGCCTTCTTGTGCTCTTACACGCTCCACTAATATGTAAAAATAACAGTCAAGAGCACTCCTGCCCTCCTGGGGCTTTGAGGATACCTAAATCATTTCAGGTGCACAGACATCTTTTGATTCCTAGCTAGTAGCTTCCTGATTTTGGACACGAAGGATTTCTCTTAGATGCCGACGGCTTTGCATGCTGGGTGTCAGAACAAGGTTTGTGTCCTGGCTGGAAGTCTAGTGGTGGGATCTCAGCCACCCAGAGGGACTTACTAAGGGCGTGCTTGTTTTGAGCTATTGTCTCACCTCCTGCATTTTTCCCCCCCCAATAACTCAACCAATCAATAGATTATTACAGTAAAAAATTATGTGTTTGGATTTGCACAAAATATTTGGATATTCTGCCAGGCCAGGGTTTGGCCTGTGTGCTGCATTTAGTGCCCCAAGTTCCTGCAGTCAGCACAAAGCTGCTGCACACCTGTATGATGCGCCTGGCTAATTCTGCTTGCTCCCCTCCGCTCCAGATCCCGGGTCTCCTCACCGCTCTGATGGGCTGTCCCTCCTCCACGGAGTAACGTCCACTCCCTCGGACGAGCCTACCCTCGGAGCTGATCCGGTTGCTCCAAGCTCTGTCCGAGTGACCGGCCCGCAGCAGGCAGGTGTTCCCCACTGACGCCTGCAGCGCACCCCAGCAGCACCCCTGCGTGCCCAGCGGGTACCCCGGGCACACCGTGCAGGGACAGGACGTCTCGTTGCATATAGCTTGGTCCATCACCCCACGAGGCACACAGTTCCTGCGTGGGATGCTCCCGCTCAGCCCTTCCCACAGCACCCTGCTTTCCAGCTCCGGCTCTCACCCCAGCCCTGCAGCCAGCCCGGCCCGCAGGGACATGGCTGGGCTCTGGGGGAAGCCGGCCAGGAGCTTCACGGCCCGCCCCGGGCAATCCTGCCTGTCCAGCTACAAGAGGCAGATTGCTTCATCTGAACAACTTAATGGCAGCTAATGACGGCATGGTCCGCCGGCGCTGCCTGGTCAGGACGCTCCTTGCAGAGGCCTTGAAAAAATACAAGGCGTTTTGAACTGCAATGCTAACTTTTAAATGCCTGTCTTGAATAGCTCTTAGTCTTGAAGCAAGTTTAAGAAATTAAAAAAAAAGATCAAAACCCATAATAAGGAACAGCAGCAAAGTTTTCAGTTTCTTATCCCTCAAATCCCCCTACACATTTAAGAAAAAGCATTTTTCTGAAGAAAAGGGTAGGGGGAGAAAAGGCAGAAGAAAGGCCACCAACTCCAATCTGCCTGACATTTTTTTCCAGTATGTGGATTTCGAGGGGTGCTGGGTCTCAGCCAGGGGATTGCAACACGTGTCAAAACACAGGGAACAGGGCTCTTTCTGCTCTGTCCTGAGAGCAGGGATGGGCGTAAAATTATTTTAAAGTCACTTGCAAAATGGTGTGCAGGTTTGCAGATCACATTTTCCCTTTTCTAATGATGCCAGGGGATCGCCTCGCCCATGAACATTAGACCATCTGGAAAATGTCATCTGGCGCGTTATTCCCTGTGCCAGAGGGATATTTATAGATAAAGTAAATCATGTTGTCATGATTGAAACAAGTAAGAAAGGACCTCAAGGGAGTGGAGTGCCTCCACCCCCACCTCTGTGCATGGCTTTGCCTGACAAGGGGACGCCAGTGCCTGGTGGCTCCCCATGCCCACGGGGTAACCGTCACCCCTCAGAAGCTGGGTGTCCCTGCTGCACCACGCAGGACCCGGTGCAGGACCAGCCGGACACGTGTGCCCAGCCACAGCACAGGAGTGGCACATGCAAGACCGTGCACGCTGAGGCTTCCTTGTTTTGTGAGCAAGCTGTGGTGTGAAGCCTGCCCTGGCCCAAAAGGCAAGTGAGACATTGGGTCCCCTGACGCAGCTGGGGGTGGCCCGGCCTCTGACTCCCATCTCCCTCCAAAAGGGGCTGAAATACCTCACCAGCTCGGGTGCAGCCCCGCCACCACATGCAGTCAGCGCAGCCTCATGTTACGATGGTGGCTACCAGCGGTTCCCACACACCACTGCCACCGCCACACTTCCTCTCCTCCAGCGATGTGCATGCCAGTAACGGAAACCCAGAGGTTTCACTTGTTCTTCACCCATCCTCCAAACCCCTGCTTTGATACAGCAAACTGAGGAACTGCATGTTTTCATCTCCAAAGCCAGGCTGTTTTGCAGAGCAGACGGAGGCACTTGAAGCACGGCCTCCTGCAAACGTGCCCTCCCATGACCAGGCTCCCCCTCAGCACCTTGCCCAAATGTGCTGCATTTTACCTACCTTTGCATCAGCTGGGATGGCCAACGGTGCAGCCACAAAACCGTGTATAGCTCAAAAGTATGTATATTTTGGACACAAAATAAGGTCATTTCAAAAGAGTTTCTCTCAAGAAGTGAAACCTTTCCCCTCAGCTGAGCAGTTCAGAGTATTATTAAATGCTTGAACGTAACCCACTTCACAAAATACTGCCTTTGCCTTCAGGCAAGTACAATCCATTTTGTTCAGGCCAGCTCTTGTTGCAGGCTTCCTAAATTTATTAATGGAAAATTAAATATTCGCTTTAGATAGGCAGATATTTGCACATCTGCATCTCCAAAACGGTTTCAGATTCTCTGTTTGTAAACTAATTGATATCATTCGCTTTGCAGCGCTACTTAGAGTGGCTCCATGATGCGATGTTATGGTCATGGAAACGAAATTACAAGCATATGACTGACCAACCACAGCTCAGATCTGTCTTCCCAAATGCTTCTAGCTGGGGATCACCAAATGTCTGTTTTATCCTGTATTTCCTTCCTGTAGAAGGTTTATCTCATCATTCCCAGGAGCACAGGACATTGTGTTGCAGCACAGCCCATTCTGGCCCACTGGCCCTGTGCTGGAGGGAAGGCAGTGCTGGGTTTTGGGGGGTTTCCCCGAGGCAGAGCCAGGCAGCAGCGCTGAGCAGGTGCCACAGGCGGCGGCGGGCCCATCGATGCCAGGATGCCACCAGTGAGTGGCATTAACTGAGCGCCCACCATGGAAAAATGAGCAGAAAACCAAGTCGCTTTTAAAAAGTGACATGGAGAATTATCTCTGTAGAGGTTGTACCCGAAACCCACCCAAATCGGCTCTAGAAAAACCCAAAACGCCCACTTTGTACCTGAGAGCCGCTTGCGCCCAGCATGGCGCCACTTCCTTTGCTGTCCTGGCATCCGTGGCAAACACCGGGCAGCTCCAGCAGCACGTGGCACCGTGGCCTGGCTCCTGCCCGCAGGACCCCCAGGTGCCTTACGCCGCCGGCCACCAGCTGTGAGCAATTAAGCACTCACATCCCTCACAGAGGAGGGACGCCCCTGTGTGAGGAGGCCGCAATGAGCCAGAGGCGGCGGCAGGGCCAAGAGCTGCCAACAAGAAGCGTCTGCCGCAGCCCTTACCAGGAAGCCCAAGGAAGCAGGCGGGAAGGGGGTTCCCCAGGGACATTCTGGGGGTGAGGCACACCAACAGGTTATGCCCATGCACAAATACCTGGAGCTCGCCACGGCAAGCCAGGACTTGCCAAGCCAAATGGCTGAGATGGGACGGGAAACCGCTGACGCACCACCATCACCGCCCCGGTGGCACAACGGTGGGAGCAAGGCCTCCCAGCAAACCGCCGGCAAGCGCAGCCCCCAGGAGGTTAATGATTAAATGTCAGTGGGAGTGGAAACCATGGCACCCGAGCAGCACAGCCACCCCCCGCCGGCCCCTGCCTGGCTAGAGGCACGGTCATGTCCACC
This sequence comes from Sagittarius serpentarius, assembly GCA_034782735.1. Taxonomy (NCBI): domain Eukaryota; kingdom Metazoa; phylum Chordata; class Aves; order Accipitriformes; family Sagittariidae; genus Sagittarius; species Sagittarius serpentarius. Next base: position 438,659 of record JAVKLA010000024.1, read on the forward strand.
AGCAGCAACAAATGGGTGGCCCCGGGTCAGGTCACCCTCAGCTCCCAGCCCAGAGGGGTGGCCGGGAGGTTTTAGGTCAAAATCCTCCATGGCCTGGGGAAAACAAAGGGTGGAGAGAAAACGGAGAGAAAACAGAGGAATTTGGCAGAGGAACAAAGCTACATAGGGCTTGTATTGAACAGGTAGCCAGAATGAGATGAAACCCTGTTTCCACAAAAATATAGACGTATTTCCAAGATGTGCAACCCAGGAATGCCTGGTTTTACCTGAAAATATCAAATGACATTTTGAGTGTTTGATGAAGAAAAGATAGCCCTTGGGATGCAGCACTTTGCAAATTTCAGAGAAACAGTGACGAACCCCGTGCTGGGCAGGGGGACGTTACCCATCTATTCAGTGGACAGCAATTTCCCTCCGCCTGGCTTAGGGGAAGCTGCCGCTTTATCACATGAGTCCTGCTGAGTTTTAGTTCTCGCTGCAGTCATGTATCACATATGCTTGCTATGCAAATTCTCAGCAGCTGCAGATATCAAGAGAAGGAAACAGAATGCCACAGCTGCAACAAACAGCTTTGTAGAAATATTTTAAAACCTCAAAAAAAACCCAAACCCAAACCCAAACCCAAAAGAAAAGAGCAAGCCATTTTATACAAGGCACTACAGTGCTGTTATTCTCATCCCAGCAGACTTAAATTTCACCCAACAAGCCCACAAACCTTCCCAAGCATGCTCTTGAAAAACAAGCACTTACAAAACCCACCCTGGCAGACCCTGCCTGTCACTGACCACCGATTTTTGGAGCCGGGCAGGCCCCTGAGAGCCTCCTGCCCGTCCCAGCAGCCCAAGTCACAGCACTTGCTCCCCACAGACCACCCAGCCCCCCAGGCAGGTGCCTCTGTGGCCATGGTTGGGGACACGTGGCCACTCTGACCCCGCAGGCACCGGAGCTCAGGCACAGCTTTCTCATCCTGTGCTGCTTTGACCGTGACGCTGCCTTTTGCCTGGACGTGGTCCCTTGGTGGAGGTGTCACCCACCTCCCTGCCTGTGGACACAGTTGTGTACTCCGTGGCTGGAGAGGGCGAGCAGATTCTGCCAGAAATCACACCAGGTGCCACCGATGGACCTCCATTACAGGACACCCTTTTTCTGTCCGGACAAGCCACAGTGGCCATGTCCTTGAGGTCGGGGCTGGAGGGCCAGAGCTGGGTGTCCTCTTACCTGGAGAACCTCAAGCCAGGAAGATGATGAAGCAGCTTAAAATCGCCCTCCATCTGGCCACCCTGCTGAAGGAAAAAAAGGAAAAAGGGAAGAAACCCAATCAGGCACCTGCTGTGTGAGCGGCCGGTTGCCCCATCTCACGCCTCTTTTCCACCTGGGACCCCTTGGGGCAGCTGGGCTCCTCCGTGCAGCTCTCCTGGTTGCGGCCATCGCAGAAGGGGGACCCACATGCCACCTGAACAGCGGGAAGAGCTGTAGGGAACCAGGACATTAGCCTTGCTGCTGCGGGTTTTGTAGAGGCTCAGGCAGAAGTAACTCCTAGTTACATTCATTCTAAGTTACTTCCTCACTTACGAGTGTGAGATTTTTTTAAAATTCATTTTTGGTGAAAACTTGGACTTTGCATAATATGAATCCTCCCATGCAAACAGGAATCTCCCTAAAGATACTTTACTGGATGGTTTTGTTGTGTAGCTTCATTATATTCCTCTAGTCTGAATTTCTTAAACATTAATTTTTTTTCTTTAAAAATGATGCCTTGAAAAAAACATTTAGGAAGTGACATTATCTTTATTGTCAGCTAACATACTCTTTTAAGTTAGCTTTTTATTACTCTCCGTTCTCCAAATACCCTGCTGAATTTTCTGGCAATTAAAATACAATACAGACAAAAAGCCTTAGGGGACAGCCGCAGGCAATGCAGAGAAAGGCTGCCAGCACTGCGGCTGCTGGAGCTGGAGCCGGAGCAGCCCTTCCAGGTCAGGGTACGGCAAGCTCTTTACATCCACAGCGCTACCAGCTCACCTGGGCAGACTGCGGACACCGTTCGGTCTGAGCTGAAAACAAACAGAAACTGTAAACGCTGTTGACCCGTGCAAATAAAGGCTGGCTTTAATGTGCCAGGGCGTACAGGTGTGTGCACACAGACCGGCTGCACCTTGGCGCAGGGATCCAATGCCATTATCGAGACTCCTGCCAAGGCCACCTCCGAGGCTGCGTACGTGCTCGGGCACCCGACCTCGCACCTGTCCTGGGTCTAGATGGAGAGACGGGATTTTATTTGTCTGCTTCTGAGGGAACTGCTAAATTGGTGGCTCAGTGCTACGGGAAGCATCCGTGAGCAGGGGATCTCCGGTTAGCCCAGCTGCTCCGGCCAGGGAAAACCAGACCCGCTCTCACAAGCGCACCTCTGGGGCTGCCTGCCCGGGCACCCCCTGCTACTTGTGCCTTAGCGTCTTGCCCTTCCTCATCCTCCTCCTCCTCCTGGCTCTGCTGCTTTGCTTGCAGCAGCCACCCTCTGCTGCAGATGGGGGACAGAAGCTGACCCCTCTTTCGGGTGCCGAGTGCATGGCTAAGGCATCCCAGTTATTTATTTTCTCCCACACCCACCTCTGAGGCTCCTTTTTAATTAAGTAAAAGATTTTTTGGAGCAGGGTGTGGGTTTTCATCCTGACCCAAGCAGGCAGGAATCGAGTGTGGGAGCCCAGCCTGAATGTCTTTTAGCTACGGCTCCATGTTTCTATACAGGGATAGTGGGCTTTCCCCCCGCCATGCACTGGGGTTACAGTTGCCTCTTGACCCCACGCAGCCCTAGCGAGGGGATTTCTCCTCTCTTGTCCCAGTGGAGGAGGGAGACTGGAAGCAATCTGGGAGACGGGCTGTAACTTACCCTGCGCACATAGTGAGGGAGAGGCCAGGAAAAACAAACAAACAAAAAAAACCCTCACCAAACCCAGAAGAAGCTTTTCCCAAGACAAAGTACAGATTTGATGCCAAGAAAACATTTTGTGGATTCCAGACTGTTCATGCCAAAAAAACAAATGGGGAAATAAAAGGAAAGAGTCAGAGAAAAGAGAATTTCTTCCTGGCGTTTTTGATCAGTCTTTTTGGTTTTCAGGTGCGTTTAAGATGTCCTTCAACTGAAAGGTCTCCAACTTTAAAGAAAACATTGCCTCTCAGGCTGAACAATGTATTTAATTTGATCCAAAACATTTTTCTTTACTTTTTTTTTTTAACCTGATATTTTTTAATTGCTTTGAGAACAAAACCTTTTTTCTCCATTTTTTTCCAAACTAATTAAAAAAGGGAATTAGTCACACAGCTCTGTATACACTGCTCTGTGCAATGGACCCGCTGGTCTCCACAAGAGCCTGTACTTGCTCATGTTTATTAGCATCAACATCACAGTTTTGATGCTTCCCAAAAATGATGCACCCTTTTGCCTGAAATCCTGTAAGGTTTCAGAAAACTCCTGCCTTCTCTTGGTATTTCTGATACAAAGTCTGCTATAGGAAAGGCTGCAGCTGGAGATAAACCACCTGTATGTGCCCTCTCACTGCAGAGGGGCTTTCCCTATAGCCCGGGACCTCACTCTGTGCCACTCGTCTGCTGCCGGCGGGGCGATGGGAGCTGCGGCTCTTCTCCCACACACTCACGGCATCTCATAGACTCCGAAACCAGTGAGGTACCTTTTCCTCTCTCATCGATGAAGACAGGCTGGTGTGTCCAGGGGATGAGTCAGAGCAGAGGCTGTTTTTTCACTCCCTGAGGTGTCTGGACTTCATACCAACCTTTTCCTTTGGGGGGGAACAAAAAGTGCATTAATCTAGAGCGGTGCCGGAGCCAAGACTGAAGAAAACCAGACTGTAGCCCAGGCCTGCTTGCTCTGCCTGGCAAAGCCGAGCAGCTCCTCACTCTTGCACGCTTGCTGCTTTCACTGCTGCTCAAATCCACCTCCCAGGATGCAGAAACCTGCTGCAGCCCGGGCAGATGTGCACAGATCCAGCCCACTGCCAGATCCTGCAACAGGTGAAGCACTGCAGCTTTCACTGAGAGAAGGCAGAGATGAAAATATTAAACTATATTTCTATGGATGCTTAGAAAACTTAGAAAAAAAGAGAAAAAAAGCCAGAGAGGGCGATGTTTAAGGTGAGGCAAAAAGCTACTGTACATGCTTGCTACTGCTTTGCTGCTCTCCTCTATTAGCCGCATTTGATCAGAATGGCAGCTATATCTCAGGTATGCAGTTATATCAGTTATACACTTAAGTAATGCCTTACTTAACATTTCTGCCCACTCCCTATTTTCTCAAGGCTTGGGTGCATGCACTCCCACCTCCCTGGCCCATCATATCTCTCAGCATCTCATTTGAAGCAAGCACATTTCATTTGCATTTGAAGCCTGCAGACTGGGTTTGTAATAGCTTCCAGAAACAACCATTGTTTTCCATCAAAGCTGAGGGAATGAGATCCTGAGGCTGAGTGGCTTCTTCCCTGCCCTGCTTGGCCAAGAAAGCTTTCACGCTTAATGCCGTGGCTCCGTTCCTGCATATTGCAGCGGCTATAAAGCAAAGCTCAGACGGCCTCAGACAGAACCAAGCGCCAGTGTACATATTGTAAAAGCAATTACAAGTGGAGTAGAAGAAATACAGGCAGGGGGAAGCCAGGAGCTGCAGGGAGAGGTTAATTTTGGGAGATGAGGTGCGGCGAGCCGCAGTCTGGGGAGCCCAAGGATGCCCTGGCTGCACACAGACCCACACTCGGTCTCACCATGTCCAAAAACAGGTCAGTGCCAGGCACCCCATATTATTAATTCCTCGTGGAAATGTTTGCTGTTCAAAGCAGCACAAGTTAATGGCTGTGCAGGAAGAAACTAAGGCGTTTTGGGGCACGGGGCTTGGGGCAGCAGTGCCCAAGCTCCCTCTCCAGCCCAGCAAGATGCAGGCAACACTGACCAAATGCGAACACCCTGTGGCTCACCAGCCAGCCGCTCCTGTGGGCCCAGCGCCCGGTTCTCTGCCAGCTGCGAAGGGAGCTCAGACACTGACCTGAAGGGTCGATCTCAAACCGCATCCCAACAGCAATGCCCGGTCCATCAGCATGAACGATGCCTACAGCCACAGTGTCCAAGAGCCTCAGCTCTCCATCCAGCCCCAGCAGGTGGAGGAGCTGGAACTGGTCATCTGGGAGCATGAATTTGAATTAGTTGGTGCTCTCAGCAGGACTAGCACTGTAACATCAAAATAAACAGCAAAGGCTGTAGGTGAGGGAGGAGCTGGTGTTCTGCATCAGGTCTCGCCTCCATCCATGCCACCAGACGAGGCACCCGCCTCAGCCAGGTTCTCACCCCACAGCGCACAGCGGCCACGCGGGTGACAGCAGCACAGCTCTGTAACTTTGAGAATGGGGAGGAGGGAGGGAAGTCACTATGACTAATATGTGCTTGAGGCTTCCTGCTGCCACCACGGAAACAGCCCTGGGGTTTGTGAAAACTTGTAGACAACAGTTTTCACGAAGAAATTTTGCACTCGTCTAGTAGGTCTCGGAAAATGAAGAGAAATTGAGCACAGAACCGAAACTGGCACTAGTAAGTGCTATTAATGTCATTAAAGAATGGGAGAAGTCAAACCACTGTAAGTACAAACAGTGCCTTAAAGGCTTCATAATGTTAAAAATAGCTGCAAGGCAAATCACTTGAGGGGAAAGTAACAAAGCAGAAAAGGATGAGTGATAGAAGTGCTGAGAACAGGAGGTCAGAGGCTACGAAAGCTAGCGTCACCTAACTGGAAAAAATGATTGCTGAGAGATGAGCACAGATAGCTCTAGACAGAAAAAAAGATGTGGGAGGAGAGGAAGAGAAGGCAATGTGAGCAAACATGGCAGAGAAGGTAAAATTTCTGAGGGACACGGGACATGGTTAATACTGTCCCATTAGGAAGGATAAAGAGCTTGTAAAGTGAAGAGGATGAGCAGGGAAGTTTGTGGAAGCTCGTTTTTGCCTGTGTTGCTGGTTTTTTGGACCTTCTGCTTCTGGAGATGAGGGTCCGGTTTGGCAGGTTGATGCCCACTGCTCTTTTCTGCCCATCTGCGCACCTCCCAGTCACCCCTCCAGCAATTTCGGGCAGAAACCAGTTCAAGCCTGGAAGCTCTCGAGCTCCTGTCTTCTGTGTTTCTCAGGCCAGGATGGTGAGCTGCCAGTCCTTCCCTGCCCTGAGGCCCGGTCCTGGGTTTCCAGTCCCGGTCTGTCTTCTTGCTGTGACAGAAAGCCCAGGAGAGGGAGGCGGGAGGACACAAGCCCGGGGTGGCTGGGCGAGAGCTGCCAGAAAGGCTGCAAATTACTTTTGTCCTTAACTCTAAGGTCCTCCCAGCACCTGGCACCAAGCTCCTCTGGGGAGCTCCGTGACAGACACCCCCAGCATCACTCCAGCCAGGCGCAGGGAGGACGAGGCGCATCCTTCTAGGAGCTGTTTTCTTCCCTCCCAGCCCTGGCAGCCTAGAACGACACCAGCCACCCTCAGCAGCGCAGCCCCCTCCCACCATGGCCGTTGCTTCCCAGCACTTGCATTTAGAAAACAAGCAGCCGAGCAGCTGTCAAAAAGCTAAGCAAAACAAGAGAAGCCTCACAAAACTCGCTCCCCTCCCAGCGAAGGAACGCGAGGCCGACGCTGGCAATGCCACGCGGTGACAGAGGAGTCCCTTGGGCAGGAAAAAAGTAGTGCAAGAGGATGAGATGTTCACCAAGCAAAAGTGGGATGCCTGATGCCAGACAAGCTATCGCGCACGCCTTTTAATCAAGTATTGCCCCATCTTGGCCAGCTGAACTGCTTGGCATTCATTTGGTAGAAATGGCAGTAGGATGAAAGACACAAATAAGGTGCACCTTGGGGGAGGGGGAATTAAAAAAAACCCCCAAAAAAATCAAACAACATTTGCTTTTATATCTTTTAAATCAGTCTTCCCCAATTTCATTGATAATATCTCACAAGTCATAAGGTAAAAGAGATGTCCTAGTTATTTGCATGCTGTTGATATATTTTGTTTCCTTTGTTTTTCAGTTTGTTTGTTCATCAGAGCAGACTGGTTTCATTTTGTGGTTTTTCATAAATTAGCATAGTTAATGTTTGTAACAAATTTTTAATCTCAAATCCTACTTCAGTAAGATAAAGTAAGACTCGACCCATTTCCCAGACTTGGGGCAACCAGCTTTGTAAGACTTTAACATCTTTATACCACACAGTGAATTTCAGAAAACCACTGAATAACTTTGCGACAGAAAACTGCCTTTATTTTTTTAATGTGGTTGGATACATGTAGGTAATAATGCTGTGATTTAAATAATTATTTTGCCAACTGGTTTAGCACTTAAAATGACCACAGCAGTTTGTACCTCTAAGCTACCACACAGGCAAACCACAGGCAAGATGATCTAAGCTGAAAGTTTCCTGAAAACCTTTTAATAAACTTCTTGGCTGTAAGAATGAAGCCAAACACCACTCCACCACCCCCAAACTCTGGAGGCCGTGCAAAGCAGAACCACCTTGTGCATGGTGGCCCTTCGCTCCCCTGAGCGAGCACCCCTCCCACCCCCAGTGGTACGTGACACATGTCTCTGCTCCCAGTTGGGAACTGCCAAGATGGGTCTGAAGGATTTGTGGCCTTCCACTCAACAAAAAGAAAGAAGTAATTTCAACATCATTCTACCCAGAAGTACCCAAACCCTCTTTTCTTCCCCTACAATTTCCTTTCGGATATAACTTATTTTGCAGAACAGCATCATTTTCAGTATAAATTCATAGGCACACAACTTTTTTTTCCCCTAAGAGCAGGATATTTGGGTTCACTTTATCATTGTTATGTGCCTTAAATCTGCCCCTTCACATCCATCATCACAGGTTTCCTTCACATTTCAAGGTCAGCTGAAAGCATAAAAGGGTTTGCGAACATTACGATGGCCTGTGTAAGTTCTTCATCTGGCCTTGACAAACCAGGTAAGGGTGGTGGTGGTTACCTTCAGCACTGGTCTTCAGGGATGAACTGGAGCTTTCGTCATGTCTCAGGAGAGACTTCTCACAGTGCAGAGAAATCTTATTTCCAGATGGATTTATAGAAGCGGGACAGCAATGTGCAGGTTTCCTTAGGTCTGCTGGACAACTGGATGTTGCTGCTTGAGTACCCACAGGTATTAGTATTAGGTATTAGTCAGGCCTAATAAAGAGCAGACCCAGCAGGCTGGAGCATCAGAAAACTTCCCTCGGACGTGATGGCAGCATTTTGTCTCCACATCCGTAACAGCTGCCAGATAGGTCTGTGAAGCACCTTTAAAATACAGCTCAGAGCAAAGCTGTCCTGAGTTTGTGTAAAGAAGCTAAAACAGCTGGGGCGGTGGGGTGGTGGTGTCAGCAGTGTAATTTTCTCCTCACTGAATTTAGCAGAGGGTTTCAGACAGCAAAAATTACGGAAACAAACATGAGCTTATTTTTAAAACTAAGACAATTTTGTGTTAATCAGAATCAGAAAAAAGGAAATTGTTTATTTCTCAATTCAGCCGAACTGGGGAAGAGAAGAAGAGATCTTTCCCCTAAGAAAAACCCAGCCTTGATGAGCATTCCCCTGGGGCTGAAACCAGGTTGCTGCACTCACCTTCATTCTCTTCATGAAGGGCTGACTTCCAAAATCTTGGGAAAAATCTCACTGGGCATAGCCATGACTCCATTGTACCTGGCTGGGAAAGCCCACTCCAGCAGTTGCCCCCTCAGTTCACCATCTTCCACTGCAGCTACATGGTTCTGAAAAACTGGTTCCCCACAATGATCAAATCACCCAAACCAAGCCCATCCCTGAAGCGGTCTTGCCTCTCAGTTTGGTTTTTCTTACCCAGCTTCTTCTAACCTTGAACAGGAGGGCAGGGAAAGAGGGTGACAAAGCATAGCCCAGGAGCGGGAAAGGGGCATGTACCAATAAAAAACGCCATTAAATCCATCATCAGATTACTATTATGCAAGCAGCAACATCTGCTTTATCTTAGTAAGGCTCTCAGTCCCATGCCAGTTACTCCCTGTCGCAATCAGGTACTAAAAACGCATTCCTCTTCGGTGGATGACTGGTGTTAATCAAGATGCTAGCTAAAAAATTCACCTATAGCTTTGCATTTCCTTTATTTTCTGACGTTCTCGAATCCGAGACAGAAAAGGGTGGTATTTAGTATTACAGAATATAACAGTCATCTTCAGATATTGAAAACAAGGAGCTGCAAATGTGGCTTGGAAAATACGTGCAGTCCAGCCTGTTACAAATACAATACAGCCCATTCACTTCCAATTGGTCAAGTTTTTTGTGAACTGTCTCCAAAGCATCCTATTAATGCTTCTGGATCTCCCAGCATTGCTCACATTTGTAATTGCATTAATCATGAATTATTACTGCATCAAGTAATTTTGCTAGAAACAGGAAAGAACTGTCAGACAAATAGGAGACTTTATGAGCACATTATGTATTACCAGAAAAGAATGCAGAAATTCGTATCAATATAATGAGAAAACCGAAAAAGAAAGCGGGTGCCTCTTCAATGGCTGGCTGCTATACTTCAGAAATCCAGCTCTACATCAGATTTTAAAAGGGATTCCTATGCAGAGTTAGAAATGTTATCTCATGCCCAAGCACTGTGAGCTGCAGAGGCTGCTTTTCGATGGAGCCACTGCTCTGAGATTGCAGAGAGTGGGGGGGGATGAGTATGTTTAGATAACAAATGAAAACAATCTTTCTCTGAGGAATCACTGGCAATCTTCATTTTCCTTTCCGTTTTATCATTTTCAGTAATAGGTCCTAGATCTTTCCCTGCATGGGCACATGTTTTGTCATGCAAACGGTCTTTACAGACCATGACAAAGGAGCTTCTCTTAGCAACATCACTGTGTCAGCACCTTCCCTCTCTATACCCAAACCACTGAAGCACTGGGCCGAGGTAAACAATGGAATGGCAACGCATTCATCAGTATAATTTAATTCTGGAATAAATATCATTTCTGATCAAGCTGTTCTGCTAGCAACCTTCACATCCACAAAGCACTGCACCATGTTCACCTCCCTAAGGATTTTGTCCCCTTAACTGTTGTAGTAAGAGAAACCAAGAGAAAATCACATTAGTTTATAAATACAGATATAAATGCTGTTTTATACGGATTGGCTCATTAGTTGATGAGCCATTAAAGAATTTGACTTACAAACTTCACACTGCAGAATCTTCTGTCCTCATGCTATGGGATCCTGCAACGTTCCCATCACCAAACCTGCCTCCTGCGTATCCCAGTCTTCTGCTCCTTCTCATGGACAATCCTGCTGTGTGTCTTCTCAAACCAGCCTGTCAACAATGTATTTTCTCCACCCTCCAACAAGGAAAGCCACAGTTCTTCCATACCAATCTCCAAATTAAGAGAAAATGCAGGAGTCCTCACTGTAAACATATGGCGCATCAGAACAAATGGTGGGGAGTATATATCCATATTGCTGAATGTACAGCAGCTACATGGGGCCTAATCCAGGTGCCCACCTGTAGATACCTTAGACGCCCTGATGATGCAGCACTACAGGAGACCCACACCTTCTGGTGTAGCAGCCAGCGATCAGGCAAGGTATGCTAAAACTTTTCTAATGGCAACAGATGTCTGTAAGTAGGCAACCAATTTGAACTCTCATTAGCTAAGATACAGAAATAGCTACCTTTAAGGTCAAAGCCTGCTCTTGGACACAACCGAAGACAACAGAAAGGTCAGACTAACCACACAAAATCCAAAGATAGCAAATGAAGGAATAAATGTTGCAGAGCTTCAGCGTGGAGCTGCAAGCCAAACTGAAGGTGGAGAGTTCCAAGTCCTCTATCGCTCCTTCCTTCTTTTATCGCTAAAACCAGGGAGGTTGTTGACGAAGGTGCACCCTTAGAGGCTTGCAAACCAGAGGCCAAACTGATCTTGCATGGTTTGCAAACAGGGCGGACACAACCCTCTACTTACCCTTCCAAGCACCACAAGGCTCTCCGGACTGCTTCAACAGGGCAGTACTTCCCTATTTTCACATCTTCTTGGGAAGAAAGCAACATTGCTTACCATGTAAAGAGAAGAAAAAGTCTCACAGAAATCAAAGCTGAAAAAGAACCATGAGATCATACTGCTTTGTGTGGGAGACCGCATGGCTAGACTCCCTTTGAAGGTTTTAAATAGTAGACATTGAGAACAAATTTAAACTGAAAGCACTAAAATCAGAAGTAACATATTCTGGCAGTTGCAGCAGATCTTGCAAGAAGACAACGGCAGTGCTACTGTTTGTCTTCGAAGTTGTGAGCAGCAGAACAACGGATGACTGCAATTTTTCTGCTTTGTACAGACCTCCAGGTCTGTAGGACACCAGTTGGACCACTACTGATCAAAGAGAATCCAGTCTCATACACACAGATATGCAAAAAAGCTCCCTCAAAACCAAATCAAGCACACACCATTTTATGTGGTCTTCAGCTTCACCCTTGATTTACAATGACAGCTAAACTTCTTTGACTCAAAAGCAGGACAAGAGCAATGTTAAAAATCCACGCAGCTAAAGCAACATTTACAGACTCCTGTGCTACGGAGTCACTCAGCCCACTCTTGCACTACAAAATCCTTCTAAAACAAAAAGCTTACATCAGCATCAAAATGGCTCTGGAATTGCTTCTCCCAGCAGTGGAACACACTGATGTGAAGCAGACCAGAATGACAGCACTGAGCGTTCCCCATTTTGCAGAAAGCAAGAGAAACAGGTGGTAACAAGATTCCCTTCACAGTTTACCCAGGGAAGGAGAGTACAGGTGTCTGCATCGAATTAATGCTGGTTCTGGCAGTTTAACAACTAACTTTAAACATTTTTCTAACCCTTTCAATTTAACCTACAAAAATAAACTCTCTGAAATATGAAGTATTAAATAATCCTCTTTACCCTCCCCTTACATGCAGTGTCCTTACTGGACTTTAAGAAGAGGAAAGTTTAACTTGAGTGGTTCACAGTTGCTGCTGCTGTTACTCGGTTCCAGCTTTGAAAAAGCAAGACGTATAACGGTAGTAAGAGAGGATTACGGGAAGAAGAACTGCAACAAAATGCAACTGGGGACCAATGCCAAGTTTCACTTGGAAACTTGTCACAAAACCAGATCCAATAGGTGGTTTTATCGCACGTTCTAAAACCTGTGATGCTTGCAGCAGCATCGGTCATTTGCCCCTCTTACCAGAGGCTGACAAATATGTTTGAAGGCAAAAGATGAGAGAAAGGAAAAGGACACACAAGAAAGCAGGAATGCAAACCTAATTTTAGGTTTAGATTTTTCTCCCTTTGATGCAGTCCAATCAAATCCTGCAGGATCAGCAGTGCCACAGCAGCCTGAATTCCCAGGAGACTAGGGGAGTTAAAGCTGGCTCTTCCAGTGTACATGGCAGCCCCTCCCCACCTCTTTTTCATGAAACACAGTGACACCTCACAGGTTCATTAAAGACACCAGTAAGTGTCTTGGGGGTCAAGAGCTATTCATCCAGCCATTACGTCAAGAGAATGTCAAGAGAGCGTATAAGCGGTACGCAGGTTGCCATAGAGAATCTGCAACAACAAATCCAATTTACATTGAACTGCACAGTATTCCTGAAAATATTGAATTGTTGTTTGCCCGTAAGAGAACTCTGTGGTGGAATCTTCAGATCGCAGCAAAGAGGAAAAAGTTTCTACATCTGTTAGAGAGTTGCACATGTTTTACGGCATTTAAGGTAACCCCATAGGTGTTTCCTCCTAGAATTTCTTCTTATTTTGCACTGAAAATAATAATTTTTTTGTGTTTTTCCATCTGTGAGTGGTTCACTGTATTGCAATGATGCATAAAAAATGCACACGATCATTTCAGTGTAGGTGATCTCATACAGACTGTTACATATGAGAAACCACAGGAGAGGACAGACCTACATTTTGTTATACTTCACTGCCTTAATTTAAGCAACTGCATCCATACACAAATGTCTAAATATGCAGCCTAGTTATTAGAGGAGCAGTTCTTCTGCAAGTCACTGGATGATGCTGCTACATTGCAACTCTGAAAATCAGACTGCTTACTACTTGTAATAAATTTACTACTGTGTAGTAACTGACAGAGTAGTTTGAAAACTGATAATCATTACCTGTAATTAGGGAAAACCAAAGCAAGCCCTGACCAGTACATTTTCTTGTTTTATTAGCAAAATCATCTCTACAGGGTGTAAAAGGAGAAAACAAAGCAAGTCTTTTATTGAAAAGCTCTACAGTTAAGCAGAACAAATGCTTACCTTGTACTACTCTTAAAAAATAAAGATCATTTTTGGATTCATAAATCTAAACGCAAAAGCCACAAGAGAAAGTTACCAGAATTGAGAGTCAGATGTAAGAGGCAGCTAGAAATTAAAGAACAAATACAGCTATACTGTTAACTGCATTTCAACACAGTAGCTTATTTTCTACTCCAGCCTTAGTGTGTTGATTTCTAAATCACTACGGCAATTTAATCAGAAAGCTAGTTTCACTAACTGAAATGAAATGCTAATTTTACCAGACCATTGTATAGACAGAATACAGATGGCAGTATTTAGAAGGCTGGAGACTGGTGTCTGCACACAGAAATTTAATTTAAAAATTAGTTTGTATCAATTGTTTTTATTAGATATCAGCAGTTTACAAATTTGAATTAAGAAATCAGGTTACAGAATGGAATTAGCTCGAGCTCATTCTTGGTTGTGAGGTTTTTTTCTTTAAGGTCATAATCATTTTTATACAGGATGTCATCAGCAAGAAATTCTAGACTGTCTAAAACACAGCCCCACTATTTCCTCATTCAATATTTCATAATTTATCAAAAAACTAAGAGTGTTCTAAACATTTTTAACAAATATTTAATTAACTACTCTGTTAGGCCCTTTATATATTTTAATTTTTTTTTCAATTTGTACACAATACAGATTTTTAAAAAGCACTTAAGGATTCTATATTGCAGTTTTTTGTAACTTTCAAAACTAGGAATAAATAGATTGTTCCCATGACAAGACGAAATCCACTATTCAATATACCACGTCTTGTCTTCCCCATACCTCACATCTAAGCATACAATTTTCTAGCAAGAATATTGTTTTAAAACACTAATTCCCCACCGTTTTAATGCACATCAATTTATGACTGCAAGAGCTTCTATTTCCTGATAAGCGCAGGTTTAACTTAAATTCTGTATTTTGCTACAGTCCACTAAATACCACCTCAGCATATGCTTAATTTACATTTTCTTCTCCACAGCTCATAAGACAGTCAGAAGGCAAGTTACATCTGGCGAGTAAGGATGCAACTGCACTGAGGCTTCCATTAGGAAGCCTTGTTTCCATTATACGCATTCATCCTTCTTTCTCTTTCCTGCCTCACAGCCAAAAACAGTAATAAAATAAAGCTCCCAACATCTATCATTAAGGTCGCTAAGAAATACAGGACTGTTAAGGGCGGGGGAAGCATATGCATTGCAACAAGTTGCTAAAAGACTTCTGCTCTGTAAAGATGAAATGGCAGTAAGATGAGGCTGAGCCAGAAAGCTGCACAAGGAAACAAATATGCTGGAACAAGTGAAAACATCAACAGTCTTAAGGCAACCTTCATTTGAATCAGCAGTGTGATTACTTGTATATCTGAAGAGAAATCCTTCTTTAGTGTACTTAATTATGTCGATACAAAAGACGTTATGAACCATATCGATCCTAGAAAAGTAAAAAACCAGAAAGACATGAGTATGTTTTCCATTGAAAGAAATTAGTTTTACCTACATTTGTAAAATAAACAGCAGTTTAATTCTTAAAGACTTAAAAGAAAACTGACCAGCGCTTCCAAGAACTGGAGTTTATGGTTAATTAGCCTGATTTTTCAAACACCCTAGAGCTCCCACTGACCTCATAAAGGAAATACAAACTAACTGGAGCACGCACTATGCTTTGCACTACTGAGACCAGGATGTCGTAATTTTGTGCACAAACATGGATCAAACGTATTACTGTCAAGTCAATCGAAGAGCCAATAGACCTAAATGATTGCTCTAGGTCCCTTCCAACTAAACTATTCTAAGTTATGAACTATTATGACTTTAAAAATAAAGTGACAGCACATAACTTCCATGATGGATTTTTTGCTTCAATTCTAAGAAAAGAAATAAACAATATATGGGAAAAGGCAAAAAAGATATTCTAAGGAAGGTGAGCTATCAGCTACAGATTTATTTTTAAAAAGATCTACTGTCTACCATGAGAGGTCTACAAAGCTCAAAACCAAATTCATTCTCTTCTCCCTAAAGATGATTCAATGGCACGATCCATGATACTAAATCCCTACAAAAAGACTTCAACTAATGGTTAATATATTGTAATATTTTTACTAACCTGTATAGATGTCATGACCCCATTAGCAAGTACAGAAAGTTTTCCAGCCACTGATTTCACTCCTTGTTTAAACTGAGCTATATCAGGAGCTGAAGGCAAGACATTTGTAATATTGTAGCTTCCTAAAAGGAGAACACACACAAGAAGAAAAGAGAATTTTATATGAAAAGCATCCTTTCCCCTCCCCCCGAAGTACAATATACTACTAGGAGCACTAAATACCAATGTCTGATCAACACTGTAAAAACCACTAGGCATAGATCTCAAATTTCTTCAATGCATCTTCCTTTTAATTTTTTTCAGTTGTTCATAATTCCACCCAGAGTGTCATCTTCTACACTTTGTATTCCCAGCTGAGCAATTAACGTTTGGATAATATATGATTTATTCTGCTCTTTCAATCTGCTGTAATGTTATTTGTCTGGTATCCTACACAGCTGTTACTACCTTGCAACTTAACGATGAACACACTTCAGTGCCAGCTGGAGGGATGAACCCTGTTGGTGTGCATGCATGCATGGGTGTGCTTTCCATGCTGTTATATACACCCATATTTTGCATTACTACATCCGAGGCTTGGAAAATTCTACAGAAATTATAGTAAAGGTAAATAAGTAAGTTTTAAAACTCCAAAACAAAGCTGGCAATCCAGCCTTCCTTAAGCCAATATAGTTCGGCCAGTATTAGCTCTGCTGCTATTATGAAAAGTATAGGCCTAAAGATAACAGAAATCAAAGTTGTTTCAAAACTAACTGCATGATAAGTATTAACATGCTAACAATTACAATCATTCATTCATTTGAAAAAGAATTACTGGCATATTAAATACCTGATACTGTAAAAGGCATAAATGGCAGTAAACCAGTATCATAGAACTATGATCTCAGGAATAAATGGGGCTCCTGAGAGTAAGCATCCCAAAACAGACTGTTTTCAAAATGGAGACTGCAGCCTACCGCCTTAATTTAGACGCGTAGCCGACTGATAGTCGGGACACAAGTGGTGACTTGTGAGCAGTTACTGGACCTTGGACACGCTTGTCCAGCCGCAGAGTCCACAACCTGCACAACGGTAACTCCTTTCGGCAGCAGCTCCGCACAGGACATTGCTACGCCCTGGCAGCCCTTTCTTCTTTTTTTCTTTTTGAACAGGGGTGGAGAAGGAAGAGAGAGAGAACCTGCAGCTCCTCTTTTCATGGGAAATTAAAGGCACCTGCCTCGTTAGCAGGCTCAGAAAGACATTTCTGTAGATAATCTGATTTACCTAAGGTAAGTGGCTGGTTCGTAGTGGCAGACACATAGTCACATTCAGACAGCTTCCCACTCGGTTCTTTAAAGCCAGCTAGGAGCTGTTTCTACAATGCACAGGCACACTTCTTTATAGATTATGTTCAAAAATTCACTGTCACTGAGACAGCCCTATTTCAGAACTGTAATTTTGACCTCTGTATGATCTGTTCCACTTACCAAATGCTTCAGCATTTTTGTTATTAAAGTCAGAGTCATGGAAATAAAATTTGCAGATATAAATAACCTGAGAAAAGCTCTCACCACTTCTCAGCCACATGAATTTTCTCATGTTTTTCTGATTACGTATGGTTGTCTGAAAAACTTTTGTAAATGAGACAGGAAAGCAACTCCTTTTCTTGTGATTTCCTTCAAAGTCAGGATCTACAAGTCAGCCACCTGACATGCCATCTTTCACAAGCCACAGGTCTGAAATAATGCAAAGTAAAAGCGTTTTCTTGCAGCACCCACTTTTTGGTCAATAGCTCCTACAGCATTCTGTACAAAAGTAAGCATCCCAAAACTGTTCTACCCTAAGATCTCAGCAGTGCTCATAAAAACAACTTTAGATTCAAAGGGCATTTCATTCTGGCAAGGATGCCAGAATTACAGCAGCTTTTTTGTTGCCAGTCTCCGGTCTCCTGATTACCTTTATTTTATGGAACTAATGATGGCCTTGGCATTAATTCAACACCAGACAAGCTATCAGTGCAGCAAAATTTCTCTAAGAAGGGCCACTGTCAAAAGATGGCCTTTGGGGTGGGGGGCGTAACGGAAAGACATGCAGGAAAGGAAGATTCTGTAGATTGAATATAGTGTGAATTCATAATACACAAACTAAGAATTCCTGGTGTATTTTTTCCTCACTGTTATTTTAGAGCAGTTAACAACCCACAAAATTTAGCAGAAGTTTAGTCTTTGTAATGTAAGTTTAAATTTACTGTTGAGTTACATGCCAGTCACACAGAGTAACTAACCTCGAGTCGCAGGCAGGTATTTTTCATCCCATTATTAGGAATCTCTGCATTCCCCCACAAGCCCCAAGAACCTTTCCAAGTGGTCAGTGATGAATAACCACGTGTGCACAATTCATGTACACATAGTAAACATAAAATAATTGCCTGTAAGTACCCTTATTCAGAATACGGTGAGAATTTTATCACATACATATGTCTGTGTACACAGAAAGGCGCATTCGTATATACATATACACACACACACACAGAGACAAGAGAGATACATCACATCACACAATTTGCCCCATCTTTAACTTATATTTACCTTTTCCTAGTTGATTCTCTTACTCATCACTGTGTAAAAGACCCACACATATTACAGAAATTAAAGGAAAAATTAATTCCATATAAAATAATTTATATGCAAGAAAATTAAAGGAAAAAGGATGAATAAAGATGAATAAAGACAGATACCTGTCAACAAGAGACAGGTAACAAAATAGTATTTGTTATCACAATGCCATGTATTATTGAAAACACAGTTTAAAAATTCAGAAAGAAACACCGTTTCTTTGCTTATGTTCCCCACATCTTTTTTAAGCACAAGTACGACACCATATTGCAAATACTCTTTCAAGTGGCCAAAGTAAGTTACTGTGATTTCTACTTTGTGTCTCCTCCCCTCCTTAACTTTCTTTTTTTTTTTTACATTTCAAATGACTAAAATCCAGCTTAAGTAACTGGTAGCAGGAGTTATTTCTCTACTAGCCTGTGTATTCAAAACTTGCTTTCAGGGGATCAAAACTTAACAGTCACATGTTTTTCTTTTTCCTCCAGCTTTTCCAAAGTAAAATCAGATGCCGCATACTGTTTGCTTTTCCAGCCTATTTATATAATTACTCACAGATTTCAAGTTCTTCAGTAATTCCTTTTTTTCCATTTCTTCACAAGTTAAAGAACAAAACCCAACTGATCAAGTCAATAAAGTGTTCCAGTATTTCCTGCCTTTTCTATTTCACATTATTGCACTATCCAAAAAGGGTGTTGGAAAGAAAACATGAGAGATTTTCAATAGCCTAAGGGGCTACTTTTCAGTCAATCCAATCTAATAGTTCCTTTCTAATTTGATGAACTATGTTCTCCAATGTAAGGTGTTCTAACAAATCTTTTAAACAGACAAACCAATTGAAAAATTTCCTTAATAATTTGGCAAGACCAGTG
Organism: Sagittarius serpentarius; assembly: GCA_034782735.1. Lineage (NCBI taxonomy): Eukaryota > Metazoa > Chordata > Aves > Accipitriformes > Sagittariidae > Sagittarius > Sagittarius serpentarius. Next base: position 457,558 of record JAVKLA010000024.1, read on the forward strand.
TTAGAAGCAGATATGCTGACGAATGGATATGCCATGCAACAGATTACATGGGAATTTCAAGGCCACTAACATTTTATTAAAGATTCTTCTTAGATTCAATATTATTATGACATATATTTATATATGTGAAAATAGCTAAGTCACTTAGGGTAACTTATCAAAAAAACTACCCGATAGTCAGTTTAGGTCTTACCTCATTTTTGTAATAAAATATTACAGTTTTCCTTTGATAAAAATTATTTACAATATAGTTAGTCTATTATTTGCAACAAGTCACATAAAAACCAGTATAAAATATTGAACTTACTGAACTGAAAATACAGAACTTGAAATTTAAGGAATTAAATTTTTTAAAATAATGACTACACCTGTTACGCTTATTTGACCTATTAGTAATACTAATGTAACGTAATGATAAAGTTTCTCACTCTGTTCAATATGTACCTGTTGGTTGTTTTTTCTGATCTTCAAACAAGTCAGCTGAACTTATAGATGAGCTTCCAGAAAGTCTTTCTAGTCGAGCCCTTGCTTCATACTAGAAAAGAATTGAGAAGAAAAAGTATTGTTGAGAGTATGCTGTCACCTTTCGACGTCATGTCAGATCATTCATGAGATTATACAGTTTTAGAACATATAAATCCAGCTGAAGTTGACCATTCTGAAAGTTGTACCCATTTAAATGTTTTCACGTGACTTATACAGTGTTTGTCATCATCTCAACTCATTTCTGAGTTGGTCAGTGACATTTACCACTGCAACACCAAGAGGCCTACTCACTGTTAGCTACCTTAAAATTGCTGAAAAACTATGCAACCATTAAAAACAACAACTAAAAAAATGTGAAATGGAGTGGTTGGGTAGGATAAGGAAAAAGCACTGCAGTTAGCATCAGGTTAACCCTTCTAATCACATGATGCTTTTAATTCAACTTTTTCCTGAGTTCCCTGGGAATGGTAATACATTGATTGTGTTTTTACATTACTCTGTACATTGTTATTTTTCATTAAAAATAATTTTTGAAAAATTATCCCTTGCCTCCAAAATACAACATAATATTAATCTGTTTTTTATTTCTAGGGCGATTCAATTACATGTCATTTGTTGAACAATTTATCTGCTTAGTTAGCCTTACAATAGCAATAACGTCCCCATGTAACACATACAGAGGGGACAGCCGTTTTAACAACAGTTTTATTGGCATCAGTTTGGGTATTTAGAACAAATGAAGTAAGCCTTCACCCAGCATCAGGCTGATTCTTTCAGAAATAAAGACTGCTGAATCACAGTCTATCACTTCTATCAGAGAAGAATGATGTTGGAGGTAAGGTCCCACTTGCACAGCTGCAACTCCTTAAAATGAAATACTAAACTATCAGAGTTATCAGAAACTTGTATATTTCTATCAAACAAAAATTCAAGTGGACATAATTCTACAAGCTTACTAATTCTACCAATTTTAACTATTTATTGCCTTCTCTGTGTACAAGAACACCATGTTTATAGTCAAAGAATATTTTAACATTTAAAAATATTTATCACTGCTTTCTACTTACATCAGCATGATCTTGCCTTCCAAAATACATGTCTGATGAAATTGCTTTTACATTGCCAAATTTTTTTTGTGCCTCATCTGTGTTTAAAGATAGTTCATATTCAGGCTTACGACGAGATGCAGGCCTAAAAGAAAATAAATTGCATTAGTGACCGTAACTTTTATTTACATTACGGTAGAATGCATTAAGTCAAAGAAGAAGCACTATCATCTTTGCTTTCTGAAGCCTAAAAGTATAATACTGATTTTTTTTTTTTAATAAAAATTAAATCAATATCAACCCAGGATAAAGGAATTCAGATAACTAAGTTGATATAGCAGCAAATAAAATTTCAGTGACAGTTTTATAAGATGGTGAGCATACAGTATTTCAGTTTCGTTAATCTTGTATCTTTATTTTCAGAGTTCATTTAAAAAGCAAGCTAAATTATGTGAACAAGGACAGAATATTTCTATAAAACTTAAAAAAATCCAAAACACAATGTCAGTGAAATTCAGATTTAAATGAAATAGCACAAAAAGGTTGGACATCCTTCGAACTGTCACTGCCTTCCACCTCAAACATACATATTCAATTCTTGCCCCCGTCCCCTTTTTTTTTTTAAAGTAAATGTACTCAAATAAGGAAGTAAGTGTTATGGACATAAACCGCTATTTTGTGTAATATGCATCACTGGTCCACTCTTTAGGAAACAACAGAACATGCTTGTTTAAAAAAAAAAAAAAAAAAGTTGTACTTAAGTGCACAAACTGCATTTTACAGGTAAATGAAAAATACAGTTTTAAGTAAGAAGAATAGAAGCAGAAAACACCAACCAAGCACACAAACCCCCACATTCTTACATTTTCCACTTGATGAAAAAGATAAAAACAGTTGTCAAAGTAGTACATTCATTTTCTATCATCACAACAATTAGACCTGTTGTTTCCAAGAATCTTCAGTACCTTCATCTGAAAAGCCAAGTACCCTACAGTTTCATTCATTCAGTACCTGGGTTCTCTTTGGTTCATGAGGCAATAAACCAAGTAAAACAAGTATGCTCTCAGAACAGTGCAAATATTTGAGTTTCTTTCGACATCTTTTGTCTACTTTTTTTGCTGAAATGCTTTGGAAGTTACCTCCAGTACCTATACTGTACAGCACTGAGCAAAACAAACAAGTGCTTAAAAAGCAAAGAGGAAATCCAGCTTACAAAAGAAATTCAGCCAGGAAGTCCCTTGACTGCTGATGAAAGTTATGGCCAAATTCTCCTTCTAGACTGACTGAAGAAAATCCCACTACTATGACCAGGACTCAAATCATATTAACAAACTTGGGCTTTCTGTACAAACATCAGTTAGGTTTTCTTGGTATACCTGTCTGAAAATCCTGTACTTTTTGAAGTTAACATTAGATCAACATCTCTACTATTATTTTCTTTCTTCCAAAATGAATCTGAATTGTCATCCCATTTAGAGAAAGTGCTGTTCCTCAAATCTGAAGAATCATAGTACCTAAAATAAAAGAAGAAAAGACAAAGTGGAAACTTTATATTGTTAGATAAGTAAGTGTTAGACAGTAAGTGTTCACTAGCAAGCAAGTTTTCAGCACAATGATAGTTGTCAGTGAATAATCTGGATTTCATAATATTGGTTAGAAGCTTTGTACTGTTGAATCCAATTGATTTTTGGTTTTTTACACATGTATTTAACTGAGTGAAAAGTTCAGCCTTTCTTTAGGCTAGGTATGGTCATGAACATGCAGTGGACCATGTTCTTGACCCTCCATGCTATGACACCAGCTATGAAAAAAGCCACTGCAACTTTCAAGGCGCTTTGAACACTCCCGCGATCCAAGAGCACCTAACTAACCCAGGGCATCCAGTTGTGCTGTGGTTCCGCATGGGGCAAAGTTTTCTAAGGGGCGGATGGTGGCTAATCTTACAGTTCCGTATGAGCCAATCTGTAAGCTATGCAAGCAGAGAATCTGCTCCCATTTTCTAAGGCATCAACAAACACAGTTCAGAACAGTAAGGAAAGCTCTTGTCTCTGGTTCTGTAGATTTTTTAAATATAAATACCGAGTACCTCTGAGTTTTGTAACGTTTTATTAAAACAATGCTAAAGAACATATTTCTTAAAGGCAAGTCTTAATTTAATAAAACAATCTTCTCTTGTATGTCAAAACTGCAGGGAAAACACAAACAGAAAGAAAAGGGAAAAAAATGAAGCATTTTTGTCAGTTCTGGTGGTACCTTATATGTTGACATTTTCCCCTTTGACTACCTACACATATGTAAACATATATGGAAAGTACTTGGAAAAAAAACACTATTAAAATGCCAAAGACTAACAATTTCACTTTCTGGTTAAATAAATTTTCTTAAAGTTTGGTTATGAACAGGATAGGGAGTAAGATGATCAAAATAACAGGAGGCTAGCAGTATGGAATCATTCAGTAGAACAAGCACAGGATATTAAAGTCTGCATCTGTATTTTGTGAAAAGCACTCTTAAAAAAAACCCAACAACATTCTCCATGTTTGTGTTGTGATTAGTCAGGACACTTGTTTTTGCAGTTTATGAGAAATGTGACACCTTCAGCAGCAAAGTCTCCCACCACTGCACATGGAAAACAGCAGGGACAGATCTGGAATGAACTTCTACAAAAAGCAGGAGTCTCTCCCCTTCTCTCCTGACAGACAAAAAGAAGCGACAGCCACCTGTGCAAGTTCCATATGGATGTGTAATAAAAAAGGTGTTTATATATATGTGAAGCTATCCAATTTCACAATGGCCATCAAAACCACGGGATGGGGCAGGGGCTACAAGAGCTGATTTGAATAAAATGACTTATTTTCTCCATCCTCCCCCCTGAGATTTTCATAACTGTGCAAAATATTTCTTCAGTATTTGGGGGGGGGGGCAGGGGGGAGAGAGAAAGGAAAAACTGCATGCAAAAGACAATAAAAATTTATATTGTTATGTTAATAAAGATTTTATTAATTGCAGCAAAAAGAAAAATCAAAATCCAAGGATTTTGAGAGGCCTCAATTATATATCTAAACCTTCAGACATTTAGCTTGCTTAATTTACAGATACTTATCAGCACTCTAATATCCAGCATGATTATTTTGCTTTTGGGCATATACTAAGATGATATTAAAATTACTTTATCTCTATTTCAAAGTCACAGCTTAGAATAAAGGATAATAACCACCTTACCAAGTCCAACAATCTGACTTTATACTATCTTTAAAAAGAATAAATTTGTATACAAACTCCAATTAGATTCTACTATTGGTATAACTAGAAGAACAAGAGCCGGGAACAGCTAGGTTAGAATTTATCTTCTCATTATTGAAGCAAAACACATTAAAAAGCCTCTTCCATAATTCATCCGTTGCCTGCTAGTAGGCTTATGAATAATTTGAGAGCAGTAACAGTTCTTTTCACTGGCACAAATAGGGAGGCACTGAAATGATACATTTTATTTTACAAGACTGCTGCCAGTTCACTTCGTATCACATTTGCATTTCTGCCACTCGTGATTATACTAGAAAGTAATGACACAAAACCCTTTGTGTTTTTATTTGCTTGTCTACAAGTAATTAGGTACAATTTTTCATGTTTCTGTGGCACCAATCCAATAAAGGCAGTTTATAAAAGCAACACCAGTTTCCATCTATCAGTCCAGAAACAGCTGTTTTCATTGCAATTAGTGACTGTAGGACTGTTTTTCTTCTCCCTCCCAATAGGAGTGTTTTATAATTTGCATTGCATTCACACTCTGATCAAAAATTTGTCAATTATTTTTTGCTTATATTTTATGTTCAAATACATAAAAGTATATCAAATAAGACTGCAGACACCTACACAATACATCCAACACACAATACCTCAAAGAGATTGAAGTTTTTGCATTTGGCACACACCCAGCTAAAAGACTGATGCAACTGTAGTATATCTAGTATCAGACTTCAATACTTGTTTAATTTTAAAATGGCAGTACCACAAGAAGCAAAAAAAAAAAAAAAAAAAAAAAAAAAAAAAAAAAAACAAACCCAAGTCACTGACAAAAATTCACTGGATTTGGTATACAGCAAATAAAAGCATACAGGGGAACTGTCTGTGCAAGTAAAGACTAGATCCTAAACGAGACAACACCTGTAAACCCATAATTCAGACTACCTTCTCCTCAGAAAAAGTAACTCTTCTTTATAAATGCATCTGACACTAAGGTAAGGTCAACTGCTTCACAATGTTCCTGATTCAGATGTCCCCTGAAAATATTCTAAGTGTGTAGACATGTCCAATTGTCTTCTATTTTGATCTTAACTTCCAAATATATTGTGTATATTTGAATACATAACTTGCATATACTTCTGCTTCCACTCAAAATGAAAAGCTTACACATTACCTTGAACTAGAAGAGAAATAGGAGTCTTCTACATCATCAGTGTACTTTTTCTTCGGCTTTGCAATTGCAGGTGTTTCCTGCTCTATTGTTTGCATATCTGAGGTGACTGAGTGAGAAATGCCACTGGGGACAGGAAGAAAATAAGTATGTAAAGAGATGACAAAGCTCACACCCTAAAAAAAAAAAAGAAATGAAAGCCCAGATCTAGTTTCTGAAGCTTGCTGAGAAAGCCCAAGCTATACAAACATTTAAGAAAGGAGAAATTTAAAAAAAAAAAAGGCCCTGGAAAACAGCTGTAGTTCTCCAAAGTAGTGACAGGACTTCTGAACACACAGACCATTCCAACAGCTGGAAAACACAGCAATGTGACTTTTTAGAGTTTTGGCTTGTAAAAGACAGACTATACTTAGGTTGGTACTGTTCACTGAAAACATCCTGACTACCTTCCTCACCGTCAGCTAATGGAGGCAAACACCCTACAGATGTCATGTAATTTAGGTTAACACCTGTCTGGCAGGTCAGAACTTAAATCTATCAAAAGCAATCCTCCCCTTTCCCCCTGACAAATACTAGACTCTTATGATATTAAGTTTCCATAACATACTTTAGTATGTATTTTCATTTCCTAAGTAAAATGAAGGATAACTGCATAAAGCCACAGAGTATTTTAAAATAGTTTATAGAACTTCACATACCTTCTGTTGCTGCCAAATCCCATGCCAAGTCTCTCCAATTCATTTTTCTTCTTACCAGATAGATTTAACTTTTCTTCTTTTGTTTTAATATCAAGATCTCTGTAGGCCAACCGTAAAGATGATACACTAGAACAAAACATGCAGTTAACATATAACTGTAAAACGCTACACTGAATGCCCAACCCAGTAATACTGGTGGAAAATTAAGAATACATATTGTAGCACTGTATCTTGTATGCTCTGTGTTTACTGAAAATATTCATTATTAACTGGATTAAATGGCAACTGTAAGGATGGGAGAAAGCCATTGGAGAAGCCTGTCTAAACAGTACCTCAGGCTGCGTACGAGCAGGTAGTCTTTTTCAAAACGAATGTGAAACATGGCACTGCTGAAGTTCAGGGCACAGTTTTGCATCACCATTCAGTCATCCTGAGTGAGTCTTTTTTTCCACAGTCCCAACTCTATGTGATGTATAATAACTGTCAAACTTATCCAGCTCTGACATACTACAGTACTGTGGCATTCATGGTATAATATTAGTAATGTTCTCCCCCGAGGGGCAGCTTGGCCCTGCTATGTCTCCCTCCCCTCAGCCGCTTCATGTTCTTAGTGGTTTTAACCCTTGCTATACATACACTCATGAGGCAAGTGCCAGACCACACTTCACTGATGCTGCCCCTCCCTGTGCCCACAAAGGTGTCTCAGAAGAGGGGAGGAGAGAGTCTTTGTACTCCCAAAATGGAATATATTCTGTATTATGGAAACTCTGAAGCATACAGAACTTAGAATTTTCTGCACAGCTGGCAACACATTTTGTCATCTGAAACATCCTCACAGTTCAGATATAGTAAGCTGTCTTTCTGAGATGCCATGAACCTTCCTATACCTCAAAACAATGTTAACTGTTTTCTAGTAATACCCGTGTAACAGACAGAGGCTTTTAATCTTGATTACAGAATTGCAGAAACACTGCTTCAACTTAATTTGTTACGTTAAAAAGGATACAAATAGTAATTTTAATGAGCAATGCAGCAATACTTTAATTTGTAAGTTGTGACTGGCATAAAGTACAAAGGAACGCTACCAGAAGAAAGGTAGGTGAGATTTGGGACGCTGCTAGTAGATGTCATGCTGCAAGTAGAAAGGAAGTACTTAAGTCTGAAAACCCTTGTAACTTTCCATCCATTTTGTGCAGAAGCAGGAATGAAAAGAAAACAAGTTTTTGACCAAGAAGTATTTTCTCCCAGTGTGTCTCCTAACTATTTGATTACTAACAGGCTCTTCCCGGATTGATTTTTTTTTCTGGTCCCGTGCATGCTGACTTAACTTTAACCAAGAGTACAATATGCCCCTACCCAAGTTCATACCCTGCTGGTTTAGTGCATCTCCTGCAAGACAAGAGCTGTGTGGCTGAACCTGTTAGAATGAAAAAGGCACAGCATCTAGTCTTCTTCCTTCACAGACAAGGGGTGTAGGTACCAGCCAGCTATAAGGAACGGGACATCACTCCTCCACTGACGAGGCATTTCAAAAAGGAGGAGAGCCATTGCAGTCTTGTGATGATTAGGTATCCTTTGTCCAGGGCTTTCAGAGGACTTGGAGCCAGAACTAAAAAATCACTACGTCTTATGTTCAGATGCTTGTGACAATAAAAATCAGATACAAACCAGGATGCATCTGTGGAATGACTCTTGAAACCAATAAAATCAGAAAAATGTATCTTCAAAGCACAGAGTATGTCCAGGGACATTTTAAATCAATTCTTACAGTTTAGGACCAACTGTTACACAGAAAATTGAAAATGTTCTCTAAAATTCAACTTGAAACCACTACTGATAAAATCTACCCAGCACTTTAAGATGGGCTGCTAATCCTTCTACTTAGGAAACCTGTTTTATGAACATCAAAAATCTTATTTGCTGTTGATTAAAACAAATAGGGATACTGATCAAATTTTTTAAAATAACTCCAGTTATCTATTCTCTTGTCAGTGCACAGCAGAAAACAAATAAACTGTGTACCAATTATAAAATCACATTTGAAGTTTTAAGTCTTTAAGTAAGATTTTAAGTGTCAGGACTCTTTCTCCTTCTACGTACTAGGCTACAAAAGCATTGCTTCCATTGCCACCACATAACAAAGCCACACTGAATTAATTTACTAAGGCTCATTACTCAAACTTTTAAAAACTGCTGCACAAATTAGTTGGAAGCAAACACAATTTTAAAAGTATTCACCCTTCTTTAATTTTGGTATATACTGCCATCTACAGTTAAAAATCCAAAAAGTTAATCTCAAGGGCAATACAGTTCTCTTGCCTCTACTGGGACTGGACCCATTAACTGAAGTATATGTGCACCGCTCCTGTTTGCAGACATTTTTAGAGGGTTCTGGCCACTGCAGAAAGCTTGCAGTGACCTCACACTGAAGGTTGCCTTGGATCTATATAGATGTTTACATTTCTGAGACAAAAACCAAATCACTACTTTGGACTTCCAAACTGAATTATATCATTAAAGTTAGTATCATTAAAGAAAAATAATAATGAACAATCATTTTTCTTGTTATTTAGTAGTCCGTTCCTCCAAGTCACTCTACTGGTAGTTTTTAGCAATCACTGAGAAGCATGATGTTGTGGTAAAAATACTTCAGGAAAAATGAATGATTCCCTTGTGATTAATATTTTCCATGCACACAAAATACCCATTTCTGCAGAGGCTACACAGAAGTGAGCAAAAGCAGTAGGGAGGAGATTACAGACCAAAGGGCTGGGTACCATGAGCTCCAACTAATCCTGTAATTATGTAATAATTCAGAAAATTTCTCAATAGGTTATAAAAACGATGCATCTTAGCACTTAAGAGAGGATGTTAAACTTTACAACAGTAAAAGTCTACACTAACCAAATCTTTAACAGCCTAATTTTGAGGACAACTAACAAAATGTTAAAACCCAAAAACATGTAGCAGAGAAACGTAGTGGAAGGAACCAAGAACAGCACCCTCTGAGCTTTAGGGCTGAGTAGTTACTAATTAAGATGGACTAAGAGGTTCGAGGCCTCAGACAAAAATATTCAAAGGGTTTTGGTGAAAATGAAGGCAGTTCCAGTATAAAACAGCTGAAACTTAAGCAGGCGATTCTAGCCATACTTAAACTACGACCTGCCTTCAGCACAGAAACTCTTGCCCAGTAGGTATAAATAAAGCTGAATATTTGTATGTTCCCTATGACCTCAGAAAGACTGTTTTAAATAGTATTCAGTTCACTACACCAAAACAAAATAAACTAGGTAACTAGCATGGAGTAAAGAAAGTTCAAGAGGCAAGAGTCTTCTGTGCTAACACTTAAATTTAACATATTTTAGATTTATTTCACATTTTATTCGTATGTATCAGTAGAATGTCTCCTAATTTTCTGTGTTAAATAATAACACCACTAAGCTTATTTTTAAAGATAGCATTGGGCTATTTCTACAGTAAATCATCAACTGTAGAAACATATACTTAATGGCAAAAAAAAGGGAAATGGGGGAATTAGTTTGGCCCACCTCATGCACATTTGGGTTGTTTTATTTTAAATCAAGAACTGAAGTTTTATTTGCATGAGCTAATCTCTGATAGTATTTAAAATGTTGACAATTACTTCATTCATGTGAAATTAGGCTTCATGATTTACCATTGTATATATAATTCATACTTACAGTGGCTCTTCCTTCTCAGTTTTCTTACTGCCACAAAGATCTTGTTCCTTCATTTTATCTACAGCTTGTGCTTGTTTTTCAATCTCATTAAAGCTTTGGCTGCTCACTTTTTGTGCCCCCAAACCACCTTTTTTGGCACCAAGCTTGATTTATTGAAAAAGAAAAAACAAAAGCCCCAACATTATCACTCAGACAATTACCTCAACTGACTCAACAGTCAACTTTGAAAGCAACAAACATTATACTCTGTTCAAGAGCAAATGCAAACAACAGTGAAAATTTGGAGCAGAGGAAATATTTTTTCATGTTTTTACCCTCTACATGCTTATTCTAACTCTTACAAATTTAGTTAGCTCTGCAGTCAAGCATCAAATGGTAATGAAACTATTATAGTTCTAATTGTCCAGAGGCTGGCATGTTCAAATAAATATTATATTACATAGCACAACTTTAGTTTCTTAATAATGATTTTGTTGCATAGGAACAACATAATAAAATTTGTTGCAACCCTTTGGTGCTTATTCACTTAATTCACAATTTACATTCAGAAGTTGCACAGATTCTTGATTTAGTTCTCATTGACCAGTGCTAGTGTGTTATCTTAAGTATTGATTTATTCATATTTTTAATAAAAATGTACACAGATGTTTACTGTTTTATGGTAGGAGAGCAATACACAAGTTTTGTATATATGTGTATGCATGATTAGCCTTTGCATGTGACAAAGCACTGTAAACTGTTTCTAGAGAAACACATCAGCTAAGAGGTTCCAGTTTTGCACTCGTTCTTTTAAAATAATTCTATTTCTAGTTCATATTACTTCAATACAGGGGTACATATTCTTTCATTCTGATTATCAAAGATTTAAAAAACACTTAATGCTACAAATATGAATAGATACAATAATGCTGATTCCGATGGTGGCACAACACTCAGACTGCGGTTCTTAAGTCTCCTGTGTGTTTAATTCCTCATCCGCAACACTACAGCTATATTAATTTTCACAATACATTTACCTTAGCCTTTTAACACTTTAAAGTCTTCATGTAAAAGCTCTCACCTACGTACATACAGTTTTAGGCTCTGACACTACAGTTCACAAACTCTACATCCATCTGTGAACGCAGTTATGTTCTTACTGTAAGGGAGCGTACCTGCATATAGCACTTAAAATAAGAAATTCCTCTTGTGTATTAGGGCCCTCTAGTGAGAGCAAGAAATAATAAGTTTCAATCTAAATCTGCTCCAATAAACCTTCAAAATCTTTTGCCATACACTAGCCCAGACTTAAAAGAAGTGACTCCCTGTAACATACTGTCACCCTAATAGCCTAATACTAGGGCTATTTTCATGGGCCTCAAGAGCCATACATGCAAAACCTAGCTTTTCCTAAGCTAATTTGAGTTAACTCAAGCTGTCTTACTCAGTTTTCAGGTTCCCTGAAGCATCATTTTGAGATACTCAACTCTCCTCATGCCTTCTTTACAGAGACCAGATGCCTAAGAAAGTGCTAAGACCCCATCCAGAAACAAGTCTGTAAACTGTCTTGAAACTATCCTGCATTGAATGCAGCTGCAAGTTATCTGTAACTACAATCAAATACCATACTGCTGTGTGGTACGAGATGAGGACTGCTCCAGAAACACAGATCTGAATGTCTCATACTCACCTTGTATTGACAGATTATGCCACACATGCATATTTAGCCACTCAAAAGTGCTACTGGAACTCCGTCTATTTTCAGGATTTGCTACAAAAAGATCTCAGTGGCAACTAACTTAGGTGAAAGCCTGAAGAAGCCCTGCAACCCATTATCAGCAAGTGAGAAAAAAGGTTACAGGGCATCAGTGGAGTTACAGGGACAATGGTTGTGAAAAGAACTGAGGAGAAGTGGGATACAGACCTTGACATCAATATATTGTTTTGACATCTTTATTTTACTCATTTTTGAAAAAATATCACCTGCTGTTCAGGCCCAGACAGCACAAAAAAATGACACTCAGATATACATGTGGAAGTCTAGACAGTTCAGTAAGCTATATACATGTAAACAGACTTGGAATTTATCTGAGGTCAGAAAACAACCCACAGATCTGAAGCACTCTACTACACAATAACTGTAACCTGTCAGTCAAATTCATCTTAATAATAATAATAATTTTCAAACAGACCACTGGCTGTTTCGATATAGAAATGGTTTTCAATTCCATTTTAGTTTCACAAATTGTTACCCGATACAAGTACTGGTTACTGCTAACTTACACAATACATTTCCATATTGCAATCTACGTATTTCTAGAGTTATAATACTATAATACAGCTAAAAATATGCACTATTTATATACACTTACCCCCTTCTTAGCTTGATTTGGCTTCTTTTTTATGAAGGTGGTGTTCTCTGCAAGGATTAAATGTACATTACTTGACATACAATTTTATTAATTCCATAACTGCAGAAGATAATTTCTGTAATACCAGTCTCAAAATAGTTTTTGGAAGTTATTTTAATGCCTTCAAGTATTACAGTTTCTACACTAAGAGACTGAGATACTAAACTGAGTTACATGGAACAGAGCTGTGAATATCTCCAAGAAAATGTGGGAAACTGCCTCTGTTGGAGGATATGGTACCTCTTGCAAATACATAATAGGAATAAAATTATAGCTCAGTTTTCAGTTGTAGATACCTGCTAGTAAACAGAACAAGAATGCAGGACTTGCTATTCTGAATCAGACTAGAGGTCCACCTGATCCTGTACCATTTCCAAGATGAATTGTTTCCTGTATAGAAACATACTGACTATGTTTAAACCCACCAATGATACAGATAACACATACCTGTATCATCATGAACAAAATCACAAGTATTATCAGAGGTCAGAACATACTCTATCACTAGATTGAACAGCTTTGTTCAATAGCCTAAGTACAGTATTGGGAGTCTAGATTTATACATGAAGTTTGAAAGTTCAGCCTTAACGCTTTGTATTAAATCTTGAAACATAGAAATGAATCTACATTCTGCTCTGCGTGGTTTGACACAACTCCTAATCTTGGTATTTTTAAGAAGACCCTAGTAGGACTCACTACATTCTGTAAGGCACTGTATTGTGCCTTCTTGGCAGCTACCCTGAGCCCTGGTAAATCTCCCACAATCAAAAGTTTTCAATCAACAACTCCTATTGAATGCTTGTACATACAGAAAAACTGCTTGGAGCTGAAATTTAGTTGGAAACAGGCATGGACAGAACAGAGATTCTTCACAGAAGATAGGACTTGTGATGTCCAAAACAAACAAGAAAAGCCCTTGTTTTATGTGAACATGTGTTAAAGATACAAATGAGAAAACCAGGAAGCATATGCAGTTAACTATTTTTCCTAGTCTCCAGCTCTCAAAAAAACCCCCAAAACCAAACCCAACCAAGTGAATATAAACCAGTGAAGAAGACCATACCTTCCTGAAGTACTGAGCTAGTCCCAGCCACCACTTCTTTACTACCCCTGTGACGCTGAGAATTGATACTGTTTATTCTTAGAAACCTGCTCCTGCAGTATGATCCTCAAAATGATAAATCACTGACATATTTTATTCTATTCTATTTTCCCCAACTTTTTTTTTTTACATACTTATAGTATAATACACTCTTCAGTGTTAAGTAAATTAAGACTCTGGACATTGAAGATACCGTATTACAAATACAAGCTTTTTCCAGTCTAAATTTTTGTGTTCAGTTTTCTGAAAAGGGAGCAAAAACTACATCTAGATAGAAAGACTGACCTATTAGTACAAGATGTGTTTGCTTAACATAAATAACGGGCCATTAATCACAGCACAATACTCCATTCCACCCATGTGCTTTAAATGCAGAACTTAAAGCAGTCTAACAGGAGGTGTAAAACATTAATGGTTGCCTTTATTAGGTGTGATACCTGTAGCATTTAAATTCATCAGGTCAGCTAAGATAACCAGAACAACACTGAGTAAAATTAATTTCTTAGAAGGAGTACACTGTTTAACATAAGTTGTAACACAAATTCAGTCATTTCAACTAACTCGCGCACACTGATGTCAAAGTAAGAATTCCCCATCTCTTCCCAGTCACACATTCTCTGTACAAATGAGTATTTAAGTACACTATACTGGCTGCTATCTTCTTCTGCTTACACTCATTACCTAATGCAGCTTTTGGTGATGTACCAAGACAATCAACACTTGGTCCATGTTCTGGTCCTAAAACATAATGAATAACAAGGGTAAGAATATCAGAAGGCTCTTCAGAATCCTTAAAATACCAAAACACAACTCACTGTACTCAGGGTACTGTTTGATACATACAGCATGTGTTATTTCTATCACAGCTTTACCAGTTACTAAAACAGCAGCAGGCACCCAAAGATCCATCTGAACTCTTTTGAATCAAATTTTAATTTGGATTTCTAGTAAACATTATTGAAGAAACATGCAGTCCCACACATTCTAGCATAACCTTTCTAAAAAGTCCTCCCTCTCCAAAATTCTTCCGTTATTAGCATGGTTAGGTTATTTAACTATTAAAGCCGGGTAAAAAGAGCCTAAACAAAGAGACTACCAGAAAAACGCATCTTATTGTTAACAAAGAATCAGTCATACCTTCATAGCATTCTGGAATGTTTTCTGAAGTTTTCTGCTGTAGAGAAACTGGCTCTGGCTCTGATAACGCCCACTCTGTATTCTTTGTCTTGAAAAAAATTACAAAATCAAAAGTGTACACAAAATAGAATAAAGCAAATAAATAGGAGCACTGAGCTCAAAGACTGCCTAAGCATCACTGACTAGTTAATATTGGATTCTCATGATTACAGCTTCTAGGTTTAAAACCTGTTCTCAGAAGGGCAGTTATTAAAGTTACAAGAAATGCCTACCTTTATTAAAGCAAGCTGGTTTCAAACCACCCCTGAGCACCTGTATTTCCCTCTCACAGATTTCAATATGTTTACCATCCAAAAAATAATATGCACTTCAATTGTGCTTTAGATTTATTTACTGTATGCTGGCTATTAACTGTCTTTACTCATAACAGTAATACAGTACAGGAAATCTGGACGATTTCTTTTCATATAATCACCAAGCCTTCTCCCCACACTAAGCACTTGCACTTCCAATTTTCTAACACTTCGATTGTGAACAGTCCTCCCACTTCCCTCGGACATATCCTCCTCAACAGGCAGGTTTGTGACCTGGTCACAACAACATCGGCTTAGTATTAACTTTTCCACCAGTGCTGTGCCACTGCCAGTTCATGCCTATTCTTCAATCTCAAAACTTCCTGACATCTCAAAACATCCATACCCAAATAATCTCTTGCCCTGAGGTAAACAGACTGCTTGTCTCTACCCTCCTGCCTTTGCAGCTACCTGAAAAGTTTCCTGTGAAAACTTACTTTACCCTACCTATACATTCTCTTAAGAGGGTTTGTATCAAGTCCCTACCTCTTGTCCTCAGCCACAAAAATATTTACAACACTTTTCCACTTAAACTTCTTTCTCTTTAGCTTGTCTCAGTTTATGATTTTGCCACTCAACTGCAAGCATTCTTCCAAGTTGCCTTTTGCAAAGAGAAATACTCCGTTTATTTTTCTACTATCAGGACAGATGATCTTCTGGTGAAGACACTAGCCTGGAATTCACAATAACTAATTTTTTCGGCCTTGGCAATGAGCATTTCTGAGCAATACAGCAATCTTCCCAGTCTGTAAAATGTAAGTACTCTCTCACTGTTTCAAAGATGCTGAAATTTATTTTTATAAGACATTCAAATATTTGCTGCAGTAGAAGTTCCTAAAGTAAAACAAATAGCAAAAAGGCTGAATTTCCCTTTAAAATGCACCATTGAAACCTCATAAATATGACAAAAAAGTTACATTTTGAAATATCACAACTGAATAACCAAAAGGGGAAAAAAAAATTTTTCATTTAAACTACAGCTTTTTTTGTCCTTAAGCATCCCATATACACTAGAAAATTGCTAAAAAGTCATGCCATTTTTACTGTGTTCTTTACCCAGATGCAGATATGAGCAACTTGCGTAGGTTTTTATTGCTTGCTGCTAATGCGCATTCACAACCACAACGTCATGACAGGGGAATTAACATGCATGTGAACTGGTGAAGAGTTTTCACAACAAGGGCTAATCTGATATACCCAAGCTCTTTGAATTCTTCTCTACCCCAAAATATGCCTCATGATCACACTTGTGTTTTAGGTGTTCACAGCCTGCAACTGTGCTAGAAAGCAATTAGAACACAATATTGTTGCAATATTTAGAAATACTAGGTGTAGTAATAATTGCTCTAAGTTGAAGACCACAATTGCTGAAGTTGTTTTCACAGGTATTTTTCAAATACTAGACTCAAGAGAGTCTCTGAAACATTAATCTGTGAAATAAACACGGCATCTATCACCTTAAGGAGGTAGGATCAAATAAACTAACAGTAGCCATAGCCTTCAGAAAGTTACTTTAACATTTTCAAAGAGGATGCAAGCATTCTGGCTGAAGAAAAAAGCTTCTGCTTAGCAGATGTTTTTAGAACTCTTAAATTTTACTGATTAAAACGCAAAGTTACCACATAGTATATGTAAATCAGAGCATTCCCAAGCAAGGAATCATGAGTCCAAGTGGAATTGTATGCATACAAAAAAAAGATAAGTTTCTTTCCACATTTAGCTACTATTTGGGTCATTTTAAATTATCACCTTAGAAAGTGGTTCAAACCCAGGAAGAATTTTGAGACCCACAGAAGGAAAAGCAGATAAATGTTAACTCACTGACCTATCCTTTCTCTAGAAGGTTTTCTGTCAGGGTTTAATCTTCATCATAGAGCACAGAGTTAACCTAAGTGTTTAGAAAGCTAACAAGAATTAAATACAGGTAATCTATACCTTGGGAGAAACGTGGGATGCAAAAAAGTCTTCCTCTTTGTTTTGAGGTGACACAGGTGGCATTCCACATCCATCTGTCCACAGCTAGAATTAAATGAGAGAGAGAGAATTTTACAGGACAACTGCATGAATATATTTTTTTCAAATGCACTAATCTTAAAACTACTTTTTTTTTTTCAGGTTAAAAATGTATTGATTTTTTTTTTCCTGGTACTTTTCCTTACAAATTTATTCAAGCTTCAACACACAACTTTTCTTTTTTTTTTTTTTATTTCATACATCTTTGACGTGTTCCTTCACACTACCCATTTCCTTCCTAACAAAATGCTCAGTATAAGCTCTGCTGCAGTAATACTGTCAATATTTAGTATCACTAGAGCTTTATAATAAGTAAGTTTTTTCATAATCTCATATAAGGTATTTTCTCTCTAATATTCTTACTTTGCCCAAAACAAAAAAACCCTGAAAACGTAACACTAGCAGTCACTGGAAACAGTTTTCAGAAGTGTATTGGTGTGGCCTGGTACTCTGAGGAATTTTCCCACCTAGTCTCAGAGCCCCAAAACATCTGCTACACTTAAAGCACCGTTTTGCAAGACGCTAACAGCTTTGAGCAATGCCTGATCTCGGGGCAGGCTGGAGGACCCACAGGGCCGCAGATCGTTCTTAGCACCGCGCACGACAGGACTATAACTTGTGATCTGCACTCCAAGGTTACTCATCGGCAAATCATTTCTCATGGTTCTTTCTACTATGTGCAAAAGCCACATGACCAAAAATAATGACCTCTGTCAAAAAGCTTACTGAACGTGCAACAAGCTTACCTTATCGTTCAACAATCAACCCTATCAGTAAGTTAGAGAAGACATTTTTTAAAATGTGACTGGGGAGGGGATGGTTGGTAGTAAATCTAATTATCTGAATAATTTACTTCAGCAATTTAGATAGCACATAATCACTTAAGGTTGTAGTACATAATCAAGAAATATATTTACTAACATTTTTAAATCAGAAATACATAATATCAAACGATTGGATGGAATCTGTAATTGAATGAAGACAATCGCAGTTCTTCAAAGTGTCACTGGGGAACTTACCGTCAACTTAAATGCACATGGTATATTACATTTACTTGAATGTGTTTTACATCTAAAGTCAAAAGAAATGCTCTCTGAAGTTAGTGATGTGAACTATACTGTCCATAACATTTATAATATAGAATTATTACAATCCATTGAATTTCATGCCATTTGATGCACAGATTGGAAAAAAACACAAGCTTTCTTGCTTTTCTTTTAATTCCCACTCATCTGATTAACTTCAAATGAATCAGTCATGGACTTTAATAAGCTGAATTAAACAATCAAAACATGCTTTCTGTGTATGCAGAAGAGAACTGTCGTCAAACTTTTTTAACACCTCAGCAAACTAATTCTGCATGCTTTTCTATTAACTTCTTCCTGTCAGCAACCTAACTATGTTTTGACAGCATGTATGAATTGTTTCAGCATTTTTAATGGAGAACAGCAAGTTCAGGACATCTAAAACTTGCTAATTTTTCAAATACTATTTTTGTAGGGAATAAAGCAAAACCACACATTTACCTGTTCAAATCAAACCCCACTTAAATCACAAATATTTTGTAGTTAATTCTATTAGCACTTTTACATTTTTACATGCTGTACTTCTCAATAATAATTCTGTTCCAGATAAGCAAAAATAAAAACACTATGTAGTTATGGAGAAGTGCTGACATTTTTGTTATCACTAATGTAATTCTGGAGCACACCTGCAAACAAAGAAGTTTCCATTTTGAAGAATACCTTAAGTTTCTTCCTAGAACTCCTATAAGTTAATGCAGATGTTAAAATTACTGTTTGGAATAACCCAGAAATGACCTGAAATACCCAGCTGAGGTCTATCTCAATATTTTTTTTCCAACAAAAAAAAAGGGTAAGTTACAAATAGTTTACTCCCCAGCTTGCCTATTCACTGCAATGTGTATGAGTACCTCACCAAGATAGATAATCTTTTGCATTACTAATTAGAAACTTAAAATTACTCTAGGGAGAAAGAAGATAAAATTTTTCAGAAATCTGAACACACTACTCACATCAGTACCATACTTTCTTGTTGCTTGTGCTGCAAGAGATTTAATCTTCTCCTTGTAAAGCTGAGCACCACGACTGTTATACTTTGCATTGGTATCATTTGTTGTGCATCCATGTTGATGGAAAAAAGCAGACTATGAAGCAGAACAAAGAAAATGGTATGACAAACAGGTTTAAAAACTAATGCCATTTAACATAAAAATATATTGCAATGCAGTAAAATGTTGTGCTCCTCTACCTAAATCTAATCTTTTAAATTATGATGTCTATGTAGATCTCCAAACTAAGAAGAAAACTCCATTCTGGCAACCTCTTTACATATAAATAAGACAACAAAAAAACCAAATACCTTAATTGGATGTTTTAAAAGCATATACAAATGCAAGCTTGCCATCATATACAAAGAATCCTAGTTCTGAAATTCAGTGTAGAAAGGAAGAGGTAAAATAGATTGCCAGTACCTGTGCTTCAAAGGACATTCCTGATATTCTAAAAGGCATTGCTTGGCTTCATCACTAGCATGCTAGAGAGAACAATGTATGTTCAATAGCATCAAAATAACTGTATAAAAATTGTCTTCCTCCAAAAGAAAAGTGTGTGTATGCACAGATATACGTACCTATGTATATTTATATGCTTGGGTATGTATATAAAAATATAAATATGTAAACGAAAAATTTTATTCTAATTTAGGATCTTAAAACAGAAGCCAATCAATACATTTATATCAAAGTTCCACAAGTTGTTTGAAAGATCAAAAAAAAAAAAAATCATTTTCTCAGTACCTAGAATTGACTAGCAAGTCATACCATACATTCTTGCATGGAAGAACACGTCAGACTGTTACAGTAAAACATAATAAAGTTTCTGATAGGATCAGCAAGTCTAGATAACCTAAGGTTATGACCTCATATGTTGCAATTGCAAAGCATAAATCTAGTATACAAGTACCAGGCTTCATATAAAAATTAAGCAACAACCATGCAGAAGAGAGAGAATGCCAGTCACTTCTGTGATTACAACAGAAAGTCTTAAACATCACAAATGCCAAAAAGACTGTGCATTTTTGCATTTAAATATATACACCTATGAACTTGATATTCAGAGCTTTTTTTTATAAACCCTAATTCCAATCATCATAGGGGTTTGTTCCGAAAAGAAAAGGAACTAAGAACACTTCAGATTTTCTAACAATCTGATACACAGCTACAAAGCTCAGGACTGTTGTTATCCAAGATTCACCATCATCAGGCAATTACAGAATATAAAGGATTAATGTTAATCTGATAGTGCTTCTAAACAGTAGTTAGTAAAAACAGAATGTGGCTTTTTATTGGAACAAAAAGGGAATTTTTTTAATGCAATTAGAAGAAAAATGTTAATTTTACTTTTTAAAATGTCCAGACAGTTTACTAAACTGGTCTTTAAAGCTTCAGGTATTAATCTTCCTAGGTAATCCAAAACAGGCCATTGTGAATTTGAGGTATTTGAGGGGTGGCTATGGGTATGTAACACCTCTCGGTACAATGTATGATAAGAAACAGTGACATCCAAACAGAAAGAGAAAAAACTCATAAAATTAAATAATAAAGGTTTACTGCTATTCTTCTGATAATATGCCTTCTAAGATTAACTGAAGTACTTTTCAAACTTTACCATCTCTTCTTTCCAACTGTCTTAAAGCCTTTGTATAGCAAAGTTTATATAGTTTAACCAAAGCTTTTAAACCTTTGGCTAAAAAAGAAAATATTTTTCATGCAAAATCTCCCTCTTCTGATTAGTCAAAACTGTGATTTTTATGTCCTGAGTGGCATAACAGAAACTTGACGAGTATATTCCTATAACAGCACTCTGAATAGAGAAAGGTGTAACAGCAAGGATAGGCAGAAGAAAAAAGAAGAAGACACCGTGCAACTGCTCAGATCTGTAAGCCAAAGACAGTGACCTGCTGAATGCCTAATTCAAAAAAAAAGGTTTGATTGGAAAATGCACAAGTGGAAGATAAAATAATAATGATCCTGAATTCATTATTTTTTGTATGGAAATAGGAAAAAAAAAAAAGAAAAAACAGCAGAATATTAAAGTGTTAGACTTAAGGAAAGCAGATTGTTAAGAAAATTGTTAAGGAAAAGCCTATAGAAAGCAAGTTTGGGTGAAGTTCCTTAAAGAAACAACATTAACAAAGCACAAATGAAGAAAGATAAGGGGTAAGCAGTCATGGAATTAGAAGAAAAGTGTAAACTGCTTAAGGAAGTTGCATGGTGGCTGCAGGGTGGGTCAACTTAGGGAAGCAATCTCAGTTATTGGTGGTTAATCTTTGAAAAAAACATGGGAAAACAAGCAAGATTCCGAAACAGCTGACAAAGAAAAACATCTTTTAAGAAGGAGACTGAGAACAATACAGCAGTCAACATAACTTCAATTTACAAAAATATCATGTAACAAACTTATTTGTAAGTACATAAAAAAGTCAAGTTGAAAGTGACAGCCAATATGAATAGGCCCAAACCAAAACACTGCTATTTCCTCTCTGACAGCATAGCATGTCTTATCGTGACTTCAGTTGTACCTCAGGTATAAGTCAGATCTTGACTTCAGCGTGACTTTTGACAGTGACATGATTTTTGGCATGATATTTTCACAAACCGTGTAAGGAAACACGGTCATAGGAAGAAGCCCATAAGCTAGGTTTATAAGCTGTTGGAAAGCCGTCTTTCAGCAGCTGTCAATGTTTCCCTGTTACATTAGACACGTATTGACAAGGAATCTGATCTGGCCTTTTCAGAACAAAACAGAAATGGACTGGAAAAATAAGAATATCCCCAAGATGTGAGTCAATAAGAATAGACAACAGCTTCCAAGCCTAACAAGTTTCAATGTGCAAAGCAAATTCTCAGGAGTACCTACAGCATTTGCATTTCCTCCAACTTGCATGCATCTCAGCTGAAACCAAGACCAATTTGAATCCAGTTCTGTAGATCTAAACAGAAGGAAATATTTTTAATGTTATCTCCAAAGCCATTTAAAATCTACCTTTTTTTTTTTTGTAAATTGTTTCTCTCCCCCCTTTTTTGTGTAAAGTGAAAAAGCATGCATCTATAGAAAAAAAAAAACAAACCTGTGACAACACACAATGTGCAAAACAAATTAATAAAGCCATGTAGAACCGCCACCGTTTTTCAAACTGTAAAAGCCTGAAAAAAAATGCACCCTCTGGCTGACAGGTTTTCCCTTTTAAAAAGCACCAGTAAGATACCTTTTCAGGAATCACATTTGAACTCTGTCAACAGCAGATGACAATCACATGTAATGGATAAAGTGACAATCTGAATGTCATATCACAAGAAAAATTTGGGGCTCAGTGAGATGAGGAGAATTAATACTGTGATCATTAGGAATGGGTTCTTGAGAGGCCTCTTGTAATGTTCTTGTACACAGCAAAAAGGCAGCAGAGGAAGAATTTCAGTTGATGGAAACAGTTGTTTCTATCTGCAATCCATTCTTGGATGCATTGCTCTCACTCACTTCAAGCAGAACCTTACATTTCAAATGTAATTATTTATTAGGCCAAACAGGTCCACAAGCCATCAGTTAGGATACTCACCTGAAATGTGCCAAGCTCAGGGTGCAGATTTACTGCACCAATTGGCTGACTGAGCTAAACAGCTGTCAAAAGGGGTAGTAGCCCTTTACACTACCCCAGTACTAGCAGGCAGGTGACACCATAATGAACTGCTTCAGGAAGCAAAGCTAGCAAAACGCTACGTAGCTCTCTGAACTAGCTTGCTGGGGGTCAGGTTATCTGTACGATCAAGACACTGTAACACTGTTGAAGATGATAAACTAACATTTATCTCAGTCTTGATGTGGAGGAATGACAAAACACTCCAACATGCTTACTCCGTTCTTCATTTTCATGATGAAAAGCTGGACACGAGCCGGCAACGTGTGCTCGCAGCCCGGAAGGCCAACCAGATCCTGGGCTGCATCAAGAGAAGGGTGGCCAGCAGGCCGAGGGAAGAGATTCTCCCCCTCTGCTCCGCTCTGGTGAGACCCCACCTGGAGTCCTGTGTCCAGCTCTGGAGCCCTCAGTTCAGGAAAGACATGGACCTGC